>OY660872.1:20965000-21565000 GCA_962446985.1 Xyrichtys novacula | reverse complement strand
AAAAATCCACATTTCTTCAGTAAACAAGAGCCACAGTCAATTATTTGCTTTGATGATGTTAAAAGTTATTTGTCAGCCAACAGGTCAGGAATGTTGTTCTGAAATTATTCAGCAAGTAAAACCAAATGTCTTATTTTGCTTCAAGGTTTGTTGTCTTACAAACATATCCATTTAAAACGGATGTTACTTTTACTCCATGTTAAACTGGGCATACACTGTACCGTTTCATAAATGTGGTTTATGAATGAAATTAAATGAATGAAGGTCGATTCAGTTAATTGGGGATTGTCAATCAAGTTTCCTCTGATACATTCACAAGCAGGAGTGGAAGTCAGAGAATATGACCTTAACAATAATACCCTTTTGATGTGTCAACTAAGCTTGAAAACATAGAGGCTTCATAAAGTAAATACTTGCTGTTGCATTGGATTGCCTGATTTCGCACTAGTGATCATAACACCATGGCTGATTGCTGAGTATTTGAACCATCGTGTTGCCACAACATGATGTCTCAACCAGAGATTTCATTTATTAAAACTATTCAATTAAAAAATCTTCCATCACTGTTTCTGAAACCACAAAATCATCATCTTTTGGATGAGAAAATAAGTGTTGCAGTGGAATACAAGCTGACCATAATTAGACTGAAATTATTGCACATTAAAAAAAAAACTATTGGTAACACTTTTCAATAACCATAATTTATAAATGGTAAATAGACAGTTTATTAATGTTTAATCATCATTTAAAAACAGCATATAGACCAATTTTAAATGGCAAATAGATAGTTTATTAACATAAGTTAATAGTTACTTAACCATAAACAAGCAATGAAATTATGATAATTTTCATTAATTATTAATGGACTATTTATTAAATGTTTATATAGGGTTTAAATGTTGGTTGTAAAACATCTAGATTAAAATGTGTGTCAGTAGCACTTCGTAAATGGTTAATACTTGGTTTTTAAACCATCTGTAAACATTACTTAGATGGTTATTGTAAAGTTAGGGTTAGGGTTAGGTTTTTAAAATTGTAAAATTTACAATTTATAAGTGGTCTATATGATATTTATAAATGATGATTAAACATTAATAAACTATCTGTTTACCATTTATATGTTATGGTTATTGTAGTGTTACCAAACTATTTTCTTTGAAATGAATTACTGTCATAGGTACACTAAATTTCATCTTTAGGCGGTAAAATCCAAGAATATGATGTTTGTGACACTGACATGTTGTTTTATCAGTGGCAGGTAAATTTCCATGTTAATTGGAACAGCAGGGTTAATATTGTTAATATATAATAAGCTGCAGATTAATATTACACGGATGTTTTTAATGGGAAATATTGAAGCATTGCATTCTGCGTATGCATCACCCCGAAAAGCTTCAAAGATATCCGTGACATGAGTGTTTCTGTGTTGTTCATTCATGGACAGTAAGTTATTTCATTTCTCGCTGCAGAGCTCCGGCTCCCTCATAAAAGAGACAAAATTTCCACTCCACTTAATTAATAAAACAACTTTATTTCCTTTGACATGAGCCAAGCCTTGTCCACAGGCACCAGTGAGCCCCCTGCACCTCCCCCCTCATGCACCTGCTGGCTCTTAGGGTCGCGGCTGACGAGTTAATGCGGCTCAGGTGTTGTAATTGAAGATTGCTACCAGCTGGTTGCGGTGTAGCTTGGCAGGGCGAGGCATAGCCGAGCTGGCTGGCTGTCGGGCTGAACAGGTGAGCGGTGCTTCAGTGCTGCTGGCCTCTGTTCCACAACAAGCCCCTTGTTCATGAAGAGGCACTCATGTCTCCAGGCGCCACATGCACATAATAGCTCTAACGGTGAAATAAAGGGAAAAGAATGAGTGCTTTATGGAATATTAATCTGTATTTGAAGATACTCTAAAATTAAAAAAAAACAAACAGCTAACCTCATTAGCATCATCTCATTGAAACATTTAAAGTAGGAAGAGAATAGAACCACAATATCAATATTAACAATTTTTTGCTGTCCAAATACTTCCTGGGCTGACTGTAGCACCAAATATTCACTTAGTTTAATGTAAACCTCCCACACACTCTATGGCACAAGAGGTGGGAACGATCCATATTAGATCACATCAGCCACAAAATCTCTTCCAAACTCTTCACAAGCTTACTGCTAGCCAGGGAGAGCTCACTCACTGCCTCTTTGTAGCCTGAAAGGATACATTTAATGCTTTCCATTTACATTTCTAAACCTGATAAACATGACATTTAAAGGAGTAATCTAATAAGCCAGCACTACAGGTCCAAATGGAATTAGCACAGTTTGCCTTCGCCGAAGATGTATTCAGAATTTACACAGACGTCTTAAGGATGTCTAAACTACATTAGCAGTTTCTCCGTTCCCTCACACTCATTTCCATTAGCAGCGTAAGCTGCGCATTTATAATACCTTCTCCAACTGCAACAACTAATAAAGGCTCTCGACATCAGAGGTCATGGTGCGAGTTTGCTTTTCTTCTCAAGTGCCCTCTTGAATTTCAGTTGGAGTTGAAAGTAGAGCCAAATCTATTACAAATATGCACATAAACTTAAAAAATCTTGGTGTTAAATTCAGACCTGACAGTTCTATTTAGTAAGAATAAGTGAAAAGTGTCCAAAAAAGCAATAAGAAGCATATCAATGACCTGCCTTATGCAACTAGACAAGGAGTCAGGCACACTCTGTACATGATTTTAAAATAGAAAATACCCTTTCTCTTTTTTTTTTTTTGTGAAGCTGCTTTTGCTGTTCTGCCAGAGGGACACAGAATATGTGAGCAAAGACAAAGCAAATCTAGCTTTCTTCCTCAGCAAAATGCTGCAGGGAGAGAAGTCCACATTTAGTGGTTGTGGGACAGTTTGTGTAACCGCCGGCATTCCCTGCAGCTCTCAAGAAATTTGAAATCGATCATTGGATTTACACACTGTGGCACCTGGGTGGGGATGGGTGCAAGCCAGCACCTTATGCCTCTCAAACAACTTCAGTGGCACACTGCGCCATGAGGGGCAGCAGCACTCAGCAGAGGGAGACAAGTCAATAAACAGTTTCTTGGGCCACTGGGTTGTTTGTCAAGAGCAATTACAGGAAAAAAAAAAAAAAAAAACATTTTTGAGACTGATGTTATCCAGTTCAAACCTGGTATAGATTGGAATGGAAAGTAAACTGAAAAGATTGGAGGATGGATTGGCGGGGGAATGTGTGGCACTTAATTCTCTCAGTAATACGAGCTGCTGTAAAAGACCACAGAAAGGGTCAGAATAGAGAAGAGGGGGTAAATGAAGACAGGGGCAGACAGGGGGGCATGAAATATGCATGTTCGTCTTAAAGTAGGAGAAAAGGATACCAATGAAGCCAAAAATAGGCAAATAAAAAGTTACTACCCTTGAGATATGCTTAAGATTCAAATATGGGATGCTCATTGCTCGATGAAATGCAGAAAAAAAAAGGATATTGAAAGGTCACAGTGTGTTCCTCCATTAGGATTTACAAGCGGGGGAAATAACATGATGCATGTAAAGTCATCTGAAAGAACAGAGGAAATCTCATGGCAAATGAAATGTTAAAGAAGAGCTATGTTCAGAACACTGTAACGCCTGAGGCCATTACAGTCTGTTGTTGGAAGATAGTCTTGCCTTGTTACATTGTACTGGCAGACAATTCATAATTAAATATTAAGTCTAATTAGCACAGTCTTCCTCGGTGACTTATTAATGTCAGGGTAAGCTTCAGCTACTTCAAATTGGTGAATTTAGTGACGGATTTGTGTAAAAATATCAATAGTTGCAGAAATAAAAGTAGTTCTTTCCTGTAACTTAGTATGTGCACTTCCTGTGTCATTGACTGCAATGCTAAGGGGTTTCTAGGTATTTGACAAAGAAAGCTGTTTCAACATTTGAACTGTTTCATCATGTTTAATCAAAAAAAAGGAGGAAAGCTTGTTAGAGAGTTTTACAGGGGAATATTAGCTTTCCTTGCAACAGTTCTCTAAGTGCAGAGTTCACAACCCAATCATCTGACACTTAAAACTAATCACCTGCCTCACACAAGCCGCTAACTTTTTCACAGAGGCCTCCAGGTGATGGAATAATTGGTTTTGGTTCACTTTCTTCCAGGAGATGTTGTAGTTTCTTTTTGTTTTATGTGCCTCTCCTCACTCTAAAGGTGTTTAGGTTTAGGTGGTGATTGGATCTTGTGCAATATAGTGATATATTGCAGGCAGCGTGATCACTCTGCTGAATGGTAAGAGCCAACTGTCACTTAGGCAGATCCAAATAATTGATTGGCTCATTATCCTAACTCCGTATTATCTCTGTGAGAGACTTCACGTCACTTTGTTGCAGCAACCTTTCATTTCACCGGGGGGGTTTATTGCTGAATTAATTTGTGTGCTTACCAATCTCATAACTAACACACTGCACTGCTCTGATTCAGTCCAATGATGAGTGCCACAGTGCTCGATTTAAGCATTATTCTTTAATACGGGATATTCGGGGGGCTGGATAAAATGTCCAGGAGGCTTTGGAGCAGACAACCAACCGCAGTCCAACATTTATTGATTAACACTATCTGTGCTGAGATGTGCTTTCAGTGAGGATCAATACTAGATAGTAGCAAAGTGTAAATATCAATGTATTCAGGACCTTTTAGGTGCTATTTGCTAACTTACTACAGTACACTATCACCCAAAAGAGCAGTCAGCGCAGAAAAATTGATGTTATTTCCATGTGGTGTGAAAAAAATCTTAAGCAATCACACTGTGGCGTGTTTTTTGTATATTTTGACACTGCAGAGCTCCCTGTCTAAGCCTTTTACAGGTCTGCCACTGGCCCCCCTCACATATCTATTGTACAGTAATCACTATCTGATTGTAATCAGCTGACCATCTCCCCTGAAGTGACAGACTGTAACCTTTAGGAGGAAGTGACCCATCTCCTCTGAGACAGGCCGGTGTCGACAGAAAATTCACAGAGACCAAGTCTTTCAAGAAGCAGCCAAAAGGCCACCAGCTTGTCGAGGTGGGGGTACGCACACAGCTTAGGGATGTCAAACCCTCAGAGCTCTGCCTGTTCACGGCTTGATAATTGGTCATCTATCTGCTCTCCTGTGATCACCAGTTTAGTTCCAGCTCTGTGGGTCAGGCATTTATTTCTGGTCTCATTGCTGCTTGTTTGTTTCCGGTTATGTAGTCAGCTTTTTACTTCTGGTCCTGTGATCAGAGATTTATTTCTGGTGCTGCAGTCAGTGGTTTACGACTGGTTTCAAGGACATTGCAGAACTGCATCCATTTTCTGCTTGATTTTATTAATTGGCTTTCGACATATTTAACAAAGTGGAAATATTGTATCATGGTCAGATATCAAAACTAAAATAGAGTAGACAATATCCAGAGACATGGCAGTGGTTTTGCTGACTGCTGAAAGCTGATGTTGAACTAAACTGCACTGCCTGGATAGCTGGAAGCTGGAGTGTATGGCTTCATGTTTAGCTTGGAGCTGAACAGCATAACTGGCTTAACCTTGTATGAAGGAGCAGCCAAAGGATAACTAGAAAGGGACAGAGGGGTCAAGCGATGAAAGGTGCTGAAATGAGAGTTGTAGTGTTAGGACTTATATCAGCTTAAGTGTAAGAAGGAGGTGAAGAGGAGTCATTTAAGTTCTCACTGGGGAGAACATCATCAACTGAGGGCTGAGCCTCATAAGCTCTGCTTTTAACTTGAACTATGGGGTCTTATGGTGCTATTATTGTGGCAAAACAATTTCCAAATGGGTGCAAAGATTCACAACTGCGCATATCCATCCACAAAGCTGTAAACTGATCCACAAATGTGTACATAGATCCATAAATGCGTTCATAGATCAATGAATGTGGGGACTGAGCAAACCCAAGGCCTCGCACAGGTTGATAATATATTTTCTTACACATTTGTGGATCTTAAGCGAGGTAGGACTGTAACAAAAGTTTTGTGTTAACAATAGGGGTGGAAGAAAAAATCGATACAGCATTGTATTACAATATTTTGTCTAGTGATATATCGTATCATCTCATTTACTAAGTATCGATTTTTCAAATTAACTGCTAATATGAAGTCAAATCTATAATAATGGAAAAATAAAATCAAGTGTTTGTCCAGTTAGGTTGGCAGAGGTATCTTAATAGAGCAGGAGAAAGTTTGTTTAACAACATGAAAAAAAATACTATGTAAGACAAACATAAAGGAAAGACAAATGCTAAATTAGCTTTGCAGTTAAAAAAATGAAAAAGTAGTAATATATACTGTATCTCAATACTCACTGTATTGCAAAATGTTAAAAAATCTCAATAACATTGTACAGTGACCAGAGTATCGTGATACTATTGTATCGTGGTGCTACTAGTGATTTCTATCCCTAGTTAACAGACAGACAATTGAGTGGCCTGCCTTAATTTTAACTGATGAACTTATGGGTATTTTCAGGTTTTGTATAAGAAAAAATTAGACTTATTTGACTTCATATACAATCACAAATTGGTCCACATTTGTAGATCTGCATTTGTGGATATGTGGACACATTTGTAAATCTTATATACATTTGAAAAGGTTTTACATATTAGTGGATTTATGTACGCAGTTGTGAATTTTTGTTTGCATTTGCAAATAATTCTGCGACAATAATAGCTCCAGGGTCTGTGATTAGGACAAACATGACTTAGTTTTGGTTCATGGAAATATCTATCCTTGAAACATTTTGCAGATTGCTGTCATCCAGGAAGAGACAAATCCAAAATAAATCTTTTGAGTTCTTGAATTTGGTAAAGAAGAGATTTATGTTACTTCTCTGTTGTGTTAATTATTAAAGATAAAAAAGTATATCATCTGTGTGCTGAATGTCATGAGGCACTCTGTGATCGCCTCGTAGGGGTTACCCACAAACAAGCGGCTGCTGGAAGAGAGTGGGTGAGTTGTGTTTAGTCTCTTTGCTAAAGAAATCAGGTAAAGCTAAAAAGATGTTTGGTGGCTAGTACTATGGCTGTTGATGAAGTTAGGTGCTGTTCTGAGCATTATCTGTGGCTATAGAGTGGCTTTTTGGTTGAGGTAAGCGTGGAGCCATCGCCTGCTGTGTATTGCTATCGTGCGGTTGTTACTGAAGTTGGTACACCTAGAGAAGCAAGCAGCCGGCAACATTCATCTCCTGAGGGGATGACTAACTTCGTGTTATGGTGTGTTTGACCCTAAGTTAATTTTACGCCAGAATTTCCCTTTAAAGTAACACAGTATATACTACAGGTAGTGAAAACAACCCTTGTTTATTTGTGTGTGCATATGCATATTTTGCGCCACCCTCGCATAACCTATTAACCATGCTAGGCCACCCAAGTCAGAAAAGTATGGACACACCCCAGGGTCCAGATTCTGAGGTTTTGTTTCCATCAGAGGGTCTGTTTTGGGAGAAAAACAGGACTTCAGACCCTTCCAGTCGACTTTTATGTCTGTCAGGAGGCTTTCTTTTTGAAACTTCTGTCTGTGAGCGTGTGTGTATTCTTGGTCGGACAAACCTGATAGAGAGAATGAAGTTCTCCCAATATTGAGTAAGGGCACAGAGTTACAGCTGCTGTCAATCAAAAATAGTGATGTGTGTGTGGATTCCCAAAATGTGGTCATTGTTACAGGCTCCAGATTTGCTCATGTATCAGTGTGTTGGAATTGTAATGCACAAGAATCTACCAACCACAGCTGATTTTGTCTGTGAATTTTGATCCAGTAAAAATATGTTAGAAGAAAAATGCTTCAATCACTGATCTAAAACAATAATTGAACTTCTGAGCTTACCTTTTTTTATCAAAGAGACAAATGGAGGGAGCAGTTTTAATGCTAAAAAGTTAAAGTGATGATAAATAACACCTGTGTAAACTTGGCTTGAAGCTGCTGTGAGACACAGTAGTCTTTGTAGCAGGGGTCTCACAGAAATGTCAATCACGTGGCTGGTGAACACCATGGAGATCAGATAAGTGGTCTAATTAGCGAATCTCAATCAGCTGTGTGTCCCCACCTGCAATTAAAGGTTGCCATAGTGACGATAACCGCTGAGTGACTGCTGGATATGATGGTTCATTTATTGGAGATTAACCTGGAAGACACTCCTCACTCCTCAAACTCCAGCGTGCTTCTCAAGACTCTACTACCCATAACCTTTCTTTTTATTGTGAAAGCTTGGGGTTCTGTTGAGTGTGTGCTCAAAAATATGAGTTCATGGTGTCAGAAACAGAGCAAGCTGAAAAGTCATTTTCTCTTGATTTTTTTTGGGTCTAAGTTTGCACTGGATTATAAAGCAAATGGACCGTGCTCCTGTTGCTTTGTAGCCTGGCAACTAGACTAACCAGCAAGCTTGTATTTTATTTGTTCTGGCAGACTGGCCTAACCTTACATTCATACAGATTTCTGGGAGGTTAGGCCAGTCTGAAATGTTTACCCAATATGGAGCTGGTCAAGCTGTTAGGACATAAAAACTTGGAGAATCTGAAATGAAACCACTGTGTAAGAAACTTGTGAATGTCTTCTGCTCGGTAAAAAAATGGTAATAATTAGTACCTTGTAGAATTAGTGGACATATAATCCAGCAGTCTAACACCATGTAAAAAAAAAAAAAACTGCTGCTCTGATAGGCATTTTGTTTCACAGGAGTAAAGAGTTTAGAAAATCAGTGTAAAGAATAAACTTCAATGTCTTCAAAGAGCTGAAACATGAAGAAATGTCTACGTCAGACGACTTTGATGTTTCAAAAATATGTAATCTTATATCTCGGCAGCTCTGTCTCCTAGAATGTGATTAAACTGTTATTCGTATTCTTATTTTCCACCACAACAGTAGTGCAACCGGCTTTTAAAATTATGTCAGCATGCAAATAGGCAAAGCATGAATGCAATACTGACTTAAAGGGATATTCCGGCGTAAAATTAATGTAGAGTCAAATACACCATAACACCTGGTTAGACACCCCCTCGAGAGATGAGTGTTGCCTAAACAGACTAAACACAACTCACCTACTCACCGAGTTGTGTTTAGTCTCTTTGCTAAAGAAATCAGGCAAAGCTAAAATGATATTTGGTGGTTAGTGCTGTGGCTGGGACCCTATATGTACTGTTGATGAAGTTAGTTGCTGTTCTGAGTATTATTTGTGGCTATAGAGTGGCGTTTTGGTTGAGGTTTGTTCATGGCTTCTCAGGCCGCTCTGTATTGCTATCATGCGGTTGTTACTAAAGTTGGTATAATGAGAGAAGGAAGCGGTCGGCAACATTCATCTGTGGAGGGGGTGTCTTAACTCGGTGTTATGGTGTGTTTGACCCAAAATTAATTTTACACTGGAATATCCCTTTAATGACCAGCGCTGGCAGTATCTCAAGGCACCATTGTCTGGGATCAACAAACTGGTTCGTGTCTGATTTCATTACAGCAACATAACCATTAATGTTGAAAATGATACTGTGGACATGTCCAAAGTATTTCACAAGACAGCCATTTTGGCGGGAAATCCAAAATACACTGCTGATATCTCCTTCACAGACATGTTTACCTCTTCGTACACCAATCAACAGCATTTCTTCACTCTGTTTATAGGAAAACTAAGTCTTTCCTTTTTACATTTCCTCCACATGATTTTGCTTTTGCAAAAGATGAATATGTAATCCATGAAAACTAGGCTTGAATAGGTGGTATTCAAGCATATTTTCGTGTACATACATGTCAGTAATTTTTTTGCTTTCATGCCAGCAGATGCGCATGGTTTCACCGTCCCTTAACAGTATGAGCCCTTTCAAGTACCTGCCCAGCTGAGACTATGAAATGTAAATGGAAAAGTAAAGTGCATGGAGAAGTTTTGTTGCAGTCAGTGAGCTCTGTGTGTGAAATGAGTTTGAGTGGGACACCCTCGTGTGCAATTTTGAATGGAGCCATGGGAGCGGAGTGAAATCATGGCAGGATGAGTCAGCTCTGGAAATGCAGAGACAGAAGTAAGTAGTACCTTACTTATTGCTTGCAGACGGTGTTGATGTCTCTGGAGGAAAAGATCCAGATGACAGAAACACCTCGAGGCCGTTTTGGAAACTCGGTCAAGAATATGAAGTATGGCTAATCAGCAATGAAGGTACCACCAAATTGGTAGTCTCCTTGAATATATCTGGGATGAATATTGCACCAGCATGCTAAAAAATATTGATCATCTGATTTCAGATATTGCTTGTCTTTAGTAAACAAGTTTATTCAACATACTGCTTCAAAATCAATGACGGGAAAGATTTCAATGTTCCTGTTACACAAAATGATTAATTTGGCTCATAAGAATTGCAAAATGCTTTCAAGGAAGGCTAAGCTATTTGAACTCCCTTTGAAAGAGGATCCCCTGTCAGGAAGATACCTTGGTGCACTCACCCAGATAGTAGTGCTTAAGTTACTAATACAAGTTTGTTTTCAGTGGAGTCTAAGTGTAACATATGAATACTCAATTTCTATGTGCAAGCAAACCCATCAGTGCTTAACTTTGATAAAAGACCACTGATCAGACAGCATTTATAGTCAGCTGGACGTGAGTTTCAAGTGTCTTTAATCAATAGTTTTATTACAACAATGGATCAGATGTCTATGTAATGTGAAGAAATCATTTGTGGTAGCCAGGCTGCAGCTCTAAGAAGCTTTCCAGCACCTCTAAGAACATTGATTTAGTTTCGAAATACAAAGAAGCACTTGAGCAAGAAAATATTTAGGTTTGCTTTTCAACAGAACATTGTCAGCTGTGATGATAGCGGTTGAAATTATAAAAACTAAGACAAAATAAATGGGTATGTATTAGGGCTGGGCGATAACATGATAACGATATATATCAAAAATGAATTTCCCTCAATACCAATATAAAACATGGTCAATATGCTTTTTGATAGTCAGCATTCTGCCATGTTTTGGTAGACTATACGAATAGCCAATGAAAAGGGGAGTTGCTTTGCGCTTAACCAATCGTGCTGAATTAAAACCAAGTAGCTAACAACTGCGTAGTAGCAGGCTGCAGCTACAGGCAACCATAGCACTTTAACACGTGAAGCTGACAGCACTGTTGATAAGAAAAAAAGAAAATGAGTGCTACCCCCCAGCAGAAATGCAGATGAAGGCTCAACAGATGACGACATCGTCAACAACACTGGCATGAAAACGTCTTGTGTTGTGGAGGTATTTTGGTTTTTTGAGGTCAGACATGAAGGAGAGTAATGTGCACTGCAAATTATGTGGAGTACATGTTCTTGCAAAGTTGGGGAGTACCTCAAATCTTTTTCACTACCTGTAGCAGTGCCATGCGGTAGAGCATGCATAATGCGGTTAAAGGTTACAAACCCTGAGTGGACCAAGAAGCCCATGGCGCCTATGCAGCAGAAACAGCCGACGATTCAGTTTGCTTTTTCTAGCGCAATGCCCTACAACAACAAAACGTCTAAGAGACAAAAAGACTCACAGATGCAGGAGCTTATTGTATTGGAAAAGACATGCTACCAATAAGCACTGTTAAATTTCATTTTATACCGATATCACCTGATATGAAAAAAATATATTGTGACAAACTTTTTCCCATATCACCCAGCCCTAGTATGTATACTGTATATATACAGAGAGCACAGAGCGCTCTGCAGGGGTTAAAGACATCAGCATAAACAGACAAAATGGTTAAACAATAAAACTGAGGTCTTCTCCCAACCAAAAAAAGTGTCCACAATATTTTGGGGGGCTTTTCCAAACACAACACAGCAGGTTTAATAGACAAAGCTGCGGACACCATTTTTTACAGTCTTTTCCCCAGGTCTCTTCCACAGCTCTCCTTCCTCCCAACATCAACACATCAGTCATGATCATTGATTGGGTACAACTATGTAGTCTGTCATATCTGTCCCTATGTCACTGCGCAGATTTATGACAAAGAGATCTGTCACAGTGACCATGGGAACAGACAAAAACACTGTGTAGTCTGACCTTGGCAATAGTACAGTGCTATACTGTTAATTGTCTTGCAAACCACAAATTGCATTTGACATTTAAAGTCAAATTGCATTTGGAAAAGTTGATATTAACACAGTAAAAACATAGTCACCCAATAATCAAAATTCATCCAAGACAGCTGGGATCCAAATATATCTAGCTTGTACAGGCACAGCTCCCTCACTGCCAAATAAGGGGGAAGGGTTGTGAATTGTTGCATTCACATGTGGTTGAAAAGAGGAGTTGTGGGTAAAAGACCTGTGATTCTCTTCCAACACTTCACCACAGGAGCCATTTAATTATTTTGTATCACATCATCTCTTGATGATTAGTATGCTATTGAGGAAACAGACTGATGGTGAATGTGCACCCTAATATACAGTGTCAGCTTTTGCATCAGTTATGGATAATGGAAGTTTTGTATTCAGTGGATTTAATATAATGTAAAAATCCTCAGATGGAAGCTCAGCAGCAATATTATTCCACACTTTAATGAGTTGTGAAAGGTTTCATTTGTGGTGACCAGACTGCAGCTCAGAGTAGCTTTTTACCAGCCTTTAGGTCACCGGTTTAGTTGTCAGGTAATTATGATCCTTGTGATCCACTAAAAGAGTTGGGCCCCGGTTTTGTCTACAGATGGCATCCTCTTGGTGTTTAAAGAGGATAAAGAGTTGGATATTTTCCTCGGGAGTCGGTAAAAGCTGACGACTTCAAAATAACGTTATTTGTGCTGTGTACTGCTGCAGTAAACAGTCTATGGTTGATTTAATTACGCATTTACTTATGTAGTTATCGACTAATTACAAGGGTCAGTGCACGTTGATGAACTTGGGCATGTAAATGCACCAGATTGTATCCATGGGCTTTTTTTCTATCAGTGGCCCTCAGCAGGTTGGTGGTAAATATTTATCAATGTGCATCAAGCATGTGCATGGAAAAACAAACACATCTTTGTGAAATTGTTGTTAATTGATGAAAAATCTCCTGTTGTCTTTTTAGATTGAAATTTATCACATTGTTGGTGGAAAGTCAGCAAGACTGTTTTCTATGAATATACCCACCCTCTCAAAGCAGTTACATGCATTAGGAATTACAATGTTTTCATTAGCAGTCTTGTTTGCCTCTGTTAAAACCCAATCAAAATCTTCCCTCAAAAGAGCTTTGTGGGAGGTGCCCGAGTGTTAAAGTCATAGACTGTATATGGACAACTTGGTTCCACCTTCTGCCAGTGTATGGATTTAAAACCAAAAAGCTCTCTGTATCTCTGTGATTTTTCTCTATTTCCTGAAACCAACATAGCGCGGTAGCGTTGTATGCACTACACCACTTGTGCAGTAGCATTGTATGCACTACACCACTTGCGCAGTAGCATTGTATGCATTTGGCGGGAGAGTTGCCCGAGAGTCGCTGTGATGACGCTCGGCTTAAACAGCGTATGTTGGTGTGTTGCGTGTGAAAGTAAAGGTGTCTAAGTTAAGTACGCATGTTAATCCAAGGTGCTGTTGTTCATAAATCTACATAGATCTGTTGCACATAACTGGTATATGCAGGTAAGTTAATACTTATACGACTGCTCAGGAACAGCATAAATGGGTTTACATATACAATATTGCATTTGAGTTGCAAACATATATCTGTGTATGTGTGCTTACTGGTGTCTGCTTAGACCTTGTCACAAATCTGCTGTGTTCTGAGCGACGCCTCCAGAGGATCTGTTAAAGTTGTTAAGCTATAGAGTATTGCCTGACAGAGAGGGGTGGTCTGCTTCATAATGTGTTCCCTTTGAACAAGGCAACATTTTGGCCAAAGGCATAACATTTATAGGGTACTTCATCACCTCTATCAGTGGCTCTTGTGAACCCCGCTGAAGAGCCACTGATTGCTTTCTAATTGATGTAATAATTTAGTGGAGGTGGTGCAAGCCCATGGAGAACTTTATATGTCATACAGGTAATTTTAAACCTATGGAAATTGCCGAAGCTTAACAGCTTGATATTTAGGGGGCTGTTACAGTAGTGATATGAAAAGGGTTTTTTGCTGAAAACTGTCAACCCTTTTGGACAGAGATCCAGTGAGTTTCCTGTGCTTCTGTAAATTAACTTGTAGTTACTGATGCTTTTCTTTGTCTGTCACAATTATCCAGGGCTTTTTTTTACATATTAAAAAGATACTTTTTTTTTCTTTAAAAGGGATCTTGACCACTTGGGCAAGGGGTCCTGAGTCTACCTTGGGAACCACTGCAGTAGTCAATATGCATGAATATAACTGAATGTAGTGACTTAGAGCAGCACTTAAATATGAAACTCATGTAAATAGGTCTGCACGATATATCATTTGAGCATTGTCATTGATATAAATGTGTGCGTAATTGTCACACTGCAGAGCCTGGGATGAAGGAAGCGAATAAACTCAACTAATTTCAAGGGTAGCTGACTGACATACAATGAAAAGACTCTTTAATAGCAGACAAAAAGAGACCAGAGGAGGTGGTCGGCAAAGGTCTTAGTGACTTGACCCAAGAGTACCCCACAATTAAAAATACCCCTGTAGACTCAACCACTGTTCTAGTGGCTGGCAGGTTGTTCAAATCAGATAGAGCCACACACTGGCATGAAACTGCACATTACTGAATGCAGTGGGCGTATATGCAAGAGGCCAATTTAACTTTTTCTCCCAAAACAGACTTCGTCTTTATACCAGTGCAACTTATAATTCAGCTTCTACAATCGTGCAAAATGAAAGGGAGAGGATGTTTGATCCTTTTTTAAAAACCCTTACAAGTCAAAAGAAAATCTAGATCTAAAGGGGTTGAAGACTTTAAAGTGTTTTGATGATGAGTGTGTGTACTGGAACAGAGACAGGTGATGGTTTTATGTTGATTTTACAGCTGTTGTTGTACCTTTACCAGCAAAGCCAGAGAATCAGCAGAAAATTGCAGCTATTGTGCAAAGGCAACAGAGAGCCCTGGACAGACGGAGTGATGTTCAATGCCAAATTGGCAGATTTGTATCGATATTTCCCTTAAGTGTGCTTCCCTCCATGTTTTGCTACCGCTGATGTCATAGAGAGCTATTAAATTACCAGTTTGGTGCAGGGAGGAAAATACCTGCTCATTCAAACTGTCACTTTACAAGGTCACTGAGCTGGATCTGCTCAGCCACAAAATTAAGGCCCTCGGTATCATGAAAATTAAATTGACAGGAAATTCATTCGTTAATGAAACAGACAAAAGAACTAATCGCTTGTTATCTTAAATGTCGCCCTTAGCGATTCCAAAAAATACACCCTCCATCTCTGGCTTTCTTTCAGCTATAATGAAGTCTCTCATTCAGTTGAGTGATCTCACTTTCAGAAGCACTTTTTTCAAACACACCTAATTGGACTTCACAACCTCTCACTGTCGATCTTGTCTAATTAAAGGTCTCTCATTCTTCCTCTCACCTCGTGTGTCTAGTACTCGTCAAATAAAGGTCTCACTCGCTCCCTTTCTTCTTTCTTCCTACTAAATAAACTCACTTCTTCTCTTCTCCTGCATCTACGTTATAAGTAAATTAAAAACATTTAATTGAGTATCACTCTCTCTTTCCCCGACTCCCGTTAAGCATTCAATCTGCTCCTTCAACACATCTCTCACCTCAGTTCCCACCTAAGTTTCCTTCTTGTTTACTTCCTCCCCGTAGCTCCAAAGCTCTGTTTTGGAGCTGAGCCCATTCCTTTAGATGTTTAAGATCTCAGCATCTCGTCTGCTTCCTGTATCACCGCTGAAATACTGCTGGCCTCTCGCGGGGCCACTCTTTTGTTGCCCTACACATATGGGACACAAATCTGTTCAATGAGGAAAGCTAGAGCATCATCTCATCTTCTCCATAGTCTGTCCCTGTTGTGCAGCTTGCACAACAACAGAGTGAATGTGAGATATATTTTTCTTTCAATATTACATGTTGAGAAATTCTGTAATTGTAAATATGTCTTCTGACTAGGGCAGGGTAACAGGGACATTTACAATCAAAGCTTCTTATAAATGCTGCAGCAGAGTCTGCGCTAGATTTACCTCTGTGTGATAATCAGAATGTGAAGAGTCCTACAACATTATGCATTTACAAATTTGCATGTCTCTAATCACTGTGCTTTGTTATCAAAAAGTTACAGAGTGATACAATGAGGCAGAACTCTTGTTTCTTAATAATAGTCTTCTTTTTTTGTTTGTGCATGAAAAAAACCATACTATGAAATTTGGATACTTAAGGAGGCATTGCAAGCACCATTTAAGATTTGATTCTGTAAAATAGCATCTTTATAGAGATACTTTTCAACAATCATAGTGTTTCAAAAATGCATTTTTCCACAAGGTGTCTTTACTCCCCTTTAATTGATAACACATAGAGGGTTTTTTATCTGGTTATTTAACAGACAAGGCTCTCCATGACGATGATGACAATCACTATCTTATTATTTTTAATGCCTGAAACAGCTGTGAGAGGATAGGTGTGAGACAACATGCTGAAGAAACAGCCTTGTTTTTTTTTTCTTTAAACCACAGCCCATATTCACTGTGAATGATATAATTGGCTGTTAAAAAAAAACAGGATGAGATTTTTCTTTAAAAAAACACCACTTAGGCATGCTCACAACAAAATCTGCAATGAGATAAGAGGTGTTGTTTTGTCCACAGGGGGCGCCAAAATTGGTGCAAACAGGAAATTCCTCCCAGGAGTGCTCAGTAAGAGAGTGGGTGGTTATGTTAAAAGAGTACCCTGACAGGGTGAGACAAGACCAGGATGTGATGATCCTTTAATACTTTATGCAGGTTGACACCAAGTAATGGCTTGAAGATTATTTAAATGGTCTAAAAATTAATTAATACAGTTTGAATAATTAGTCCCTCTGACTGTATTTCCAATACATCCTCCAATTAAACTCGACTTTTTCATCCAAAGTAAACTCAAAACATTTGTGATCATCCATCGGCATTATATGCAGATGCAGAAGGTAACAGTAGCCCCTTGATAAAGTTCATCTTGGTAACTTTTACACTGGCATTTTCTCTTTACTGAATACTCCTTAACACTGCCAAAACTCATACCGTGTTGTGGTTTGTGGTTGTTTTGTGTCTGTTTGGTTGACTTCTCTTTCACTCAGATACTGACCCCTGTGTGTTTTAACATCCCTCTTTAGCTTCTGTTTTGTTTTCTCTCTCTTATTGACTTTTTTTATCTGCAGCTAACTTGTCAGCCATGAGGCGAAAGTTTTGAGCTGTCCAAATAAAATTAGAGTTATATAGAAAAACAACAGCTCCATATTGTTGCTTTCATGAACTAACATTTTGTCAGGAAAAGCTGAAGTCATAAACTTCATATATGTGTGCAGGACTCTTTTCCAAAGATTGTTTGTTTGTTGTGCTGTGTGGGGTTGAAACTTTGTTGAGGACAAATTGTACAAAATTATAATGAGGTTTTCACCACTCACAATGAAATTATTACCGTAACTGTGCAATAAACCATTATGGAGCGCTTTTTAATGCGGTCTTGCAAGACTTGTTGGCTGCAGGAAAAGACGACTTTCTTAATGTCAAAAAACAAACCGTCACTAAATTTCCTATTGTTGTCAAATGATGTTATCATGCAGGATATGATGCTTTGAAGTTATTGTTGTCCCACCCAAGTGTCACAACCTGGCTCTAAGAGGGAGACAACATATGGTTGCAAAGTTTATAAAATAATATTCAATGAAATACGTAAATGAGTATCACAAAATTATGAATATGGTTGTCAGTGTGCATGCAGTGTTGGATGTGTGAGTGTAGGTGTATGAGTCAGCAAAGCAAAATCTACAAACAAAGAGGCAGTATTAATCGGCAGGACATGGAAAGAGAGAGCGAGAAAGAGAGAGAGCTTAGTAAGCAGGGCTGCTTTATAGCCTTCTGAACCCAGCCTGCTCAGGTGTGCTGCATTGATTATAGACTCCTCCCCCATTACCTGCAACATGAAACTTAGGCAGCAAGGAAGAAGGGTTAAAACAAGGATAAGACTTCCACCTAGGTCGTAACACGAGTAACTTTATTGAGGTGATGATTGGGCAAAAGGACTTATAACAATAGATAAGCTATCACTCCACTTTGGTGCTCTGCATATGGCAATTAATGTCAAACTAATAGCAATGAACTGAGTAATTGTTGTACAGATAATGATTCTTGACACTAAATTGTCCTCTTCAAATAGCTTTTAATCAAAACATACATATGCAGTGAGAACAGAAACACAAAGTAGCAGACGCAGAGGGAAATGTTCGTGGGTTGCTTGGCAGCAGCCCACACTTCCAGTCAGGACACAGTTGTAACTGCGTTGGTATTGCAAAGTGAATCATTGATTAATCCAAACTTATAAGTGGAAGTTGTTTATTTTTGTTGAGTTCTGCTTTTAGAACTGCAGTAGTACTGTTAAGGCCCATCTTTTCTTGCCATTTGTATGAAAATGTACGTGTCTGTTTCAAACAATGATTCTGTCACTGCACACATACTTCCATGCTTCCTTTACGTTGGCATGGATGTTTACCATTACATCCACCAGGAGGGAGGCCCGAGTCAAAAGGTTTTGACACAACAAACAAAACGAAACATGGCGACCGTGGAGGAGTTAGTAATACTGTAAATTTTGCATAGGAGACAGAAACAGAGGCAGCATTGGAGGAGGCGGTAGTCGGTTGGGCCACTGAATGCCTCGCAGTTTGAGGATAAAGAGTTCTTTTCTCTTGTAGTATCAATGAGAAATCCCCGTTCTCTTCGTTTGTCTGTAGATATGTGTATTGGGTAGAGCAGCAACACGGTTTCCGGTGGTACTGCTCGGTGTTGTTTTCGTCAACGCCCCTTTTTTCCACGACGAAGATGTGATGTTGACAAGCTAAACATAAGTCTTAGATGACTAAAATGTGATGAGACGAATGTGCGTTTACGTTGACGAGGCAAGACTAGATGAAAACTTTAGTGGTGGACGATGAACAGAACAAAATTCATAAGCATTTCATCAGTCAAACGCTAAACATATATTCTGCTGTGTTGTTTTCGATGACGATGATGTAGACAAAATATTTTCGTCAACGTCGTCGTCAACGAAAACAACACTGGTACTGCTCCATCTGGCCGGTATCTGCAAACTTCAAGGATACGTGCAGAAATACAGACGAAAAGAACACGAGGCACAGACGGAGAACTCCGTCTGTATCCGTATGTAACACTGAGCATAAAAGAGCCTTTAGGACTATGCTGTTATACTGAATGTTGGCACAGCTGCGATTGTGACGATTATTCAGTAAAACAGCGTACCCTTAAGTGTGACTTTCCTTTAGAGATATCAACTATTAGTATGCATTACAATAAAAATATGGCTCGTTATGAATGTGCGTGCCTTAATACAAAAAGTGTTAATGAATTATTTGTTTACAGCTTTACCTCAAAGGCAGTATCAAATCCACTGATTGCACCTCAGCTACGAGATAAATCCCTGTCTGAGCCTTTCACTTTTAGGGGCTTATTTTGGAGGATGACATGAATCTCTCTGGGTTTGTGCGTCATGCTGTGGAGGTGTAGGGGGCATGGTAGGGGGTGGCTGTGGATGGGGGAGTCAGGATGTAATGTCAGGCAGCAGCATCTGCTCATGTCCTCTAGCCTGGCTGTTTATCTCCTGCTGAGCAGCAAGTATCTCAAGGAAGTAGATGTAGTCTATCTGGCTGCCAAGAGCAGAATTTAACTTTAAATTTCCTCCCACAGGATTTATTGAACATTGAAGACAGATTGATTTTTTTTTGCTGCCTAATGTATCGAGCTTCAGTTCCTGCTCATGCCTCTTTCTCCAAGGATAAGTTGCTCTAATAGAACTTTCTTAAAAAACATTTGGAGGCTTTCTGGTGAAGACAAAGTCAGAAAAAAAAGTCAATATGAGCTTCAGCTCTGACAGTTGAACAGTTGGGGACTCGGCTTGCCAAACACTGAATGGCAGCAGCTAATCAGTTTGGGGAAATCAGGACTCAGCTGATTACAAGTATCTCTGGAATTGTTCACCAGAATTTTCAAGTTCTGTGTGCTTGGCATTGGTGCAACACAAGGACGATCACTCATTACACAGTATTTAAGGAAATCTTAAGACACTTTTGAAGTGTGGGTTTAGTTAAAGAGATTTCTCCACAATACCTGCTATTGTTATAGTAGGATTATGGCTCGCTGTTTGGATTTCCTTGTCTTGTTATCCACCCTGAAAGTTTTTTTAAAATGAGCAAAATGTCCTTAAACGCAAACACATGCTTGGTGAGCAGAATGACAGACAAAAACATCTTCCTACAATGAGAAAACACAACTCGAAAATCTGCCTGAAAAATCCTGCTGTAATGACAAAAACCATGTGAGGAAATTATAATTGAATCTTTCATCTGTGTGGTGTGACTAATCTGCTTGCTCTTTTTTTCTAAACTTTTTATTTTTGGTTATTTTATCCAAAAGAAACATTGTGAAGAAAAAGTTAATTAAGTCAAATCATCAGATCTCTTCTCCATGAGTGGTGTAACAACTCGCACAGATCCAATATTTCTCAATCTTATCCATTTTAAGTATTGATTGATTACTTACTGGGTCAACAACTAAAATAAACATACATACATATACATACAATCTTAGCATGTCCCCCTGAGGACATGGAGAAACTACAAGTACCCAACAATCCTGTATTTTCACAAAACAACGTGTGCATCTATATTTAGTGTTCCTTTTTTGTATGTATTTTTTTAAGTCTGTCTGAAACTGTATGATCACTTTCTTTCTCTCATGTTTGAAAATAAACATTTCAAGTTCAATTTCCTTTAGAGAGTTTGAGTTGTTGGTCTCAGACAACTGTTTTTTTTTTCCCCAAAACTTTCTGCTTTTGCTTTCTACCAATCAACTCTGCATTCATTTAGCTTCTTGTTAAACCGGAATCCTATTAGGAGCAGGAAAATGAATAAATGTACCTAATTAATCTTTCGTGACAGATCATACATACAAATATGTCTGCTTGTCCCACCATACAGTGCTTCTTCTGATTTAGGACTTTTCAACCACAAACTAAATCTTGTTAGATGCATGGTACATTTCTATTAGTACAATCTAATCAAGAGCAAAAGTCAGGTTTTCAGGGTGGCCATGTTACAAATGTTGGTTCAAGCAGGTTTATTAGGGTGAGGTAGAGTGTTCAGCCCAACCTAGCGAGGTTGAGTTAAGTCCAGATAGGCTTTTCCCCCTGGCTCTGCTTTCCCTGTCCTCTTTCTTTTACCCTCCCCCCTCTCGAAAATGGGAGGAGAGGAGAAGCTGAGATTTGAGCCCCAGCCTCAGCCCAATCAGGGCTTTTCCTTCCCTCCTTTTTCCAACACCTCCCCACTGACTCCTTTCTCTGTTTTTCTCCTCTCTTCTTTTTTTGTTCAAGTGTGGGTAAGGGGGTGGGCAGGCAGTCCTTGGATGCTAGAGGTAACTGTTGAGACTCCCAGAGAAGTCGTGGGCCTAACTTGATGAAACACAGGTGAAGAAAAGTGCCCACTCAACGGCCTTGGCGATGTGCTGTCTCTCGCTGCCCATCTATCCTTACCTTCATGTCTGGATTGTGGGGGGCCGTTAGGTGCCATGTGCAGGGGCTATGAAACTCATCATCTCATCTTCAGAGAAAAGATATGGGGTGTTATTGGGAAGGCTTCTTCGCTAATATGTTTTACCCTGTCTGTAACATCAAGCTCAAAATGAGTGCAGGGATATACAGTCTGATGCCCAGAATTCATCGATTACCATAATTAGTGGATTTGGAAATTCAATTTGACAATTTAACACCGCAACATCTAAAAAAACGAATTTAAAAAAGTCAATTTGTTAGTTGCCCACATGACACACTTCACTTTCATAACGAGACGGTCTTTCACACACGACTTAACCTGTATTTCCCCCTCTACATGTCCAAGATGGAGGCCATTTCTGAACTCTTCAGCAATCACAGTAACAGTCAAGGAGATTTGACAGGCATGGCAGGTTTCCCACTCTCATCCCAGAAACGGAGGACACGAACGCAGCAACTTCTGAAGCCAATTACTTAAGTTTTGCCTGTTTTCTTTCATTCTCTGCTCACAAGGAAAGATTGAATAGAAAAAAGAGAAAACTTCCCACAGTCGTCTTATCTCTGTAATAATGTTGCACAGTCTGCATGTGTTTTTATGTGCCAAACCAACTTCTCATCATTTATTCTTTTTTTTTTATTTTTGCTGCACATCCTAATCTCTCTGCGTTTTAACAAAAAAAGGTACTTAGAATATCCTTGTTATTTATTTATTTATTTATTTTTCTGCAGAATAGCTAGTTTCTGGGCTGCTGAAGTGTGCCAACGGGGACATTTACTCAGAGATTCTTCGCAGTGTTTAGATAAGACTTTGGATGCTGGTGACAAATCAAATGCATGTCTGTGGGAGTGTGAGAGGACAGCAATACAGCCAATCATGCAAAGCTGTGCTGCTTCTCTGCCAAAATGAGATTCGTATCAAGAGTGAATAGCTGCTTTCTGCAAAAGCAGCCCTGAATAGAACAAAAATATCCACTAAAATGTTTAAGAACACATATTTGTGCCAAATAACTGTGATCCCAATAAAAAGGAGAGAAGAACTTTGAAAGTCAGTGAATTTTAACAGGGAAAAGTGACGCCCACTACTGCAGCACCCACTGCTGTAATAAGCACAGAGTTAAAACTAAGTAAGAATATATTTTTTGCATTCACTTTTGATAAGTGATACTAAAAATTCCTGCACAGCCCTACAACATGTTTTTGTGCAGAGTGTTTGTCAAGTTTTATTTATTTTCTTGAAATTTCCACTTGCAGTTTGAAGTAGAAATACGATGTTTGTTGCTCTGTAATGAAATGTTCTAGCTGGAGGTCTGTCACACTGTCAGAGGGCTAAAGCTAAAATGGCCCTTTCCCCGTTCGTTTTTGCATGTTGGCGTGTTGTTGATGTAGCCGGAGGGGATGCAGAGAGAGAGAGCGAGAGAACGGAGGAGGCAGAGCAGGTTGCATATCATCAGTCTGTGTCTTCCAGCATTGTAACAAACAGTCTCCTATGGTTCTGTGAGAGTAGTTAAGAAAATTGTAGCCGTGCCTCAAACAAATTACTTATGTCAAAGTGATCCCAAGACAAAACTGTATTCCAAAGGTGGAAAATTGCAATCTGATCAGTGCAGGGTGTGCTATTTTTTGTGTGCTTTTTTGACAATAATGGGTGCAAGTAAATTAGTAGGGAGATGACACCTTGGTATGATATTGTATGAAGATTTCATTGGCACATGAATGGATTTCACCAAAACAAAACAAGTGAAGCTTGGGGCCTGGAACAAGGTTTTCACTGGATAACATAATGCTTCTGCCTTGAACTTAAATATATATGTGTTTTTACGAGAGGAGGTGGTAACAGGTCTCTGTGGGACTGACCTCACTGCAAAAAGAGAAAAAAAGACAGAAAAGACAACAACACAGACACTCAAGTAAAAAAAAAAAAAAAAAAAATCAATAGCAAATACAAGGGAAGATAAACAGAGCAAAATCACAAACTAAACCACGTCAATATTTGCAACAGTTATTGTATCGCTGCATATTTTATTCCTTTGAAGAGCGCCTCTTCCTTTATGTTTTCTGCTCTTCAAATCTTTCCTTTGTCTCTGCAGTGAAAATGTGTATTCACATCACAAAGTCTAATTATACGTAACAAGTGGACTCTTTATGTCTTCAAACAAGTGCGCTGACATGCATCTGCTACCGCGAATAGAACAAACTCTTTGTTCATGTTTTAGTTTGTTACAATCGCCTTTGACGGCCAACTACAAATATAAGCAGTTAACATCTATTTTAGATGGCTAAAAATAAGGACCTGTCTGCTATTGACGTCACATTTTTCACTATTAAATCTGATTTTCTTTCCGTGTATTTTGTATTTTAAGGCTACTGTGTTTAGAAATGGGAATTTTTAGCAACATCCAGCCGCCAGTTCTAGATTAAAACGTAACCTTGCTCACCCGCTTACCAGTAAAACAATGGCGGCCCTCGAGGAGAAGAAACTCCTCTGATGCAGTATAAATATGATCCTTCATTTGACATCTTTTCACTGTCAAAACCACACATATTAATTATTTTGTGCACAATAATCACTCTCATCTTCAGCTCTCTGCCAGTGCAATCCAGTGACAACCAACTTAACACAAAGGTGCTTATGGCGAATTGGTTATCTGGTCTGTGCTCATGTAGTAGCAGGGTGGTGCAAGATGGCAGTCACTGTGGCTGTGGACCTGCTCCTAATGTAGATATAAGAGGCTCATTCTCCATTGCCAAAATGAGTTGGATATTTTTCCTGACTATACACTAACTTTGACTTATAAATATCATATTCCATATCTTCTGTGTCTGTCCTGCTTCTGCATTCCTGTTGTAAGATGCACAAGTTGTGTAGTAAGTAAACTGTATTTATTATAGCACCTCTCATAGAAAAGATTCATAGAGTGCTTAACAGTTAAAAAATGTTAAAATACAATCATAAACATCCAAATAAAATCATAAAACAGTAACAAACAATGGCATAATTACAATATTGTAGGGAGATGTGAAAATTGATGGGACTATACACACAAATGATGCAAATTTACATCACAGTGTACCAAAAATAAGAACTCAAGCAAATCAACAGTGTGCAATTGCCAAACAGCATGGAAATTCCCTTGTGATATTTGCAAACAGTGGACTGGCAGAGCAGTGATTCATTTGTCTGAAAATGGAGAATAGACCAATTGTAAAGGTACACAGTTACAACTCATTTTTCATATTCAGTGGGGAATCAAAAAAAGATAGCTTTGAGGCAAGTGAGCGAGGAGGTTTGATCATCTGGTAAACTGTTTAAACCCAACATATACTCACAGTGTGGTCAGTCTGTAACTGGCTGTACAAAGGCTAAATCTGTCAGTGCAGCTGTTAATAGCAATAGCATAGGGCTTTAGTTCATCTTTTAAGTCTATATGCCATGAGGTGTTAAGGACTCTGCAACTGTAGGTTACTGACTTACTGTAATCATTGGGTATTTTTTTGTGCTTATGAAACCTGCTTCATTTCAGCGAGTGTCCATTTTTAAAATCTACCTGAATACAGCAATTCTACTTAATGATCGGCTGTTCCGTACATAAATTTTATTTGATTAGTTTGAGCGTGGCACGCAGCTTCTTAACTCTCAGGGGAACTGACTTGATTCCTACCTGTTCCATTGTTAAAGAAGTGCAACTTGGTGGACGTCACTGTGGTAATTTAAATGCGTGAGAAATACAATGTGTGGCGTGTGAGCATATGATAGTGGAAATGCCTGCATCACATGCCAAATGCTTGAGACTTAAGAGCCCTACCAACATGACATGGAGGGACCTCTCTTTTCTTGCAATCACATGCCTTTGGAAACTCCTGCACATACGATACCCACAAAAAGAGCAAGTTATTCAAGAAAATCAGGCAAGTAAATGCACAACAGCCAAGCATCTAGATACATAATTTTACAGCCTTTTTTTCTCTTTCCAAAGGCAATGATGCCAGAAAACAGTGAGAAGTTTTTTCCTATTTTTTGGGACAACAGCCACAGCATAGCTGCTACCTCACTGATGACTGCTTTGTAAGAAAAAGCCAGTACACGCTGGATTCACGTCCCAGCTATTACCGAAACATGCTGTTCTATCTATAAAGACCCTCTGAGTTGGCTCACAATCACAAACTCTAAGTAACATTATAGCAGCCAGCAACATAACAACAGCTAACTGCTAATAGCTTTAATGGGGAGCTAATGGCCAGCCTGTTTCTGTTAAAGCATAACTTTTTGGTCATTTCATCAGTGCAAAGCTGTGTAAAAAGTAACACCAAACAGTGATTAGCTTGTTGTAACTGGTAAAAACAGCCAGGCGGGGTGTCAGACGGGTCAATAAAAAAACAGACTGAGGAAACAGCTGTTCACATTTTCTGAAACAAATATTCATGTTAATGGGTATGTTTGACTCTTAAAACAAAGCAGGAAAAGATTTTCCATCAGAAAGCTACCCACAGGAACATTTTAGTAGATTTCAGTCAGTCTGGGCATCATTGCGGAAAGCGAGCCAACATGAAAGATAACCACTGTCTTGGTTGAGGTTTGGAGAAAAATGTCCCATAGCCATTTCTAAAAACCCAGCCGGAAGGGACTTAATATCATTTTCCAGTTTATGCTTCATCTCTGGGTGTTTTAATCCCTTTATCAGGCTGTCAGCAGCACATCCTGTAACCCCAAAGATGACAAGGTAAGGTGAGCTTCACTCCTGAACGATTTTGAAGAGTGTACATGCTCATGTTTTTGTTTCCTGACTTTACTATGAAGATTTTTATGTTTTCTGTTCAGAAGTGTTGACTTTATACAGCTGTTGCTACCGCTGACTATAAACATCAACACTCAGGAGCAACCAGAGAGACAACTCTGTCTGAACTGATCACTATTCAGCAGAGGTTTATGTTGACTCGTGCTAAAGAGACTCGCTGCTATACTCATCTATCAGGAAAGCTAAAATGAATGCATGAAACAACCAGCCAAACAACCCCAACCTTTCCTTTTCTCTGCTTACTCCGCAAAATAGGTTTCTCTCTGTGTTCTCTAGTAGATAAAGGAGATAACGCTTTATTTAGACATTTTGTTGTTTCCAAAACATTGTTTTATTGTTGTATTTTTTTGTTTCTGCATACCTGCCAAACTGAATACCTGTTTTGATGCATAGATATGCAGGGCCTTGTTTTTTAAAGTTAAAGAACATAATGTTGTATGCTAAAGGTTGTCTTGCAGAAAAGGAGAGAAGGTGAAAACATTTAGAATACAGGGCTTACTTGAATAGTTCTGCTTTTTAGGAGGCACTTTTTTAAGTGACAGAATAAAATTTTGCAACAACTATGTCCTAATGACTTTTCGTTTATTTCAGTGTGCTGAAGCTGGCTACTTAGCCCTTAGCCTCCATTAGGTTTCCTATAGTAATAATAATAATAATAATAATAATAATAATAATAATAATAATAATAATATATCATTATGATAAACACAATAATAACAATAATAATGATAATAATAACAATAATTTGAAATAAAATACCGAACCAACATGTTTAAATGACTCAGATGCTGTAATGAGATGCACCCAGGTGCCCTGTACATGAGAGAGGCCAGCTGCATATAGACCAATAAGTTTGATGAATTGTTGAACTAAGGCCATGATGACTGTCCCCTCATAAAGATGTCTGTAAAACTTTGCTCAAATTGATTGATGGCTGGCACTAATAAAGTTACAGTCTATTCTCTTTCCCATCAGCCTGTCACGCTACTTGTCACCTGTCAATTTTTCATTCGCCCCGCTGGCCTGTCAAAGCTATAATCCTGGAGCAAAGTCATCCTGAGCCACCAAAAGGTAACTACTTAAATACTCGCTTTCATGGGTAGATTACATATTTCTGTCAAAACCATTTCCTGTCTTTCTTTGTAGTACATACTCTGTCAATTAGGCCTGAGGCACAGGAGCGTTAACTTGACATGTAAGGGGAAATGCAAAATGAACAGCCTGTTGTTAGCAGATTATTATGCTGCGGTGTTGAATACTCAATGCTGATTGGCCAATTTACACATTCATTGGTCTGCTATTTCTTTACAGAAGACCACTGACGAGAACAAACTGACTGTTCATGGGAAAACAGATTCAACCACAGACTTCGGAGGTCCATCTTAGAAAATGCATACAGCACCTGCAGTAAATGTTTGGTAAATTTGTTCCATTTTCATGGGTTAACTGAAAGTAAACATAGGGCAGCAAGCAGGTGAGTGAGTTATACGCTATAATTTGATTCAGGCACAAGAAGTGAACACCAAAGAGAGCACTAAATAGGATGCAACATTGCCTGCAGACCTAAAAGAAGACGTCTACAACTCTGTGCACTTACATCAGGTGTTTTTGTGATTTGCATGAATTGGTTCACGTTGTCTTACAAAACATGAGTATTTTCGCTAAGTTATAGCTGCTAGTTGTGCTGACTTTAAACATAATTTTATTGCTATATATGATCACAGCTGTTCTTCCAGCAAAGGGCTTTTCTCAAAGTGGCAGTCTGCTTTGCAGAGGTTACTATTCACAAGAGGTTCATCTGCTGTAACAACCTACTCACTGTATATTTTCTGCTTACTTCACAGCAATTTGCTTAATAAATCAATAATATGACTTTAAAACACTGGCTGCTGATTTCAAAGGATTACATTTCTTCTACTAGAGAACCAGTCTCTTGTACTCTTGACTCTTATAATTCAGCTATTTCCTTTTCATTCAATTTTTTTTTTTCTGGACAACACCACTGATGAGGAAGTATACTTTGGTGAAATGGTACAAACAACTACCGCTGCATCTGGGTTTTTTTGCCTCATCACCATCAAAGTCTGTTGACATTTTCTTTTCTATAAATCAGTTTTTAAATGCTCTTATATCCCAGACTGTTATCTGTGTAGTGTGTACTTCCACTGCCCTCCTTAACTCTGCTGACTCCCCTGCATTAGCCAGCACCTATTGTGTTTTTATCTCTGCTAATTTTGTTTGTTTTCTATTATTCTCTCTCAAACAATCAGACATTACATTTTACTGACTGTTATTCATAACCAGTGTGTGACTGAGAAGCTGAAATTGACGTATCAGAATAGAGAAAGTAACAGAGCAGTTGAGGATGCGCCTCTTTGACTTTCCCTGATAGTACTAATCTTTATGACATCCAAAAGCTCCAAAATTTTAGTGTTAGGAACCTTATGGCCTTGTTACTGGGTAATGTATAAAGTAAGACAGGGCTGACAGCAGCAACTCAATCAGCCGTCAAACAGGCAACACAGAGCCATCATGCAGCCAACAACACACAGCCTGTGAAAATACAATGACAGAGCAAGCTGCAGCAAGCATGCTGCCAGTCTGAAACAGCCCTTATGCTCACAGTTTTAGCACATCCATAGTAATCTTAAAATGAGAGTGTGCTTGCCATAGTCACACTCTGCCATTAAGAAATAGCAGACTGTTGCTATGGTGTTTATTAAGTAATGACCTATCAGAATCAAGTTCTTTATACAGCCACAGATTAAAAAATATACAGCTATTAGGGAGATAGAATTTGTATTCAACACAGCTGTGGAATAGGAGTAATAATATTAAAGGTAATAATGCCAATGACAGTCCACATGATGCAAAGTCCTGATAGAAGTTACTGAAATTGAATTTTGCAAAGCACTGTTGAGATTGAGATGATTAATGGGTGATTAGAATACAGAGGTTATTGCCCCACAGCAAAGCAACCACACTGGACTGGCCTGCTCTGTTTGTCCTTTGCTGTAGATTGCACATTTCCAATATCAGAGGGTAATAAACTCTGTTTGTGACATTTCCAGTGGGCCAGTTATTTTGTTATAGACTGACAGCCTGTAACTATTCCGACACAGTCACTAACCTTTTGTCGAACATGTGCACCCAAATCATGTTTTTGACCTTTCCCTCATTTTACACATTCTGACAGTCACAGCTTCACTCTGTCAATATTCAGTCTAATTTGGATACTTCTGTATCTTTCCTTGTAAATTAAGCCACGCAAGCCTCCCTTTCCTCCCTATTGTCCTTTCTGTATTGATTTAATAAAACTGTCTGCCTTTTTGTTGTGATTTTTTTTGTGCTATTTTTGTGTTTGATAGTACTCATTGTGCATCAGCTGCCCTTCTAGTTTGATTGCACAGAGTGGACTATGATCACTCAGATGAAAAACAAAGGCAGTGAAAATGTGAAAGCTGTTAGTGAAATAATACATTGTAGTCAGACAGCAGACGCCTTTGAAAAAATAGATACCTTTTGCTTGTCTGTCAGGAGGACCTGAGAGATGATTGTTAAACCTCATCACGGAGAGCATTTGTTTACGCAAATAAATACTTCCAAACCAGAGGCAGCCTCAAGGCGGAGTTGTGGTATTGTGTCTGAGATGAAAGGGGCAAACTCTTTTGCCTCGAGAGATTCAAACTTGGCCCACAGTGGGCTGTTCCGCTGTAATTAATTCAGCTCAATGTGTCAGTATTTTGGAGAACTCTCCCTATCAACAGCGGATGAATTTGTAAAAACTTTTTAAACTCTATTTATGTGCACTAAGGTTTGTTAAACCTCTTTTTTTTTAAATTTCTGATTTTGCTGCTACTTCTGCGCTCTCCAAGTGAATGAAGTTTGGTTTGAATTGCTTTTTTTACATGCATATTCATGAGAGCCTGGTTTGTGTCCTTCCAGCTACACATTCAGGCATATGGGGCACTGAATAGTCTGTTACATCACACAGAGAAGACAAGTTGCCCAGGTTTTCATCTTTAAGCTCCATAACAACATTTCTCTTCCTGGCCATGGTACCTTTTTTTTTTCTTTTTCTCACATTGTGCAGAATCTGAGCTCTGCTTTTCAATGCATATAACCATGAATCCTTTCACATGTTTCACATGTATCCGTCTGAGGCATAAAACGTCTTTTTTCTGCTTTGTTTGGATGACACATAATGATAGATTTCTTACCTAATGGTCCCGGATTGTACAGAGTACTTGAAAGCCGGTTGGAGTGCACAGATGGCTCAGAGAAAAACACTCGCTTCCACTTCAGAAACTCAGGCTCAGTCCCCAGTTTGGGTACCCCTGGCTTGGTTGTGCCAATCCAACAAACACAATGTTCACTTGTGGGGAAATGAAGAGGGATCATGTCTTTGTTGTTTGAAAAGCAGCTCCTTCCTGTTGGTGCAGGAAGTGCAGTCATGGGGATTATATCAACTTTTTTGTGCATGCTGTAGCTGCTCAGCGGTGGTGGCAAAGAGAATGGGTTGGCCACATCATCTGTATCTGAGTGGATGGTAGAATATGCCGAGACAAGCACTGGTGGGAATTGGTGAAACCAAACTGGGGAGAAAAATGGAAGGAGGGAGGGGAAATTAATAAAGTGTGCTGGATGCTGTGACAGCTCTGTCTTTTTTGTGTGCACTGTGCAGTTATGTACTATGTGTGCATCCCAGGTCATCAAATATCGATGCTCTGTCAGACCTCCTTGGCATCTCAAACAGATGCACAGTGCAGCAGTACTGCATGTCTTGCAGAGGCATGTAACAGACTCTATTTTCTCCCCTGTCCAGTGTGGGGTTAAAATAGGTTAAGGCAAAATAATTCATGGTGTGGTTGAGGTTGCGACATAAACTTTGGGATTCACTCTGGGCACCTAGGTGTACCTCTCGCTTACCAGTGTAGGGGTCTCATAAAGTCTAGTTACTGCTTTGCCATTGTGTAACTAGTCCCAGTTTTTCTTGGTGTCTATTGTTATTGCAGGGAGGTTTAATTGGTTCTTGCCAAGGTGTAAATATGGCAATTTGGCAGTTGTTTAGCTGGCTTGGCAAAAGTTTCAATGGACCTGCCAGTCAATTCACCCATTCCTGAATTCAATTAAAATACATTAGTTATTGAGGACAGAGTTTGAAAAAACACAGTAGGTATTGGGATTGGTAATGAAGAGTTAGTTTAGGGACACTATATATGAACCTACTTTTCATAATGCGTCATAAACATATTTATAACATTTATTTATGAATGGATCCATTTTGACTTAGGAGGGATAATGAGCTTTCGTAACTGCCTGAAGTCATTTTTGTGATGTGTTGCACTTTAAAAATACAATATATATGGTGGGCGAATTTTTTCAATGACCCATTTGAAGATGTGGAGGTTAAAAGTTCTGTACAGATTTAGTTATTAGAGGCATAATTGATTATGCTCCTCAGCTCCATCTCTTTGTCTTGTTTAGGTTGATCCAAAATTTGGTTGAGTAAGCATCTTCCATTTGGGGACCTTCATTGTTCCGCTTCGAAACACCCACTCAAAAACCAATGGGTGATGCAAACACGTTTTTTACAGCCTACGTTGAAGCCAGCCTTGCATGGACACTTGCGGTATCGCGGGTTTTTATACACCTGCATTGGCTTTAAAGGGTTGCTGCTTGATTTGGACCTGTGCCTCCAATGTTGTAAAAAATTTAATAGTATTGGTCATCCAAGGTTGAAATTAATGATAATGTACCTCCAAAGTACCTGAAAACTACCTGAAAAAGCTTGTGATATTATTTAGATATCAAGGTGGTAATGATAATATAATTGAAAATAGCTCAGAAAATGAGTAGGTGTACTGACTTCAGGGATAAAATTTTATGAATTGAATCACTAATTTATTTTGGACTCCCCTTTAAAAATAAACCTGTCACTATTTTAATGCCCCGGTGTGATGTGAGTGAAGTGCAGGGTAATCTAATGCAAATGTGTATGTCTTGTTGGCAAGCGTGCAGCCTCCTGTAATAGCCCTGCAGTGTTGGTTTTGGCACAGCAGCAGTACAAACATGTTGCGGTGGAAGAGGCTACTTCCACTGTAATGTATTTACTGTCTAATTTGTGTCTCAGTGAGAGACCATATATCCTGTTTAGGGAGTGACACCTCTCCTCCTCCACTTTATGGAGCGGTGCAGGCATTTGATGGGGACTTGAACATGCTGTGCTGATGGATGAGCTTGTCAAAGCAGCCCCATGATGCTCTGCTCCCCACAGAACGCACCAGGGCTGGAGAAACTCAATCATATGGAAAGGCATCAGAGGAAACATAGTTCATAACTCATTCGTAACACCTGAAAATAATCTTCTTAACAGTATATGCTTCACTTGTGAGGATCGGCTCACAGTTTATGGCAGGTTAGAGTGTCAACTTTTATAGTATAGTTTAAAACATGACATTTGGCAAAAAAATGCTAATTTATTGCGTTGTGACAGCTGATAAACACGCCTAAGGTTGAGGCTGTGCATTTGTCAACAAGCTGTTTTTAAATCATGCTGTTTGTTGCTCACATTTATCCCTCTCTTTTCCTGCTCTGCTGCCAGTTGTACAATTTTGAGCACTGTTCCTCTAATGTCAAAAATTCAGCTCCAGTCTGAGAGTTTGATTCCCTGAGGCAGAAGTTCTGAAACGCTGACAGGTGTTTCAAAGTGTTCAATTTGTGGATGTTCTAAAACAAATTCTTGAAACATTGTGCTTTAATACATCTCTTTGAGTGACTTTCGGCACTATTTCCGTGCCTCTATTTTTGCTCTGCTTTTTTCACAAGAATAATTCCAATCAACAGCAATCCTCAGTAAAGCCTAAAGCTATTCAAAGGGGCTGAATAATTGACATGAAGTAGCAATTTCAAATTATACCTGCTAACTATTACTGTGCCCATGTATAACTTGAAATTGAGTTGGATATATTTGAAGACCTGTGTCTGTAGGGGGTTTGAGGCATCATTCTGCAGCATGAAAAAGTGCTGCTGTTAATGTTACCTGCATAAACAGCAAACCTGAGGCAAGCTAGCAACAAAGGTGGTGCATACTGGTTGGTAATTTGTCCCTGTTGACTGCAGTAGCTGAGGCAATAGGTTATTTTATTTTCCAAAAGTACACTCATATAGTGCTGTTCAAAATACAGAATACAGATGGATGACATGACAACCCCGGGACTCGGATAAATGCAAGATGTTCCAGAGCTGCATCTTTGATTTTCAGTTGTTTTGTTTATTTTTTAGTTTTATTTTTTTCCCAACTGATGGGCTGTAAATGTACCACATCCTCTTTTTTGTGCTAGACATTAAGAAGTAAGCTAGTGTTATTGTTCTTTCAGGCAAAATTGACAATGAATGTTCGGTAACACTTTCTTTGAGGCCTATCTGTATTACTCATTATAGATATATTTATAATGCGCTAAAATCACATTATAGCACTGTATAACTATAGTCATAAACACTCATACATGATCATGCTTTATTGCAATAATCATAACACATTATTAGGCATTTTATCATGACTTACAAGGTCAGGTATTATAATGTTTTATACCTGTTAACAGTTGCATAGATAGATAGATAGATAGATAGATAGATAGATAGATAGATGGGAAAATGCAGAATAAATATACTAAATATATACAATACAGATTGAATATACTAAACATCCTAGGAGAAAAAAGTGAGATATGAAAAAAGTGGGCTATTAAAATGAGTAATAAATATGATATGAGTAATAAATATGAAATGCGAAATATATAGATGGGGTGATAATTAAACAAACAATCTAAGGTGCTCAGTAATGTGTTGTGTTAGGAGTTTTTAAAAATGGACTATACAGCAGACAGATGTGAGTCTCTGTCTGACAGATGTGAGTTATTGAATAGTGCTATTGCTTGTGGCAGGAAAGATTTCCTGTATCTGTCCCTTCGACAGCAGAGCTGCAACAGTCTGTTGGAGAAGATGCTCTGCTGTCTGTCCAGAGTGAGGTGGAGAGAGTGGTCAGGGTTATCCATGATGGATAACAGTTTGGTCAGTGTCCTCCTCTCCACCACAGCCTCCACAGTGTCCTGTTTGCAGCCAATCACGGAGCCAGCCCTCCTGATCAGTTTGTTGAGTCTGTTGGTGTCACTGTACGCCGGACACCACAGACTGGTAGAACATCTCCAACATCTTGCTGCACACGTTTAAGGACCTCCACTTCCCTAAGAAGTAGAGTCTGTATTATTGCATTATCTACATGGGCATTGTCAGTGAGTTGTTTACAGTTATAACACATTATAATACCTGACCTTGTAAGTCATGATAAAATGCTTTATAATTTGTAATGATTATAGCTATAAAGCATTATGATCATTTATGAGTGTTTGTAACTATAGTTATACAGTGCTATAATGTGGTTGTAACACATTATACATATATTTATAATGCATTTTAGAGGTAGTCCTCAAATAAAGTGTAACTGAATGTTCTTTTGAAAACTGATGGTACAAATTGATTTTTAAAAACTGGTATTCTGCTTGTAAACAATTTTAAATGAACACAATTGCCTCTGCACAGTTTTACTCACTGATTAATGTTTACAAAACGGACTGAGCAATAGTTTCGATGTTCCTGGAAACATCTGCAGTTAGCATGAGTAGCAGCATTTTCCCCCGTGACTTTCTCTCTTTATAGTGTTCTCTTACCAGCCCCCTGCAGACTCCACAATACTGGTTTCAAGGCCACACAACTGTGAATATGTCTAGTGTGTTTGCAGTGCAAAAGCATAATATGCCGGCATTGCCTTAAATTGCCGCAGGTTATGTGTACATATCAATCACTGTGAAATGCTGCACATACTAAGAATCTTGTCACATATTTACACAAATTGCTATAAGAGAAGTCAGTACACAGTGTATAGAGGGCTGTTGTAAACCTGGTCTGACACTGGATATGTGCTGCAACACCCTTCTTTTGTATCAATATTCAAAACCGTTGCTCCCTGTAATTTAAACCATAATGATCTATTGATCGACGTCACACAGTCTAAAATTTGAAATGCATTACTCCCTCATTAAGTGCACAGATTAAATGACAATATGTAAACCTACACAAGTGTAAGAATAACAACACCAACCATTTTTCACATGAACAGCTTGATCTTTATATGCACGCTATTTTGAAAGAAAGTAAAACAGAAAATGCTGCAGATAAAATGTCAGCCAGGACGTGTGCATGTATGTGTGTGCATGTGTGTAAAATGTGTTGCATGCATGTGTACACAAAGCCCCTGATGTCTACTAAAGCTTTGACAGCTGACAGGTAAATTGTGAAATATTACATGGTTCTGTCAAACAGCTTATACCCACCTCCTTTCTCCACTCCAAGTGAACTCAAGTGTGCATTCCTCAGTAAACAAAAAAGGTCTTAAAGAACGGCAGCACAGGGAGCGAAGAGCTGCATCGTATTTGCATTTCATATCAAGAAAACATGCTGTAATTTGTGGCAGAATGAGCTACATATGTCAAAATGATGATATAGTGAAAGAGTTGCTGATTTTAGACTGCACTACAACATCAAATGTGCCTGCAACCACACCCTCTTGCCAGACAACAATGTTGTCTCTGAAAACATTTTGTTTCCTCTCAGTCATGCTTTTATGGATGCATCATCCTTTTGAAAGGCTAGGATTACTCCATGGACAAGTGTGGTTCATGGCAGTAAAACATGTTTGAAATAAAAACATTTTAAATTGTGCAACAAAAACAAGCTCGGAACGCATTAGATTTGTAGTGGCACAGATTTCCCCACACTTGCATGAGTTGTCCCAAAAATAAATACCCAGTGTTTTCTGTGGCTGTGTCACCCTGAAAATGTGTCTGTGAGAGTTTATGAGACACACAAAAAGATTTGCCAGTTTTGCTGACTGCATGTCTTGTACTGTCACTGGTGCATAACGGATCCCCCATTTCAAAACTCCTAATAAATACTGTCTCTACACATGCTTTTCAGGCACAGTCTGAGGAAAAACAAACTCGGGGACCAAGAACTGACACAGCAGGACAACCATGCAGGTGGGGAACCTTTTTAGCCATCATCCAGGTAATAAACTTATTACACTTATATCCAGCTGATTGATTTACATCTCTTGATTTGTGAATGTGTGTGTCCTTTATACTGAATACAGTTGTCACAAGAATGAACTCCAGCTTAACTGAACACAGATGTTTTTCAGTTCATCCTGTTTGTATTTTATTGTGTGGATAACTGGCCAACACTAACTAGTTTTTTTTTTTGTTTTTTTTTGTAGTTTTAATATTGACCAACAACCCATCAAGCCAACCAATTTGAGAGGAAATGTGGAATTGTGTTTGTTTTCAACAGTTGCTCAGTTGAGAAGTACATCTGTCAAACAAAATAATACAGTAACTAAGGCAACATAATTGATGCTGTTATCCCACTCTTACTTAAAAAACCCAGATGCCCACATTTTAGAAGTTTCTTACTCTAAATGAACCAAAACAAGAGCGAAGGGATTTGGGACTGTGCCCAATCTCAAGCTCTGCACTAACTAATTGACAGGCTTCCAGGTGCCTTTGGGTGAGTGTGTGAGGGTTTAGTGCTGACCAACATCATTAACTGTGTTAGGACTCTGATGCAGACTTTGCAATGCTAAATTATGCCCTTTTTGTGAGTGTGCACATCTGAGGCTTATTGCAAATATGACAGGCATGATTGTTTAGCCTTTTGCTGGAAGTAAAAAAATGTTTTTATGTTGAAATAGAATAAAATAAAGTCAAAAAACGTCAATGTGAACAAAGCAGGCAATGACATGACAGGCTAACGCATAGCTAATCGCTTATGGTTATTTGAAGAGTTATTTCATAGTTTACACCCAAAGATTTATAAAGGGTTACAGTTTAGCACCCAGACTCCTCTACCACGGAGTCATGTTGTAATCAGCGCAGAATGTATTTTGTCATTGTCCTGCTGAAATATGCAAAGTCTTCCCTGAACAAGTCATTGTTTAGATAGCAGAGTATTTTGCTCCAAAATCTGTATAAACTTGTCAGCATTAAAAGTTCCTTCCAAGCCAAGGGGTTCCTCACACATGACTTTTGAACTACGTGTACACGTTTACACTATCTTTATAAATGGACATTTTACCCTCTCCGTTTACAAAATAAACTGAGTGCACACCACTACGTTTTTGTTTACATTAACTCATGTATGTATGCGGTCAAGAGCATGCCAAACCTGTAGGAGGCAGTGTAGCGAAGAGCTTAAGCCCACATTAGCCAATCAGAATCCCACATACCAGCCACAACAACAATGTCACTTCCTTCTTTCCAGCTCACAATCTGCCGTCGGCTAGCCAAATCTCAGTTTTTCTCTGTTAATATGCAAACTTGCAAACAGATCAAATTTCCACTTTGGCCAGAGTTTTTAAAAAGCGTCTGAACGAAGGGTGCAAACGATGGTTAAGGTCTTCATTTTCAAAAATAACCAGGTGCATATAAACTGGGCCTAAACTGTGCTAAGATGACAAGCCTGATGGTATCTATTCTCTGTAGAGCAACAGGGGCACCTTCCATGATTTCCAAAAAGAATGTCAACGAAATTCCCAAACTCCAAAAAAACATCATTCTGTAGTTATTCAACTACTTACTCACACGTTGTCTCATAACTGATGAACTTCCTCTTAACTTTCTGAGGTGCCATCTTACGCCCTGTTTTATTACTAACCAGCCAAAAAAATCAACCAATTAAAGAACTTTTCGGTTTTTGGGTTCCTGTCCAAACTTTTTGTTCCTGGCATAAGTTTTAAAATGAGCATTTATTTTCATCAAACAATAAGATTTCTGAGTTTTAGCATTTGACATATTTTTGATTAGATTATATAAGATTAGATTAGAGACTTTTGGAGTTCGGGTTGTTCTGGCAGCAAGTGTCTGCTATTCTTTTCTTTGGGCTCTGTATCATTTATGAAGTTTCTGCCCATTTCTCCCAGTGGATTTTATTTAGGCCTGCAGCCAAATAATTTCTATTTACAACCATACTGCTCACATTTTAAGCAGAGACACAAATATTTTGTCAAATACAATCTTCAATCAAGCCTTGAAACTTCATGAAACGAAGCACTTTCTGATGCATTTCCATAAGCTCTAGTTTTATCATACATTTTGCTGTCACTACTTGTTCAACTTTGATCCATACTGTGCAGGCTTATTGCATCCACAGCCAGAAACACTTGTCAGGGCCTGCTGTTTCTAAAGTGGTGAGGGCGGCTGTAAAGTGGAGTGAGTCCTGGTCAAAGGAGTCCCTTATCTCCTTAAAAAGCAAACTGTGTGTGAACTTGACTAGACTGAGGGCCTCAAAAGACAAGAAACAAGTATATTTTGTTGTAGTGTATCTGAAAACACAGGGAAGGAGGACTCTGGTGAGTAGAAGACGACACAACTCCTCCACCTTTCTTTCTTCTTCTACCTTTTCAGACTCACGAACAATGGCTTTGCTCAAATGAAGACTGATTTGAGAACAAGAACATTATGATTTCTGATTATATTCCCACTATCTGATCACCAGTTGTTAATTAAATGGATTGCAAATGCTCTAAGGCAAAAAGATACTTGTTTGAAAAATAAACCATATTATATGAGCTAGTTTATCAGAGCTTGAATTTTGGTCATTTTTCCAACAGGGCAGCTAAGCAACCCTGGAAGGATCTCAAAATGTTAAAGCCCTAGAGTGCCTGCACAGACAAAAAATAAAAAAAGGAATAAGCAAAGACATCTGTTTCACATCCAACAAAAATGAGCACAAGTCAATATGCAAATCAAGGAAATTGGATGATTCTAGCCATGGAAACGATTTCTGGAGCACTGTTTTGTTTTCATACAAAACAAACTCCAACCAATGCTCTAGATAGAGATTTTTTTCAGTGAATTCTACTTTTAACTCTGAGGCAAACCGTCTACGGCATGGCATTTTGTATGCTTGGATGGAGATGTCAGAATGACAAAATGCAGCGAGTCAGTTTGGAAATCTGACCACATGATTCATGAAAGCACGTCACTCAGTCAAACGACAATCCGCATTGGCCAGAGTTAAGGCAAGGATTACCTGCAGGCAGTGAATCCTACACAAAAACAGAGCCGCCATGATATAAGGATGTTCTTTTTGCTGAGGATGAGCTTACGTAAGAGGGGAATACGCAGCCCAGATAAGGATTATGTGACCTTTACAAAAAGTTTTGGAGATGAAGAAGTCTAAAAGCTTTTTTATTTACATTTTAGACAAAAACTTTGAAAACTCTGAGAGCTGTTTTTGACACCCTGTGAACAATAACGGTACAAAGTAAGTCAACAAACAATCAGATTTTGGGGGGAATCACAGAACGGAAACACTTAACATAATGAGTGGTCTGAATGGTGTTTTTTTGTTTCAGAGACCCAATTTAATTAACCAATAAGCAAATATTTGGCAACAGCACTGAGGGCATATTTCATCTAAATAGGCAGAACCCTTAGCTGTCTCCTGAGCCCTAACTGGTAGATAATTTCAAAGTGGACCAATGATTTAAGCCTCTGCATCAACTACCACAGTTAGGGCCTGATCTACTAAGATCCAAAATAGCGAGCGCTAAATTGCGTGTGCAAACTAACAAATCACACGTGATTTTAGTGGGCGTGTTGCGGGTGATCTACTATCATTGCGTGCGCAATTGATAGCAGGAGCAAAAGTGGTGCGGCCAACCCTCTTTAAACCAGGATTTTGCAGGCGCTATCCCCGCACCATTTATACATAGCCGGTTATTTTTAAAAACAGAGACATTAACCATCGTTTGCACCCTTCGTTGAGATGCAAACGGAGAATTCACCCGTGAAAACAATGCTTTTTAAAAACTTCGGCCAGAGTGGACATTTTGGAAAACTTCATTTGCATGTAAACAGAGAAAAACTGAGATTTGGGTAGCCGATGGCAGATTGTGCACCGGTAATTGGGTTAAATGAGACGTTGTTTACAATCTACAGTCTGTGTTAACAATCTATAGTGATCATGGATGCATGCAGAATAGCAGTCGCATTGATGCTGGTGCAATCCCTTTGTATTTGTTTGCATTTGCAAATACAAGTGCTGTGTTATGTGGAGAAGCAAAGACAAGATACAGGATTCTGATTGGCTAACGTGTGCTTGAGCTTCTCTCTACACTGCCATCTACAGGTTTGGCATGCTCTTGACGGCATATAAACACAGGTTAGTGTAAACGAACACTTCTTAAATGTAGTGGTGTACACTCAGTTTTTTTTTTTAAACAGAGAGGGTAAAATGTCTGTTTATAAAAATAGACGGGCACATGTAGACGTAGTCTTAAACAGCAGCTTACGACACTCAGAATCAATATACTTGGCAGGTAACATATAAATTTGATAGCCTAGCTAACAGACTCTACTAAAAAACTCAAGTTTCCCAAAGCAGTCATAAGATAAGTGCTCAGGTATATAGTGTATGTGATACTCCAGTCAGTGTAATTCACGCCAGTCTTGTAATCTTGCGGTGTAGCTGGCAAATCTTGTGTTACAGCTTGCAGCCAACCATAGAGGTCAGTTAGCATTTCAAACCAAGTGTGGCTGTGCTTTAAGTTTGGTAGATCCATACAGCAGGGTTAAAGCAGAGAATCACGTCTGTACAGCAGCTGCTCCGCAAAATCTTGAACGAATGAATGAATGAGCATCTGAATATTTATTCAATATTCTGTAGCGGTCAAAACGACGGATAACCTTGACAGACTGTGATTGAAAGCTGAAGTGGCTGGGTTTTATTTTCTCCTTGGTTGAAAGAGGAAATAAATTAATGGTGGTGGGTTGAACTCAGCTACCGAGTTTGGCGCTGCTCTTTAAATGAAACATATCATGACGGATCATGAACAGTCGCCGCTCTTTTACCAGTGTAGTAGAACCATAAACTTTAGAAAACATAGACATAGAAATACTCAGACGACACTGCTATCGTGGCATGTATCAAAAACAGACATAAAGCTGAATACAGAGATCTAATAAGAGCCTTCAGTGACTGGAGTCACAATAACTGCCTCCTACTCAACACCTCAAAGTCAAAAGAAATGATCATAGACTTCCACAGACTCAAACCCCCTCTTCAGCCAGTGAACACCTGTGGGGTGGACATTGAAGGGTGTCATCATATGAATATCTAGGTGTACATCTGGATAATAAGTTGGACTGGTCGAAGAATATAGACTTCATCTACAAACAGGGGCTGAGCTGCCTCTTTTGCCTGAGAAGACGCTGATCAATAGACATCTGTAGTAGGATGCTGCAGATGTTTTATCAGTCTGTGGTGGCAAGTGTTCTGTTCTACGCTGCAGTCTGCAGGGGAGGAAGCATCAAACACAAAGATGCGAGACGTCTGAACAAACTGGTGAAAAAGGCTGGCTCTGTGGCTGGATTCAAGTTGGACTCAGTGGAGGATGTGGTGGAGAGATCTACACTGAAGAAGGTGGAGACTATTCTAAAGAACATGGATCACCCACTTCACAACACCTTAATGGACCAAAGGGCCAATGGTGGTGGACGGCTCCTCTCTCTTCGCTGAAAGACAGAAAGGTTCAGATGATTTTTTTGTACCAACAGCCATCAGACTTTATAATTCTTCTCTAAATAGTAGATAACTTTTTGAGACATGACAGACGAGACTACAGACAATTAAATTTCACTTCAAGAATAAATAGAGTTCTTATTCTTATTCTTAAGTCTCTGTGACATTGATGAGTTTCTGTGGAGGTATTGTGAAGCCCAACCTTGGCAGGCGGCATGTTGGGTAATGTTGACGCAGCCTCTGATCAGTCTGAATAAAAGCAAAGAGTTGAAGCTGAGAGTGGCTTTTAGCCTCGCAGCGAACAGCTCCTATGTCCTAACCTGACCGTAAGTGTTCGTCCATCTTTGACCCAGGCTGTAAACACGTTAAATTCTGATGTAAACGTGGGCATTTAAACATGGGACCAAGGTAGGATTTCTTGGCTTTTGCAGTCAATCCCAAGTAAACACTCATGAAACTGCACCTCTGCTTTAGTTTCATGATTCACCAACTGTGGTTACATTTTAGGTAGAATAAATCGATCAAATCCCCCCCCTTTTTATTTAATGAAGTCTGTCTGAAAAGTGGATTCAACAAGAAGAATTCAATAATTGTTGTCTTACAAAAGTTTTTATTTTGAAATGTTCAATTATTCTCAAAATTTTGAAATCTTTGTGGACAAAAGATATTGATTTGTTTATTTTTTATTTTCTCCCCCTTTTTTTATACTTTGTATCTTGTGGCAAAACCACATTCATATTGGATTGAGGAATGTCACTTTCAACTCAACCTTTCAGCCAGTCCCTCATACTGCAGCAGATCAATATCCAGCTTGGATCAAACAAACCCGTCCCCACAAAGTCTGCCCAGAAACCGGTTGTCATAATTGATGATCAGCTAACCTTTGAGGTTCATGAGGCCAGTTCACCTTCTGTAGCATTAGGAGGATCAGTCCCGACCTAACACAGCATGAAACACAGCTCCTGACACAGGCTCTCTTAAGGATTGACTACTGAAACTCTTCCTGCATGCACAGTCAAACATCTGCAGATGATGCGGGACATAGCGGTCTGTCTGGTCTCCAACCAGCCCAGAAAAAAAAAAAAAATCCACACCACTCTGCTGTTTATCTTTTCCCACTGTCTTCCAGATACAGCTTGCATCATATTCAAAACACTACTTGCCTACAAAACAGCAACAAAAAAGATGATGACAGTGACGATGATGATAAGATAAACTGAGATACTTCTCCCAAATGCAGGTAATCTGTTTCTGTATCACCAAGATTTCTAGTTGTCATCATTAACAGAGATAAAATAGGACTTTGCACCTAAGGAGATTCTGTAATGAGGCTTCATTCTTTGTTGGTAAAAAACACAGCGGCTGAGATGATCAGAAATCAAGTCTAAGTGGCAGGATGATTAGAAACCTGGAATCTGTCACGATCATGAATCAGGGTCTATATTCTGAAATTGATTACAAATAAGACCAGATTAGACTAGATTGATTAGAAATAAGTATTCGTTCACCTGCAGACACAATCTGATAACTACGAAAGGATTCTGCTCTTAAGCACACATTATGTGCTTAAGGACAGATAGTGATCAGCTGAGGCTAATCAATATTATATGTATTGACTGTCGCAGCTTATCCCCCAATTAATGTAGTATTTGCACTTAACTGTAGTTGTGCTACACTTTTATGCATAATTACATTTACAAACCAGTCACATTTCACCATGTTACCCTTGTACTATACTGATAACACCCTACAGTTTCTTAACTCACCATTATTGGCAGGATTTTGCCATCATCATCATCCATTGTTTCCTCAATCATGTCCTTAATCAAGACAATTCATGTGCTTCAACGGTTTGTGAAAAGTGGAAATCATTTCAGGCCATTCCTTTCATCACCGTGCACAGAATAACGGGGTCGGGAAACAAGCGAGCCCAACGTGTCAGTGTTTCTGTGTCTCCATTAAAGGATCATGATCTGTTCTATGATTCATGATGGCCATGCAGGAGAGTCATGTAATTGGAGTGTATGAAAAGCGATGGCTCTCTCCTCAGGATTGCAGCTCTGTTATCAGAGTAGTTACCGTTTCCAGCGTCACTTCTTCTTTCCCTTTCTAGTTGCACTTCATATACACATCAAAGTCATGTGTGCCAGCAGTGCACTGCAGTAATGAATGCCCCACATTTCCGCTGCTTAAATTTGATGATGTCCCATTGAAGTCTCCTTCTCTTTCCACAAGTTTTATTTTCATGTTCTTATTTCAACTGGTTTCTGATCATTTAAGATTATTATAAATGTTTTATTCCAATTACCTGCTGATGCTCAGAGCTTCTTTCTTTCTTTAGTGGAGACAAAAAATGTAAAAAGACACAATCTTCTAAAATTAAGCCGAGGCTGCAAGGTAGTGACAAGAAATAAGAGTAAATGAGTGCCCAAAATGTATGAGGGAAAATAATTTGAAGCCTTTTATTAGTGAGTTACTCAAAGCAAAAATCAACTTCTATCTCCTCATTTGAGGATGTTCATGGTCACATTCCAGCCTTTATTACTTTCTTGAGATGTGAAGTCTGGGTCTAGTTTTTCTTATATTTTTCTTTTTTGTCATTTAATCTTTCTTAAATCAGATTGACTTTTTGTCCGACTGGAAATCAATTTAAAACGGAACAATTTTTAAAGGCCTTGAACATATTCTTCTCACGGTGTGACATTCTTCTCAACATAAATATTTGCTCCAAGACCCAAGCAGCTTAAGTGGATTTGAATTCTCCTTGAGTGAGAATTGAACAATAAGTGGGTCTATAATTTAATTTCACCATTTACAGAAATGATGAAAAGACCAAAGGAAAGAAAAAAACCCAATGATAATTATAGCAGTGTAGTTAAATTATTAGTCATTGTATTTAGTCAGTAGTTAATGGTTTATCCACGAAGCATGTGTTTTCAAAGGTGCTATACAAATAAAGATTATTATTATTATTTATTATTATTATTATTATTATTATTGACCTCTAGTTTGTCAAAAAAAAAAAAACACCACAGTACTCTCCAACATTGCAGTAGTTGACACGTTTTACTGCATTAAAAATTATATTATAAACACAATGATAACTTTATTTATATTGCATCTTTAAAAACAGAAGTTAACAAAATGCTTTGACAGTCAAAGCAGAGCTAAAAACAATTTTGACAGCATAAAGCAAATAAATCAGAGAGAACAATTAAGGGTTCTTGAAGATGGAAAAAAGACAAAATGAAAAGAGTAAGAAAGGGAGAAAGGTAAACATAGTCACGAAGACAAACAAGCATATTGCTGTAATGACACCTAACCACAAAAATACCCCTTAAATGTCTTCTTAACTCTGTGCAGTTTGCTCTCGCACTATCTCCACCCCAGGTAGGGACAGGGATGAGGGTAACTTTCAACCAGTTTATAGTGAATTCTGTTGATGAGAGCAGTTGTATCCATGAAAAAATAAAAACCCACATAAAGGGAAAAATGAAAAAATAAAAAGTGCTGGTACATGTTGATGTCTTTGCACACTGAGTCTGTTATTTTTTGTATGTGTTTTTTTCGGATCTGTTCTCAGAAACCTTGCATACAGAGTCCAATGTTAGAGTCCAATTTTTTCTAGTCATGGAGAAACTTTGCAGTACAACACCAAATACTGTCATCAAGCTGTGAGGGTGATTTTGTTGTAATTTCATTGATTCAAAAAAGAAAAAGAAAACATTGGATTCATCCACTCCTGGAAAAAAAAAGAAAAAAGATGAGCAAGGAGAGTTTCCGACATACCGGTAAAGGAGCTGCAAAATTATCCCAATTGCTTACAGGTGTATTTCAGGATGTCAGTGCTCTACAGTATGATACGCGTCTAGTGAAACTAGAACCACGCATTAAAAAGCAGACCACCAATTTCCATGAAGCAATTAATCCTGAACAGCGGTCAGCAGTTTGATTAAGGTTGGGGTATACACACACACACACACACATTTAATTCAGAGGGTACTATTGGAAAAGTGTGTACATAGACACCTGGATCCACGGATGTTCAGACTATATCATACTTGTCCATATTTTCTCATTAAGGAACCGCTCAGCACACTGGGGAGTGTGTTGGACGGGTTCCAAGAGACACAGAAAATCAAATGTTTAAAACTGACTCAGTGTGTAAAAACCTTCAAGTCATTTTATGTTTTGGTGGATTGGTGGACTTGTTGACACTATTACTGGAAGGTTTGGCTGTAAAATACTGTAACAAGGATACTACCATTGACTCTCAGCAGATGGTAAAACATGTTTCTCAAAGTGCGCCTCATTTTGGATTGATGCTTTTTTACTGTGAGGTTGACTGCATAGGACAAAACACATAAATGCATACTGACTCATTTGAATATGCACAAACAGTAAAGCTATTTGAAGTGTGATAAGGTTTATGGTGCATTCCTGTAAATTAAGAACAAAAGCTAGACATTAGTCTCTTAAATTGTATTAATCCACAGCCGAAAAAATTACTATTTATTCCCATTTGACAAAGTTTGCCTTACATTTTTCAGCTTGTTCAGGCATTGACTGAACTTTTGTAACTAAGATATGTATTCAGTTCTTTAAGAGGCACAAACTTGGAAGGTTCTTTGAGCAGAGGACAAGAAGGAGATCAGCGCAAAATAAAGACGTCAGCCTCAGTTCCCCCAGCTTCACGCTCCATGATATATACGCAGAGTTCGACATCAGAAGTCTAGTTTTACATTCATCTGCTGCTGGATAAAGTTTCTCTTTCCTCACCTTAAACCTGAGTTCACGTTCCCAGCTAATTTTGGGACATCTCACCAACTTTGGAAGCCAATCATAGGGTGATATGCAACTTTCACAAGTATGATGTGGAGAGTTGAAACCTCCTGTGAACATACATTGAAAATTAATTTATGGGGATGGTGGAGACATCTTGCATACAGCTAATCTTGTAAAATGAGATATATGCAAATTAGTGATTTGCATATAGATTCTGGATTTTACAATGAGGATGCAGAAAGAGATGATTTGATATTACCCTCAAAAGTTGCCAATTAAAAAGTGAGGAAGAAACAAAGCAGAAACATATATATATATATATATATATAGTATAATCACATTGACACTCCAAGACTGGATGTATGTTTTTCATTTGGTTTTTAGCAATAGAAAAATTAAACCTTCACCATCTCTCAAGCTCTCTGAAAAGCATCTAATAGCATGCTAATCAAAATTTACACCTGCATCAGGAACTTTTATTTCAGAGTATTTTTGTGTTAGAGTGATGCAGTCCATGACATCTATATAACTGACTGGAGTCATGCCTAAATATACTGCAGACTGAGGAGACAGCTGGTGCCCTTTGAAAAATAACTTGATAAAAAATGAGTCACTCATTACACTTGTCTCTCCTTAAAAGTAAGAACAAGAAATGGAGCTGGGAACACTGAGGCAGGAAAAGAGATTGAAAATTACAGCATGGTTAGGGGAAAGACATATAAGCTCTAGACACCCACGAAAAAAGGGGATATATGAAAAAAAATGGGGAGAAATAATCAAGGTAGTGCCATATACAGGGGACTGCCAAAATACTGTGAAAAGTGGCGAGAGTGTGAGAATGTACAAGCTCTTAACTACAGTTGTAGTCTAAGATAATGAAGCTGCCAGTGGGGTCACGATGGGGAACCATTAGTGTATCATTTTAGTCACTAAGGGCCAAGAGAATAGATCTCAGTGATTTATACAGAGTGCTGGAGTCAAGTGGCTAAATTTGGCAAGAGACGGGCTTAAATGTCGCTACACGGGTAAAAAACATAATGACAACTGCGCAAAAGGAGCACAAATTCCTTCTTTTTTAAAATGGAGAATTAATTGACAGAAACAGAAGAACAGGCAGGTATGAGTCACATGAGTGTAAAAGTCAGCCTGAACTGACCTGAGCAGAACTCCAGCTGCCTCCCTCAGCTCCACTCACCTTGACTTGCAGAAGACTTCTTTTAATTTGTCGAACTTCTTCTCACCTTTTTGCTTGTTAACTTTCCTCTTATGTGCTGTTTAATTCTTCTGATTATTTTAACACTGGAACTTCGGTTCCCCATGAACCAATTAATGAACAATCTTTGATCAAACCTAATGTTCATCTTTTATATCAGACAATTTAGGGGGTGAAAAAAAAAGAAAAGATAGTATTTTTATTTTATGTCTCGGTCGTTTTTTTTATTCAGAGGCAGTCTGTGACCCTGCAGCAGCTCTATAAGAGGTCTAAGAGTCATTTTGTATGATCAAGAGTGAGATCAGCCAGTGATCATCGGTTTGCTATAACGCTTATGCTTCACCCAAGCAGTTTGATTGCCACTTAAATGCAAAGGGCCCGTGGGTCCCCCTCTTGAGTCTGGTACCAGCACAAAAAAGCTTTACTGACTTTTTCATTTTATATAAAGCAGCCATATTTAGAACCGCACCGTGAGCTGCCGATGCACATGAATTCATTCCATATTTGCTGGGTGAATTGGCGTGTGGGTCCCACAGTGGATGGCATTAAGTGAGCCTCCTCTATGTGCAAGTGCTATTTTGTCAATACAATGCAGGCTGTAATGATGTTTTGCAGACTTTTCTTGCTCGATGCCATGTCCAGACCCTGTCTCCTTGCCTTTAGCTATAACTGCAGTCTATGATGGAGCAGGTCACTGCTTTCTTTTTCTTTTTTTTTTTTTTTCCACTGTAAGGCAGCTCCCCAGGTGATAAGGTTGTTGAATAGGGTCATCAAGCCAGGGCTCCAGCAAGTAACCCCTGTCCCCTAAGGTTTGAATTAAGATGAAGAAGAGTTGACAGCATACAGGTTTGGAGTTACTGAATGTCGATCTCCATGCTTACCGACAAGACAGCTAACCTTGAGCCTTAATCCCTTAGCGGGTGCATAATGTCACCCTCTCACATAGAAATTGAGTTTATATGCCACTTTTTTTATACTGCAAATGTCTTTTGACAGAATAGCTATGCTGTTTCACAGATTTTACTTACCAAATGTTTTGATACAAGCATCAAAGCATGCTGTTTCATTTTTAACTGCAGGTAGTAGAAGCACAGAAAGAATGTATTGGGCGGCAGACTATTGAAGACGGTAGAGTCGATCACTTCATTAACTAAAACTCTTTATTTAGACATCAAACACTGGTCTCTGTTGCCTGTTTCAAACAATTTGCTAAGGCCAGGATTCAAAACCCCAATCTTTGGTTCACAATCAATTCATTTGGTATACCACCCAATCTCTGATTTGGTTATAGTATCCTTTTTGTTTTTATGCTGCGTTTGAGTTATCTCGGAAGTCAGGAGTCCACGCTGAAAATGACGTCACACCCAAGTTACCAGCGTTTCAGTTACCCAGTCTGAAAAAGCAAAATTGAAGGCCTGAAACAAGATGGCTACATCTACGAAATTCATTTTAGTTATTTTAACTTGGGTGTGACGTCATTTTCAGCTCAGACATCTGACTTCAGAGGTAATTCGAACGCACCATTAGACCTCTCTGAAAATCTCAACAGAATATTTCATTGCTATGCAGATGACACAACTGTACATCGCAGCTGAATAAATGGTATTTTAACTATGAGCTTCAGCACTTTTGTCTGTTGAAGAAAAATCAAAGTTAAGTAGAAATGAACTTAAGTCTTAGCAGGAGTTTCTAAAATAAAGGGTATTGGGTAATTTTTGACATTAGCTTGAGGACCAATAACATTTGGTATTTTTCCATCTTTTGAGCACATTCTTTTGATGCTTTAGTTGTTGCACTGAATAAAGTTTGCTTCTTATGTTTTATCTATTTATAAGTCCATTTAAAGCACTTTAGTTCTTTGTGTAAAACAGTTGGTGATTGGAAGATATTTGAAAATAAAATGCAAATGATATGATATAGGTGTACAGCTACCACATTTGAATGCCTTCCCACACTATTTGTGCTATCTATAACAACTTCAACATAGTTTACTTTAAAAAAAATGGTTCCACTTAACTTATGAAAGGCAAATAGGTCCCCTTGAAACACACTCATTATTGCATATGTAATTAGTTGAAAATAGAAATATTTTCCAGCAGACATGTCGGGTTAAAAGAGGGCAGTAAACTGAAGGAGCTGGGAGGCGAAGGGCAGCCAGAGCCTCTCCAGTCATAATAACACTAGCTAAAACAATGCAATTAAAAGACTTATTAAATAAAAACTGTTGATTTATATTAAGTATCACTGAGGTCTTCCTCCACATATTTGCAAGAGTCAGAAAACATTAAAAAAACGACTCACAAGTCACTGTAATAATACATAATTATCTTAAAAACAAATTTGTCTGGAGACCTTTGTGGGCATTTGAAATTGATCTAGTTGTTTGAATGGAAAATGTTTAAATGGAAATATTAACCTCAGTTGTGCATGGTATTAAATATTTTGTATTACTCAATGCAAATGAGTTTTAATGGTAGTCAATAGCACTTTAACATGAGTCAATATCCCAGCACATGAAACAATGACTGGAGTGTGTTGTAAACACACACAATTTTATTCTGCTTTAAGTCTTTATAGCCTATCACAGCTAAAATAAGAATAACCAAATATACAAAAAGTAATACCCTCACTGTCATCAACTAAATCAAACAAATCTTTACATGGTGATCAGACACATTAGGTGGATGGTTATGTGGATTTAATCCATATCGCATTGGGACTTTGGCATTTTAACAGTAACAAAACATTTCTACCACAGTGTTAACAGGCAGAGGCAAAATGTGCCAGACTCCTGTCTGCAGATTGAGTTTTTTGACATGTATGTGATCAGATTGTTCCTTGAGTTACTTCGTAGTTTTAAATCCTTCACAGTTGTCATGGGGTTTTGGCCAACTAGAATCAAGTATTTACTACAGCCAGTGATAAAAAGCTGATAACGCTGTAACTCAACTATGACAAAGTGTTTGTTTTACAGGCCTTTTACCCATGTCGCACTTTGTCTTGAGGTGCAAGCTTCAATAGAAATATAATTCATAATGCTGCACTCAAAGGCTCAGATATGACTCTTGCTTCAAGGTGCTTCTTCGATTCAGATGACTTTGATAGATTCATCATTTTAGTCACAGATGTGCGATTTAAAATTTGCCCTCCCTCCCCCCACTGACATAGTGAAATGCTTTAGAGAACAAGTTTCTCTCCTCAACTTCAAACTTTTAAAATGTCTCAACCATATTAAAATGTAAAGATCTGATAAAAAATGCTCACTGTGTGTTTTAGTCACTTAGACCTCATGAAATATTTCCCAGAGTGCAATGAAGCGACCAAATGAGGCGAGTGGATGACTTCTTCCAGGCCTGGCCACAGCTCTCACATTAGACAGCCCATCAACAGGCACATTTGCACCGTGGCAAAAACACTGATGGTGTGATTAGGCTGGAGGTGAATCTCAAGGCCTCTGACAGCGGTTCACATCTTGGCATTCAGCGACATAAAAGATGTGTTATGGTGTCCACCTTACTATTATCTGTGTGATCATAAACATACCTGCAGTAAGTTATCTGATGAAAAACAAAAGTGGAGAATGACTTTATCCTCATTCCAGCATCTGAATATTTCTGTCGTAAGACATAAACCTTGAAAGTTGAAAGAAGGCCACATGGCAAATCTTTTAATCCTTCACAATCTGGACAGAAATGTAAACCAGGGACAAAAGGATGAATGAAGCTGTGTCCAACCATCTGGGTTCAAAGACAGCTGCCCACTAAACCCACAATGTTTGTGTTGCATTATGAAAGTGTAATGAGCAAATAATGACAAGAAATAAATGAAAATATTTTTCTTAGCTCTGGAAAAATCTTGGGTCCTGTACTTGGTTAATAGATGAGTTGCAGTAATGTAGTTTTCTTGAACTGATAGTTTTATTGAGGGTACTCAAGGTCGGATTAGAGGATATTATTGAGGATTTCCTCATTACCAAGCGGATAACCTGTGTCTCTCATTGAACTCATGCCTACTGTTGGTTTAAGGGATTTTCTGCTCTATCACATGCTCAAATATATTTCATATACTCGGGAGTCTAACATAAAATCTGTGGGATTACTGCAGCACACTTAGACTTCATAATATATGTTATACTCAAAAGCACTGATGAATACTGATAATCAGAACACTGTCAGGATACTAAATCAGCACAAATGAATGACTATGAAGATGATGTGCTTAACATTTGTGCCCTCCCCCATCTCCTTTTTTTGTCATATAAGTTAGATTTCTGTTTCATCTTTCATAAAGATGTTATTGGTTCAAGCTTTAAACAATTATAAAAGCATTAAAAAAAAAATCGAATTTCCAAACATTCTCTGCAAAGATTTTCCATGATTTGTGTTCATGAAGAAACCGATTGTACACCTCTGTAATTCTGATGTGGTCACCAAACAGACCTTAAAAATTCAAAAAACAGGTTTTCAATTGTTCAGCTGTCCAACCCTGAAAAAACACACGTATAAGTACATCTTGTAATACAAACTGTCTGGAGCCATATCTGAGCCCTCAAGCAGTCTTGTGTACCAACCTCCGAGCGATAAAATGAATTCAAAGATCTAAGACCACCTCTCATTCCTTTCTTTGCTGATATAAATCTGTCCTTTTTCCTTTGCAGGCATCATTTACATGTGCAGAGGGCAGGTAAGTTCCCTTTTGTTTGAGCCTGCATAGCATGCTGCAAAAGCTGTCGACAGCACTTTCCTACAACAATGGCTTCAAGGAAGAGAAGAAGTGGATGTGAGGTGCCACACATGCCTTTGTCCATTGTGCTCACTTTTCACTCCCCCACAGGCCCTCGATGGCGTCTGCCATGTTGCACAAAAAAAAATCTGGCTGGAGACAAAAAGCTCTTTGATGAGCATCCAAATATTTCAAGAGAGGAATCACATCATGGATAGTGTTTCCTAAACATCCGTTTTTACTTTGTTTTTATTGGTTAAAGCCACAAAAAGGACCCAGTATGCCACCGTATTCACATATTTACTGTTGGTGGCCATAGTCCTGGAGTGAACATGATGTCACAGTGAGATTGGGAAGCTCTTATCCCTAAAATGATGCACCGCTATTTTCAAAGTTGTTAAAAGCTCCACTGACATGACATGACATGACATGAATGGTTTTATTTTTGGTCACAATAACAACAAATGAGAAACAAACAGAATTATAAACTTGACCAAAAAAAGCATTAGGCAGAAGCACAATGCTTATAGTTGCCTATCCTTTACAATCCTTATAACATCATTTTAATATTTAAAACACACTATCTGAGGATTATTGTCATTTCATCACCTCCTGATCAATTAGCATAGTAATGTGAAAAAAGTATGAGGATACTTAACCATGAAATTGATATGATCGCCAATGAGCTGACTTTGTATTTTATGCTGTTTGCTTCCAAAATAGCTTATGATGATATTCGACTACTTGTTTGAAAGAAAACTTTGATTTGTGCTGAATGATCATACAGTAAAAGGGGATTTTACCCCCTTTATAGCTAACTAAAATATGAGCTAGTCTACGACTGAAGAAATGAGATAATATTAATAATAATATAATAATAATAATAATAATTCATTTTATTTGTATAGCGCTTTTCATGGCACTCAAAGACACTTTACATAAAGCATAAAATTTGAATATAGCAATAAAAAAATAAGTCAATTAGTCACATGTTAAAAGCAGTTTTAAAAAGGTGGGTTTTCAGAAGGGATTTGAAGGAGTCAGTGCAGGATCTGATATGGACAGGTAGAGAGTTCCAGAGGGAGGGTGCGGCAATGGAAAAGGTTAGTTGTTGTCTAACCTTAGCCAATTCAAGTCAGCTCAGATGTTGTTATAACAGTAACAAAATTGTCCACCAGATAGATAATTTTTTAAACTATTGAAATAGGATGATTCGTTGATTCAAACACACTAATCAGATCGCACATTTAATCACTCATTAGCTTGTGTCAGACAGCAGTTAAATGTGACATTACCATTTCCTGGCTTACACTTTTGTTAACACACACTTTATGTCAAGTTAAACTATCTGAGATTAAAAACACAGCATTCAGACTTAATAACGCTTATGGTAAAGTATTACGCAAATACTCAAAGTTTCATCTCAGTGTCAAACTGGTCATTGCCCTGACAGTTTTGATTAGTGAAAGAAGCAAATGTCAAAAGTTTATCAGATGCTCTGAATCTGTGCTGCAGCAGTGATCTAGTTAAGAAACAAGCTTGAAATTGTTCTGCTTCAGCAGCTAGATATCCGCTCAGGAAACTGATAGCGGACTGACCTCATCTTCTGTCACCCACCGTAGCTGAAATGCCCCTGAGCAGGGCATTAAACAAGGTAGGAAGAAACTGCAGCAGTAGATCTGCTCTGAGGCCAACAAGACAAGGCTGCGGTGTTTGTACTTGCTCGCTCCCAGCTGTGAGTGTGGGTACACATAGCCTATAACTTCCCCCCACAGCTCTTGCTGTAAATAAGAAAGTATTTTTAGTAAACATGCCTTGTTAAATCAGGAAATAAGAATTCTAGTTTATTGAATGCTGCCTCTGCAGTGACAGAAGAGTCAGTAAAGTCCAACAGTATCTTAAAAGGAGATGCCTCTCTGCACTCCAGGCTGTATATTTGTTTTGTGTATGTAAGGCATAAGCACAAGTTAAGTCAGCAGTCTTGTAAATTTGGTGTAATAGAGAGTGTCACCAGCCCAACATCTTGTGCTCAGCAGGAAGTAAGTCGGCTCCCTGATGCTGGTCTTGTCTACTGTCTCTGTTTGTGTGCAAATAATGAATGGCATGCTCGTAGTTTTTCTTTACAACTTAAAATAAATGGCAAACATATATTTGTGCAGTGAAATACTTGTAGTGATACTATGTGTGGGAGGAAGAGAAAGAGAGAGAGGGAGAGAGGAAGGGGAGATGGGGGTAATTGTTTGGGAGCTTGTTATATCATCACTGAGTAATAATTGCGGTAATTAGTGAGAATGTACATCCATCTCCTTCAGATCGGCTCATGCAGAAAGGGATAAATTTGACAATAGGGCAAACAGATTGTTTTGTTGCAAAGATTACTTAGAGTTTAAAATCATATCAGATGTGGGGCAAATCTCCTCTGTATTCATGCAGGCGCTGATAAGAGTCTCTGGCGATCCATAATGTTTGTCTGCGGTAATTAACTCGAGGTGAAGATTATGGGAGATTTCTTCTCTAGTGTGTACACATCATGCAGAATTCATATTCTGACCTAAGCCCAAAACAATGAGCCTCATTTATAGCTGCTGCTCCAGCTGATGGGGAACGCATTTGACAGCGATCAAAACTGCACACTAATCCACCCAGCTGGCATTTGTCATTGATATGTATTTATGGCAACCGCGCCATGCATTTTAATGCACTTTCATATTATCGGAGAAAGAACAAAAGGAGACATTTGCAATGATGCCACAAGAACCAGGATGACAGCGGGAGTCCATAACATTAGCTGCCAATATTCAGGTAATCACACAAAGTCAAGGTGTCATAGCTGTCATATCTTCCCACAGATATATGTCTGAGTGTTGGCTCAGCGGCAGAATCCCCTTCCTTTTGCTTTGTCACGGTTAAGTAAGATGTAAATTTGAACAAAATAAATAGGGTTTATTTAAAAAAAATAACAACCAAGCACAAGAAAAGCATATTTAAGCTGCAAGGTCATTTGCAAGTACTAAAACTGAAGCTCTAACCGAAACACTAATGTTAGTGTACATGTACACCCTATTCTATCGCAGTCAAAAAGTCTAATTGTTCTAGAGCTACTCTTTGACATGACACTTACATGTTTCTCTGCCTACAGGACATGGATCAGCTGTGGGCTTCAATACTGGAGTGACGATGATGTGTTGTTTACTGTGAACATACAAACCTTTCCTAATGATGAACAAGTCTCAACGGACTGAAGGAGAGAGGGAAAACATTTTCTATGTTTCCTGAAAGGCATGAGGAATCACAAGTTACCTTGAGAGGCGACCGTCAACTTGGTAAGAATATTTAATTTTTTTTTATTTATTATTTTATTATTCAGTGGCTCACTGACAGCTGCAGTCTGCGTCACTCACCAACCCGAGTTTCCTGCTTTCTTAAATGATAACTTTGTTTCCGTTCAAAATTAAATCCAAAATAATTATTTATTTAATTCCAATTTTTTAAAATCCTTTTATATTTGGGTCAATACTGAATACTGTAAAGCTGACCACATCTGAAGAGTAACCAAGATTTACCTTAACTGGCGGTGTCACCATCACATCAAAAATGTCATATGGTAGTATCAACAAGCCAACTGCGTAGCATAGTCAACCACCACACAACCACCATCATGACATGACCTTATCTCAATTTCTGTTTAAATACATCCATCTGACATCACTAAAAATACAAATTGAGCCACCCTAAATCACTGCAGGGTAGATTTCCTCCAAAGCCCAGGAGACAACAAAGAAGAAAACCTTTTTGAAGTTTATTCAAACATCCAACTTTTTAACATATCATAGAACAGTCTATATTTATTGCTAGTAAAAAGATTCTCAGTCAGAGGATGGGCTGTTTTGATAAAATAACTTCCAGTGACTGTCAGCACTGCCACAGAGTCAAATTTCAGGATATGATTTACAGCCAAACAATGGAAAAAGCCTGTGATTACCTTCCATTCCGCAAAGTTTTATAGAGAGAAGTACATTTAGACAGTTGAACGTGAGCTGAATTTAAGTTTCATTAGAGATCATTACACACATCATGTAAGAGAGGGTCAGCGAAGTGGAAAGATGCACCATTTAATCTGCGAGACAAACCAAAAGAAGGGTCCTCATAGTAAATCAGTGCTTGCATTGTTTTCTTTGGGATGTGCTGATAAATTTAGACTCATCTACAGTATTTGTATCATCTCTGTGTGATTATTGGAAAAAAAAAGTGGCGTGAGAGCCGATAAAAGGTCCTGACCTTTAACTGATCTGTTAATTAACCAGTTCACACAGACGATGAAAGTTGAAGCTGCTCATCTCAATCGTTTTTTTCTACTGAAACACATTGATCTCCAACTTTGACATTCAATGGTCCTCAAGGAACTCCTACAGTATAAAACAGACACATGTTGCAGCTGACTTCATATCTAACAGTTTGTATTCATGAATAAAAAATCAGGAATGACTGAGTTTAGTAGGAGGATTCACAACACAACCATTCTTTTTCAACATCCTTAGGCCTTCAGTTTAACTAGAAGAAAAAAACAAACAAAACAAAGTGTCATGGTCAGGGTAAACAAATATCAATAGGGGTTCCTTCAAGGGTGAACCAAAGATTCAATTGCATCCTCAGCCATCTTGTAAAGAGGATCTCTCTCTTTTCTTGTTGTCCTCGTGTATTCAGGCTTTAGGGGGTTTTCCCTGTCTTCTTAGAGGGCAGCAGGATTTGGAAACAGCCGCTGACGTGGGCCTGCGAACCCTGAGGAGACACTGGATGTGATATGTTATGCAAATATTCCTGACTTGTCAAAAAAGCATCTGACATTAATGGTGCGGGACTGTTCGAGGTGCACTGCAGAAATGCCACTGTGCTGCTGCTGCTACGGCTGCTGCTGGCCCTGCGTGAATAGCACTTGGATTTAAATATGGAACGCCAAGTCTCTTTTATGATTACACATTAGCGGCTTCAAGAACAATTGTAAGCTGCATGTGCCACTTTTCAGTTAATCCATTACACATCCATCACCCAACTTACAGAAGCCACCTCTTGTGCCTTCTGAGCGCTGCCCAAGCCAGGGAAAGGGGTTTGACTGTAGAAGCTCCTGCTATTAACAGAATTAACTCCAGCCAGGAGCACAGCTCAGGGAGAACACACCAATTCCATTATCTCAGCTGGACCGAGGCCATTCTCTCTCCGCCACTCTGCAGCCAAAGTGCTGTAAGCATGGAGCCCACCAAAGCCATTGTACAGAGACACAACATGGAGCAACTCTCAAATGCACTTTATCAAAGCCTCTCTGCTTGAAATATTCATCTGGCTGGAAAACCACATTTGAATCTTTTGAAAAAAATAAAGAAGTACAAATATTTAATTCGTTTTTTCCTTTTACCAAGTAAGTTAAGTGAACTATGGTGAACCCGGGAATATTTCTCACTCTTTAGTTTACATATACACCCTTTCACAAGACATTTTAAAAGCACTTTTTCCCCCCAAGTTGTCCCTTCTGTTGAATAAATATGGAGAGAAGCATAAACAGAGAAAACTTTAAAAAATGATTGAACACAGCAGGACATCTCTTAGTGATAAAAATAGCTCTCAAAATTACAGCTCATAAATAATTCAGTAGTTGGGTGACAAGGCAGCTTGTTTGGGATAATGTGTAGTGAGCGGGTTGGTATAGCAGACTGGAACCCTGACATGGTGAGCAGAGCTGTAACCAGGATAATATTTGAATTGTTAGTCCTCCTAAAAACGAGCAAACTTAGTCATTTATTCTTACATTTCCACTGGTGGTAAAATGAAAGAAAGGTGGACAAGTCTACAGCAGTTTTTCTGCCTCATCACTGTCAGGGTCAGTGACTCTTTTGCTGTTATCAGTCCTTGAACGCTCTGTGAGGGCTCTTCAATGGATTCTTAAATAGACTCACTTTTACACTGCCTTTTCATGACTGACTAAGTAAAGTGGGATTACCTGTGCTGAGACTTTTTTTTTAAGAATTCCAATCTTTTTTGTCTACTTCTTTAAATACATCTCTTTTTAAAAAGTTTTGTACTCAAGTGAAGGCTGATATTGGACCAGAACCAGAAAACATACATGCTTTCTGCTTAAGTATTGTTCCAGACAGAGAACCCATAACCAAGGCTTTATAGACAAAAGAGCTAAATGGCCAAAATAGGAAATACATGCTTATGCTAGCATGTGACTGCTTCATTGTGCTTTGAGGATAAACAAGTTAAAGCATATTACATATATATTTTATACAGGCATTTAGTAGGGCTGGGACGATATGCTTTCCTCTCGATTCAGTTCTTCTGCGTTATTTTGGATGCTTATTCAATTTAAATTGCGATTCTGCGATATTGTCGATTTTCTCAATCTTTAGTCTGCATTTTTCACACCAATGAGACGATTGAATGATGATGATTACTATTCCAGGTATTATATTTACAAAAAAAATACAAATCAAATGTAAGTCCTTTTTTAAGATGTATTCTTAAATTTGAAATAAAAATAAATAAATAAAAAAATTTAACATAAAAATCGATTTAAAAGTTGTAAAACAAAAAATCGCGATACTTGTGTGAATCGATTTTTTCTCCCACCCCTAGCATTTGGTAAGACCACTGAGCACACATGATGACCCCCAGGCTGTGACAAGTAATCCTAAACGAATAAATCTGTTCCCCTATTGTACAACTAAGCCTACTTAAGGAGATTATTCAGATTTTATAATATTTTTTCACTGTTAAAGCTCCTTTACAGAGTTCTTGTTTAATTATTATAAAGTAGACTGTTATTCATATTGATGCCTTTTCATGATTTACAAAAGGAAAAAAAAAAAGACCATCAGGGACAACACTCATGATTTTAATATCATTTTTGATGCCTGAAACTGATGTGAGGGTGTATATTCCAGTCAAGCAGCAAAAGAAAAAACCCAGTTTTAACAGTTTTCACACATAATATTCACAATAAATGTTACATTTGACTGTTGAAATTCCGCAGGATGAGAGTTTGCTGACTAAAGTCACTTCTTAAGCATGTAGAGGACAAGATAACTAATGACTTTCTCTGTCCACAGGGGGTGCCAAATTGAAAGCCACTGAAGTTCCTTGCTTTCAGTGATACTGCATCAACACATAAAAGACAACCACCGCAACTGATCCTGACCAGCCGCTTTTTGTATAACTGAGGTAGTGACAAACACACACAATATATATCATTGTATTTCTTTTTGAATGTGCAGCAATTTCAGTTGAAAAAATGAGCACAAGTGCAAAAACTTGTAGTCCCTAAAGTTTGTGATTTAAGCCACGTCCCATGCATTGTTGTGTTCGTCGCAGCGGCGGTCTACTGTTCAGAAATAAAAGACTGTTGCTAGGAGGTGAAGCAAGATCAAGTACTTTACTCAGCTGTGCAATGACAGAAGATTAAATGAGACTATTTTTACAGTTGTAATGTGGAAAAAAGAGGTTTATTATGGAGCAGAATAGACAACAACGTTCAAATGAGCTGATAGTGGTGTAACAATTGAATCATATTCTCGCAGTACACTACTACTAAGCACAGCATTTGTTTGCTCTTTTCCAGAGTGTAAAAAGAAAGAAAAGAAAAGAAAAAAAATAGTGAGACAAAGAATCCATTGCAATCAGTGGGAGAAATGTTTCCAAGCTTAAATGTTCTCCAGTATCACACTGCCATTTGAACGTATACGATGTGCTTCTTACGGGAGAAAAACATGTTGCTCATAGCAGCTCGACTTCTCTCTTGAACCCGAGACGAAGGCAGGACTTGTTTGTGCTTTATAGTCAATTTATCACTTATGCAGTCACAATACGAAGGCATGACTAAGACAGCGAAGAGTGTAATTATTTTGATTACAGCTTCAGACAAATTACGTAGTGCATTTCACAAGGTAAATCCCTAATTAAGATGTATTTATAATTGACTGTGCTTAGTGTCTTTCAGGTATGCTTTGGCTCCATGTATTGTGCAAAGCAGTTCGAAGTAAACTGAAGGAAAAAAATATATATTCCAAAGAAAAAGACAGCTGAGACTTTCAACTTTCAGACTGGGGTGAAGATAAAAGCTGCACACTCAAGCTGTTTTCTTTTTGTTCGAAGAAGAGAAGGTTTTATCTGACCAGATGCTCGTAGTGGCAAGTGGTGCATCTGTTGAGAAAAGAAACAGAAATAGTTGAATGAATGGATTTTGCCTTCTCACCACATGTGGTCGTAGAGGGCTGGGACATATCCCCAGACAAGGGCAAAAAAACTGTGAAAAAAGCCTGTTAAAGCCTATCAACTGTTACATAAAGTCACGAAACAACAGTGGTAGGTGTGTGAGGTGCAATGAGACCACCCCATAATACCAGAATTTTCAGCTTTCATGTGGTTTTATTAAAAAAATCTTTCAACACTGACACTTTTTTCATTACCATGGCAACAAAAATTGAACCCCTGTACTCCCTTTACTGTTTATTTTTGCTACTTTTAAGTTTTAACTTACACACAGTGCTGGTACAAAGTCAGTGAACACAGAATAAAATTCCCTATACTATTGCTAGTTATGAAAGGTAAAAGATATGATTTAAAAATAATAATAATACAATACAAAGGCCATAAAATAAGTCTACTTCCTCTGATTCATTATTCAATCTCCAAAGATAGTGTGTTGTTGTGTCTATTTCTTCGGGGATCATACCCACTGACACTAACTCCTTAATTTCTGACTCTTAATAATTTTATGGGCATCTGACATTGTGCAGCACCGTGAAGCTCCCTATCAACAGTCCACAGGTTGGGACTTGTTGTAAACATAAAGATACCAGATGACGTCACCTCTCTCCACTCGCGAAATAAGAATATTATGCAGAGCAAATTCTGTGAAAGAGGCCAGGGCAGGAACACAAACGTCAGGCAGGAATAAGCGTGACTCCACTTGAAAGCGAACCAAACCCGGTATATTCCTGTATGTTTTTTTGTGAAAATGTGTATGTGCTCGTTCTCTTTTTAATTTAAAGGGCTTCTATTATGCACTGGTACTTACAATTAATATGTTCTTCTAAAAATTAAATATTGACACTGTGTTGAAGCATAAGCACATGCGTATACCGGTGCTGTGTAATTGACTGGTTTATTGTAATGGTGGCAGTGGTGGTCCTTTACCCTGGTTGCCTCCTGCCGTTAAACAAAGGTACGCCAAAGGAGCAGCAGCAGCAGTAGAAGACACAAAGTATGTTTACATCTGGTTCAAAACATGAAGTCCAACTCAAACAGGGCTTTTGAAATGAATGTAACAAATGATTCCAACTGAAATAGCACTATTACTGAACTTCTCATAGTTAGACTAATAAACTTACTCTCTCTCTCTTTCTGTACATGTATATATATATGTGTGTGTGTGTGCTAGGAAGCAGAGTAGTAAACAAAACCCCGACAGAAGAAGAAAGGATGTATGATTCCTTGAAGAAAGATTAAGCTATCTTATTACAAGATAAAAAGATATAGAGCTACAAAAGTAACTGAGTTTTAATCACTTGATGTACATCCCTTATGCCATTTGCCAACACGCTGGTCAGTTGTTCGGTAAGTGACGTAGTTGGTCATTTGGAAGTCAGCGCGGTAGTAATCAGCAGAAAGGGAGCATGTCGCCACTGAATGTAGGGGAGGTGAACATGCTTCTGACAATAATTAAAGGTTTGAGGGTGTTTGTAAACTGGGACAATGACAGTAGTCCAGTTAATCACCTAATTGAGCTATTACCGTAGTTTGACTTTACTGTATGTAAACAGATTGACTGTAACCACTTAGCTAGCTAGCTAAGCTTCACTACAATGTATGGCTTCTACTGCTGCACAAACGATGTCAGAAGAGATGACGGACAATGCCAATTTGGGACTTTTTTGAATTTCAACAGTGGAGGGCATGTGACGATGTGTAATGCAATAGCAAACACAGAGGAAGATTGTTAGTTTTTCATTTAATGATAAAAGAAATCTCACTAAAAGTTGAGAACATGCATTGAACATGATTGGAAATAGTTAATGACATAAAGTGGGTCAGTTGTGTTCATTGATCGAGTTCATGAAGTAATGTGATGCTCTACTCTTGTCCCTTTCCTTAACTCGATTTGATCCTAAAGTTTCCTACTAATTTCTTAGTAATATTAATATAATACAATACAAGAACTTTATTTATCCCCAAAGAGAAATCCATTATGATCATGAGGTGAAAATATGATTTCTTCTTTGTAAAGTGTAGTGTTTTGTTTTTTTTTCTTAGGATAACACAATGTATTGCAGCTGCATAGTCTTACACAGTGGGGTTAAATAATTTAAAAATGCAATAGAAATGTATTCCAAAGTAAAGAGTGTTTAAGTTTAGTGTAAGTTATTATTTGATATTTTCTTGTGATATTTTCTTAAGCTTGTTTATCTGCTCCAATTACTGATTTTAAAGTTGTTAAACTCTTCATGATGGACAGGAAAATAACAGAAAAACTTTCTGTTAATTGCTTGCCATTGCATATGTCAGTGAAGTCTGAATGAAACAGCGAAAAAGAGTTAAATCGTCAGGAAATTAACAGTTTTTAAAATAAAGTTGTGTGCAATAAGTACCACTTACTGTTTTGTTGTTTACTGAAGGCTGTATTTTTTGGCCAATCTTTTGAAGGTAGAGCTTCTCCATCTGATCATAAAAATTTGTGGATGTTGTCCAAACATGAAATTATCTCTTGAATGCCTCTAACTGGATTTACAGAGTATGTGTTTATAAATTCTTTGTCATTTGCCAGTCTCTGTTTGCTGAACATCCTTGACAGAAAATGTCACATTTAGAAGCAGAGCAGATAATCAGAAAAGTGTACGCTCCCTGCTGCAGTGTTTTACCTGTGTTTGTGTCTGCTAATGGAACCCACCACCCGCCCACTTTTAAAGCCAAGCTATTTGTCAGCCAAAGAGCTTACTTCTGCACTACATCTAAACAGCCCATTGTGTCCTTGCAGGCACACAGCAGGCCATTAGCATACTTTGATAAGTAATACTTCTGCTCAATTTTAATGCAGAATTCATAACAAATAAAGACTTGTTTGCATTTCCTCCTGGCTATTGTTAAGGCTGGATCAGGTGGAGTTAGGAAGAATGATGGAGCCCACAGGCGAGGCAGGGAGAGAGGAGACCAGGTGAGGAATATGAATCTGGGCTATAATAGAATATCATCACACAGAGCATGTCATTAGTATTTTAAGGATTGTTTTACACAAATTTGCCTCCTGGCTATGCAGGCTTTGCGAAGAATATTTGTGTAGTTGATTTTCTCAGCGTGGCCTCCTGCAACCATTTACCATTTGCAAATAAAAAAATATATACATCCCCCTGGTGTACAGTGTTAAGGCAGTAGAAACATTGGAAATGTTACTGTTGCACTGTGACTTGTTTACAATATCCAGTAATAAGGCACAAATTTATTACCATTTGTTTGGCACCTAACAACCGTTGTTCTTTCCAGCACAGGGGGAGAAAAAAAAAGCATTCTAGAGGTTTCTAGGAAGAAATATAACTCCATTCCTTCTAAGTACAAAAACAGAACAAATTTATGTCTTAGTGTTTTTCAATGCAGGCATCAAAGAGAGCAGCAGACACAACGAGAGCCAGGCAACGCCAGCCGAGGCTGCACACAGTGAGTGAACTGCATTGTTATTTCATACACACATACTCCTGTGACATTTTCCACAACGTACATGGGTAATTCATAGCAAGAGCAAGATCAAAACAATAAAATAAATTGTCGGAGAATCATATCGAGGTTGTCAATGCCGGGGGTCCCAGGGGAGGCAGCTGTGGGAAGACACAGAAAAAGGGAAAAAAATGAGAGAGGGAGAATTACAATGGCAGTAAGTGACCAGGTAGCTCGTATTATCAAATAGAGCATGTCATTGGTGTTTAAACATCATTTTCTGCTACTTCCACCCTCAGGCAAACTATTGTGACAGACAGAAAATGTTGTTAGTTATGCAGTCTAATGAAATACTGTCTCTCTATCACATAATTCATATTTGAGAGGGAATATGTTTATTAAAAATGTCATATCTGAGCATCGCATTGACTGAAAATCTCATTTGCAGCTTTTAAGTTTTTAATCATTTTATGCATTTGACCAATTTGGAGCAATAACATGCAGTTTTCTTCAACTAGAATACAAAAATTTAAAAGCAGTATTAGGAATAAAAATTGATGTAATAAGGCGAACCTTGCAGTGAACAGTTCTTTCCAACAGTGTTCACATTGAAATACTTCTTGCAAAGAGTTATCTTATATGTCGGTAGGAATGAGAAACTCCTGCCTTCTCCTGGGCTGCTGATTTAAGGAATTTCAAGTTTAAAAATTCAAACTCTGTGGGTTACTGTTGAAACTTCGCCTGCCTGCGACGCTGAGCATAAAAAATAGATTTGAGAGGATTTACTGGAGAAAATGCACCGGTTTAAGAACCTTGTATTGCTAGTATGTGTGGCAAGTGTAGTAGTTGGGTGCTTTTTCATTTTCACTTAATTTTAACAATGGAATTTGAAGAAACTGGACACCTCTTCTTGTGTACTTCTCGAGTTTTGCACTGATTGATAATGATAATTTTGAAAGTTGCTCTGTCAAAACTCCTGTGACTGGAATTTGAGCGGAGAATATGATTCCTTTAATTCTCACAAGCTGTTCAAACCTAGAGAATCTACTCAGGACTAGTTCATTTGATTCATGATGAATCCTCTGAACATGGCTGATCAACTACATCTTTTTTTTTTTCTTTTTTACGGGTCGGCTGGAATTGAAGTAGCTCCCAAAGGTTGGAGGAAAATAATTGTATTAGTCCTGCACAATCGTTCCGAGTGAAGAAACTCACGCTCACACTTAGATCTGCACAGAGTGGGCGATAATACATCCACCGGACATTGATTTATTTGCAGTTTCAGCTCAGTTGAGCAAAGCCATCCAGTTTAATATATTATTCAATGATTCAGTGATGTTAATGCCAGCAGTAGGAATAAACTGTCAATCAAAAGGGAAATTGATATCTCACACTGTTATTACAGACACCCCACTGAATATACCCCGTAGAACAAGAATATATAACATACATCAAGATTCAAAGTACTTGAAAAGAAAATGCAGCACCAGTCATCTATAATCTTAATGTTAACATCTTGAAAAATATTCTTAGGCAGTGCTGTGATTATTATTAAAGCAGAAAGGAGGATGGGTTTTGGCACAGTGTCCTGCCAATAATGTGTGCCTTTCAGGGAGAAAATATTTCAAGGTCGACATCTCAAACCTCCCAAATACCACGGCAGAAGACGCTCGGGTTTGACTTGGATGAAATCAGGAGGAGGAGGGGGAGGGGGAATGTGTTATTTAGATGTTTCTTTTCTTTATCTTGTTTTCTGTCCCCAATGCAGCTGCCTACTCCCATTCTGCTGTGTTTTTGTAACTCGTACTCTTACATATGTTGACACGTTCCCACACATATTTTTAGCTCAACTCGCTCACTCATAAGCTACTCCTGCTCTCCTTCTGTTAACATATTCATAGTTTGTGCTCTCTTCTTTTTTAATGCCTCCATATCTTAATCCACTACAATGAATGCACACTACTACATGTCAGGTTGGGACTTAATTTTGTTATCTGAGTCCTGTAGGCCTGAATTACACTCAGTGTTGTTTTCAATGTAAATTTAAATTCATTTCTTCATTGCATAGACGAAAATATAGGACAAAGTGTGAGTTGGATATTAAATTTCCTAAATCATGTGAAAGTATTTAACCTCCCTTTTGGCTTTTACCACGCACCCACCATGTTAAAGGTCAGTTTTGACCCGTGTCTTGAATTAGCTGTAAATTATCCTAAAAACTATTCTCTATCATCCAGTTTGGTTCTCATCTCTAGGTTACCTTATTAGGCTTCATTATCCATGAAAATACTGCTGATAATATTTTTTTGTTGTGGTCCTCTGGGTCTTTCTTTGTCTGTATAACCCTCACACAGACATCTATACTGAATTGATCTCACATGTCCGGACATGCCCGACATTGTTTTTTGTCCAGGGAAATACATGGCAAAATGAGAATTTCCTAAGTCTCACATGATTGGAAGATGATCTGACTGTCAGTGTGGTGCCTGACAGTTCACTTATGATTTCAGTTTTTGCTCTGATTATTAGATATTGATCTAACCGGGTCAACAGCGACCCTAACACAACAAGTGCCATCATTTTAATAAGAGCATTTTATAATTTAGTCAATTTATTATTATTTTTTTATTTTGTTGAATCAGAGGTTCCTGACAAAGTCAAAAAGTCTTGATGCAAAAAAAAAAAGGTATTTAAGTGGTTCTTTTAGCATTGAAACAAAAACGGGTCAGTGCAGACCCTAACACAAGAGGAGGGTTAAGGGACAGTATACAGTAAACAGGTGATCATGTAGACCTAGTAAGACAAAACCACCCTATCCCTATACAGTATTTTTATTTCCATTTCTTGAGCCAGGATTTAGAAATCATAATGATATCAAATATGTAAACATATCCTGATAATATGACAGAATGTCAAAAGTCTAAACATTTACAAACACATGCATCTGACTCCAACCCCTTTAAAAACAGTTAAAAAGACCAGTTCCCTCACACCCAATACCCAGCTAAAGATGTAAACGTAGAATGTAAACGAAGTCTTGATTAAAGGTGATTTAGTCAAAACATGAGCAGTTTTCTATTGATATTCTGAAAAGAAATGCAGAAGTAACACATGCATAGGGTCCTCTCCTCTGTAAATTATATATCAACCTTCCTATAACATAGGAAGTCTTATAACATATCATAGAGTTCACATCTACTTTGAAGTAGCTCAACTATAATAACAACATAGTCTACACCTCTGTTGTTATTGCATACAACCCTTTGATATTGTAGCTGCAGACTCCTTGTGAATTCATGTTCATCTAGTATTCAGCTTTGTACTAATTCGGAGTAGTCTAAAACCTATTTTTAGTCTTGGAACCAAGATTGGGGGCACTGGCGGAAGAGAGGTTAGGGCTCCTGCCATGTGGACTGCTCTGTACCCTCATTTCCTGTCTCAGTCTCAGTAGTATAAAACTGTCTAATAAAGACAGAAAGCAAGACTGACTAGTTCAGGTTATAATAAGAAATAAATGTAAAGGGCAATAACTGCAGCCCCTTATATACTGCCGCGCATATCATAAATAAAAGATGTGGGCGCTATACATATACTATAAACCTGAACATTCAAAACACTGGGATGGGTTGTTGTGGTAGTCTTCTTCGCTGTGGGAAGACCATCTCTTAAGGCTCATTAAAAACCAAGTAATTTAATGCGCCTTACATACCATCTGAGCAAGTCATATGTGGCGGATCATAATACACTCCAGCAAGTACAAGTTTAAACGGTGCAAATAAGTATTACCCTAATTTCCATACTTTTTACAGCCTGCTTCCTCTTTTGTAGTCAGTATTTAAGCGTTATTCCCACTCCACTGACGCACAAGGCCACATTCATGTTCCCTTAATCTCCGGCTGAGATTGGGAGCCGCTGTGCAGACTTTTTTTGTAGGGGTGTATCTTTGGCGTATACAAGCTTTATAAATGAGCCCTCAGAGATCCGTGTCTATGATCTGTGATGTCACATTGATGTACAGCCCGAAGCTGTTCTACTTCAATGGATTGGAAACTGACTGGGAGGGTTTTTTAACCATTATTTATCCAGTGAGACCTGGATGAGCTCACATGCTGCTGTTCAGTGTGACTGTACTTAATTCCCACAGCTGTCTATTACAAGCGTAGTGCGATACTATTGATCAGTCAATCTGCACTTTACCCTTCAGTGTTTTGAAGGGACACTGATTCTGCAAAAGCTTTGACCTGCTACTAAATGTCAAAACCTCTGAACACGTTAGTGCTGTCGGATTTCTTGACAGGTCTTTTATCAGCAACAGCGCCAGGGAATTGTGATTAGAGGAGAGCTCAATGTTTGTAGCAGGTGCAATGAATTTTTGACACAACTGTAACAAATAACACTACACTGAATTTAGATTTATTGTCTCTGTATAGAACTGAAATTTATATCACCAAATGTGAAAAGCATGCACAAATAAAATAATATAAAAATGAAATAAAACCAAAAATTAAAGCAGCAACATCAAACAATTAAAACAGATTATAGTCATAACAAAGGCAGCTATGAGCTTTTGCTTTGGGCAACAGCTGTTTTTAATGTGACCAACCCCAACAATAACTCCTGCTAGCCAGCAGCTGCCTGCCAGTTGTTACCAACATCTGCCATAGTACAAATCATATTACAGAGTTAGTTTCCTGTCGATGCACAGTGTGAACTTCTTGCATCAGTGGAGCCCAGGTAGGGCCTGTCCCCACTGATGGCCTTGGTAACACTTTATTTGACGCCTATCTCTATAACGCTTTAAAAATATATGCATAATGCGTTATTATCACGTTATAGCACCGTTTAACTTTAGTTATAAACACTCATAAATGATCATAATGCTTTATAGCAATAATCATAACACATTATAAAGCATTTTATCATGACTTACAAGGTGAGGTATAATAATGTGTTATAACTGTTAACAACTCTCTTAAAATGCCTACATAGATAATGCAATGCCATTGTTGTTAACGGTTATAACACATTATAATACCTGACCTTGCTAATTCATGATAAAATGCCTTATAATGTGTCATGATTATTGCTATAAAGCATTATGATCATTTATGAGTGTTTATAACTATAGTTAAACAGTGCTATAACATAATTATAATGCCTTATACATATATTTATAATGCGTTATAGAGATAGACGTCAAATAAAGTGTTACCATGGCTTTTTTTCTCTGAGTGATGTCTCGTTATGTAATTTACAACTTCTGTTGTTTTTTTATTTTTTTTATTTTTAATTTTTTATAAGTCTTCTTATAATTACCATACTACACCCTTCATCCTACTGACATAGAAACCTGAAGACACAGAATGCCTCATGGTTCAAAGGAAAATTACTCGAATATTGTTTTAAGGTGTAGCACCTCAATCATAACCAGCATGAAAAAGTACTTTACACTGGTGTGCTCAGAAGTTTATAATAGGACCCCTTGGTGTCTTGCCAGACTGGTTTTGGTACACTGAACCTAGTGCAAGCCATCTTTATACTGTCTTTAAACATCTCAATCCACTAAGTATGACTTTGTAGTCAGTACGAAGGCAATAAGAGTTGGAGAAAGCATTTTTCATGCTCTTCTTTCCCATCTTCAGAGGATTTGGAGATTCAAAGCAATTTCAAAGTCACTTGTCTGCTTTTTCAACTGTAGCCCATTAAGGCAGCATTTGTACATTTTTCTTTTCAGTGTTATCTTTGTGAAATCTGTTCAGACCAGTAGGCCTAACCTTAAACATCAAACACTGTTCTGGTTATGTCACCGTTTCCTTTTCTGTCCTTTTCTGAATCAATTATGCATCAGAATGGCATCACAGATTCAGGACTAAAACAAACTCTTTTCTGTCTTTTTTTTTTTTTTTTCGTGACCACATAAGAAGCCGGTGGTGAGTGTTCACCAATGCTGAATAAACTGTCCAAGGGCAAAAGGGACTGCATCTGAAAAATTCACAGGTGTTCCCCTGGAACATCCAAATTTATTCAAATTTACTGGCGTGGAGCTGGATTGTGGGTGTTAGATAGGCCGCTGGAATCCAATAAGGCTCTGCTGATTTCCCTATAAAAGTTAAAAATTATCTATATGGACAGAAAAAGAGGAATATGCAAGTTAAATGTCACAGGACGATTTGTGCTCCTGTGTGGACCAAAAGGTTAAAGGCTTTTCATCCATGAGGAAAAATGCTCTCCCCATGCATTTATTTATACTCTGGCTGTTATGGCTTTTTCAAGTGTCCCTACAGGGCTGTCTGCACTTCCAGCACCTCTCCACTCTGACGCACTTCCCCTGGTGGGGCTTGACTGCACTGGTGAGCATGTACGGCTCGTCTCAGAGCACTCTGCCCGCTGCCTGGGGAACGACACCCTCAAAAAACACCTACATGAAAATGCAATTAAAAGCTTACTTCTCTGAACAGTACAGCCTGTTTTAAGGGACAGGAGCAGGAAATGTAGTGTGAGAGCAACATGGTGCGGGGATGGACGTAGGATGAGGGACCGAGGTGGAGGAGAGTAATGCCATCTGCGTTTTCCATTTAAGCCACTCATCTTGAGTCCATCATCTCGGCACTCAGTCTTCATTCCACTGTTTTTATCTGATGAAACACACACACACACGCACTCACACACATTTTTCCTATTTAAAGCAGCACTAAACACAGCCAATGCTCTACATCAAACCGTATTCTATGTAGCAGGCTTTTTTATCACATGCGGATGAGTAAAATGCCATTTGTGTCTGTTCATAGTGGCTCCAAAATATGTTATTCCAAACATATCTGATTAATGTCTATAACTCTCTTTTTTTAAATCTTTATTGTGACTCTCAAATTTTGCAATCTAAATATTTTATTGAAATACACTTTTTTTCAGACCCCTCCCTATCCCTCGTGTGTGTATTTTGAATTGTAACACTCACATTTAATTAAAATTACTTTACACAAAAGAGTTCAGGGTATTTGTACCGTCAAAGGTCATAACTGTCATAATGACCGTATGCATTATGGATGGTGTATCATCTTAGTGTTTGCTCCTTTCTCCTGCTCTTAAAAGTGTGTGTCACCGTTGCCTAGCAACAACCAAAACCTAGCTTTAGCATTGAGCTCACAGTAAGGAGAAAACGGCTTTGTTCACCTGGGTCAAATTAAAGGGGAGATTTAGTTAAGGTTTCACATTTTCGCACTATATTGTCTGTGTGAATTCACAGCGTTTTCTCCCCTCTCAAACGATTTGTCGTGTCTGTCTCAGTTTAGCAAGACATTTAAACCACAGAAGATTTCACAGATAGGCTTCACATGATGCAAAAATGTAGGCCTATTGTTTTTTTTAAATAAAAAAACAACAAAAAACAGCTCTTTCATCTTCTAAAAGTGCAGTGTGTAGTATACAGTAGCATTGGTTTGAAATGAAATCTTACATTCATTAGTATGCTTCAATAATCACCTGAGTATAAATATAGTTTAGTTAAAGCAGCTGAATGGAGTTTTTGATTTTCGATGCGCATTTCCCATGATCTCTTGGGCATACTGTGGTAAAGACACCCGCAAGGTCTTTGGTCTGATGTGTAGTTGTTTTGGAGACGAATGAAACAAGACGGGACATACTGGTACCTTGATTTATTTTTATTTGTTTGTTTGTTTGTTTGTTTTTTTTTTTTTGGCTATCTGCAGGATGCGTAGGGATAAGGTAATGTATATATTTGCATTTCTATGAAATATAATATGCCGCCAGTGAAACGAAGTAACATTGTATTAATGTGACTTGTATTTTTAGCCTACAGTTACGTATAACCTACAACAAACAGATTAGATAACTCGGCCGTAGATTAGTATATATAGCTAAAGTTGTCAGATTTCCTTGGTAATGTTATATCTAATATCTACCAATAAGCCAGCAGTGTAAAAATGTGCATCTTATGTTACCTGTCAAGGAAGAATTGGGCAAATTTAGGATCTGACTTGAATCCCTTCAAGCCCCACAACTCTCCCCACCTCGCAAAGGAATTACCAATGTTAATCCTTGTTTTTGCCCTCGCTCAATCACATTCTCTTCTACCTTTTTTTGTTCTTCTGTTCTAATTAGTTTTCTTTTTATGGACCCTGTCCCATCATCGGCCATGTGTAGCTATTTTTGTTTTTGCTCTGTTTTCACTGGCTAGCTTAGCAAAAACTCACTGCTCCTCTCCTGTCGCTATATAAGCGCCATAAATTCCAGCCTGCGTGCCGTAAATCATTTCGTCAGTGGGCAGACCCGACCAACGAATTCTGAAAGTAGGAGTTACACTATTTAGAAATACCTTGTCATCCCTCTGATAGGCTTATTTGTTGTAGTAGGTGACACAGATATATCAGGAGAAGCAAGATACTTTTTAAAATCTTCTTGTCCTTAAAGGCCACTGTAGTTTTACCAAGAGGAGGGGTGAGCAAGGGAGTATTTCAATCCAAACTAAATCTAAACTACTCACTTGATATTGCTAAATATTGGGATTTCTGCTCCTGCAAACCTAATAACAGTTTCTTGCGATTTTAACACATATTGCTTCAAATGTATTACTCTATGCCACAGTAAATTTCCACCTGTAATGGGATAGCTACCTAATGTCCCCTGAAGAAGCTGATGACAGACCGTTCTTTCACAAGCTCTGCATTTATCAGAAAATATCCTTTGAGTAGCTCCTTGATGTAGAGACCACCATGCAAGTATACTCAGTTAGTAAAAGGTGAAATATGTGTCCTAGTCATCTCAGCAGTAATAGAGTTTCAGTGTAAAGAAATCTAAAGTGTGTGGAGATTGTTTTCCATGAGTAAGTCCTACCTTTGAGAACATTCAGTGAGAGCAAAGTGGCGAGGGAGAGCCGGGTGTGTGAGCCAAATATTTAATTGCACAAATGTTTCTGTTAAGGATTAGTCTGTCTCTTAAGGATTGTTGGAAGGACGTTTCAAAAATGTGTGTTTCAACCTGGGCTGCAGTTATGGATTTCAAACAGTATCTTACTCTTTCCCCCAGAGCTCTGAGTTTTGATATAGTGTACATTTACAGTGCTTCTCCATTAATCCTGATTTTAAGACGCTGACCAATCAAAAGACCTCGCTTCACCTTAGCCTTTGTGTGCCAGCACAATAATTAACTTGCTTCCCACCGTTATTATGTCCACTGCAGCTGTCTCTTATGTGATTGCAAGGGCTTGTAAAGGCCTCTGCAAGAAGAGCATAATCTGAGAAAAAGGCTTATTTAATGTCAAGGGACTAGGCATTCATTCTTTGCCAAGCATTCATGTGTCTTTGTAAATGTGTGTGGAGATGTGAAATTCCTTTGTGGCACATGGAACATTCTGGAGCGAAACAGCACAGGTAAAATTTTCTCTAAAGATGAATTTGGCACGGACTGTTTCTAGTCCTTTATGAACTGTAAATCCAGGAGGAACCTTTTTATTGGCATTAAATGGAGCCAAACTGACCTCAGATATACAGATCAGAGCAGCCTTCAGTATGAGTGACTCATGCTGTTTGTGTACAGCAGAAATTCAAAAGAAATCAGTGTCTCTGTGCGCCCTCTCTTCGGTCCCTCAGGAGTTGAATTTGAGCGGTTGACATCAAAATACAGTCAACTGCATCAATGCAATTACTGTCAGTAATGCTATCTCTTCAGACTTCATCCTCTTCTCTGCTAATGCAGTGAAGAATGTTTTGGGGGTCTTATTTGTCTGAAGACCCATCAATCATAAAGTTATATCATCTTTTAAAACATCAAATAACTTATGAAAACAAAACCCCTCCTGTAAATGAACCAGAAACTTAAAACATCACAGTGTTTTTATGTTTATTTGACATTTATCCGAACTTTAAAGCTTATCCCATGTCCCATCTGTTTACATTATGTTTTGGCTTCGCTTTTTAAAGCTGTTATGTCCGCCTTTTATTCCCATATCATTTCATGTAGAGATGGAATTTGTTTCATGAAAACGAATAGATCTATCAGGCAAATCGCTTAACGTTCAGGACACACCCACGGTGCTTTCGCTGAATTTTAACTGGGGTTATGCATCCGGTTAAGTAAACAAAGTGTCGTTGTTTCAGCCGGTCATTTATCAAGTGTTATCTTCTCTGTGGCTCTCCGTGTTCCCTGAAATCTGGATCTCTGTCATGTACTTTGATGGTTGAATCAAACAGAAAAAAAATGCAGCTTTTTACAACAACATGCACTGGTGTGGATATATATATTTATATATATATATATTTTTTTTTCCACCGTGGACTGTTTGTGCGTCACTGGAAAGCCATCAACAAAGTAATTAATGTTTTTGGATTGCAGTGTGCAAAACCATGAAAGATACAATTATTTAGAGATTATCATTACTGAAATCTATCCCTCTTGTAGCTGTAGCATTTTCATGAAGACACCATAAATTGTCTGGGTGCTTGATTATCTCATTAAGCACTTCATGCAATCAGTGTTTCTGTGTAATCGTTGAAGGTACTTGCAGATATTGGTAACCATCACATATAAAACTGAAAATGCTGCGGGTCCACGTCACTGTATCTCAAATAAAATGAGCAACATGCTGAGTTTTTAAGTGTCGCAGTGAGATGTGTAAGTGTGGGTTGCTTTGTTCAGTCTGTTTTCTCCCCTGCTACATAATTTTAAGTGCACATTGCATACAGTACACTCAATTCAATATAGTGTTGTTTGCAGAGAGTGATTTGAGTGGAGGCTAAGTATACACTTTAAACCCCATTATGCTGCCAAAGCAATGTCAAAGAAAAGGACAAAGCTGGTGATACAAAATGAGAAATGCAATCAAAAGTATGGTGGAAAACAAGAAAGTGGAAACAGGATTTTTGTTATATCGGTGTTCTCCATTTGCTGCATTTCCTATATTTGAGTTGGAGTGCATTTTTTGACATATTTTTGAATAAGTGTTATTTTCAATAGCTCTTCACTTCAGCACAGATGGGAGTTCTTTGTTTTTTTTTCATTGCATATTTGCTCTCTGGATGCAAGAATTCTGCACAGCATGCTCTAACCCTAAGGTTCACATGGCCTGTGCTGGAATTTACCGTGGGCTTCTTCCTCTCTCTAATTGCTTAAGATGCTAATTGGTCAGTGGAAAGAGCCTCCTTCTTTAGGGATTTCCACAATCTGAATTCAAAAACAAGGAGCAAAAAGGTTTTCCAATTGCCACAAGACATCTGGATGGTCCTGCCCTGAAAGCATATTCATAATTAATACACAGCGTCTGGTCCAAGGTGTCTTTTTTTTTTTTGAGTGAAAGGTCTTCCTTGCATTACCCAGGCTAAATAGGAAAAGGAGATGTAAACTTGGCATGCAAGTAAAATGACATTTGAATTAGAGCATGCAGGGCTCATTAAATATAAACTATAGAGGCCAGACAGAATTTCTTCCAGCATAGTCTTGTCACCAAATGTAAGGGACTGAGAGGCCTTCAGATGCTTATTAAACCTCAGTATAAATACCAGCTTATGTCTGAAGTGTCTGCGACCATTCCTCGATACAAATAACTAAATCTAAATGCAAAGGAGAGTGGTTGACCCGCCAACGCATTGTGCAAGGTGTTTGTATCTCTACGTCTTAAGGAAACTGAAGTAAGATCATGTTTTCAATTTGTTTTGCAAGAGTTGGGATTTTAAATTGAAATTTATGCAAACAGATTAAAGAGGTTTTATTTTTCTGTGTGACTGAAGCCGCCATCCTTGAAATTATAAAGCATAAGGAAGGAAGGAAGCATCGCATTTGTAGGTGGCGAGTGGTGAAGCGTCAGACATAAAGGTCACCGAGTGTTGTGCTGCCATCGTTATGTTTTTGAAAAGTGTGGCGATGTGAAAGCCGCTGCTGCCTTGAATGACTATGTTATAGAAAGGCAAGGCGGCTAATGGAGACAAGCTCTTTCCATTACAAGCCCATCTGTTCCACTGAATAGTACTGCTGGCAGCTGCACACATGTTGGAGTGAGACCTAGAGAAAGCAGACAGAGAGGTCCGTGCCCCTGTGCTGTGTGAGGACCTGGCAGAGACACTTATTTTATGACAAAGATCTCATTAGCTTGGCTGATCAGTGAAAGTCCTTTACATCATCTGCTTGATGCGCTTTCTGATCCACAAACATGACTCACTTTGATGCTCAAGTGTCGAATTAAAGCAACTATGGTGAGGTAATGTAAATAAACAGACCCGTTTCTGTATTTTTCCTGCTCTAAAGATACAATTAATCAGACTAATTGGATGATTTCCTTTGAAATATTGGAAATATGACTAATCTAATCTAATGTATTTCAACGTGTATAAGTGCGGGGGCGTTCCATACATGACGTTTTTGTCATGCTCTACTGTAAAATACATGGAAGCAATAAAACGTAGCTGTTGATTTGGTCGGAGGGATTCACCGTGAAGCCATCCTTCCACATGAAACATTTATTTCTCCTAATTCTCCTTGCAGAACCTTTGAGTGGTAATAACATGTTTCTTTCCGCTTGGCCGTGCCAGACGAGCGACAGGAAGACTGTAGGCCATAATTATCCTGTTTGTTCAGAGGCCCAGTGCTTTTTATTATTTAAATCTCCTAGGGCTGTGAAAGTGCTGAGAGGCAATTCTTTCTCCCATTTTTCGCCATGCTGTGTTAGTCAGTGTTAATGCCGCTCTGTAATTTTTTGATGTTCTGTTTGCTCAGTGTTCATCAAGAATGTGAAAGATGCCTTAACCAAGGAGAGAAAAAAAAGTGGCATGTCAGGGTAAACAAATAACTTGAACAAATTGCTTTCATACCGACATAAGTACTGATGATAAAAGACATCAAATACATGTATTATTATTAGGAATCAAGTTTCTCTCTGCGTGTGCAAAGAATAATGATTCCTTTCAATAGTGTAAACACAAGGGGCTAACAAAGCCGGCGGTATTCTCCTGCTGTCTCCCAAACAGTCATCAATCATCAATTCTAATGACTATTGTGATTGAATTTCTTATTTTCATTCTTTGGCAGGCTTTCTGAACAGTGGCCAAAACTGTTATTACTTCCTTAATTTTGAATAATGAAAGAAGTCTCCAAACTGCATAAAAACACATCTTTATGAATATTTCACTGTGTAAAGGGACAGAAATGTCATTAAATAATTATGTGTGGCTTTTGGCTGCCAAACTCAACATTTTATACAGATTTTAATACCCTCTGACTTTACCCTTCTCCAGAAATGTTTCACATGGGCACTGTAATGTATACTAAGATCAGGTTGTGTTAGACAAGGGAGAAAGCTGGTTTGATAAGTCACCATCAGGGCAATTCTTGTTTCACAAAGTGCCATAATAACTGGTATTTCCTTTCTGAGAAAATATGTGTTTCTTCACTCTTCTCTGGATTGACACATTAAAGTGTTTTCTGATCTGATGCTGAAACCAGCAGGGCCAAAGAAAAAAAAAAAGCACAAATAAATAAAAAAACACAAAATATAAATCGATGTCAAGGTAATGCCATGGTTGAGATTTTTGTTGAGGGGAAAATCATTGTTTGAGTCTAAAAGATTTTCTTTTTTAAGCCTCAGCGGACCTCAACCCTTCCTTGAATAGATTTGATTTCTCTATAGCAACACTCCCTATCTTTTTCCTTGCATATCTGTCATCTAAACTCAGACGGCTCCATACTTTTATTACTAACACTAACACTATTAATGGCTTCAATGATTTTGCTTAAACCTGTTTTAAAACATTTCACTTAAACTAAGTGGCCTGTTATTCTTCCATTGAAAGGCATTATTTTACTGTAGAGATATCTAGGTCACAGCTACAAGAAAAAACAAAGGGAATCTGTTTAATTGTCGCTTCCTGCAGTAGTAATGGTGATAAAATAATTATATTGACATTTTAAAACACCAGTGAATTATGTAGTTATGGGACTCACCTATCCAATTCTCTTTTTGTGTTTTGTTATTCATTCAGGGCAGTTTGAGAAAGTTACTTTGTCTCCACAGCACTGACGGAAAGTTACATCTACTCAAGTACCACACTTAAAGCGGCACTTACGATTGAGGTACTAATTGATTGAGAGCCCTTTCAAAATAGTAGACTAACCAGGGTCGCTCATCACTGTTAAGTTGTTGTTGGTTATCCTAAGGACCCTCTACTTTTCAAATGAATCTGCCAAAAAGTTTCAAGGTTTAGGGAGATATATAATCCAACAAAACACAAATTAGCAAAGATTTAAGAATAAAAGGAAAACGTTGTGGAGGATAGCAGCCTGGTCAAGATCATCTAAATATGAATTGGCAAAAAACCCCACCTTCAAAGGACTCAGACTAGAGATGCTATGACTACCATCAGTCTCCCAATGGTCCCCATACTCCAACCTTGTAACTATGAGCAGCAAAATCCTTCATTTCCATTGCGGTAAAAGGAGAGAACAGAAAAAAAAAATACGTATAAGAATCTGTTGAAGTATGTCAGAAAGAGTGCAACGAAGGCAGAGCCTCTTTGGGCTAGCGCTTCTCTTGCATCCCTGTTTGTTTGAGGAAGAAGAGGAGGGAGGAGAGAGAGAACAGAGATGAGAGTAGATGGAGGGATGTTAGAAAGAAGGCAGTGAAGGCAGAGCAGGGTGAGGGGCTTTTTTAGGGTTAGAGCTCAAGTTTTGGGGGTAAAGTCAGGTGTTATGTTGGTTATGCCCCTTTATTGCAGTGTGTGTTACTTAGCATGACATGAGATTTGAGGCTAGTATACCAACGTATAAAAATCCATGCCTCCATCTTCTTAGCCTTAAGCCGAAAACATACAGGATCCGTATTGAGTGTGTTCTGTATTTGCTCCGAAGGGCCTGTATTGCATACAGGATGCGCATTTGGAGCGTGGCAGCAGCGTAGTGCAGCCCTGGTCAGCTGGGTTCAGTGTAGAGGAAACTACATGCTCACAACAGGTTGTTTTGCCTCTCTGTGGTCTATTTTCTGCTAATTTGGAAACAATTCAGTGACTGTTGAGCCTCTACTGTGTGTGAAAAAGCAACATGATTTTACACTTTCAGATTTTGCAGGTTTACTTGTGTTAATCAAAGTAAACTATGTTCCTTTATGCTGTGCTGTTACCTTCAGACAGAGTTAGCAGTTAAAAGTCCTGTTGGGGTCCACATGGATCAGGGATTGACCATCGGATTGTTCTGTGTTACTGATAAATCCATAACCAGGAAGTATTTGTCTTCTACACCAACTGCGACACAGCCGAGAATCCGCATGTGGTGTTTTATTTTGAAATACTGGATGACAAGCACATGTTTTAGTGCTTGACATCCTGTCTTGAATGATCTTCTCTGTGTGGGTTGACGCATATTGGAAGCGTAGAGAGGCAAAAATAAACTTGGCATCCATCTTTAGCAGCGCCGTGCTCGATATGCCTCTGATATGGGTTCTGTATGCGATACTCCATTTATTAGAATGGCAACCTATTTGCTGTGTGATATGCAACGCTGACGATACGCATTCAATACGGATCCTGTATGTTTTAGCCTTTACTTGCCAAGCTGCAAGTGTTATGGAAGTTTGACTACATGGCATTGCATATCCTGAAGTTGCAAAATTTTAGATTATCAGTTTGTGCTTTTCCATTTGCATAAATGTAGCATTTTTATTTTTAAGCTGGACTATTTATGCATTTTATTAAAGTCATGACTTTTTAGCTCTGAACATGCCAAGCAACCACAGATTGATACTATAGGCAGAAACAGTCTTGAGTTCTACTCTAACTGCTATTTTAGAGAATTTAGGAGTGAGAAAAAGTTTGAACTTTTGCACTTCATGCAGCTCTACATTCTTTGCATGTTTATTAGATTGGATTACCTTAATCACTTGGTTTAGGTCAAAGGTCTCGCCCACAAAGTACCCTTTAGCCATTGTGCACACAATAAAAAAGAGCAACAAGGATGATTAACAATGCTGGGTAACACAAACACACAGTTTATTCTTTTATTTATTTATTTTTGTCAAATCGTGTGTTGAAGTGGGATTTAACAGTTTCAATGATCTATAAGAGAAAGATTGAACTGCCTCAAACTTGTGTTTAAAACGTCAAGAAGCGGGGTTGTATGTGAACTTTGACCCAGTGAAACTGAAGACACAGCAGTGACAACAGTGAAAAGTCAGTGAACAACAATCAGAGAGTGGATTTAGAGTTTCCACTGCAGAGACTTAAGAGTTTGAACAATGAAGGAGAGCAAAGAAGAAAAGAAAGAAAAACACCCTTTTTGATAAATAAAAGAGGTCAGATTGAAACATTGGGATGTATTTACTATGTTTTTTTTAATATTTATTCTTACAGGATTGAAAATATAGTGGGGGGTGGGGGTAAGAAATCTGGGGATGTACTTTCTTTAAAGCTCCTGTGAGGCACTATTGGTTTGTGTCAATTCTGGTGTTCCCTATGGACAAAGCCGTCTATGCTTATCTTGCTCACTACATGCTTTAATAGTGACATTAGACAAAAATCTTATGCAGCTGACCTTTGACAGTCAAATGTACCTACCCCCCAACACGAGTTTCAGTTACTAACAATTGCAAATTAAAAAATGTTATTCTCATGTAGATGGTGTTATTTGCTTTTGGATATTGTGAAAAAGCCATCAATCCATCTTCATAAGACCTTTAAATAAAGGTAAGCATTCGCATGATAGCCGCCCTGTATCTTATTGGTTCTTATCCTTTAAAAGTAAATGTCTTGGAAGCAAGATGTAGTACACACATGAACAGCAGGGACAGCGTAGAGGCAGAGGGGGCATGACAGCCAACACAGTAGCATAGAAAGCAATAGCAAAAAAGTTTTAAAGACAAGAAAGTCTGCTATTATTCACATCTGGACAATCTGCACAGCGACAAACATGCCAAATAGTTAGTGAGAGATTGGTTTAGTTTTTCAAAGTGGACGTGGAAACCCTCAGAAGAGAATCGACACAAATTTTGGACTGGTACAGCAAAGCACAAAAGAAAATATTGGGAAAAACATTTGAGGGTAGTGCCAGGATTGATATATTTTGGTTTTATAAACACGGCCAAAATAAGAAATAAGCCATGAGTTAGTTACCTTATCATCAAGCCAAAAACAGTCAAAGCTCCTGAAACAATGCATTAATATCGACATTTTTATAACGTAACAGCACTTAGACTATAGTAACACTACCAAGAAAAACCATGAGTCATTTTTGCTGTTGTTGCTTTCCTATCTCTTAATGGCAATATTTATTATATACCGTTGAAATATTTCTTGTCTAGGTGTCAAATCCCTCCACAGGCTTTCTAAGAAAATAAATTCAGAGCTGATGGTGGGCAGCCGCTCTCAGCACACAAGCCCATATAAGACAATTGTTGGCTAGACAATCAGAGGAGAGAGAAGCCCCAGCCTGGGAGAGCAGAGATATTTAAGCCAGCCTAAAGAAGCCTCTGTGTTGGTATGAGACCTCAGCAAGGCAGTGCTGTAGCCTCTGTTAACTCAAGTGTGTACCAGTGAGGGAGTAAGCAATAAAAGGTGCATTGATTAAACTCTCTGTGTCATTTGTAGCCATGTGTGTCTTCCCATCACTCGGAGTGCAGTTTTTAGGCCTCTCTAGACGACACTTGGCTTTCAACAAACTGATATCGGCACTTATTTGACTGTGAAAGGGATGTTATGCTTTCTTTCCTCCCATTAAGGGCTTTTCTAATGTCTGTAGCTATCTTCCATTGTCACGGTCTGGCCAATACTAAGCTATCCTTTTACAAGTCAGTTACTACAGTTAAACAAAAAATAGTAAAAAATGCTAATTAAAGTGCTGTTTCCTGGTTTTATCTTGTCTTCGCTCAATCTAGATAAGAAATACCAGCCTTGAGATAAAATGTGTGCTATTTCCTGCAGCTAATTCGGCAGCCTTTCTAAGTTGGTGATTTTAGGTCACATTTTTAATTGTTTGTTTTGGGGGGGTTAACTTGCGGATATATTTCATTTGAAGGTGAATATTATGTAAAATCTATTTCTAAGGAATGCGCTTAAATGCAGACTAAAAAGCTGCTAACACTGCCGATTAGATATTAAAAATTGCAGCTTTTGACATTGCACGCCTTTATCACACTATTTGCATTGTCCTGAGTGAAATAATGGGATGGTATGGGTGTGGTATCTTTCTTTGTCTTCAGCATGATTAGATATTAATGGAATTTTTTTTCAGTTCAAAGCTTTCAGACAGAGAATGTGAACTCAATTATTTTAGCAAACCTGGACCAAGAATCTGAACCTAATTAATGGACTTACTTAAAAATCTGGTTCTTACCGAGGGGTGTCTACTCGTGGTAGTGACCCTGTTCCTCACCTGCTTTACTGAGTTGTCTCCAAAATTGAACCAGCATGATGTTTACAACCATTAAAAGCCATTTGACAGCCCCACACTAAATTAAGAAGACATGTTTTATAGGAGTACAAGGCCACACACTGCATTACAAATAAACAATTTCTAACAAATACTTCTCATATATTTCAGACACTTTCCTTCGACTATTTGTATCCCATAATTCTGGTTTTAAGTGGTAACACTTAAAACCATGAACGCAAGGGTATTGTGACTGTTCCTGCACATTTGCACTATGACACCAATGCAAAAACAGTCGAATATAATTCAGCAAATAAGGACATTTGGATGTTTCTCTACAAAAGAAAGCCCCCTGCCATGGATAACTTATGTTCATCAGTTTGTCATTGGGAAAACAGCAGGGGCATTTGTCTTCACTCCTATGACACTAACTTACGGTGTGACATTAAAGCAGAAGACCTAGGGGTAGCACTGTCCTTTGGTAAATGCTGAGGAGGCACAAAGGCATCTCTTCCCCTCCAATGCTGCTTGTTTACAGTAGGCTGAGTAGCAGAGTTTGGGATTTATAGGCAGTTGTGTTATGAACGAGTACAAAGACATGAAAATGTCACAGTTTGTCAAATGGCTTGTGACCTGGAAAAAAAGAGTACTGTCTAAAAAGGCAGTGCAAGCCTGTGCCGTGTACACCATTACATGCATGACCACCAGTAATGATTAGACCTACATTTTAACACACTGAAACACAACACATGTTTTGACATAAGAAAAACAAATGTAATGAAGAACAAATTACAGAGATGTTTCTGCAGCCAACAAGCGGCTTTTGCATGGCACATAACTCATTGCTTACTCTTTTGGAGAACATTTTTAAGCCTTTCTCAGTTTGAAAACACTTAGACCAGAAGCCATTTTGTGAATTTGGAAAAAAAGTAACAACCTCTGACATTGACAAAACACTAAAGGAGTAATTTTAGTTTAAATTTTAAGTTGAAAAGTTGAAAAACCAGATGATGTTGCAGTAATCCCTGTCCTCTTGGACTCATTTTTGTGTACCATTAAAATGCTTTCTCGTTGCAACAACTTTAGTGGCCTTAAAGGGATATTCTGATGTAAAATTAATTTAGGGTCAAACACACCGTAACACCGAGTTAGATACCCCCTAGAGAGAGGAATGTTGCCGACTGCTTGCTTCTCTGGTTATATGAACTTTAGTAATGACCGCGTGATAGTAATACACAGCAGTCTGAGGAGCCAAACACAAGCTTTAACCAAAACGCCACTCTATAGCCACAAATAATGCTCAGAACAGCACCTAACTTCATCAACAGTACATAGAGGGTCCCAGCCATAGAACTAGCCACCAAACATCTTTTTAGCTTTGCCTGGTTTCTTTAGCAAAGAGACTAAACACCTGATCATTTCTCAGACTGAGATGCTAAGGCAGAAGAACTATCATGTCTGCAGTGAAAAATGATTAATGTGGTGATTATTACTTCAAGGAAATGATAAAGTAATGATCATAAATGTTCCTCCTTGAGCTGTGTCACCTCACTGCAGTTGGTGATGGACTCATCCGAGGTCTTTCTCCAAACAAGCAGCTGCAAGAAGACAGTGGGTAAATTGTGTATGACCCTAAATTAATTTTATGCCGGAATATCCCTTTAAATTGCCCCAAAATATGTAGCCTGTATGCTGGTGCAAACTAACTTCATAATAATTGAGTTTTTAGCATTGTATAATAGTGTGCCATAGCGCTTTATTAGATAGGAAGGATTGACGGAGTGGAACATGTTGACAATCTGCCAAAGAGATCATGGTGTCGGCACATTCATGCATGCTGACATTGTTTTTTAATGCACAGACTCAGGGCATTGATGCAGACCATGGAAAAACAAATGATATTTCATCTACTCATAGTAATGGAGCAGCAGACTGTTTCTCAGTATCAGGTTGCCAACAGCCGATGCACTGCAAAGATGGTAAAAGCAAAGACAAAGTCTTAATCTGTATAAAGTCACACACTGAAATACTAACTAACTCTAGTCTGTTTGTCTTTATAAATCATTTTTACAGTTGATCAGATTTCTGTTTGAACTGCTTATTCTTGTCAGACTTGAATCATGCAGAATAAAGCCATGACACAGAGGAGAATGAACTATCACAGCAGATTCAGCCTGCAGAGGTACCCTGCTGTGTGGTTATCCAGGGGCATGAGTTGGTGAATAATTCATCAACCTCTTTTCAAATAGTTAGACTACCCTACATGTGAAAGTCACTGGATTTGTTTTATATTTGCCCAAGAACTAATCCAATATAAACAAAGACATGGTTAGGGTTAGTTATATTAAAGTCTGGATTGTAAATCTGGTAAATTGTCAGAACTGACACCAATCATAATGTGACTGTGAACATGAAAATGATGAGTCTCAACTGTGGATTTGCTCGCATTAAAATCTTCTTTATAAGATGAAATATATTAAAGAATTGTGCAGTTAACAATCATGTAATTTTTAATGCACAACCCTTAACTCATTTAACAACATTTAATGATACCACTTTGTTGTTTGTTTTCCAGTAAAAAATCATGCAGACATGTCTTCAATGAAAGTGTAAGTCTGAGATGTTTCTTTTTGGGATCAAATGAAAATATCTGGAGACAGAGTGGAGGAGAGATATCTGAAGGTTTAATTATTGCCGGGTCTTATACACAGACAGAAGATCAATGCAATGACAACTTCTGTCAGTACACGGCTCTTTTATTCAATCAAGACACACTCACAAAGTCATTACATGGAAAAGTTCATTTTAACAAAGACTGTACAGGAGACGCCTTGAACTTGTGTGGACAAAAGTATGCAGTCAGCTGCATATTAAGGTGTATGTGCATAAAGACTTTGACATCTACGATTTCTTATATGTACTTGCTGAACTGAAATGTTGTAGAGATAAAGAAGTATGGAAATGTAGAGAGCTTACAAAAGCTGAAAGGTTGAATATGATTCAGTTAAAGTTCATATATCAGAAATAAACATTCACATAGTCACTTCAAGAATGCAGTGATAGACTGCTGTGCTGGCTTGATAAACCGGCTCTTATGTAGCAAGAGTGCACTTTACCTGAGTGTTGTTGTTTGCCTTTTCAAACCGATGTTGGCTGTTGAATTAAGTTAGAAAGTCGAAGAACAAGAGTACTTGAAGTCTCATCTGTGCCAGCTTTCTCATTTAATGTCCATTGTATTTGGCAGGAGTTGGCTAAACTGCACAGACAGATTAAAATTTGTTCGCAGAGGTACTTAATCCTATAATGGTGTTATTCATCTTTCTTTTAGAGCTGTATTTTTATGTAGGGAAATTTGTGAGGTTGGACAGGTCAGCAACTTGCAAAATAGAGTAAGGAATGAATATAAAAAAAAGAAAGAAGATAAAGTTGTGATAGGGATTCTGCCATTAAAAGAATGTAATATGAACTTTTTTTTGGCATATCGTCCCTGAAGAGATATGCTTACACTTGCCATTTGCATTCAGTGCATTTGAGCTTGATAAAAGAATAAAAGAAAATGTTTCTTAACCTTGTCCATGTAGGGTCAGCATGAAACTGTGCTTATTATACAGAGATGTCCATGTAATGTAGAAATACATGAATCTGTCTAGATTTACTGACTTAAAGTTTTGATTTCCAATGCTAGATTTTGGCAGCACAGAGGATACATTTCTGTTAAGAGAGATCAGACTTTTGACTCTTGAAAAAAATGATCGTAAAACACAGTGGATGGCCAAGAACAACAACAATACAATGATGATCTACACCCTGGTGCTGATGTTGGATTGATTCCCTCAACAGCTGTTAACCCCAAGCAATGTGAAGACTCCCTCAACATCACAACTCTGTTTATAGCCAATCTGCGAGGAAGCATTAATCTCCATATGTCCTGACTCTAATAAAGCAACTTGTGCCACTAGTTTGTGGCCTAAAAACAGCAAATGACTGAAAAACATCAAAGTCTTTTTTCACTCTTCGGAGCTGTCACTAAGAGACAATAAAGAGTAAAAAAAAAAAACATCCAGGTGAAGCAGTTGAACTGTTTCTGCTGAATTTACTGCCAGCCTCTCAGACTTAGTCAAGTTCCTGTCAAGATTTTTAAATAAAATGCCAGAAAGTGAGTGGGCTTTGAAGTCCACACTCAATGCCATTGAAGACCTTGAGTAAAAGCATAATTTCGGCCTGCTGATAAGGTGACCAGAATCAGGTTAGCATGTGGGAAGAGTGAACTCAGATAACACCAGACATCCTGCTGAGACAGTACAGTTTGAGAAAGATGTGATGATTAATATGTGGAGGCAATGGAGACTCCTCTTTTTAACAAGCGCCAACATTTGCCTTAATTACAGACCTGAAATGTCTGTGGGAGTTGGGTGACCTGCTCGAGCTGGAGTCAGCCAAAAAGACTGTCACTTACCGGCTATGTCCTTCCTTGACTCTACGGGTAACTTTAACCCTGCGGTGATGCTGTTCACCAAAGTATGACACTTTCATGAGAGAGCAATGACAAGGACTGACCCAAGCCTCATTGCTGCAAATATCTAATGGAAAGAGTTTCCTATTAAATACAGCAAGAATCCAGTATTCAGTAAATCCAGTATTTCACACCTTTACAGTGCTACCAGGCACAGACCCGACCTTAAGAGCTGGTGAACACTTAGCTGAGAAGCCGTGGGTTACATCGGTTCACAGTGCGAAATGTGAAGCCCTCACGGAAGAATAATGGAAACAATGGAAGAATGACTTTTTAACAAGGCCACCTCTACAGTCTTTGCACCTACGTGGTTGCTAGCTTGGCTTTCTTGGGATGGAGGTGACTGTCCAAAATGCGACCAAGTCGAGATGGACCAGAGGACTGTCACATCACGCCACTGTCTCCTTATCCGGCTCAACAGTATAACGAGCGGGTCCAGCTTGGGCGGTGTTGTATCGTGGAAGCTTCCTAGAGCGTGGCAGTCAGTGGGTGATTGGTGTGAGACGATGTATCAGCAGCGCCCTTCATCACTGTCATAATCCTGGTGCTACGAAGAAAAATGGGGGATTCAAAGGATGTCTCAGGACAAAGTATCCTCTAACACTCTGGAGATTTAGGAAATATTAAAAAGGGAAAGACAAACTGCTAATGCTAAGAGACAGTAGAGTGAAATACACAGTCATATGAGTCCCATGATCAAAAAGTTGGTTTACAGAGGAAGATGACGATCCAAAAAGGAGGCAAGAACTTTATATCGCTCATCTCAGAGACTTGCCAACTATCCCGCCCAGAGACTGCTTTTAGTTGTTGCATGTATTTTATCCATTATGAGGACATGGTTTGAGCTGCCAGGTGGGGATTGCTCTAAATGGTGACTAAAGATAGACAAGTGATCTCTTCCTCCTTTCAGCGTAGAAGTCAAAGTGCCATCTTGCACTTGAGATGCTATTTGGGGACAGACTCTTCACGGTAGAGATTGTCCAGTAGAGCTTTGGGACCAACTACAACAAGTCTAACAGGGGTGTTCAAGGCGCTTATCAAAAGACCCAGCCTTTGAAACACCAGGCCTTTGTGGCCTTTTTAGACTGATCAGGCAAAACCCAAATGAGACGATCTAGTCTGTAGGGGATTCTCACCAACAGTTCTTGCCTTTACTCTTGCATCACAATGCACCACCTTTGTCGCCCTGCAACAAATAGCTAGCACATTGATGGTTGTTCAATTGAGTTAAAACCACATACTAGTACTGAACAGTGTATTATTTGACTCCCCTCTTGTCTGAATTGGTGAACATAGACGAGAATATATAGGGCCCCAAAGGATGCCTTGGGTGTGTCTTATGTGACCTACGTAAATAAGGACCCATTTGTTAGCTTGATTTGACGTGGCCTTTGAAATAGGACAGCTTTCAACATGCCATGGTGACTTAGTCTTGACCTGTGCTTTTCCAAGCCCTCTGTGTTACTCATCCTGGTTTAAGCTGGTTATAGCTTCAAACCTGCTTATGTTAGATTAGCTTGATGAGAAATATAATTCCTGATGGAAATGCATATTAACGAGGGTTATCTTGCTCATTGTTTCTTTTGTTTTCTGTCTGTCTTCAAGTTTGACTCCACTCTAATTCTGTTTAAACAAAGCAGTGGTGTGCAAGAAGCCATCATTAATTAACCGCAGTGTGTTGCAGGAATTATCTGTCTCTCCTGTAAAGAAAGTGGACTCTCAGACGAGGGCGGAACATTATCTTGAAAGCTCATATGCACAAAGTAAATGTTGGTCTTTCTTGTTCCTTTTCCTTGAAGTTGCTGTAATTAAGAATGATGAAAAATTTGCTCGCAAGGATCACACGCCACCTGCTCATGAGCCTCTCCCTCCAGCCTCTGTAGCCTAAAAGTAAGTTCATATAATGCAAGATACATAACACTGGATTATCACTGGAGCATTGTTTTGTCAACTGCATGTAGTCCTTCACATGTAAACCTTTATATTCAGATGAACTACTTTGAAAAGGTGTATGCAAACAGTCTGTTTACAGTGTTAACACAGAAACCCCCATACCATTGAGATTTTTATGTGTTATTGGTAGTGGTACACTATATAGCTTACCAACTTTGAATAACATGATACGTAAAGGAAGAATTGACATGTTTTATTCTGTAATTTGCTGTAGTTTATCTTAGTGTGTTTTTCTAACCCAGATATATGTGAATTTCTCCCTCATTTTTCTTCTTCTTTTTTTTTTTTTTTTTAAATTGAAAAGGGCTCTTAAATGTTCTTTATTGTATTGTAAACCTTATGAACATCGAGCCACTCGCTCTTTATGTTGGATTTACCTTGAAGAACCTCTCTTTTCTTGGACTAGAGTTTGTGAAATTTGTTCCTGCAACAGCCTGTTAATTAGGTTCAGCTTAGTGTCAGCAACATTGCACCAAGCCAGACAGCAATATAACATAACAGCGCATTCAACATGATTCACGGACAGAAACCTAAAGCTGTCCATTCAATAAATCAATGTATATAGGCGCATGAGTTCATTTCTGTAATCACAGAGGAACAGAGTTCAGATTGAAAGTAAAAAGGTTTATAAGCAGAATGTTTTGGTTCAGGGAGGCACTGGATAAGGTCATACCTGAGCAAAGCAATAAGAGTACATTAGCTGCTTTTTCTCTATATCGTCCACAACAAAGGGGGAAATATGCAATGAAAGCTATGATAAAAGTGAAGTGTCTTTATCATTTACTATTTTAATTTCAGCACAGCAATGTAAAATCCCATTAAGGCAACTTAAATTGAACTGATCACTTCACACTGGCATCACCAATGTTGTGGCACATTTCTTAATATGCTTGTTGTGATCCAGTGTGGCTAATGAATCTTGCTGAGTGGGCTGTGGGACTTAATGGGAGCCAGCTGTGCAAATCTTCCATTTTAATAGCTGATTGTTCAGATGATGGTTTGCTTACTTTGAAGCGTATCATTATTATTATTGCTGGGATGCAAATATTCAATTTAACAGTTTCTTTCAAGTTGATTCTAATTGAATTGAAAACAAATTTGGGTGAAAGGTTAGTCTCAGGATGAGACAGTGCATGTTACAGAAACAACTCAAGGATAGAAAGGCAAACCCTCAATTGTGAAGTTAATAGCAGCAGTCATAAACACCGCTGCAAGGTGGATCTTATTAGGTTGAATGCCAACTGGCAACATTCATCAAGTATAAAAGAGCTCTGCCAAATGGGACTTTGATTTAAAATTTTGGAGCCAATTAATGGAGCTCCAAATCATCTGTAGCCAACCTGCCAGAGCTTTGGTCCACCTGTAGTGCTGCATGAAGTATTTATGCTGTTTTGTCTAACTCTGTATATTATTGGTCTAACATTTTTAATAGGGCAGTATTTTCACTTGTCAGCTCCAATTGCTTTCTTCCACCTTCCTAGCGCCCTTACATCCAAGCCAATTACCTTCCCAGTCCCACATGGCTTTAAAGGCAATTAAACATCAAGAAATGTACACAAAACAACAGCCAACCTCCTGGTTATGAAGGCTGCCCTGAAGTGAACTTCCCCTGATTATTTTTTTTCCTCCTGGATTGGTTCTCACTCCTACCAAACTTGTCCACTGCAGTGACACAGTATTAGAGAATATGAGGGGATATGAGGCAGGAGGTCAGACTATATGACTGAGTCTCATAAAAATACAAATCCAGGGTCCCACTTGTGATCTGTAGACACTGCAATATTCATTTCACGCCACAATAAAGAAGATTTGGATGGAACCAACAACATAATTTTGATGGTTTTCTCTGTTTCAAGGCTGTGTGCAAATGATAAAGGACTTACTGGCAGCTGGTCTGGGCACAGAGTCAATATCAAGTGCTCAGCTCTACATTGATATTCCATTAATTTATGATTGAGATAAACAATGCTCACTTGTTTTTAAATCTGTCTGATATATCTGAAGAAACTCAGTTGTCTGTTTGTGTGCATTCTTCTCGGACAGCTGCAGTATCACCAGAAATGCTTTGCAAGGTCACTGCACAGCAAGAAGGGTTCAAGTTCAAATCATACCGAATCTGTGGGCAGCAGAAGTGTTAAATCCAATAAGTGCTGCAAGGGGGTGGCATCTCTGTTCAGGGTTAAACAATGGCTTGAGCTTCTGCACAGCGATTCTGTCTCTGATCCTGTGCAGCCTGCCTCAGAGCCTCTCTGTTAGCTGTGGAGCCGTTTGTGCTGAGGATGAGATGGAAAAAGCTCATGGGTGTTTGAAAGTTCAAGTACTAAAATTGAACCATTTCTATAGAGTAAATGGTCACTTAAATGTGCACATGGCTAAAGTAGCCTGTTCTTTTGATAGCCTCAAAAAAATAAACCAGACTGATGTTTCTATAGTAACTCAAAAACAGCCATTCGATTTAGGGGCCATTCAAATGCATTCTACAAGGGAATAATTACATTCAGTGGGCGCTATAGACTAAGGATTTGCATCTTTGGTATGTTTTAAGTGCTTCTTTTTTGAAAAAATGCAAGGAGACCTGTCACTGAGTGGTGCATACTCACAATGTAATTTGACCTTTAAGCCAGGAGATGGCAGCAGAGCTTAGTCTCAGTGGCTTTTACCCCTCACTTTCTCCAACTGGTGTGGGTGTGTGATGGCAGATTGATGTTCTCGTTGTCCATCCATTTATATGTCATACCTGAGAGTTGCAGCCATCACACAGGAGATATTAGTGTGAGACACTCTTGTTTTTGACTGATAAATCAATATAAAAACAGGTCCAGTCTTTCCCACAAACCACCTAAAAGTAAAAGACTGTCTCATTCCTTAAAATGTACTCCACTCCCCATTAAATGGATTCTGATTTTGTTAATACAGCGATGAATCATCTGTTGGTACCAAATAAACTCTCCAAACCTTTCAGGCAGATTCAAGCTAAAAGCCTAAAATTATACCTCACATTAACCACAGGAAGAATAATGTGCTGTAGAGAACAAGACATGGATTTTGTCACGTGGAGTGACGCTCATCCTAAATTACAAATTACAACTTCTCACCACTTGATGGCAGTGTAACTGTGGACATCTGCATTTGCCCAAATGATAAAGCAAAGCTGCTTCACTGGGGGACAGTATCACCTATGGAAATCTTGAGGGGCTGTTTATCTAAAAATGGTTTAAAGAGGGCTACCTATATCAGATATCACAAACATCATCTCATAAAAGGCAGGGGGAACAAATGGGGGTGAAGATATAAATGAAAATGGGATTGAAGAGCACCACAAGAGGCCTGTATCTGCTGTTCATTAAACCAGGCAAATAATCTTTTGGAGGTGATAAAAAATGCAAGCGGCTTTGCCTTCCTGAAACCAACATTCACAATTTTCTTTCAAAGGAGGAATAGGAGGAGGAAAACGTAATAAGTATCTGTTCTACTGCCTGTTTGTTTGTTTGTTTGCCACTGCAGCACTGAACATGTATTTGTATTTCATGGACAATCAGAGTGTTAAATGAAAGAACTTGAGTAAAAAATGTCAGATGCTTAATGCTTAATGGCCTATATTCAGAGCTCTGTAGTATATTCAGCATGAGTCTTTCTTGCCCAGTAGAGCAGAAGTCCAGCAGACAGCACTGTTTGAAATGGTAAACAGCATGTTGTGAGCCAGTCACAGTCGGTGTTAAGAAGACTAGAGGCAGCCTGCTGGCCAAGTTTTAATGTTAAACAGAGCAGTGTGTTGTGTACTGGGCTTGGATGAATATTTCATCATGAATGTCAGATCATGCAGCGAGATGACCCCAGCACTGTATAAAATGACCAGCATCCTACTACGCTGCTATCTGTGCAATACTTTGGCAGGGATAATGAGATGAATGTATGCCCTGAAGATGTCAGGCTGTTCTGAGGTCAAATGAGTGTCCAGTCTGGTGCAAGATGAGTGTAATAAAGTGTAATTATGTACTTGTTTACCACGCAGTGAATGTTTGGAGCTGTTGTCATCTCTAAGCAGAGAACTTGGCTTTTTATGCCTCCAACTTTTACACTGAATAAAGTTTTGCTTTTGCTTTTTGCCAGGATTCAACATAATCATCACTTTCCTGAGATGTTCCAGGGGATTGTGAGGCTTATGAGTACATTTCTCTGGCTTATAAGTAATATGTGTGTGTGTGCGTGCGTGCGTGCGTGTGTGTGTGTGTATATACATACTACAGGCCAAAAGTTTGGAAGCAAGATCAGATTTGTACAAAAAAAGATCATAGTTTCATATATATAATTTGCAACACAATAAACATGATTATTGTGTAAAGAGAAACTTATCAGAAGACATTTTGCATTTTGACTATAATTATTAGGTATTTGAGTTATTGTTGCTTAGACTTTGCTTTCTTTAAGTAACCTCCTCTGGCTTTAACAACAGCTTGGCATATACTGGGCATTCGTTCCACAAGTTTTTCAAGGTATGTTCCAGGGATTGCATTCCAAGCTTTCTTAAGTTCATTAAAAAGAGACTGCTGGTTCGTGGGACGCGTTTTCTGACTGATCGATCCAATTCATCCCGCACAAGTTAAACTGGAGAAAGGTCTGGAGACTGAGGGGGCCAGACCATCTTTTGAAGAACACCTTCCTCTTCTTTTTTGTCTAGGTAACCCTGACAGAGCTTGGCAGAGTACTTAGGGTCATTGTCTTGCTGCAAAACAAACTTATGAGCCACAAGTCTGAGTCCAGATGGAACAGCATGGTGCTGGAGGATGGAGTGGTACTGTTCCTTCTTCATAATACCCTTTACTTCAAACAAATCTCCTACTCCATCACCTGCAAAACACTCCCATACCATGGAACTACCACCTCCATGCTGAATTGTGGGTGTAACACATGGTGCTTTCAGACGTTCACCAGTTTGTTTGCAGACATTGACTCTGCGTTTTGAACCAAACAGTGCAAACTTGTTTCTAGTCATCATAAGTCCAATTTTTGTGAGCTTTTGCCCACTCATATTCCAGGTTCCTCTAGTCTCTTCAGAGTGTAGTGGACTACTTTGTTAAACACCTTTAGGCGTTTGCAATTTTTCTCTTTCTGTGTATCCTTCTTTCCTCAATGTACAAATCTGTACTTTTGTTTCTTTACTCAGTTGCTTCTTTCTAGCCATTTTTGGGGTAGTTTGAACGCAGTTGAGATTTATTAGGATTTTTGTGTGCAGACTCTCAAAAGCCAAAAAGTTGAAGTTAATAATCCAACTGTGATTTGTTTTTTTTTGCTTTTGCACTGAAGTTGTGACTCTTGCAAATGTTTTCCACCCTAAAACTAAGCCCTTAATATCTTTTGCTGACATATATTAAGCAATGGTCTGTTAACATCAATGTATATCTAAAGATAAATGGAGTAAAATAGTGCTTTTCCATGAAAGCAACATCTGATCATGGAGTAAAAAAAATACATAAAACTCATGCTGGATTTAAAAAAAAACATTGTCAACAAAAACTCGAAGTTACTCCTAACATAATATATACATACATATATATAGCGCCACTTATGCTTAATTCATGAGCAATCTGAAAGTCAATGGAATGTACAAATCTGGAGAGACATTTGACTGAGAATGTCAAATGTATTTACCACATTTAGCATTCAACCATACTAAAATTACATTTAGCCTGCTGTTTACACTTTTACGTTCATGTAATGTTACACAGTCACCCGGTCATGTTAAAGCTGCTTGAGACAGGGAGCTCAAGCTGAGACAGGGCGGCACAATGGCTGCAGCATGTGACAGGTCCAGCAATGGTTGCTGCCATCACTGTGATTACATTACTGACTTTTGCTGCCCTGTCATAAGTTTTATCCAGAATTAGGACTCTAAATATCCATTTCAAAAAGGTCTTTGCTTTGCAAACAGGCATGTGATCTACAGTAGATTGTAATATACATATAACAAATCAAATGTACATATTTATCACTCCTAACTTATAAAGAGTGTGTCTGTGGGCTAAACTTTAAAAAAAGAGGTTACTGAAATTATAAACTGGGTACTAATTTCCATGAGGTGCAAAAACAGCTGTGTGCAGAGAGATTTTAAAGTCAGAGACACATTTTCAAAGTTGGAATAAAGAGTGTGGGTTTTGCTAAAGTGAAACTGCCCTCCTGTGGTTGCCATCATTTGGTGAAAGGTGGTCTCAAATTTGACCCTGACAGAACTTTTCTTTTCTTGGCATTTTGATAAAAGTCAAACATGTTTAATATCATCTCCTGTCCGAAGTTCTTTCTGAAGCAAATCATGTTTAATGATGTAAACCTTTTAACAACCAATGGGAGCCCTCTCACCAGCAGTAGGAGAATAATTATTTCACCTCCATCTCTGCCCTCTCAGTATTTTTTTTAATTTTTTATTTGCCTTTAAAAAAGAAAAGAAAAAAAAAGAGAAAATTTTTTCCTTCCTCTTCTTTCTCCACATCCCTGCCTCTGTCCTCTTCCTGTCCTAACCTTGCAAGTCTTTCCATTAAATCGTTACAGTATGATTACCCCATCTACCCTATCTGTCCCATTTCTATCCCTTTCCACTCTCTACCCCATCTCTACCTTAGCTCTTTTAAGGTAGGCACTCTTACCAACATAGCACAGGCTTGCCTGCCTGCCTGTGTTTTCCTTTTGGGGTCTTTTCATCTAACCACTTCATTTAAAGTTTTCAAATGCTAGATTCAGACCACAGTGTGAGAACAAATCTGTACCTATGTGGAGAGTGCATGTTCCAAGAGCATTTGGACTCAGAACAATTTCACTTAAAGGCAGGAGCTCTAACGACCAGACCACAGGCCTGCCTACCTTACATTCCCCTGTAAGGACTTTCATTCAACATGTATGACTACTTGAAACTTGTCTTGAATCTACACTTTAGGAAAGCATGTCATTATTATCCTAATTTAAAGTCTCTGCACAGGTCAGATTTGTACTCAGGACCGTTTCACTCAAAGGAGGGTGCTTTAACCAACACACCATGGGCCTGCTTACCATTTAAAGTCTTTTCATTCAACAGTTTTGCAATAGCTATTCAAAAGCTGCTGAGGTCAGTCAACAGTTTAAGGAGGAATTTCATCTATGTCTCATCAGAAGGTCGCCTTTTCAAGCAGACTGAACCCAGGACCATACTGCAGACTTTTTCAGTAGTATAAGTTGCCATGGTTACTGAGCAGGGACCCAGATAAGTCACGTTGATGGAACTAAAATCATCTAAGTTGTTTAACAATAGCCATGTTTGCATGGGCAACATTTCTTGATCTGATTAAAAATTTGAGGGATTGGATAATATGAATCCACTGTTTATATGGGTGCAAAATCAAATAATCCGATCATGACGTGCATATACATGCACTGAGCTTTATTCAGATAAGAAGCAGTTGGACATGCGCTGAGTTGTCTAATTGCACTTAAAAAAACTGCAGAAGAAGAGTTGTATTTACACCTGTGCTGTCAACAAACTAACAAACACAGTAGTTGCTCACTCAAACCAAGTTAGGAGTTTTCCCCCTGTTAAATGTTGTCACTAGATGGCGCCCTTGAATACTTGTTTTACTGTTCTGTCAAAGTTTGCATTGTGCATGCAGATGTGACATCATTGCGCTGTATGTACCCTTTGTTATGTTACCGGAAGTGCAGACACGGCACCTGCGGTTGGCGATTTTTTTTTATAGGACAGTAGAGGAAAGTCCAGCCTCCTTCGCCTCTGATTGGCTAGAAAAGCTGGAAACGTCATCACACGCTAAAGCCAAACGTGGGCTGTCGGCTCTGTACATCGAACAGAACATAACAGAACATTATCGCACTTCTGAATCTCCTAACCCTAACTTTAACCCTAATCCTAATCCTAACCGTAACCTTAACCTGACAGACGATGACGATTCACAGCCACTAGGAATAACCAATTGGAGCCCAGCACTTCTAGCCAATCAGAGGCGAAGGAGGGCGGGACCTCCCCCTGCCATCCTACAAAAAAAAATTTTTTGCTTAGCGATTATTTGAGCCCATGTAAATGCAGCTAATGTCAGTCACAGCTTTAAGATGCTGCCTATGCCTGCAAGTTATTATTTTGATTAGACATAAAATAGACTTTGCTTACCTGTCAGCTAACTTGAGAAACATTAGCCAGCTCAACCTTTTTCTTTTAAATTTTTCAACAGTGTATCCACTAATTAGTAAATCCCTGACAGGTCTCTGATTAGAAGGTTTTTAGGTGAAGGATATTCATTTATTAGGATATGGCTTGCCCATGCTGGTTTCATATCTGGCAACCAGAGGAGAGTCTAAAACAGCCGTATTGGGTGACTTGAAACTGTCCTTGAAATACATGCTACAAGCCAAAATGCTGTTCCTTATCCATTTTGTGTGCTATAAAAAGCAATTTAAGCTTAAGAGTTAAGAATCCTTCCCAAATGGTTACTTAAATATTTCATCATTTTAAATTCCACTTATCCCCCTGAGATCCCTGATGTCAGTTAAGTCAGAATTATCTGCTGACAAACTTTTCTCAAGCCCTCTTTGTCAGCCCGAGTTAGGCTCTGTGGCTGTCATTCAGCGGGGGAAGTCTTGAAGTTGTACAAGGTGTGTCAGGGAGATACAGCGGAGTCAAAAGCCCGGGGCACAGTGTGTATTAAGGTTAATTTGAACTGATTAGATTAAGCAGTGGGGCTGTTTCTGTGGGGAGCGGGAGCGTTGTCGCGTGTCCTGCCATGAAGGGTGCATAGTGTGCGCTGTCTCAGTGCTTATAGTGAGTTTGGAGGGGTACAACTTTATGCTTAGGGATAACAGGTCGTATGAGTTCAAGTCTTTGATAGCATATATCCAGCAGCTTGTCACGCTTGATGGGAGAGTCAAATTGGCAGCCTGTGGAACAAGGGATGCACTCAGGAGGAGGGTGAATATTGGTTTTTATTAATAGTACAAGCTTCCTCATGATTTTCCTATTATCTTCGCACTTGTTTATTACACTCGATTGTGCTTCTTTTTGCACTCGGTCTTCAGCGGTCTGTCCCAGAAGAGCTGAAGTCATATCCCCTGATATTCCTCCTGTCCTTATTCTACAGTTCCCTGTAACACTGCATTAAGCTCAGAGTCTTACCGATCTGCACGTTTATTACAACCACATATGTTGGTCCATTACTCTGGTAGATTACTGCTTATAGAGGGAATAGGAGTTTTTATAATAAAGATTCTCACAGTGTTCCTTGTCATTCATCCTTGAGCTATACGGGAGCCTCTTTTCTTTCACTATAACGTAGACGCCTTTTCAACAACCTCACCTTGAAACAAACTAAGCTACAACCAAATCAACATATTCCAATATTTTTTCAGAGCACTAAACTACTTGAAATTTTGACCTGAGCAGAGCCAAGGTACAGTCCTATATAGAACATGTATATCTGTAACAAACAGCACAGTTGCACCAGAATTTGAATGTATTGTTTTTAACATGCAGCTGTTAAATGTGGAGCAGCTGTTGATCTTACAGCTGTGATATATTGCAGCTGAATCAATATTGGCAGAGGATTGGCAATGCACCAGGTTGCTCATATAACATTACCAATGCACACATATGATGTTACCCAGTGGGCCAGTCACAGGGCTTGTGTCCACTTCATGCTTAGTATCCACAGGCTCCTGCATAGGCACAGGGCTCAAACCTACGGTATATGCTATGACATATATTTGACAAAGTATAAATCAGGCTTGAGTTTTAAGTTTTTGCAACATGGAGATATATCAATATGTTTCTATCCAGTCAATTGAACAAATGCAACAAGAAGAAAGTACTGACTTTGATTAGCAAGGCTTGCACAAAATGTACATGACAGTGATTGCATAAATTACTCTGAGCATAATGCAACACATCTAAGTGGTAAAGTGTTGAATACTTAAAAACTGGAGACCAGAGCAAAGCTGGTGCAGAAAGTAAAATCAGCAGAAAATGAATTTGTGGTTGTGATTTCATGCGTGCGCCCCAGAAGAGTAAGAGGAAAGCGGAGAGACAGAAAAATCCACCTGGTTTACTCAGAAATGCTGGGAGAAAATGATGAGCAGCTTGGGTAAGCTGACAGGTCTTAAATCTGTCTGTGCTCTTGTTTAGATATGCAGATTCACTGGCTGTGAGGATGTGACAGAAATCTGCAAACCTGGCTGATGAGAAGCGCGTAAACAGCTGGTAAACAGCTAAAACTGACAATTAAGACAAAACAGATGTGATGCAACCATTAGAAACAGTCTAGCAGTATGTGTACATATCTAATTTGGGGCAAGATGATTTCTTCAATATAGCTTCAGATACTTTGACTCTTCTAGTCTGGGGTGGAATAAAATGTTTTTCTCTTTTTGTACCCCACATTTTTCTGTTTATGGCTTCAGTGCATTACAAGATTAAATATGACCTATTTTGCATTTTGGTTATAAAACTTTGGGATGCAAAAATGTGCCTAATGTACCAGTGATGGCATTGAGCAAAGATAGCCAAGTCCTTCAAAAGTTTAAAAAAAAAAAGTCTGATCTCAAAAGATTAAAAAGTTTATCTTATCATAACTTTCCTTTTTTTTTTCAAATCCAGTTTTCTTTTTCACTTCAATTGGAATTTTCAGCGCTAACGTCACTCAGAATTGAAAATAACTTCACCTTGGGGAAATTAAATCTCGCAGAGACACGTCTGGATATGCATTGTACCCTTGCATTAATGTTAACATTGTTTAAAATTACATCAGTCAGGAATTAAAGTGTCCACGTCTCCTCTCCAATTAAGCTCCCTTTACTACATATTAAGTGCTCAACATAAGCTGCAGAAAGTGGAGGATGCATTTCCACACAGCTGGGTTTCTTTTCATTCTGTCTGGCATACAGTATGTTTGAAGAAATTACTAAGCCCCACAAGATTTTAGTTTTTGGAGGGGAGAAAAAAAATACTGCAGCCAAATTGAGACTCTCTTCATCTGTAAGCTGCTTTAAGCCTCACTAACGGCTTAGCTTTCCCTTATTAGTATTGGCTGCTGGGTAGATTCCGCAGACTACCCCCCTTTTCTCCTCTCTTTGCTACCCATCTATTTACCTCTCCTGCAACCATGTTCGCTGATCACTTCAGGCTCTCCCCTTAAAGCTTCCTCCCACATCATGAAGCTGCATGTAAAGAATAAAAAGTGGATCTTACTGATTGTTTCTCTGGCATGTATGCTCTTAAAACAGTGCAAAGTCGACCAGAGAGGATATAGAGGCAGGATGTTTTCTGTCTGAATGAAAAGTATATGAGCTGTCAGCTCAAGTAAGAATTACTGCAGCTTTATTCCAAAGAATATCTCACCAATGGAGGTGAAGGTGTATCTTGTCTCTGAAGATGACATCATATTTTATGTATGTGAAAAGCACATCATCTCTCTGAATAATCCAAGAATAGGCTGATCTCCCTGCTAGATGTGCTGTGAGTAGCACCTCTCCTGGGAATGAATGCAAATGTGTTGGATATATTCCTTTGTTTTTCTGCAGTTATGAGAGTGCCAGCTATTGTATATTATGTATCGGCTTTTCTGCTGTCTGTTTGACACCCAAAACAACAGCACTGAATGAACAAGTGTTTCGAGGCTGCTGGAGACAGTTTCTGTCAATTTTACTTTTGTTCATTGTTTGTAGGAACGAAGAATGGGTGGGTTTTATGGAAATGGTGGTATGTGACTGAAATCTTAGATATTTAAAAACTATTTTGTACAACTTGCTAAACATAGTGGGAGTATAGAAGCAGAAAATATGTTGTTTTTGAAAAACAGATGTTGTTTCCACCTACGCTGCATTCACAAAAAAGGCACTGAGATTCCTTCAGTATGTCATTTTTCTTACCAAAGCTCATAAGTAGGGGGCAGCAGTGCAGTACTGACTGTTAGCTGCTGTTTTTCTAATCGCTGCATTAAGGAGAGGAACAGCAGAGGCAGACAAGGCAAATGATTGTGTCAAAGGTTGGACAAACACGCTGTAATCTACACTATTCTGTGTAACTAAAAGGTTTATCTTTGATGATAAATGTATTCTCCTTTAGAAGTGTAGACCCAGAGTTGTCATTAAGGTGATATACTCTGAACTCAAAGCTGTTTAAAACAGCAAACAGTTAGCCAGTGGTGACCATGAATATTTAGAGTGCATACTCCTCCAGCTGCTCAGCAGCACCCACAGCTGTGGCTCTTTGATTCCTTCCTCAAATCCTTTGTGCATCTCACCACCATGCCCACTATAAACACAGTGTTCAACTTGGTGATTTCTACACATACATTTCTACAAGGCGTATGCAAGACAGAATAAAAGGAAATCCTGCTGTGCTTAAATGTATCCTCTGCTGCTCGCAGCTGTGTAGTCCTTAATAAGTAGTAAAGCAAACTTAATTGTGAGGAAGATGTAGTCGCTGTTTTTACTGAGTGGAGAAATCGACTGAGTACAGTACACCTGCTCTGAAGTGACTGATACATACAGCATTAACAATAAACCTTAATTTGTACTGTTAAATAATTTGAATAATTTGTTGGATTTTGGTGACAAAATAAAATATGTGAGCTAATAGTGAAAAATTTGTGGAATCTGTGAAAAATGATGTGAGAGACTTTGCCAGGGCTGCCAAGTTTCAGAAAATGACAAGAATGAGACTTTAGCGATATGATGGGTGAAAAACGTTGGCCTTTTTTAACGTTGATTTGTACCTTAAAAAAGCAATATTTGTCCTATGTCGACATCAAACTAGTAATAATATTTAAAAAGTGAAACTATTTGCAATAATTTTGTAAATTCGGTAGTCGAGGGGTAAATGTCGGCGCTGTTGTGTGTGAAAGATAGTTAGATATGCCAAGACCCGCCTTACATTCCTCCTGATTGGTTTATATTGTGTGGTGCCTTCCGTGGTTGGTAAGATTTAGGCACAAAGGACTGATGGATTGGTCTAGCATTGGTTGTCTTGGTCAGTCAATCAGAGTTACTTCAATTACGGCAAGCCATGTTTATTATTGTGAAAAAAATAAATACAGAGTATTGAATGAGGAAATATAAGCATGAGTAATGCCAAGTGTGGCATGTGGTGTGAGAATGGGTTAAATTGCATGACTGTCACACTCAAAGCGTGACGCTTGGCAGCTCTGCTTTGCACAATGATGCTGGTAAAGCTTGCTAGTTAGCTAGCTAACTAAAGGGACAGTTTGCTATGGTAAACCCTTACCTTGCTTGTGTTTCCACACCAGCCTGTACCCTACACCCGTTGCTTCAAGCAGGTGGTGTGATCCACAGAGTTATCAAATAGGCCTATTCACTAAGGACATAACAAATTTATTTTATTTTATTTTATTTACATCTTCATCTTTAATGAAATCTGGCTGATTGCACTTAATGACAGGTTTGAGGTTTGTTTATCAATTATTTTGAGACAGACATTTGCTGCACCACAGATCCACACTGACTCAATCTTGCGTACACAATGTCAGACCTGTAGTGAGATTTGGTTGTAACGTACGCTCATGTGCAGATTGATAAATGCCGATCCTCACAACGCAACTCACGTACGCCATGCGTACATGAGTTTTCTGCTGTATGCAAGCTTGATAAATGAGGGCCAATGCCTTTATTATAAAATGTTGTCCAGGGCAGTTTTCCAGGAAAAAAATGGAAATGGCAACAAATATATAGCATACTATACTGTACCATACCATACTGAACCAGATAGTTTGGTGAAAACAGTTTAACATGCAGGCAAACAATTTAACTGTACCATACCATACTGAACCAGATAGTTTGGTGAAAACAGTTTAACATGCAGGCAGAAGCTGAGGTTAAGTCGAAGAATGTAGACCACCAACCACCTGTCTGCTCTGACCAGTCACTATACCAGCTTTGCAAGGTTTAACTGTGAGGGAACTACCAGTGTTGTTTTTGTCTTGGGTCAGCACTGTATACGACATAATGTTGATCCGCATACATTATCATTTCATGACAAAGAAAGGAAAACCTCCTCAGCTCTTCATACCTGGCAGCTTTCTGGTGATTTCTGCAACAACCAAGAGCTTTTCTATCCCACAGAGAAGATTAGTGTATTTTGAGAGACCGCCTGGATCCTGTCCCTAAAAAAATGGTGATACATGATAATTTATGTATGAATTTGAACAAACTGGGAAATTTTCTTGTTACCTGACTGTGCAAGACATGAGCTGGTATTTTCTTTTGGTCCGTTAGCCAATCAGAGGTGGAAAATGCGAAGCAAATGACCTGTATAGGTCCCGTGTAGTGCAGTTTCGTAGTCCAGGTTAGCTTACAGCACAGAAAAGGAAAAGATAGAACTGTTTTACATTAATTCCTCATATGCAGCTTGAGATAGTATCAGTAAATCTGTGCTCTTTCTGCATCATTGCAGACAGACGCTGCTTTGAGGAATGGCACAGCTGACTTTGCACAAATGGATACAGACAGTCATTTCATAGAGAAATGAGTGTCTGTGACTAAAACTAACATTTCAGGGGGAAAAATACAACAACACCTGTGGCGATGTTTGAATGCTAGTATCTGCAGTGTTTGTTTCACTTCTTCTTGATCAGGATCTTATTTCGAAGGCCACACATCTTAGTTCTTGTGGTTTATACCTCCATAACATTAAACTTTTGCTTTCATTTTTCTTCTGTATTTATTATCATAACAATTAAAAGAACTTCCTCTGACAACATTAGGAGAAAGATATTCTTATTCCCCAGGTTATCCTGAAATAAACATTGAACATTACAATAATCCACATGACTGGTGAAATTATATATGTCTTATTACACAATAAGCCAAGGCATAAACAAATTGGGGAGGGATACCTTAAAACCCAGACGGTTTAAATATTAATTGTTACAAGGTAAAACCTCAGGTCTGGGGATATTGTTAATTCTTTAACTGTAAGCATTAAGAGCTAACAGTCCTCATGTATGATTTGTAATAATATTTGGAGGAAAAGGTTTCTGTTTATGAACCATCACCCTGATACAGAAGGATGTACGCAGGCTCCATTGATTAACAAGTGAATGTAAATAGAGGTGAAATAAACACACATTAATATAACATAGCCAGTAACAATAACTTAAGTATCCATTTGGGTTACTGAAGTGTCATCGATCCCTTTAAATTATGTAATCTTTGTAGTTTTCATCAGAAACACAGAGAAAACAGGACAATATGTCTTATTTTGCCCCTTAAAATAGCTTGAGCATGATGTTTGTCTCTTTTGTACGGGGTTGCATGTACCCCTGCTACAACACAACTGGGCCACTCAGTAGTATACATAGATCAAGAACCATCCTTCTGGGTTGATTATAGTGTGTTTTACAGGACACATTGTATAAAGACTTGTGTTACTGCCATAAATGAACAAGTTCCCCCTGGTGTTAATTTTGCAAATTAATATCAATAAAATCACAGGGTCGATCAAGGACGATAATAGAAGCGCAATTATCACAGACACGTGTGTTCATCGCATTTTTATTTGAGGTCCAATAAATACAGGTTGAATAATGCCACAGTTGTTTGAATTTTTTTTTTTTTAACTTTTATTTTTCCTCTCTTGTATCTGTGTATTGGTCTTTCCATAGTAGTAAAACCTTCAAGGACTGCACATCATTCCATTGTGGGAGAGTCTAGACTAAATTGTCTAACTGAGACAAGGAATCAGAGTTTACACAAGTTAATTTGTCCAAACAGTGATATGTCACCTTACAGATTTGGACACTTTGATACAGTTTTCAGATCGGCTAATTAATTAGTTTAAAGAGAGAAAAAGGTCATATCTAACAAGTTACGAACACTTAACAAATTTATACAGGGGGAAAAAGAGGCAGAAAAGTGTGTTTATGCGAACAGTGACCACACTGATCTACCTATCTGCTTTTCATTGCCTTGAAATAGGTTCTGCCATTACGAGGAGTTTTACATTTTACTCCCCTTTCAACAGTTTGTACGTGGCTAATGTAACAGTCTAGTTTTTATCACCCCACCTCTGACCTCCTTGCAAGTTACTGCTGCCCAGTTTGTGGATGCGGTTATTATCTTCTTTTAGCACACATTTTCACCCAATACCATTAACACCACCTCCTTGCCTTTCCGAGTGAAGCAACAGCTACAGTTGAGTGTTGGATGATAACATCTCCCTCACTTCTGTGAAATACAAACACAGCTCACTAAGCTTAGAAAAATGGGTGTAGAGAGTTTCACAGAGACACGCACCGCATTCTCATCTTCAAGGGTCAGCTTGAGGTTAATTCTTGCACAGACACCCCTGGTGGACTCCAGGATAGCTAAATCCAGGGAAAACATGACTGTACAGCATTATTTAACTCTGAATTTTTGAAAATTCCTGCTTGCCATTAACACAAACCAAGTGAAGCACATATAAAAGGTTGACCATCATGAAAAATAGGTCAGACAGACCCAGCCCTAGCATTTGCACATAAGGAATTGTCAGAATTTCCCATGCAGCTTCATCTTAAGACATTTTCCCGCAACATACCTGGCTTAAGGACATTGGTAGACTTCATGTCCCATGAGATGACAAAAGTATTTGATGACCTTGAATGAAAACACATCTCCTTTTTATTTTCTCTGCCCCTTGTTTTGTTCTTTAAGGTACGAGGAAGTTGCTGGTTTAGAGTTTAGTTCTTTGTCTCTATATGTGACCGACTGCATGGTGAGCCGCCCGGGGGTTAACTTCTTGCAAGGTGTCAGCTTGGATCCAGCTTGGATTGGCACCCCACAACTCTTTGAAGTGAAGTGGTTACAGCTTATAGTTGGATTGAGTCTCTGTAGCCGCTCTGTGTTACATCTTAACTGTGCAGGATGAAGCAAAGTTTTAGAGGATGTCTCCTAATTCTTCTACTGAGGAAAAGGTTCCTCTGCCCAAAGAAAAGTCGATCTTACAAAGTGTATTTGTCCCATCAATAAGTCAAAATATCTTATCATTATTGTCTTTTTTAGCTTCTAATATATTCAAAGCTTCTGTGAGGAGTTTTTGAAATATCTATAAAATACACTCAAATCCACGTTGATGCCTTATAAAAGCAAACAGGAACATTAGAAACGAGACTGAGGAATTGAAGTGAAAGCACCGAAACCTGTGCATGAAGGGGAGGTGTCAACCAAACAGCTGAATAAAAAGCCATGTATATATATATATATATATATATATATACATATATATGAACACACATTTGAATACCAAAATGAGAATTAAGATGAGAAATTAGATTTTTGTCAGAAGTTAGTACTTCATTACATAAAATTAGAGGCTTCCTAGTTGCTATGTTTCCTTTACTTCTATGTTGCAACATACAGTAGTTCGCCAAGACCTGCAGTTAAGTGCGCTCTGTGAATAACTGCATGAAGCTGTAATAATATCTGCATCTTTCAAAATGAAATGTCACGCTTAAGTAATTTCTTACATAGCACAGACAAGTACTGTATTTTGTGTCCTCAAACATGCCTGGGATGATGAGGGATTCCACTCCATGTTTCCTCGAATTCTTACACTCAGGAAATTCATTTGAGCTATAAAATGCACAAGGTTGTATGTTATAAGAAAAACTACATTGACAGGTTTTACGTAACTTTCTCACTTTACTGGCCTTCAGTTTTTCAGGGTCGGCGTGGGCACTTTCAACTTTCTCTGTTGATAAATCCACCAAGGAGAAATAAATCCTTTTTCAACTCTTTCATCTAAAGTATCAGCTCTCCTTTAAAAACAAGAGTCCTCTGTTCCAGGCGTGGAGCGGGACTGGCACAGAACTGTGTAAAACGAACCTGTTGGTGTCTCCAGTGTATAAATTGATTAGCAACGCCAACAAGGAAACACGTACAGGTCCATAAAAAATACTCAGGGGCTGAAAAAGGTAGTTTCAATCTACAGGGAACGTTTTGATTGGATAATTGGAAGATTGCTTGCGCAGCTTTTCTACAACAGCTGACAGTTCGCTATAAAACCAGGTTATGTATAGACAGCAGGCATTATAGGTCACAAAGCAATTTTCAGAACTGAAGGCAGATCTCTACTGTGGAGTTGTGTTTGTGTTTTGAGACGTAAAGAGATGGCTCAGTTCCGCATGTCTGTGTGTAGCATTTGAAGCTTAATAGTACCAACTGTCACCATAAATCTTCATGAGGCCCATCTCCAACACACACAAACATGCTCAAAACACAAACATAGCTGGATGCACATCCTCTTCTTTTGTGTTCACACTGGGAAAGCATTAATCATTGAAGCTATGCAGAGGATTGTGGGTAAAGAGGGCAAGAGGCAGGGGTGAAAAGGCCAGTTCAATACTTCATTCGAGCTTTTTCATGAACAAACATTGTTCTTTGAGCAAGTATTCCTCTTGAGCCTGAATCACTTATATCTCAGTATGTTATTCTTTATTCTCAGTTATCACAATGCACCAGTTAAATAATAGATCTCCTGTGAATAACTAAAAAGCAACCAATAGTTTAAATCATGCAGAAAAAAGCACTTGCTCATCATTGGTGGGAAAAGTTACTCAAACACAAATGTCTACTGTGACTATTACATTTAAAGTCAATGCAAAGACACGATAAATGCTCATTTATGCTCGCCATACATATGAAAATGTACGCGCCCTTTGCAAACGATGGTTCCATCACTGCCCATATACATCCATGCATCCTTTACGTTGGCATGGATGTTAACCATTACATCCACCAGGGAGGCAGCGTTGGCAGTGGTCAGTCAGGCCACTAAATGTCTCGCAGTTGGAGGATGGAGAATTCTTCCATTTTTCACACAATCTTTCCTCAAAAAGCCCTGCCATGGTCTTCTTCGTTTCTGTCCAGAGATGTGTATCGGGTAGTGACGGCAGCAACCCTGCCCCCCACGGTTTCCAGTGGTACTGCTCCGTCTGGCCCGTATCCGTAAACTTCAAGGATCATGCAGAAATTTGGACGAAAAAAAACGCGAAGCAGGGACAGAGAACTCCATCCAGATCTGTAAGTAACGTTGAGCATAAATGAGCCTTAAAATGCATGTTCTAGTCTAGTGGCGTGCATGAGGCAGTATGAATAGTGAAGAGCTGATCATTTACGCAAATGTCATTACTCGCTTCTTTCCCATGAATTGATGGCGAAGGTATCTGCCACAATAGCCAATCAGCAAGGCGATTCCCTGCTAGTGTATGTCAACAATGCAGCAATAGAAGTTCATTCGTATCATCTTTATGAACAAAGGCAGTACAAAAACATCAATCAAAGAATTACCATCACCCTGGTTTAAGTGTCCATATATTTATCACAGGGTTTGGTTGGTCAATGTTCAGTCCTGTGGTGGGTATCAGGAATGGCATATGACTTTAACAATAGATGACAGTGTTCCCTATCACAAGGCCAGCTGCAGAAAGCACCTCTGCTATTCACATCATGTTTCCTGAGATGGTTGGAGTGTTATAGTTTGGCTGAGTTACTGCAGTGTAACCTGGGGACATAATTATATGTCTTCTATTAGAGCTGACAAATGAAGTTATAGCATTAAGTAACCTTGAGAAGCTAGATTCCTGGTTCAGTTTCTCATAACAACAGAGGCAAGAAAAGCCTGCTGTCCTGCTAAATGTCAAACCACCTAACAAGTACCCTTTCTTAAAACTCATCGGTCAATCTAAGTTTATTACCTGATTCAGCAACAAATAATGAGCTTTTCCTTGGACATTGATCTTTTTAATGAAGCTTGCAGACCTGTGTAAAAGAACCCTCCAGCTTTATCACAGCCTCCCTGGTCTGGCTCCGTAACAGATTCCTCCACACAAGACAATTGGGTAAAATTAGTCTGAATGTGGACATGATTAATCAGGGTTAAACTTTTTTAGTCAGTAACTGAATTTGCTACCTTTTTTGTTTTGGAAACTTGTGTGATTGTGTTTCTAAAACAAGCTAAGATGAAAACTGCAGCCTTTCAAGTGAGCATTAAAAAGCCTGTTTTTATTATCCTGATAGTACTGTGATAAAAATGGATGATGATTCTACTGACTGTGGCTCTGCCCTCCCAGAGAGAAGAAAGAGACGCATGCTTTTCCTTCATTTTTAGTTAAAATGGGAGTCTTTCCGCCCGCATGTATTTTGCATTGAGCAGGATCAGCAGGTTAACTTTTAAATATAACATTTCAAGCCTGGTTTTATGCAGCGTAGTAGGAGTCAAGGATCTGCAATAATGAATACAGTTTCATGGCGGAGAGAAAGTTTATGCATCATAATATTGCGTTTGTAACTCTGGAAGGATTTTCAAACAAAAGCTGAACTTTTGACTCCCTTTTATAGAAAAAAAATGCATCCATGATACAGTATTTGGATCAAATGCCATTTCTACCCTATTTAACCACCTAAATGAAAAGAAAAAGAGCGACTTTCAAACTATTTCAGAACATATACTGTGTATCAGCAGATCATTCTCATCTTCAGATTTCATAATATGGGAAGGGTTTACACTATGATGAGACTTTATCTGGAGTTCATTTATATTTCATTGTCCCTCTCTATCAGGATTCTCACAAAACATTTCAATCAACAAACTCTTTCATGCATTTTACATTACAGAGAATTACACTTCAAAGAACATGCATCAGGATAGACTGAGGCTAGGGACTTCATCATCTTCTAAGGTCTTCAGGTGTGCATGCACACATGTCTATACTGGAGAAGATGAAGGTGGGTTAGAGGAAATGTAATGCTCTGAAGTGGTTTTATCTGTTGTGCTTTTTGTGCTGTGCATGCATGCAAACCTGCATTTTTGCAAACAGAAAACATTGATTGGTGTTGTAGCTGAGTCCTCAAATCTCAAGTTGAGAATACAGTGCTCAGTTTTAAAGCCTGAATTAAGTCTGAGTCACCAAAGAAGAACTTATTAAGCCCAAACTGAGTCTCCATAAGGTCAGGTAGAGTTTAAAACCGAATAAATTATTGGCGTCTTACTGTCTCCACACACCAAGAGCGAGTAAAATCATTCACGCAAATGAATTACATGTTAAATCAATGCAAAGACGTGATTAGGCACTCCTACTACTCTGGCGGCACGATTGATACAAATTGGGCAGGAGCTGAAAATGTCTCAACTTAAGCAGATATTTGCATCGTGATAACTAATCAGCACAAAGGTTGCAGGATGACGTATGAAAATGGACGGTTGTTCACTGGTATCTAAAATGGACGACAAACTGATTGTGTCAGTGTGTTGGTGCCTCGAATTATATGATACCTTTTCTTTCAATTACTGAAACTGGAATAAAAAGGAGCTCACCTGGAGGCAAGTGAGGAGGTCGGATTACCTGGTGAGTTGTAAAAAACCTTTATCCATCACTTGATTCAGCCGGTTGAATTGGCAGGGCTTACCATTGAAATTACCGTGGACGCGCAAATGAAGTGAGTTAATACTATTTATTCACGCATCTAGATACACGATGATTTTACTTGCATTTGGTGTGAGCACCCCTTTAAAGTAAAAAAGACTAACAAGCTTGAGTTTTGCTCTCCACCTTCTGGGGTCAGTGCAGTCAAAGTCAAAATCACCAGTGTTCAATGCTGAATTGAGTCACAAGTCCTGAATATCAGACTTCGAGTACAACTCGAGTACTACAGCACTGCCGCCTGGTTTGTTACGTTTTTCCATTTCTTCAATTTGGAGGTTAGCTTCTGAAACATCTAGTTAAGAGAAATTTCCTGCCATGCTGTCACATCGTGGAGTGGCCTCATTGCAATAAAATGGTGCTTTTTGTAGACTGTTAAACACCCTCTGTGGATTTATTCTCAACTCACTAAAGAAATAATGATTAAATACAAATTTAGATGTGATGTAGGTGTTGAAAGTCTGTATAGTGAAGTTGTTTGTCCTCAACCGCCTTTGGTCCAGTGAGGTTGCAAACAGCATAATATGAAGATTGCAACTTCTTCTATGTTTCTTTGTGCCACCATTGCTCAACACATCAGGGCTGCATATTTTGAATAACTTGAATCCTTTTAAGCTATGGTTTTCATCACCTTTTCTGTTACTTATTTTATACAGAAAACTTATTCTTCAAACATTCTTGAAAAAAAAATATAAAGATGGAATAATGTACCAATGCTGCTTTGTATTCTTCAACCAATTTCCGGCAGCTGAATTGTTCTGTTGGGCCTGTTGGGATATGAATCATATATATGAAACAGTGGTGCAGCTACTTTAGCATGGTGAGTCATATATCATCAGCAGCTCGGTAAGAACTCAGTCACTCTTTTGAGACTGATGGTGAGATCAGAAATGACTCTTTAATGTTGCAGGGATGCAAGTGATGGAGTGATGTAAGGTGTAGATGCAGTGTTGTAGGGTTCTTGTGAGTTAATGCCTCAGTTTTGCTGCCATTTTATGCTGAGATCGCAAAACTGCTCAAAAGTCTTTAACAAAGAGTTACGAAATGTTTTCTTTTGTATCTTTTACACAAAGTGTGTCACTTATGCTGCATTCCAGTTGTACTCAGAAGTTGGAATTTCCGAGCTCCAAGTCGGAAATTCATTTGGAACGCCCCCCTGAAGTCAGATTTCCAACTCGGAAAGTCGTATGATCCTCACCAACCCCGACTTGACGACAACATCATAATCCAAGATAGCAGCTCTGTGCATCAACAGTAAAGAGTAACAGTGAAAGCTCTCGCAATGTATTATTTATTAGCACTTCGTTTTTGTTTTTGTGATATTAAATAAGTGGTATATGTTGTACTGCCCAATGTCTAACTGTGAACACGGTGCTACGGTGTTTGTACGAGTAAAATACTGTGTTATATGTTTACAACTGGTATAGCTAACAACAACCAACAACAGCTAACGACAGCTGACAATTGTAAACAACAGCTAACAACGGGTAACTGTAGTCGGACACCATCAACTCGGGTGTAACATCATTCCCAGCTCTGACATTCAACTTCCGAGGTAGCTGGAATGCAACACTATAAGCTCAGTTCCATAACTTTTTATGCCTATGTCATCATTAAGGTTCAGATTGACCCCAAACTGCAGTTTCAGTAATCAGTTCCTCCATGGCTTTCAAGATTTTTCCTGTGAAAATTGCTAAAGGATTTTGCAGTAATTTTCTAAAGCAGCAATGCCAGTGACTCTGTTGTGAAGTTTCATTTGTGTGACACTTGAGGCATCAATTGTGGGTGAATGGACAAACACTCAAAAAGCCATCTGTTGACTGGGAAAGCTGTTTGTCTTCTGTCATCACTTTCAGTCAATTTCCATGTCAAGATGCCAAGGGAAAAAAAAAGAAAAATGAAAATTTCTTGAATGAAACTGAAGTAAACTGCCTTCCACACTGCATTAGAACACTGTGATACTATTTGCAGGGGAAAGAAAAATCAACAGATTTTTTTGTCACATTTGGGCTGATTTAGTTTCCAAATAGATGAACTCTTCACCCTGAAAACACTTTTTATTTAAGAGCAGTTTGGTCACCGAGCCTCTGGTTTGTGAAAAGTCAGGAGCAATGCCACTGTTTGGTCAATAGACTTTACACAAGGCACCAGGAAGTGGCTAGATGAACAATTAACAGTTTTCGACAAGATTAAACAATAACAGTAAACATTGTACTCGTCATGAATCAACTGTATTAGGTCTCCAGACTCATGAAAGAGAAACCTTCAGACTGCAGCTCTTGTTAGAACGGCACAGCCATAAACATTTTCAACCCTGGGGTGATCCTTCTTTTGAATGGCAAAGAAGTTAATTCCATGATGTGGAAAAAGGTCTGGTGGCCAAATTGAAAAGTTTAATATTGATACTACTATTTGGGCCTGGCTAGGGAGAGCCGGGGCCTCAGGAAAGGCTGAAGGACAGGACCCATGCTAGCCACCAGGGCCAGTCCACCTGATCATCGGGCCCGGCTTCGGAGAACTGGGGCCTCCGTCTTGCTTGGGTTCTGGACCGGACCTCACCAGCAGGAAGATCACCTTTGGTGGTGGTGATGCTCCAGGTGCTCTTAGATTAGGGTTGCAAAAGAGTGGAAAATTTCTGGTAAATTACCAGTACATTTCCAGAAACTTTCTATGTGAAGTTAAGCCTGGGAATTTTGAAAATATACCAAATGGTAAACTTCCCCTGAGAGGTATGGGAATTTATGGGAATTAACTGGAAATTGTGGGTAATTTGAACAAGCTGTATCATATCCTAACATAAATGTAAATATTTTTCCTTCAACATTAGCTTGTGTAAAATGCTTCCACACATCAGATGGTGAACGTTGCATTTTTCTGTAGAATAAAATAACAAAAAAGCTTGTAAAAACACTAATGCAATGGCATGAAAAGAGGTATAGTTGGCTATCAACTGCAATGGTTTTCAAAATATTTGACAATTGATGTATGAATTATTGTATGGTTTCAGAAAACCGTCTAGCTGGAGTCAGAAGAAACAGCATCACATTTGAGGTAGCTACCACCACCATAATAAGCTAGCCCCTCAAATGGTCAATGAAATGAAAAGTAGCTTACATTTAGCACCTATTTTTATTTGATTTTTTGGCAACTTAACAAGATTGGCCATATGTCAGGATAGCCAAAAAAAAAAAGGAAGTGTTTAGTTTAGGCTGATGAATTGTAATATGGCAACTTAGAGGGACTGTGTTATGCCAGGGCTTTCTTTGTTGTACTGTGATGATTACAGATCCTATTAAAAGTAGAAAAAAAAACAGAAATACTTTTTCTTTTCGGTCCATTTTATTTTACATTCATTAGATTTGCTTTTTATTTAACAAATAGAATTCACATCATAAAAGAGAGGAAGAAGTGAAGCAAATCGAAAAAGTGTATAGGCTGAAGCTACAGCTTATTTTATCCTACATCTTTTCATGGGAAAAAAAACAACAACAAACAAACACCGACTTAAGCGAGGCAGCCTCCAGGGCTTTAAAACAGACAGAACATACTTTAAAACAGCCCAACAAACCTTGTACAATTTCATGAGAACAATCCAAGTTAACACAGCCAAAAGTTTCAGTATTTTTACAAACACTTTTGTCCAGACCTGTCTAATATTTTTAGTATTTTGGTTTCAAACATATTTTTAAATGAGTAAACCGCACACTTTCAAATCATTTTCACAGTTGTTCCATTAATTAAACACACTTGTACTTTATATTTGTTCTTATTTTATCTTTTTTAAACATACCTTTTCCCCTCAATTCATATTGAGGAAATTCAAACAACCTCTGAATACCATGGCAAATGAGTTAAATAAACATAATCAGAGCCTTTTGTTGCATGTGCCTCTCTGTCAAACCTTTGTGTGATAAAAGGCCATAAACTTAGCAGAAACCTTTGTGTGTTCACAGTTTGATGAAAGGGCTTTGTCTTTTCTTCACTTTTTTCAAGGTGTCGTATTTTGACAGAAGTTTTCAAATCAGCTGAAGGTGACAACCAAGGAACTTTAGTCAATTTAAGATGTTTTACCACAAACTAAGGGCAATTGTACAAAATATAATTGATGGTTTACAATCTATGAAATGTAACTTTCACTATCATTTGTCTCTGATTAAAGAGACATATTCTTCAAAATGATGGACTTGAAGCTTCTGTAATGAACTGCTGTTTTCTTATACAGTCAATAACACTCATTATGAGTTGTGAGGAAAGAGTTTCTTCAGTGTGCTTCCAATCCTCTGGTCAGGAATTAGAAATAACTATTTAGAGATAGTCAATCTTGAAGCTGATGGTTGTTTACTTTTGTAAGGCATAAAAAGGCATCGCTGTTGATTTCAATCCGTTTCACAGCCAGCCCAAACCTCCTCACAAGGGTTTTAAATCAGAGGGAGTAAGAACAAGGAAAAACGAAAGACTTTCTTTTTGTATGAGGAGAAAAAAAATCATTTTCTCTACCTTTCCATATGGCAGTGCCCTCGGGTGCAGCCTGAACTTCCATAGCAGTTCCTGCCAAAGTGAAGGAGCAGCAAACATTACAAGGTCCTTTTGGATCACTAAATCCCTCACCCTGTCACGCAAAGAGAGGCCTACACTCTCTGTTCCTTGTATTCACCATCTCGCTCTTTCGGTCACTACCCAGAAACCTCATGACTGTGGGTCAGGGAAACATGGAAGACTGACCAGAAAAACACAGAGTAGGAAGTGATGCACTAAATCTGCAGACAAACTCGCTGCCCCTCATACTCCTACTTCCTGACACACCTGAACTCCTCTGTTTGGATCAGAGGACCCCTTAATGGAGCAGCACGGCATTTATCCAGGAGGGAGCAGGGTCTTCAAATACAGAGGTGCTACACTAAGCCTGTTAGCAGTCTAATATTTATGTTTTTAACACCTACGGAAATGCAAATACACCATGCAAAAGCTTCTAAAAAATATGAGTGGATTCAAAGTGCATGGGTGTAGAGATATTTATTGCCATACCTGATTACTGCACTTACACTAATTGCTTTTAATAGGTAAATAAGTTTCTTGAAATAAGATTAAAGTCTTCAAAAAAAGAAAAAAAAAAAAAGGGACAACTAAGCTTGCAGCATTAGCAGGCGTTGTACTCTTTACAAATGAGTAAGTAAGAGTAGTGAAATCAATGTAGAATATATTACTAGACATTAGTCAACAAAGCTATTAGAAATAAGTCTAGGAGAAAATATAAATGAATTAAAACAGACCCAACGCAATGAGACAAAGGGGAACCAAAAGAGGGGTAAGTTAACATTAGAAAGGAAGAACAAAATGGACAATGACTTAAACTAAACTCTTAACAAAGCAAACTAAACCTCAATCCCCCCTTGACATCACGGCACATGGTCTGCTCCAATACACAGCCTACAGTGTAAGAGTCTTGTCCAACCTTGGCCACACCTTTTGCCAGACCAGGAAGTGCCATCTCCTCTCAGCAAGGTAACTCAAAGACTAAAGAAACAAGGATGAGTATAACAGAATTGTGAGCCAAGTCTTGCAGTGTGATAATGTGTTTGTCTAATTTAAACAGTGCAAGATCAAATACACAAAATGAACTAAAACTAAACAAAGTGTGTTAAATGTGTGACTGACTGCAAATTAAAATAGCAACTGATGGTGGTGTTCAGAAACTAAGAGGAGCTCCATAAGAAACAGCTCCCTGTTTACAGTTCTTAGATCAAATATTCACAAAAATGACACATTTGACTGTCAAAGGACAGCAGGAGAATGTCACATGACACTATTTAAGCATGAAGAGGGCAAGGTAAGTAGAGAGTGCTTTGTCCACAAGGGGCGCCAAAGTTTAATCAAACTGAAAGTTTCTCACTGGAGCTTTGAGTGCTAATAATTGAGATATGAAAGGCATAACTTTTAAGCTTATAACCAAAGAGCTTTCATTTATGTGTTAATAATGTTTCTGTCTTTTTTTTAAGGATGAAATTAATGGGAGAATTTTGCCTTCAATTTTTAGATTCAGAAAATAACAAACTTCAAACTTCAAATTTGTCACCATTTTCTATTTTTGTCTAAATCACCTAAATTTTGTCTAATGTAAGAAGTTGCATGCTGGTAATTTTTCACATCAAAAACGTGATTCTTATCCTTCCCAACTTGTCAACAAAAAAAGTAGAAAGACATAACACTGCTGTGTGACTGAAATGTTCTAAGTTAGCTCCATGTGCTAAAAACATCAAAGTGTTTTTTTTTTTTTCTGATCCAGAAATGTCATTTCATTTTCAAAATGTCAGAATACATGTCCTAGATTCATTTCAATTAATTTTCCATTGAAGTTTTGTCCATATGGTTCCTCTTCAAAAAAGTAGGACAAGCTTTTGAGCATCATGGATCACTTTTTTCATCTTTCTGACTCTAAAATCAGTTTCAATAAATTATACGCAAGTTCTCAGCTATAAAAATAAATATTTTTTTTTAATCTGTTGATAGTACACAATGACAGTGTCTTCTTGTTTGTGGCAAAATTGGGGATGACACAATCCTAGAAGGTTGTTTAAAGAGATGAGAAAATTACATATGAATGACTGTTGACCTTTCAGTCTTATAAATAAATAGTTATAATATTTAATCTTCTGGATATGCAAACTTAAACTTTCCTATGGATAAATGAATGTGTTCTTAGGGGGAAAAAAAAAAGTTTTCAGCAAGGGAAAAAATAAATAATCCACATGACATCAATCCAGTAGCCTGTCTGACCTACTAACTGAACAATGATGTAAAAATAAGTTGCATTTGATAGATGGAGAGTGGCCTGCTGTTTGAAAAATAATTCAGATTTCCAGCACTGGCTCATTTCTGACACTTTCTCCCCTCACATTTTTCTATTTCTTTTTAAAACCACAGATCCATTTTATAAACATCTAACACTATTAAGAGGTGAACGCTACATAACTCCCTCACCCATGACTACCTGTTTGAGACTCGGAGAGAGGCCATTTCTATGGAAATGCAATGTTTACATGCATGGGAGAAGTCTATTATCTTCTATTTTTGAAAATGTTAAGCACACAGTGCTTCCCTTTTCTCCTTCATATTGCTTTCAACATTTTCCTCCATGTTTTTCTATTTTTTCCTGTGCTCGTTCAGAGGAAAAACAAATGGTGTAAATGTCCTTGCGCCTGATTAAACACAAGCTTTTTCTTCCTCCTCTATGGGTATGTCGCTAGAGAGATATCTCACTTGCGTCCTATAAAGTACATCCTCCACTTCCAAAGGCTGAATGGGGCCTTTTTCACCTTGAAAGCATTTAAATGGAGGTGGATGGATTGGACCCTTCTCTTTCCCACTCTGGCAAGGTGTGTCAGGAGTTCAATGGTGTTTTGTGGAGCATGAAAGTATACAGAGGAGGCAATGTGTCCACTGCAAAAGAATAAAGTGATGGTAATACATTGACAAAACCACTCAACTTTGAGAAAGAAAAACTACTTGCATCTCTGGAGAGGAAACATCTTGGGATGTCTGTCCCTGATTTCAAGAGTCCTTTTGTACATGGCTTCAAAAGTGTCCTGAGAATTATGGTACAGTCTGAGATTTAAAGAACAGTTTCTGTAAAGCATTCTGCAGCAACATAGGAGCTAGAAGGACCTCTCAAGAAAACTATATGTCACAGTGCACACAGTTCTCCAGGTTAGAAAGTACCGCTTTAGCAAGAAACATGCCAAGACACACACTGGACAGGTGTCGAGGGTATCCTTCTGTCTGAGAGTAGCGTGAGGGCACAAATGGTACTTTGCCTTCCCAGCTTTGTTGGCTTTGCTGGACCTGCCAGAGCAGTGCTTCTTTCCAGGTGTCATTTCACTTTATGGGTTAGCTTGGAAAACAGAATGTGAAAGGCAACATGTTGACAAAGCTGAACAGGTACTTTTCTGGTGGGCTAAATGCAGCAACCACCAGGTTAGCATGCTAAACAAGCCCTACGTAGAAAGCAGTGGCGGCTGCTGGTCTTTCAAGGAGGGGAAGCTCATTTTTCTGGCCTACATCATAATTGTATTTGTTTATTAGTATGTAACAGAACAGAGTCGCCAAACACAACGGCAGTCGTTTTTAACAAAGACAAAAGTCGCTGAGGATCGGTAAAGTCTCTGGAGCAGTTAAGAACAACGGAATGAATAACTTGGAAAATGCTCTGGTAGATGTTTTATTCTTCAAGATCGCTGATTCGCTTGTTTAGCTGTCAATCAAAAAAGGATTTCGCCTCAGACAGCTCATCCAATCATGGATGCAGAAGCTTGGAGTCCGGGAGAAAGTTGGGACCGCCCTCTCGCCATAGAACTCCAGTGAAGCTGGGCTTCCATTGGGCGGGACAAAGCCCAGCATTTATCCAATGAGCGTCTAGTTTCGCTGCTGGAACAACCCACTTTGAACTTCCACATTGAAGTCAGCAGAAGCCCAGCGTCCGACTGTTTGAAGCGCTGAGGCGCTGCGAGGATGAATGAGAACGAAGTTATGCCGGTTACCTGTGATTATCAGCTTCTTATCACAGTGTCTGAACAAAAGTTGAAGGCTTTCTAGTGCGTATTTAGTTAATGAAATGTACACACAGCCGTATGTATTTCACCACTTTTTCTTTTTTTGGGGGGGTGACATTTTAAGGGAAGCCGAGCTTCCCTTGCAGTCTTAGAGCAATCGCCACTGGTAGAAATCATGAATTGTATATAAAATGGATGCCGTCTGCCTCCTCACTGGGTGAAGCCACCCCGAATACAGCACCATCTGGTGGTGGGTCGCAGTATAGGTCTTAGATCCTGCCAGCCATCCCTATGGAGCTGTGGACAAACTTTAGAAATTGAATACACAGAACATAGTTTTTCCCCCCTGCTTGTGATGTTGACATGTAGTTACTTTAGCCTTGATTTCTGTGTTTGTAGGGAGGCCGTAACAGACTGGTTGGTGCTCAAGTCTTCTCTTTTCTGTACAGTTTCATTTTTAAAAGTTATTGGTGGGTTCATGTTTTCTATGATTGACACTTGATACAGCCTGTGGGCGTACGAAGATTGCGTAGCTCACCCGGGGGATACGCTGTTTGAGCCGAGCGTCATCACATCAACTCTCAGCGAATCTCCCGTTGAATGCATACAATGCTACTGCACAATGTTGGTTTTAGAAAGTGGAGAAAAAACACGGTATTACTGAGAGCTTTTCGGCTTCAAATCCGTATACTGGTGGAAGGTGGAACCAAGTTGTCCGTAGTATTTACAGTCTATGGTAGAGAGCCTTGGTAGCATCACCTTGGTTAAGGTGCTAGCTTAGCTCCAGACAAGCAGTTCAATTACAAGTTGAGCTCTAGAGGAGTCAGATGTTGTGAAGTAAAGGGATATTAAAGGTAAGCTGTTTTGTAGTCTCAGGGAAAGGTGGGGCTTTCTGTACCTTTTACAGTCTCTGGCCTTGATAGGAGTTTTGATTAAGGTCCCAACACCATATTTTCATCATGTGTCGAGCTGATTAAACTTGATAAAACGTAACTCAACTTTTTCAATTCATTCATTTGCTTTTGGCCAAAGTGATGGTGAGTCCCACTGTCACTTTGCACATGCAATGCTTTACATTTTAATTTTTCTAACGTTTTCCTCCAGTGTGGAAACTTCTGGTGTGGAAACAGTCGTTGTTTTGTTGACTTCTCTGAAATAATCATTCAATCAGCTGACTTTGCATTGTTGCTATGGAACTATTCTTCACTGAATAATGTAGATAATACTCTGTAGGTCCATATTTTTGCACCAATATTGTCCAGCTACGATAGACTGCTCTGAGATCATCATTTCTCATGTTTTGGTTCAGGGTTCACGGTGCAGTGTTGGGTCTGCTCAAGCAGAAAGTCTCCTCCAGGGATTTGTTCATCCAACACAGCTGAACCATCCTTGTTTCCACAGTTGGCCAGCACACTCTTCCTTTGGTCAGCCGCTGTTTCCCTCATATTTCATTCGTAAAGCAGCACGGAAGATGTTTCCTTGACTGCCATGAAACACTCCCGCACATTATCCTAATAACTTTGGGAACTCAGCCAAGCTTGGACAATAGGGGGAGAGGCGCAAGGCGGAAACCAAGCTCAACCACCAGAGGCCCAAGTCACTGCATGCGATTGGATGTACAAAACATGACAACGTAATTGATCTCATATGGAACAATTTTCAGCTCAGTAAGATCTAAATTGATTTATTACATGGAGCTCTACAGGAGCCAGAGTGACTCAGTAATGCTCAATCTAAAATGACCGGCTGAAATTAGTGGCCTCAGGTGCTAATTTTCTTCATAGGATATTAAAACTAATTAATCAGCAAATTCGTGTGTAAAACATATTGCTCAGTGGAGCTTAAGCTCACTGTGAAACCATGGGTTGTCCAGTAATTTTTTTTACCAGTTCTTTATTTGTTAAAGTTTTTGGTTGAAACAAAATACTGGAGCACAGAAGGGACCAATACAATGAACCACTGCAGCAGGAGGAAGGACACTTAAGAGTTTGCCTTTGTGTATCCCTGGGTATTTCTTTACATAAGACCCTGGCTGATTAAATTTAAAGGATAACATTTACATTGTTAAAGCCACCTTGAATTTGACTTGGAATTAAATGATTAATACAGAATATGAAGGCTGAGAGTCTTTGTAAGCCTCTACAAAAGCCAAGAAATCCTCATCAAACTACATGTTGAAATGCCCCTTTTTATGCAGAAATAAACATGTTTACAGGATAAAAACACATATATAGTTTCAGTGACGTCATCCATTGGTTTCTGAAGCCCAGGGATGGTGGTCACCACATTGGAAATGCTGGCTGAACTTAAATCTCATTAACACAAAGGTCCAGGGTTGGGGAAGGTCCTCAGATCTGGCTAAATATACCTGCCTGTCAGCCAGCCATGCCACGAATCATGCAGGACTCAAAACCTAAATATCTTGAATAGACAGGAATTTCTAAAACTAAACCCCAAAGTAAAAATAAGCTATTCAGACCAAAACCTGTTTTTGTACCGAGCTGTAAAGAGGTTGATTTCTGCTGTATGGTTCTTGGAGACAGCTCTAAGTGGACACTTAAAGGGATATATTGGCGTAAAAAAGTTGGTATAACTAGAGAAGCAAGTGGTCGGTAACATCCATCTCTTGAGTGTGTTTGACCCTAAATTAATTTTAGGACGGAATATCCCGTTAAGGAACTGCTGTTTTTCGTTCTTTCAATTTGCTTCACTTTTAGGGGCCATAAGAGGCCATGTGGCTGGGCAGGTATTATTGATGTTTTTACCACCTGACTAACTGTTAATCCCAGCTGAGGTGTTGTAGGCTGGTATGGATTTCTTCTCTGTGCACTTATTGTTAATATTAAATCACAAGTACTTGAGCTCAACATCGCCCCGTTCAGATTAGCTCACAGAAAATCTATATATACTTGGAATTTGGATTAAAGTTAATTTCCAATTTTTTTTTTTTTACATGGATTGATTTTAAACTATATCTAGAGGTGTAGTGTAGGATTTTGTTTCCATTAACGCAACTCAACTGGCCTTATTCATATATCACCTTTCACACATACAAACATGCAGCTCAAAGTGCTTCACAGAAGAGCAGACAGAAAATCAATGAAAATTACAAGGATGAAAGAAATACTAGATTTATGGCAGTTCAAGTCAATGTTAGTATTTCAGTTCTGCAATTTAAAAGGCTATTTCATGCTTGCGGGTCTGGAAAAAACAGCAGATATATCATTTAATGTGGTTTTATACATCTGAGAATGAGATGTAACTTAGATTTTTTTAATATATTCTTCCCAAATTAACAAGACAAGATTGTTAATTCTTTAGTCACTTAGTGTGGAAATACTTAAAGTCTTGGTGTTGATCTAGGACACTGTGTTAGCCATGGACTGCTCTGAACACCTTAACCTGTTAGACGGACGTTTGTCACTTGTGTACAGGTTTGGGCTTTGTGGTCAGGACACATGTCTACTCCAGCTACTCTCACTACTGAGCATGAACACACTGTCACACACACCATCTGTTACCTCCAGCACTCCTGGCTTGGACAAACACGGTTATGAGTAGGTAATGGTGCGGACAAAACTTGTGACCTTGACACTGTCTCCTATGTGTGATCAACAGAGAGGGAGAGGGAGATTAATGGGAGCCGGTAGCCCCTTTTGATTTTGGTGTTTTTGTGAGAGTCAGGCAGCAGATTCCCAGGTTGCCTGGAAACATGCCTGTATCTGTGTGACGAGAAATGGAGTCTTTCTCTGCCTTGCTTATCTTATTCAACTTCAAAGATAAACATCAAATCACCTCACTCTATAAACGCACTGTCTCTTTTTGACCTTATATGCTGCACATCAAATGCCATTATGCAATTACTGATGCCATTTCCTCCTGGAATTCTTCATTTGAATGCATTTCTTTCTATCTCCTCACCACATGTACACAGGACATTTTCATGGATGCATCATACCTGTTTTCAGGGGATGTGCCAGCTTGTCTGTTCTTGCCATTATATAGTGCATGTAAGAACGGCTCGGTTAGAGATGATATATTTTCAAGCTCTGTAATGTATGATATCCAGTCACAGTGTTATGATTTACAAAAACACCACTTGTGCGTGATTTTATATGATTTCGGCGCAGCATGGGAGCCAAGATTGTGGGGAATTATTGTTTGTTTGTCACTTGTTTATGACATTTCATATAGTATGAAATTTGCAGCTTTTTTGAATGGACTTTATTGAACAAGCTGTTTAAAGAGTTTTCTCTGTAGGGTAACACATATTTAAAAACATTGGTATAAATTACTGAATTAAATTACAACTAAAAATTAAGATGTCATCTCAGTGCAGCGTTTTTTTTCTAGCTTAGTGTGTTGCATGTCCTCCAAAACATGGTATATATGGAGCTAAAAGCCTTGTTTCTAATACAAGATACTGAAAATCAGTTATGATTTGCCACCAGGTTAAAAAATGGACCAGCCTGACAGATGTAACCACGCCATGTGACATTTTAATACTCTCTAAAACCTCTTACTGTGTTGGTTTTTTTTGTGGATGTAGCCAGAATTTTCTCTCAAGCTGTTTCAAGGTTCACACATTTACCCCCACACTTGGCAAATTACTTGATGATGCTCATTAATCTTCACATTTTTCTATGTCTAGACCGAATATTTTCTCATATCATCCTGTTATTTATGCACAAACCTCATCTCAGTTTTCAAATATGTCTGCTTCTTTTTTCTTCAAACTCTCTGTGGGATTAGATGTGAAGTTCTCAGGCTCTTTTAACACTAAGTGCTGATGATGAAGAGCAGCATTACTGTCATTTGGTACAATTAGCACTAACATGTTTTGAAGTTTCCTCCTCAGATCATTAAAGCCCACCTTGATGGGTTTGTGAGGTTATTAATTTTCCAGAAAGCCTATTTATTATCTCCTTGCACTTACAGTATGAAAGACAAGATGGGCAGAAGGGCCAAGGTTACTCTCAGTCAGCGACAGCTAAATCCTTCCCTTCATTGTGGTTAGCAAGGACAGAAAAGCAGTACTTTCCCCTTTTTCTAATCTTTCAAAAGCACCACTGAGATACTCCAGTGCTTCAGTTTCGTTAAAGGCTCTCACTTTGGAGCAAAATAAGAGGTCTTCTGAACACCACAAGCAGAGCTGCCATAAGAACAATCCGCAGGAAAAACTCTATTGAAAACATCATTCTCTGATGGATGAGATCCATCCAGCTTAAATGATTGTGTTCACTTTACACCCCCCCTCCCAATACACACTCGATTTACCCATCGTCCACAATTATTATTCGATCTACTGCTGTGAACACAGCGCCAAAAATGGTTTAATTTCACCCTGTGGATCAATAGCACCTGATGCAGTCCAGCTCATTCTCGTCTCATGGCGAGCCGCTGCATTTATAACAATATTGACAATATTGAGCAGTATTGATGACAAGGCGGGATAAGCACCTCAGGCAGGGGGCAAAAATGAAGGGCCATTTCTTTACAGCTGTGCTCCTTTTGTAATGGCTTTTCCAACCAGGGACGTGAAAATTAAATGGCTCAAAGTAAAACAGGACAGCCTGGTTTGTACTATTTGACCAAATGCAGTCTGTTTGAAGCAGAATATTGCAGGCACAAACTGTTTTGGTAGGTAAATTCCAGTTAATCTGTATCCCAACGTAAGCACTTCCAACAAACTCATTGCAAAAGTCTGAATCTATAACACTTAAGAAGAAGGATTGCTCTAAATACTTTGAACAAGCAATGCTTTCTCACTCCGCAAGGGAACATTTTGCCTTTTGGATAGAAGCCTGGATATAATGGCCTTGCTTTTGCTCCATTTTAATGCAGTCAGTCAAAGCTAAAGCTAGCTAACAGCCGTCCTCAGATTAATTGGTGCCAAATTAGAGGTGTAAAAATGCTTTTTGGAATCAGTAAGAGCATGTTGCAAACAAAGGTATTGAGGTAGACATGAGGAAAAACTGAACGTATCCACTCTCAAATACCTTTAAAGCTATTATCACAATATAGAACAATGTAAGGATATGGTTTCACTTATATTTGCAGGCTTTGTTTTGAGTTAAACAGACAAAAGCACAGATCTAGTCGAACAAATACTGTGCATACTCTGTGTTATGAGATCCATGAGACAAAGAAGCCTATTTATTTTTTTTGCTTGGATAGAAAAAAAATGGCTTCAGTGAGAGTCTTACTGTATCCCAAATAACAGTTGCAGCGGTGCATACCAGAACATTAGCTTGCGGCTGTTTCTTTGTTTTTAATTGGATTGTCCTGATTTGCTGAATGTGTGAAAGCAGACCTAAAAGACTCTCCTACTTATGCTGTATGTTAAGAAAGAGTCAGAATCAGATGAGATGAATGATAAAACAAACAGAAACTTAAGAGTAAATTGATATTTAGGTTTTTAATTGTATTATTTTTAATAAATAAGGGGAGTCTTGGTATTGAAATCATTCAACTGTACTTGAATAAAATCATTTGTAGGCAATGTAAAGACATTAATGTATAGACAGAAACCAGAAAACTGATCAAATAAATGACCAGAGCAGCCACTCTTATGGAAATGCATATTGATCATACAACAAAGACTTTGTGAAGTGCTTCTATATGGTGTTTTTGTTCAGATGCCTCGCAGAAAAAAAGGGGGAAACCTCAATAACAATCACAAGCAGCATCTAATTGTATAGATATTCTGACACAGATCGTAAAGTGCTGCTTGCATTAACTATCCAGACCTATTGTGTGTGTGTTATAGGCTACATTCCCCACTAGTTTCTCCCCGGGCAGCGGAGTGGAGAGGAGGGGCTGAGCCGTGCTGCACCGTGCAGCTTCTCACCTCTGACTGAAGCCCGTCTCCACCTTTCATCTCCCAACTTGTCCCGCGCGAGGATGGATGCGTCCCCCCACGCTCGGGCCCGGTGAAAGTGTCAGAAAAAAGAAGAATGCGGTCTTACGTGGGGGATCCATCTGTTACCGGAGTGTCTTTGGGCGTCGGTGATGTTTGCAATTGGTGACTGCAGAAATTTCCCCAACGTGTCGGCGAGTCGACAGACAGACCACCGTGCTTTACTACTGGTGCGCTCTTGGAGAGGGAGAATGGACACGCGGATGGTAGCCTTCAGCGGCTGAGAAATAACTGTTCTGGCTGCTTTACTTCACTAACCGGAGACGGGAAATTGTCACAAAGTCGCACAGGTGAAGACAGAATTGATTGATTGATCGATTGCTGGTTTCGCTTGAGGAGGAATTCATGCGCCGATAGCTTCCACGGGGCCAATATGCCAGAATGGGTCCTCTACAGTATTTATTTCTCTGTGGACTCCTGTGCACCCAAACCCACGGTGAGTGTTCAAAACATCCCTTGCTGGAATCATGTTGAAATGATGTTTGGCTTTAGAAGAACTGACTGGGCTGTGACCTGGAGCGTATTCGACCCATGCTCCTGTCAGTTCAAGTGCATCAAAAAGATATCGAGTCTGGTTTCCCGCGTTGTTCACATTCAATCTTTTTTTCTTCTTCTCATAATCTCGCCTTTTCAATCGAATGCAACTTACTAATGTGTCATATTATGGGCACCTCAATCAGCACCACTCTAATATAATGTTATTGTGCCGGGCCAACTGTTTAATGGCTTTGCTAGACGAAAGTTGCTCATTTATTCATAAGGTCTGCTCTAATTGAACACATTTGTTACGTGAGTAAAATCTTTGGCAGCTTTAAAATTGCCATTTTCCCAAGTGCTGTGATTTGAAATGTGTGCCAACATTAAAAAAATATATATACCTATTCAATTCTTAACTTTGTTTGTAGCCTATTACCACAAAAATCTGATTTTTACACATCTATTTCTTAACCCCCCTTGCTGCCTTTAAAAGTGTTGCCAACCTGTTCATGTGGATACTGTTCTCTACTGTGCTGTAATGGACTTATCTTGGGGTCATATTCTGTGTGGCCTGATGCATAAGGTTGCTCAGGCAGATGATAGAGCTAACTGGATGTCCTGTAGCTGAAATATCTAACATGCCATTGAGAAGATGCTTGCTCATAGTCTGGAAACTCATCCCTGACTGTCAGTGTGTACAAATTACTCATACTTGAGCCTAGTGTACATGTGTTAATGTATCTTCACCTGCAGGAGACATATCTCAAGATTCTTGGCAGGTAGTGTTGTCCTTATCATGGGGTGTTTTGCACCACTGCAGCCCATGGAGCATAAATCTGTGTCAGTGGAGTAAACTGAAAGCAGGTGTGATCAGCACGTAAAAAGGGGTGTGGACTCGGGACACTTGAATTAATGGGCTTATAGTTTATTTGTAGCAGCGTTGTGGTGCAGTCTGAAGCAATGCAATACGATTTAAAGGCAGCAAAATGAATGGGCAGCATAATGAGGCCTGTAGTGTAGCGTAGTTTTTGTAATCGTGATTTAAGGGAGGTCATAATTGGGTCTAGGGTGAGTTTGAAGGCTAAGGTGTGCCTTGTACTACTGCTGCTGTAAGGTGTTTCCCATCTTTTTCTCCACTTAAATGTACAAATTAAGGAGGTTCCATCATTTCTTTCAAGGTCTAGAGGAAATATTGGAGAACTCCAGCCTGATTTCATTGGTTTTTGGCTGATTTTCAGGTCATAAACATGTAACTCAGTGTAACACGAGTTCTTCTGGTTCTTCAAAATTCCTCTAACATCTGCAAGAAGGAGGTAGATGTAGTCCCAGATGCTGGTGTCTGAGTGTCTCCCCTCTTGGCTGCACTGTTTGTTATCTATTAGAGAGGATAATACCGAGCATTTACAGTCTGAGCACAATACAGAGTATATTACATGTACAGCATGCCCGTTTTTGCTGCTTGCATCCATCTTAAGTCTTTCATCAATACTACTGATTTTGAGCTTAAAGAACTGACACCCACTTTGTGGCTGTGACATCTCAAACTTTATTTTCAATCTCAGTAAGATCCTGAAAGACAGCACGGGAGCTGTTTGCTTGACAATCAAATGACTCTGTTGGTTATAAGCTGAAATTGAATTCCTTTGAGCTCTACTGGTAGACAGATGTCACCTCAAAGTGACTTTTATTAAAGTGCTCCCCGCATACAGGCAGCAAAACATGTGCTTTACCAGCTTTTTCAGCAAGACCTTGAGTTCCAGCTTCAGCACCATGGACAGATCCTCAAAAACAGACCCGCTGGCAGAGAAATAGAGTCGTGGGTGAATTGCAGAAAAGCTTGATACCCCAAAATAGGCACAATTTTGGCTGCAAGTGCATCGACCTGCTGTCAAGACAGCCAAATGATCATAAAATGTGTTTGTACAGATATAAGAGAATTCAGCTCTTTATGTAATAGCGTATAATTCAAGAAGACACATCCAAAGATCTTTTTATGTTCTATTCAAGCTTATTCATATTCAGGGTCATGGGGTCCTGGAGCACGCACTGAGCAGAAAGCAAGCTAACCCCCTGGACGGGTTGCCAGTCCAGAGCGAACAGACTGACAGGACCCCGCAGGACTTTCTCGATGTTAGCTGACAGTACCAACCACTGAGCCACTGAGCCGCCCACAACTTAAATCATCTCATTTCTATTCTGTTGTGTGACAGCACAAGTCTCAAACTCCACATTAGCCACAGTGGAGACGGGCTAATGGGACAACCAATTAAAAGAAGTCAGCGTTCCACCGAATGTGTGTGTATTGGCTTGTCATTCCACACACTTAATCAAGAGGCGCATGTATAGCGTTTTAAAAGCATGTGTTAAAAACAAAATGTATCACCAGGGTTTGGTCTGTTGGTGCCAGCTAATGGAATGCTTTTGTCAACAAACCTCTTAACATTATAGACTGTCACATCAATTTTGCTCACATTTGCAGCTTTATTTTGGTTGCTATGTAGCAGCCAATCACCACAGTTGCCTTTTACAATTTGCATGATTTGTCACCATCTGAAGCAAAAACACAAGAGACCATGTAACATAATTTTCATTTATTTATATCTTATTTATTTCTTCTTGCTGTATGCCATTAAAAGAGTCTGCTTTAGCGGCTCCAAAATCACACTCCAGGTTTGTTGGCATGCAAACACGCTGTTTGGAAGAGAACGACCTTTTAACACAGACATTATAATGTGCTCATAAACCATGAAACAGATGAGAGTCGTGATGCTGACATGTCTGTAAACAAACACAGTGACTCGACATCTGGGTCATACCTCTGTGACATTTTGAGGTGGGATTTAAGATACACCCACAAACTGAGTTGAAGTGTTCCCACAGCCAAACAAATGGAAGAATTAGCAGTATAAGGCTTGGTAACTGCTCCTCTTCTATAAGGATAGTCAGAGAAAGGCTCCTTCATGACATTTATCGAGAGTTGAATCTAAATATTATGCAAGTGGATATAATAATGAAGCGCTTAAGCAGGAAAAGGAACTGCAAACTTTGCATATCTATGCTAATACAGCGCAAAGTGAAAAATCCAATGTAGCAGTCGTTGTTCTACACCCACTGAGACAACATATTTGATGATGTCAGTGTTTGATGGAACGTGTTAATGAAAAAGCTAATGAGATGTAATGACTCCTCAGCTCCTGTCTGTGAAAGTAAATATGTGAGCCATGTGGAGTGTAGGAACACAGCACATAGTGCAGCAGCCAGGAAGAACCTGAATCTAATCAACTTTACTTCAAGGACTGTAATGCAATTACACTTTATTTTGTTTTACCAACCGCATTTGCAAATGAGTGTACGTCTATGATAAAGAGATGCAGCGGGGCTCTGGGTGTTCTGGGTACCGTTCATTAGAAATATATAGACTATTTGTTGAAGTTTTTCCTGTTTTCACCTTACGACTTTAAGCAGAACTTTGCTAATTAGCCACTTCTTGTGCTGATATGTGCTAGTTTTGTGCTGCACTTTAATTTTCTGTTGACTAAATGTATGTTTCTGTAGATCACACTCTGCTTGGCCTCACTTTCGATCTAAATAATTAACCGCATTTATCCCAAACATACTGCTTTTGCCCCTGCAGCCAAATTAAAATGCATTATTAATGATTGTAATTATTATTGCTATTTCTTTAATGGAATTTTGTACTCATCTTCCTCTCTAGGGTCTCGTCTCCGCCAGGAAGACTCCCCTCCCCGCATCGTGGAGCACCCCTCTGACCTCATTGTGTCCAAAGGGGAACCAGCCACTCTCAACTGCAAGGCAGAGGGCCGCCCGACCCCTACGGTGGAATGGTACAAAGATGGGGAGCGCGTTGAAACGGACCGCGACAACCCCCGCTCCCACCGCATGCTGCTGCCCAGCGGCTCCCTCTTCTTCCTACGCATCGTCCACGGACGTAGGAGCAAACCCGATGATGGCAGCTACGTGTGCGTGGCCCGAAACTATCTTGGGGAAGCCGTAAGCCGTAACGCGTCTCTTGAAGTAGCATGTAAGTCCCACTTTTCATCACATCCCTGTGGGTGCAAAGGTGAAGCTGTGGTCCAGGGAATCTCAGTGTTGCATGAGAGGAAAATGGAAGAATTATTATGCAGTATGTGTTGAGGTTAGCAACCTTTAGTGGGGTGTAGAAAAATGTGAGAGTGTGTTAATGTTTAATCTAAAAAGGTAGAGTTAATGTTAAATTAAGCATAACATTTTGGGCTATTTTGCTTAGGGATCCACATATGAGATGTCATCTGTCATAATATGAGCACCGTCACCTCTCCACTGAACCTACCAGTGTATCTCTGTGTGTCTCTGCTCAGCCATGTGTGTGCATTATGTGTGTGAATATGTTTTCAGACTGCTAGTGAGACCTGTTTGGATGACCTGCTTGAGTAATGTATGGGCTGAGCTGTGAATGGCTCCGGGGAGGGAGAAGAGGAGGAAGAGGGGGCAGGATTTTAACCTAGCTGACTCCCCTTTCACTGTTTGGATTTGGAAAGATGCAGCCTGCTCCCAGCCAGTTCTCTCCCTGTGTGGGAGAGAGGTGCTCTGGGCTATTCACATTTCCATTATGTGCTAAACTGAGCTGATTTCTTGCCATGAACAAGATGCACACACGCTCGGACGCACACACGGATATACAAGTCGTGCACACACCAACACTCACACTGTCTCCGCTGCTCGCTCTGCTTTTCTCACTCGTTGAGAGAATTAGTACACAAACAAAATGTGAGGATTTTCCAGCTCAAAGTGAAGTGGTATTTGATATTAAATTCATAATATTTAACCAAGCAACCAATCATTATCCAAACAGTTTTTTTTTTCAAATTTTTGACCATGGTTTGATTCATAAAATAAGACCTAATTTTCACTATGTGCACCATGACAGGATCCCCCTTATATGAAATATGGTCTTCATGTTGCTGGATGGACTTAAGCTGACCCGCCCACCTCTGTTACAGATTTCAATATCTGCACTTTAACATCAGTCTACAACAAATACTAATCCTTTACTAGTGGGACAAAAGATACACATATAACCAAACAGCTGAGGCCTGTACTCTGAAGTGAGTTCAACACACCCTGAGCTCTTAGTTATCTGACTTCACTAACCCCAACAACGGAGATTGCTCTTAGCATACTTAAGAAGGTGGTTATCAGCATGGTAAACCAACATAGGGTTAAGTCTGTTGTAAATTTCCACCTCTAATCCTTGTATTATAGAGTCGTGTAGTCCTGTACCTACACAGAAGCCTTTGTACAAAGCTTGACGTGCACCTCCTCAAAAATGTAATCGCACATGTTAATGAATCAGACTGTCAGCCCTGCGATTAGTCCACTGGATGATGTTGTATTTTCTACATTTACTACAACATTATCCACTATCTATATTGATTTAGCAGCTACACATCCTTTCTCCCCTCATGTCTCTTTTTTATCTTTGCAATAATTGCATATTTAACTGCTGCCTAACATTTTCCAGCTCAATCTCGAACATTAAATAAACAATAAGAAAACTGTAGTGTTACCGGAAACTGGGGGTAAAGCTATAGAAATCCCTCAGCATTTACGTCAAGTACCAGAGTTACCGGTACACTCAAATTGCACAAAAATTCACACAGCTGCATCTGCAAAATGAAGGAACTGTCAGGAAAAGAAAACGCTCAGAGTGAATGCCCAAATTAAGGCTTGTAATATCGCTTTCACATCATCACACTGTGTGATAAATCTGACGATGATAACCCCTATTCACACCCTTAAACTAATTTGTGTCTCCAATTTATTCTTGTGGCTCGTACCACAGTTTCAGATGTAGTATTTCAGTTGAAGCTCTAAAAATGTTAAACAGAGCTTTATAAGGATAAGAAAAATGATGATGATTTGAAGTGAAAAGCCCGAACAACTTTTCATCTAACATGTCCAACAACTTCATGCTACTACGCTGACCTATTTTAGTTGGTGTTAAAGGATGATCTTACCTTTCAATTTGAATTTTTGATGTAAATTCATATAGGTAGACAATGTGTCTTGCTTGGCTCCTTTCTCAACTGAGCTCCTCAATCAAGAAAATTGATCAATTGGTGGGCTGCACCTCTCAGAACAGGATATCTTATTATTCTGAACCTTGACCGCTTCGAAGCAGGTTGGGTACTCAGTAGGGATGTGTCTGTTTAGTTTACAAGATAACTAACAGTAATCAAATTTGTGAGCACCAGAGTAGCTCATCAGTCAGATGAGTTATAGATATTTGGTAAGGAAGACTTGAAATGACTGGCAAGCATTGTGTCTGAGCTGTACTATAGCCACTATCACTATAATGGTAGCTGCAGTTCGTGAATCCTACTGTCCAGGTATAAATAAGCACTGATGACAGATGGCATCTTGTCCTATTGTACTGTTTGTCATATTTTGATGTAGTATGAAGTTGTATGAAGGCTGTGTCTTCTTAACCTCAACAAACAAAGGTATGTGGATGCTGACATGAAGGGAGGACTAGAGTTTGATGCTGCTAGTTAAGCTAAAGTAAACCATAATAAGCAAGTCCCACATCAGACATGTTCACCTGCAGACTCTGTGGCCAAGTGAAATCGATTTAGATCTTTCTTGTCTTTAAACTAGTCCTCTGATTTTGAATTTCTCTTTGAACGAATAGCAGATTGGTTGTTTTGGAACATACAGGTGCTCAGCACAAGTTTCCATGGTGATCTATCCTGTACTGAGTGCATCGCCTTGGTTGTGCTGAAAACCCAGAGTTAACCCTGAAGTTACCTTGATTACTGCAAATCTTGCTTCATGGTACAGCGCCTTGATGGCCTTTAAAACAAACTTCAATCTGCTTTGAAAACAGCTGTGCTACCCCCTTGAAAACAACGTCATGCGCACTTTACCTATCACCGGTTTTACTGCTGGTGCAAAATGTTCCCAAATTACTGACAATTTCCTATCTCCAGCTTACGCTACATTTTCCTCAGGCACCACGCAGATGTTTTTTGTTAGTGTGTGATAAAATACCTGAAACCAGTTCTTCAGAGCTACTCAGAGAAAGTACTTTCCAGGGCTAGCAATTATAAAACCATCGAGGAAGCGTGGTGCAAATCTGCCAGTGGGTCACTGTTTGTTAGAGATGAGGAAGAATTGTATTTTGAATGAACAAATTGTTTTTAATAGCCACTTTAGTGCAGTACAGTAAAGTGGTACAAACCAGCAAAGCAGCCAGTGAATTGTGAGTGCTATCAGACACATTTCCAACACTGAAACTGAGCTCGGGAAAACTGTCATCATGGAAAAGAAAGAAGGGAAACTCAGACAAGAGTCCTGAACCCTAATAGCAATTTAGTCCAGACATTATCTGACATCTTAGAGTTTATTTCTGCACCACATCCTCTCTTTGTCTTATTGCCTTTTCCACATTAGCGACTTGTACTTCTATTGTCTTCTTTTACTGGTGCTGATTCCCCTTCTTGTTCTGTAATCAATAGTGGTGAATTGTCTTGGAAATACTAATGCATGCGGAGGTGCTGGGTATATAGGGAGACACAAGTCTGCCTTTGAATACGAAAGAGTGTGTTTTTATGTCTGTAGCAACATCCTGCATTTTACCTTTAAATGAAGTCATTATGATGTGTCGTTTGTGCCAAAGTTCATTATACCAGCCTCAGTGTTTTTTAGAATTTACACTTCACATGTACATTTCACATATTAAACAGTCCGGTTATATTTGGAGAGAGTGAATAATTCTCTCTCATAAAGAATCCAGAGACCCAAAACTGTCGTTACAGTGTCAAGAGACGAATGTTATAGCTGCTCCACTGATTCCCTTGACTGAATAGAGTCCGACTTTATGAACACAATGACTATGTCAGAGTGATTTTGTGGGGATTTTCTGCTTCCCCTTAAATACAATAAAGCTCATTTATATTTTGCAGCTCAAACTGGAAGCCTGAATACATTTTCATAGTAACTGTCACATTTATTGTGGATGTAGGAGCTGCAATTATTTACTTCATACCATTTTCTTTATTGTTGGAAGAGCGCTGTGTGCTAACTTCTGCATCAGCAGCGTCAATGGAGTGTGATCCATATTTTAATCACATAGCATTGCTAATATTAACAGAACTTGCAGAGCTAAATCTATGGAGTATGCTTTTGTTGGTGTTTCAAAGCAGCTTTAATGTTTCTTGAAATGCTGTCATATGACTCGTAAATGATGTATTGTCACATTGTCGCATTATTTTCGAAGCCCTCTTTTCCTTATGATTTTGTTTGTGTCTGGCTGATAAATGGGACCTCCTCAGGGACTAGTGTTTGCTCTGTAGGGTGCACTTCATACTTCAATAGGTCTCTGTTTTTCTCGGCAGCTATATGACCATGCCCACCAACCAAGAGATCTATATAGTCCTTTTCTCAACAGTCAAGTGCTTGCTTTCTGAGATTTTGGCTCATTTTTAAGCCTTCCTTAGAGCAATAACAGCTTTTTTTAATGTAGTCGTGTTTGTTTTAAATCCCATTAGCATTTTTAAATTCTAATCCGTATATTTTTATGGTTATTTCCTGATAGAAGAAGCTACACACAGACATTTTGCACACACTGTGTCCTCAAATAAAGTTATTTCAGCCTTGTTTGCTGGTTAAAACAACAGCACCTAACCTATTTTGTTCTTTGTTGTCTCCCATTGTGCAGACAGTGTCAATAGGTTGTTTTTTTCTGGAGCGTCTCTTACATAAAAGGCAGTACAAGCAAGCCAGCCTGTAGTCTTCTTTGTGTAATTCAGAATATCATGGCTACAGGGATGCATAATCGCATGACTCCTCCAGGGGCTGCAGGATCCTGCCAGTATTGCTGCAGCCAAAGTTGTCATGCAATGCTGCGGGTGGGAGCGAGCGGGTAGATGAAAGTGCTGTGGGGATTCTCTGACAGTGAGCCTGGCTCAAAACAGTCTGTTTCTTCAGAGTCCACACACATCCTTAAAATGTTCTAATGGGCTGCAGCATTGTATCCCAACCAGTGGCTTAGAAAATGTAGCTAACCAAAGGGTTGTAGCCATTCCCTGTGGTACATTTGTGCTCTACAAGCTCAATTTTGGTGGTTGGTCTTGCATTTCATGAGTTTCAGTCTGAGTAAAATTTTAGGGGGTATTATTCTTTCCATGTGATGGAAAAACACTCCAGCTACTTGAGAAGGTAGCAAAGATTAAAATACGTAAATGGTGTAGATTATGCCAGACAAATCTACAGCTAGCAGCCTTGTAAAAACAAATAATTTACTCATAACATTTGCTTTCTTTGAGCTGAGAGTGAACCAAACCTCACCAAGAAACACTTACTTCTACATCAGTTTTTCCAACACATTGCACAATAGAGCTCATGACAGAGAATCAATAGCCAGTAAGGCTACTTTTTTTGTTGGTATTGATCTTCTTAACTGGAAAAACAGAATCTGCCAAAAAAAGAAAAAAAAGCAGAAAAAAACACACCTTAAGCCTGAAGAATATTTCATGTTTACCTTCCTACTTTTTCATATCTTCACTTGATTTTTGTTTACTGGCTGCAAACACATGAAGAGATTTTGTCCTACAGTCAATTTTGTTTTTCTTAGGTTTAATCATCTGAGCTACAGACTCACTTCTAACCATTATGAGGTCTATAAAGACAGTATTAACATATTTCTTATCCGTTTGCATGCTTTTTTGATCTTTGCTAAATCTTGCAGCATACTGCAAATATCTTCAGCGGGGGGAAGTGGCTTTAAATGAAACACATATTTTGCTTAACTTGAAAACTAATCCTAGATAAGAGTTTTTCACCATGTTTTTCTCAGACTGGAAATAAGAGAGTAAAAAGGAAGACACTGTAGAGAAGCAAATTTGATCCTTGGCCAGTTTGGGAGCATGTAGTGTGTCAGCTGGTAGACCAGGGCACACATCTTTCACCCTGGTTGAAATTCTATTTCCTGCTCCGTCTTGTCGGGTGCATATTTGACACAAATGATAACATCAGCTATTTCGCACAGAAATGAGGCCATGTCTGTTTATTATTAGGAGGTTTTTGTGTTTTTGCTTGACAAACAAGCCTCATTGTGTTCCTCCTACTGCTGCAGCGTATCGCTTGTTTCTCACACCCAAGTATGCAATTTTAATAATCAACAGTCACCTGCTGTCAGCGTGTACAATCAAACATGGCTGACCACAGCGCCAGCTTTTTACAGCCCCGGTCTGTTCATTCTGCAGCTGAGTGCTACTTCACAGCGACATCAACAAACAACTGTGCGACCTCCAGGCCACCAGTGGACTGGCACTAATCATCAGAGTGAGAGGCTGTTGATGGAATTAGAACAGCTCCCCGAAACTATTAAGAAGAGGCAGAAAGAAAGACGCAAACGGAGATGTGTTGAAGGGAGGTGTAGGTGGAGGGGCAGCAGATGCAAGGGTGTTCATTAGTGCAAAACTCGAGTGCAAGAAGAGCCCCCTATGCTTGACTCTGCTGAGTGAATTAGAGGTATAGTCACTCAGCAAGACGATCATTAATTAAATACTCGGCAGCTACAACGCTAAAGTCGAAGTCTGGGTTGTTTAACAAGTTCACCTTGAATTTAAACCTCTTGGCAAAATAAGGTTGAGATAAAATTTGTTGATTTAAAAAAAAAGTAAGTAGCTTGAGAATTGGGTGACACTTGATATGAACCCACCTCTTAAAATACATCATGTACAAAAAAGTAGGAAAGACTAAGCAGTGTCTTTTGAATTAGGGGTGAAATAACACACTATAACGCTCAAAATGTAACCTGTTTATAAAGGTTCATAAAGAACTCAGTCTTTGTATCATAAAAAAAGATCATTTCTGTAATCCTCAGTTCAGAAAACATCTAACTCATTCCATTAACCTGCGAAAGCATGACTAAGGGTGTTGTATTGTATGAGGTTTTTAACAATTGTTTGTTCTTATAACATGTTGATATTTTATAGACTTAAAATGTCAAACAAAAATACTTAATAAGCCATGCTCACTACTTATAGCTCCTTACGCTGTGAGCTGTTATGAAGGCCTTATTATCATTTATAATGGTTGTTATGAAGCCATATTGATATGCTTTTAAGGCCATGTAAATGTTCTTATGACAAAATCCAATCAAACATGTCTTCAGCCTTGCCAGCAGCTCATGGAGCTACATTTCAACACAGCAGCGCTCTGAACCACATACTAACATTACAATGTTAACAGTTAAACCCCTAGCATGATAAGCAGTGTGACTTCATGATGTTGAAGCGTCTTAACTGTCCAGTGGACTTTCCAAAGCTTGATAATACACCTGCTGTGTGCGCTGAGTTTTTTCTGCTCACTGAGTCATGCTAGTTGTGCCAACATGTACCAGGATGCATTGTGTGCAAGCCATGGGGTCTTGTGCTGCATCATTTCTTAATTCTTATGCTCTGACTCAAACGGATACATCTAGTACATGAAAAAACACTCACGAATGTTTCCTCATCCATAACATCCTTTGCATTCATTCTGGGGAACTGTTTTGTTGTCTGTATAAAAGTTTTGTCTAGTCAGCCACAAAACCCAAATCAAGAGTGGAAATTCAAGCTAACTTGGTCTGTAGCTTGTCATCAACATAAAAACAGATTTTCTGGCTTTTCCCAGACAGAAAATGAACATACTGTGTACACCAAATGTTTTCCAAGTCCTTCAAGCAGATGTGCAGTATGTGATGATGTGAGATATTCACAGCAAAAGTAAAAACATTGGCGTGTTGTTGGTTCTGATTAAAAAGTCTGAGATCATCATCCTCTGGTGCAGTGTTGTGTCATTTGGGAACAATTCGTTCAAAAGAACCAAATCTTTTAGTGAACATACTGAACCGAATCACTTCCTCAAGTGATTTGGTTATTTTCTCACTTCAGTTGAGCTGTCAGCAGGGCAGATGCTATAGCACGCAGCATTGCCAGGCAAGCAGCCGGTGAACAAGGGACCGCATGCACTGATGCCTGAATCACTTGGTAAACGAATCTTGCATTGAACTACACTCTCTGGAATCATTTTTGTAGGACAAAACTAACTTCTATTTTTTACTGCTAAATTGCTACCACAACAACTTGCATATAACAGGACACAGCATGTAACAAGTTGTAGATAAAACCCACAGCATCCTATCATTGCAGTGGTTTGCGAGGGAATGATGCATGTTCAGTTTGAATTCTTCTAAACGTTCAGTGAGCGAATCACTCACTGAGCCCAATTTACCGAGCAGACCATGAAAGGACATAAGACAGGACAGTACACTTAAAACATCATGACTATTAAACAAGTTCATTTTTACAAACCTGTCTGCCAAAGCAACACAGCCAAACACTCTCGTCTCCTGGTCCCAGAAGCTTTGAATTGAACCGAATCCTGAACCGTTCAGCTGTGTATCAGTTCGGGAGGTCGGAGTCACAGGCTCCTCCCGCTAAGCGCTGAATGATTCAGTGATTTGATGAACGAATCTTCTGAACGAATCTTTTTTGTGAACTGATTCTAGTGATTCAGTACATCTAAAAGAACTGCCGTGCCCATCACTACTCTGGGGGTCACAAGAATGCCAGTCGTTTTAATATTGCAGATGTACTTTAAGACCAACACATTCTGCCCTTCATTTAGCCACGCTGGTATCACCTTTGTTGCTTTGCATTCGTTCCGATCAGTATAAGAGCAAACTTACCCTTGAACAGGCCCTGACAACTGAAATTGGTATGTTGTGGGGGGAAAAAAAGGAAATTTCACTGCAGATGCTTTATCACTCCGTCTATCCTGTGGCCTCCCACCAAAAATAAAAGAGATTTTTTTTCTTTCTCTTGCCAGCTCAAATTTAAAGTTGTTCAGCTTAATCTACTTGAATATTCAATTGGCCTATTTGTCGCTTTAATTGCACATCCTTGTTAGTGAGCACAAAGAGCACAAATTGAACAAAATTTGAAAATTAAATAAATAAAATCATTCAAAGCTGAACCAATTAGTATCCAAAGTTTAAAACTGGAACAATTGAGTTTGTTAGTGGGAACAAGAGAGCAATTCATTTTAATCAACGTAACCAATCAAAAACAAGCGGTATAGTTACAAGAGCATGCAAGAGTCCTGTGGTGTTAAGATAATTAGTGACGTCTCAAATGGAGCTCGCCCAAATCCCTTAAGTGAAACGAGGTCGAGGAACCAAGCCCACCATTATAAGCATCTTAGAATCAACCATCCATATTTTTTTGGAAATGGGCAGGAACACGTGGGCGCTTAAATCCAACCCATGAAAACAAATTTCATGATAAATTGGATTGAAATATCTTTTTTTATTTGTCTGCCTAATCTCTAAGAACAAAAGAAAAACCAACTAGCTCTTAAAGAAGTTTGTAGTTTGTGAAGTGTAAAAAACTGTCCACATTGAAGCTCACGAATACACGTGAATAATCAACAATGGAAATTAAGAGAGCTGCCAACTTTCAATTTAAGCAATAAAGAAAGCCAGAAAGAAATCTAAATTCTCCCTTATCTGAGTTATGTCTCTTCCACATTGAAAAATAATCTTCATCCTCCTCCTCTGCTTTCTTGTCACTGTTGTCTCTTCAATGACGGGCATTCCTTTGAGCCACTCAGCACTGAAGACTGTGATGGGAACAGCAGCCTCATTTGCATAATTTAAGAGTCAAAGCCTTTCTTTCTCCAGGCATGAAACAGTGTTCTCTTCCAAAGTGGAAGGCATCATTTATCCCCACCTCCATATTTGAGCTTTACGACTGGCAAACACCATGTGGGTAGTGGATTAGAAAGCTTCCACCAGATCCAGGACGGGGTTCTGGGCGGGATTTTAGTGGTGATACCAGAAATGAGGTTATTGTTAGCTGTTAATATTATTAAGCACCTACTTAATGATAGTTGTGGGATTCTGAAAATGTAATACAACACTTACAGTAAGGTTCAGGAGGGTTTTCCATCGGGAGACTCTCTCTGGTGTTTTGGAAAGTGGCAAGTTGCCATTAATCAGGCGTTTCACTCATACCCATTGACAACATCCAAAGTTAGTGCCTGCCAGCCCTGTGTGTTCCCAGGCAGATTGTCAATGTTTTCTGTGAGTAGATAGGTTGGCCACATTGCACCATCTGTTGCCAGTCCAACAGCCTTCCTGTGTGCTTATCCCCTGTTTGCCTTCCTCTGCCTTGCTCTCGTTAAGCCGGCACAGAGTGCTGAGTTTTCTGAACCGAGCTCATTGGGACTGATCTTTTTCAGCTCCCTGGGTGCTGAGGTTAGGTTTGTGTTCTCATTTCTGAGGCAGAGTGATACCTGAGCTGCCAGCCCCCAACTTGATATTATAGTTTAATTGAATTCATAAATAAATCTATTCAAGACTAACGACTATCACAGTTCTAGGTAAGCACTAACAGTTAAAGCTGGATGACAGGAATTTTAAAATCTTGACTGATGTGTCATTTCCTTGTGTTGTAAGAAATTCAACGGGTAACCATCTTATTAATCTCAAATGTCACAAGAGCTCTTGGGATGCTAACACCAAACAGGAACTTGTATGAGTAATCTCTGACTAAACTGACTGAAACACCCCAGTAATGCTATAATTAAAGCAAACCAATCAACACAATGTGAGCCTGAATGAAAAATGTCAAGAGAAGAAAAAGTTTTTTCTTCTATTTTTAAAAAAAAACTTTACTATTTTAGATCCTCCTTTCCTGTCAGCATTAGCTCACTAGCTAACTTCAGCCTTAAGGTTTCTCTGTGTCCCTCTGTCTCTCATTGGATTTCATAGTCTACCTCAGAAAGTTAAGACATAATCATCCAGATTTTAAATCCCAGCATTCAAATTTTGTAACGTTGCTGCCCCTGCAAATCGCTGTGAATATCTGTAGGTCTAAAGTTGTGTTAAAGACCAGAAATTACAGAAAAAACCTGATTCAAACATTGGTAGGGTGATGAGGTGGAATCAAGTAGTCTAGACTCCCTAAGTCCAGCCTAAGGTTTGCCTGTCATACACCTGTCCTGAAAGGACATTGTACAGGCCATAATTCTCCCTTGGTATATCTATATCTATCTATCTATCTATATATCTATATATATATATATATATATATATATATATATATATATGTTACCGAAAGCCCAGAGGCAGCATGCCACTTGATCAGCTATCACTTTTTTGCCATATAAGAGCGCTAACTTTGCACATGTGTATGACTCACACAAGTTATAGTGGTAGAGTCGAAATCCCAGCAGTAACTCAATAACAAATCTAAAAATGTACCCGAAGGTTTAAGTGCCCCTCTAATGTTTCTGAAAGTTTGATGTTTCCTCTATACGTTGAGGCAAGCTCTGTCGGTTTAATCAGATACTGTAGCTGCGGGTGGTCAGTTGAAAGCACTGCTAGCTGTTCTCTCAGTCTCTGCTCTCGACCGTGCTGTTGGGAAAGACAACCCTTCAGCTCTTCTGAGATCAGGCGGCTGAGAAAAAAAAAAACTGCAGTACCCAAGAGCTTTTATCTCTTCTGAGTTGAACTTTTTCCAACTTAGAGCAGGGCTTTAGGGCCCTTATTCAGAGTCCAACCAGACACATTACAAACACATAGGATGCTCAATACCCTTTGACATGAATTACAGAAATTTCATGTCCAGAGGATAAAAAAATCTCATGTCTCAGTGAACTTATATCTAAGGATGAATTTTTCTCAATGATTAGCATCTTGTACCCACAACAGCTCTAATGTTGTTATAATTGAAGAATCACATACTCATGTTAGACAACATTCTTCTGTTTGCATATTTGCTTTATTTTCTTTTGCCTCTGTTGTGTGGAACATCGAAGAGTACAATCAAGTACAATGAGTTGTTACTGTCAATGTGGTCTAAGTTCAAACGTAGAACAATAATCTTGCATGGTCTTTGTTTTCACTCCAGGGGAAGCAGTAGCATCTTAGTGGTGTATTTACATTTGTGTCTTTTGTACATGAGCTGTAATTACTTTCCAAACAGCATGTTTTCCTGTAACATTACTGAAGATGCGGCCAACATCTCAAAGCAGTCTTTATATCGTTTCTATGGCTCTGTGTCTCTGTAACACACAAACAGAACCATGGAGTTTGGTTTCATACAGCTTTGGGAGCAAATAACAGATTTATTTTCTTCCGTTAAAGGTGGTGTAATCCTAAAAAACAGTCCGAATATAGAGGTGTCCAGGCCAGCCGAGCAGAACTGATTTATGCATATTTTTTTGGCTGAAGACAGTAAGATAAGGGGCTAGCATCTGGTGCTAACTGGACCATGCTCTCTCCTTGGAGGTCTGTGCAGTACGAGGTTTGGTAAGTTAGCTAAGGGCTAGCATCTGGTGTTAATTGGACCATGCAAACACCTTTAAGAGCTCTGGTGCACTTTCTTACAGTTGGTTGGAAGAAACATATGTCTGGTGTGAAGAAGCAAACCCACTGGATTCACTGTGTTAAAGGTTGTAGTAGTTTCTTTAATTCTTCGAAAAAGCAGAAGTATGTATGCCGTATGCATTATTTATGTTACTTTCAAAACGGTTAAGGTTAAGTATACAAGTCTTCTATGATGCATTTATTCTTTGATTTCAGTTTGGACTGTCTTTTAGTTTTGCTTACTCTATATTTGGAGCATTGAGCTAATGGCTACTGATGGTGCTGTACTGAACTGCAATATACTGATTGATGGTTTCAGTAATCTGGGCAGGCAAAAGAAAAAAACAATAATAGATGGCAGACTATGCTCTATTGCATTACATTAACCTTTGTACCAAATCATATGTAGGTATGTTTATACACCATAAAGTGTCTGCTTGATTCCTGCTTATCAGGATATGTCATCTCTTGAATCACATCAGGCATGGTTATGACAAATCGCAAAGTTATACATAGATCCTATACCCCACCAACTTCAGTCACAGGGTCTAAATATGTTTTCATTATTAACTCTCCCCATCTAATTAATGAGCACATTATTCTATTTAAAGTCCAGTAGTACATTTAAACATCTATTAGCCTGTCAAGAGGCAATCTTAATTTGTTCTTGTAATAATATGACAAAAGATATTTGTTGGAGAGCCTTTTCTTCTGATAAAAAGAGTGCTTATCAAACAGAAAATGGTCCATTGAGGCACAAACTATGATTTAATGATATGATTTGGCTTGCTGCTGTACTCAGCTGGGTTGATTTCTTTCAATTGCTCTCATATAAAGGATTAAACTTTCCTTTTTCATCAAGTTACTGGCTGTTGTTGTAATTCCTGAAGTACAGGGGTGTGTTCCAACTCTTGTGGTCGAACTGAGACACTGAACCATGCAGGGATGGCATGAAGGATTTGTGTGCAAAAACATAAATGAAAAGACTGTATGTACCAATTCTGTCTTCACTTATCATACTTCAAATATTGACGTCAAAGCATAATATAAACATTACTACCCTGCAGCATTTACTGAAAGACTGACAATCAATGGGTTTTTAATTGCTCGATGGTTGAACAAAGGTTTTCCTAAAATTTTGATGTACTAAATCCTCTTCTCTGCATCTGTTTGATGTAGATTATTTTTCAACAATCAAAAACACCTAAAGTAAAAGACACATAAGTACAGAAAAAAATGACTGCAGTCTGTAGCAACACGGTTCCAAAAGCTGATTTTAACATGAGTACCGTCAATGACATAATAAATAGGGTTTTAGGGTGGCACCTAGGACGGCCAATCCAATTTCAAGATGCATGACTGAAGATAGACTTGGTTGTATCTCTCTAATGACAGCAGCAGTCAGTGCCATCGATTAGCGCAACAGCAGTTGTGTTTGAGAAGACACCATCAAAACTCTGTCACAGGTCACGCAGGGTCAAACTGCTCCCGTGCCCCTATGACACCTTGTGACTGAGGATTCCTGTTATGAATAAACCAAATATTTCTGTCTGCCCGAGGTGTCCTGCCTACCGATTGAAATTCCTTCAGCAAAACAGTGCGTAAGGGTGCAGCTGCCAGCCTCTCAGTCCCTGTCTGACAGGCAGTTCTTTTCGTGGAGTGAAAAAAAATATGTTTCTGTCAAAGTAGCCTTGAGTTTTTATGCCTTTGTTGCTGCAGTCCAAGAGGAGACTGTGTGGAGAAAATAAATCCATATACTTTCTTATCCAAACCTTATATATTAACTCTTGAAACACCATACATAGAGACACATTAGAAGCTTATATATTCACTATACATACATGGGTGTGGAATTTACAAATACAATACGACACAATCCATCTTCAATATGACGGATCACAGAATGATTCATTACAGGCTGCTGTCTGCCTTTCAAGGTTGTATATTGTGAAGCTGTACACAGCATATTATGAGTTATAATTTAATGCAGTCGTGTTTCAACATTTGAAATTGAAATATGGCCATACATCTCCTTTTAGATGAGTTGGCGCAGGCTTAAGCTACTCCATTAGCAGACCTTGAATGAGGCCTTCACACTATTACTGATACAGCTGTAACTTATTGCTGCTGTCATCTGTGGGAGCTGCAGCCGGGTGTTGCCTTCTGTTTTTAGAAAGTTACATGCAGCTGTGTTTTATAACCATCGTACAAAGTTGGTGATCATTATTTTGAAGGCATCGTAGTGTGGAGGAAAAATGGCTCTCGTAATATTCAAAGTGATGCCTGTGTGCCTATACTTATGAGTGTGTGTCTTTGCGTGTGTACGAGCGCCTGTCATTTGTGTGTGATTGTGTGCATCTGAGTGTGACAAAGCTAAGTCATGTGTCTCTCAGCTAAATGATAATGCCTCATAATTGTTCCTGTGTGCAGTGATTGATGTGCAATCTCTGCATGAAGACATGTCTTGGCTCTTGGAGGGCATCTTCAGGCTGATTTGTAATTACTGTAATAAAAATATACCCAGGGACTTTGCTTAAGTCACAAGCAGCAGTTTTGAAACGTCTTATCACTGCTTTTTTCTTGGGTTTCGTGTAATCCTGGAAACCAGTCATTGTGCTCAAACACCCTGTCTTTTTGTGGTGTGATTCCACTTATTTGAGTTGGGTTATCCACTCCCTTTTGTGGTCTCCAGTCTGGCTGGGGTGATGAGAGTTAAGAACATCACCAGCAAGCCAGAGGGACTCTGCAGCTGGTTTATTATTCATGTGCCCTTCCCAACATTCCTCCAATCTAGGCCAAAGCGCTGTTAGAACTGCTAAGTGTCACAATCCAGACTTCCGTTCGCCGCTTCATTCACCTCTATCCCATCTGTTTGTCCAGATATCGTCAACAACTCTTAGCACAGTGCCCTCCGATTCACAAAATGGGGAGAGATTTGGGGTCAGGGCAGCACTAAAATGACATCAGACATCCCGGTATGCACCTCAGTGAGTAAAAAGGAAAAAGAATATCCGGAAGCTTGATTAATTCATGAAACAAGCTTATCGTTGTATCTTCTGTATATCCAACAGCGAAGACCACACACTTAGGCATTCGTTTCTGCATGCTTTTTACCTGAGTAAAAGGGAAAGATCATAAATAAATGCTTTATCCGGGATAAAGTGAGCACCTTACCCACCTTTTATACCAACAAAAGCCTCAAAGAGCTTCACCCAAGTATGTCTGTTTCCTTGCTGCTGTTGTTACGGCAACAGCGCAGCATATAATACCCTACCACATCTTACTTGTGTCTGTTTTTATAAGGCAAGCAAAGGTTTCTGTTGTGAGGGCAAAGAAATGGGGGATGCATTGTCAGAGTACAGCATGTAGTCATACAGCCATGTCATTAAGTAGAGGAGCTTTGTCAGTGACCTGAAGTGTCAAAGTAAGATGCTTTTGTTACCACTTTAGCATCATTCAAGCATTCTCTGTCCTGCCCGTCCAGCTTTTCCTTTAGCTGAGGGAGTCTGGCGATTTATAGGATATTATAGGTTGAAGGATGCAGGACAATGGATTGGTACTCTCATTCCAGAGACAAGTGTTCAGTGCTCATGTAAGACACAAAATCAATGTCAACTTCTTACCATAACTTGGATTTCATCCATGTTATGTGTGCTCATTGAATAAATTGTGTCAGTAATTATCTTGTAAATGGTTTTGGTAGTAGTGATGAGTTACATTTACAAAGTTGTTTAAACTCAAAGTATGATTTATTTCTTTATTTTTTTTATGCAGCTACTTTTAAAGAACAAGTCAAATCAAGTCCTGCAAAACCCAGGGTACAAGACACACTTTTAACACTTTTATCTCTTTATCATCGGGGCCGCGTTCTTAGTATATGTGCAACTTGTATAAAATGCAGAAAGTGCATTTATCCAGAATATGACATAATAATCTAGGTTAAGCTTTGTCACACCCATGCCACTGTCATGACTGCTAGTACAGTGGCCCCCAACCACCCGCTGCACACATCTTAATGCAAATGAAAATTTGACCCCATTCATTATGCATTGGAAGGGGTTCTTTCACTGTGCAAAGCATGCTAGAGTGCATAGCAACATGGACCAGGTTAAATATGCTTATTTTTCACACCTTTTCTCCCCTATTAGGTCGAAAAAATAATGCACTGGAGGAAATTAGTGACTTATTAGTATGTACATAAATCTCGTAGAGTGCTGGCTTGATTGAAAAGACTCCTTTACTTCAGACAGCATGTGACCCATTGGGATGGTGGAATGGTAGCAGGTAGTGGGCTCATACCACATCTAGTTGTTGTGCTAAGCTTAATTACCAGTCTGGTAGTTCAGCCGATTCCATATAGCAAAAACAAAAGCAACACAGCTGCTCAGAAAGTGTCCCTGGATTTTATGGTAGTTAGATGCATTGACTTAACCAAATAACTTATAGCTATTCTATAGATCAAACAAATTAAACTACCTAGGGTGACTAATGTAACCACCCATGGTTAATTTATAACTGAAAATTCAGTGGTCATAGCTCCATTGTGCTGGCCTGATTTGAAAAAAGCAAATTGGATTTTGCATTTTTCATTGCTTATTTAGCCAAGAAGCCATGTCTGTTGACAAACTAATGGTGCATTCCATTTACCTCGGAAGTCGGAGTTAGGAATGACGTCACGGCCGAGTTATCAGCGTTTCAATTACAAAGTCAGAAATAAGTAGACAACAGCCAAAAACGGAAGAGGAAACAAGATGGATACATCCACGAAAGTTGTTCTCCCGCTTGCCTTGTCCGAATATTAACAACTTCTGGACAAATATGCGGTCCTTCTGCAACCTGCAAACATGGTGGATGAAGAGGAAACACAAAAGCACAGCAGGTACCCTATTTTTTCTTATTACAACAGCTTCTACTTACTGTTTACAACCAGCGCCGCCATCTTTAAATGTCAACTCAGGGGTTCTGTGGATCGTCCGACTTTCCGAGTCAGAAATCCGACCTCGGGGGTCATTCCAGTTGAAAATTCCGACTCGGAGCTCGGAAATTGTGATTTCCAAGTACAACTGGAACGCACCATAATACTCAGGTGATATCTGGATCATCTTACTTTGAAGCTCAAGACCTCAAACTAAGCCGCCTTATTAGATAACAACCCATTGGTAGTTTAAGTATCCAAATCATGTACTCTTGTCTTCCATTCCTGCCCTTAAACCAAACAAATGTATTGATCTCCCACTTACTAACATACATTTGGACATTCTTGCCAATAACTTCATGCTTACTCCATCTCCAGATTACTGCCTCTCCTCTGACAGCCAAAACAACATGTCCCATCGTCTCGTTGAAACACATCCCTGATGTTCAGTGATCCATTAGCTGAAATATTTAAATCCATTTAGTTTCTGGGTTGTTCCTATTGATCTTTTACCTTCCACCACATGGAATTTTGCACTGTGTCTCTATGCTCCATTTACTCTACGCTAAGGACTTGCAAGTCCTTGACTGTAGCCATAAAATTCCCTTGTCTGAATAAAAAAGTGAAAAGAAGCACATGTAGTGAGCTACACGGTCTATACGGGCTTAACTTCATACTTTAAGACACTTTACACTAGTCTACAAAGAAGCATGGCATAGCGTGAAATTGCATTTGCTGTAAGTGGAACTTTTTTTTTTCTTGCCAGACTTGTGCTTCTCTCTCCTTCACCAGAAGTGTTTTTTTTTGCATGAAAAAAGGGTTATCAGCAGCTGAATTCTGAGCAAAGGTTGCATTTGGTTGTTCATAAGATTCACTACACTTTATTATTTTCTCTTTTACCTTTTCCTCAGTGAAATCCTTCAGGCTTCAGGCTGAGAAAACAGCAACAGTGCGACCAAGTTCTTGTATATCATTGCAAAATAAGTACTTGTACAATCTAAAAAATACACCGAAAATGAGCTTCTAATATTATACCATGCAACCATCAACACCACACCATAGTTAAAGGATTACAGGTGACGGTAACTGAATCCCACAGTGGTCAGCAATGTAGAAAGCATTTGTAGAAAGCTCTTGTGTTAAAGGATGACGCTCTCATGGTTGGCTCAGCCTCATGCTCCAGTAGTTAATGTGCACTAGTCCATCGCTGCAGATGTTAGTCCGCATGGGGACTGAGACTGAGGAGTGACCAACAGAGCTCAGCATGGGGAGGGATGGACAGTGTGTTCCAGAACAGATGTTACCAGCCTTTGTGCGTTTGTCATTTGGGCTTTAATCTGGTCAGTGAAGGGCATTAGAGTATAGAGGAGGCTAAGGGGAGGGATTCTGCGTACATGGGACCCCAGATGTCAACACCCTTGAGAAGACAATCCCCGGTCCTGCTCCTCCCCTTCATCCAAATCCCCAATTCAAGCTCCTTCTTGTTGAATTCATACCAATGTACACATTTAAACCAACCAAACAGCACACGCTGTATAATTGGCTCGGAATTAGGGCATGTGGTGTATTGTTGAACCTGTGGAGATTATGCATTATGCTTGAATCTGCAGAGATTATGCAGTGTCGGGATATTATGCCTCCATTTTCTCTGATTGCCTCAGTATTATTTCCCTGCCTCTGCTATGCTCAATATCCCCACTCACCTCCTTTTTTTTCCACCCTAATATTGTACCTCATTCTCTTTTCACTTTTCTCTCAATTCCCGTCTGTTGTTCTGCACCCTTCAGCCCTTTCTCCCTCTACTCTTCCCCTTCAGCCTCTCCTCCTCACCCCCCACCCCTACCCCCCCAACCCCCTCCTTTCCGCTTCTCCTCCTTAGGGCCTCTGGCTGTCTCCCCACAAGTGATGTTCTCCTGGCCAGATGATGCATGCATATCTCTTGTGTCTCCTTGATGCTAACTCACGTCGACATTTGCACGGCATTGTGGGGATTATGCTCTCGGTCATATTTCATGTAATGATGAAAATGATGATGGTGATGAGGATTCAGGGAGGAAGGGAGGGGGTGCTTCTATTTTCTGCTCTTGTCTTTCTTCAATATCAATCAGTGCAGTGAGAAAAGATGGAACAATGGATGTTCACAGAGGGAAAAGGAGGAATAACAAGTTTTGGTTTGAATTTTGGATGTGCTCTTTGGGTTCTCTGCTCCTCAAGAGAAACTTTGGGCTGTTTTGCAAGCAGCATTGCACCTGCTGCAAAGACAGCCAATTTAAATCATACATATGTTACTTATTTATTTATTTTTAAAAATGTTGCTTCCCCTTTTGGTTATGTTTTCATTTTCATTAAGGATTTTTATTTATTTATTTTTTTAATTCACATTATCTGCAAACATATTTACACAAACATCATGTTCTGATGAAGAGACAGGGAGGGAAAATAATCCCTGGTGGAGTTGCATTTTCCTCGCAGGAGCGCAAACAAGGGGAAATGTGTTCTAAGCAAAAACAGGGTGAGAGGAAAGCAGAGAGGATAAACACATTCAGGGAAAGAAGGAGGGGGTATGGATATTGGAATAACCCTGGAGAGAGAGGGGATGAGAAGGGGGCATGGCAGAGTTTTTGCCCTCCAACAGTGTCTCCTCTCCTGTGAGTATGTGTGTGTGTATGTGTGTGTATGTGTGTGTGTGAAGTAGATGTGAATGTGTCTAAGGGGAAGTAAGAGAGGGAGTGAGAAGCGAGTGGTATAGTGTGCACATTTCAGGGACCCGCCTGCATGCAGAGCCGTGTCAGTGGATATAGCATCTATGGAAGAGAGATTTCTTCACAGTCTTCGCTACACCCTAATTAATCTGCTTAAACCTGCTAGGCCTGTCTCCAGCACTCTTATACATCAGAAAAAGCCAGGCAGCTCCGAATCCAACCAGGATTTTCTCCATGGATGCCAGTGGAAAATCATCCCAGCCCCACAGTTGACAGGTTTCTGTCAGCGTGTGCAGAAATGCATATAAAGTAGAGACAAACATACAGCTCATCAGTTTCCCCTGATGGATGTTGGGGTCGGGGGAGGCAGTTGTCATGAGGGGTCATGAAGCCCCTGAAACAATCAGTTTGTTGTTGTTGAATTTCTTTTTTCATAGTGCCTGCCTGCATCCTCTGTCTAATGGAGAACAGACGCTTCCGTCGGTAACAGATGAAGCAGTTTATGTCAGAAGTGTTCCTTTAGCCTTGCCCGAGGCTGTGGCTGTGATCTGGCCCTTACACGAATACCAATGACAAAAGGACGGCAGGCTTTTTTGTCTCATCACTCAATGACACTGCTGGAGCTGTTCAAGAAAGCTTTTAGTGAAAACTGTCCAGACTTCACCCTCAGTTTTATCAGGAGACTCCTCATTATGAGTGAACAATTATTTATTTTACAAGCTTAGAAAAGATGATGATTGTTGATATTATGAGCTAAGAAAATATGTGAAATGTCTTTGGCAATTAGAGTCCATCTTTGGTGTCTCCATGAACTCATGGGAAAGTCAGGCCAAGAGCATGAGAGTATGCCCCCACCCCCACCCCACTGAGTCTAGACACTGATGGCGGTGATGGTGTAATAATGCAGGATGAGCTAAGGAGCCTGATGAGATGGGATAGAGGTGGCTGACGTGGATGAAGGTTGCAATGATCAAACTGAAACATTAAGGCAGAGCAGAGGACCGCAGATTTAAATTTTGGCATTAGTGGGATGATTGGTTGATAGAGTCCAAGGCTTAATCCAGTTGGTTTAGTACTTGAAGGAGTTATTACCCAACATTTACTGATCGCTGGATGGACAGCAATGGGGGCTGGGGGTTGGGGGTGTTGACTTGAGTGAATGATTGCTTAAGAATGAATGAATGAAGGAGTACAAAACTGTGTTCCAGCTTCAAGTCATGGTAATCAATACCATAATTTTGATCTTATGTGTCATAAGAAGAATTACATGTCTGTGATGCCATGGCAGCAAAAAATTAACTCCTTGGCACCCAAAATAGTTTGTTTTTGAGTGCTGGCACAGACAAGGACAACCCTAGTCTAAATTCAACCTGAATGCAACTTTATTGAGATCTTTATTAGAGTCTGCTGTAAGTTTGCTCTGACCCCCAATTTCCACTGCATCCAGAACAACTCCACTGCAGAACGGCTGCGATTTTTGCTGTCCGCCAATTCCTAGTGGGTGCATTTGTGGGGTGAATTTCGTGGCGGATTTCGGACAGAGGGAATCGCGAGAACTCATAAGAACCTGCGAAGTTACATGCAATTGCATGTAACTCTCTAAAAAAACAGCCACATAACCATATAAGCAGTAAATTTTGTTCTTCCAGAGGAGGAAATCCACTTCTAGACTCCTAGAATCAGCATCTCCTCATCCATGGTTTCAACAGGGTAAAATGCTGTCTAAAAACCCTTGTTTTATTTTGATAAGAAGCCGGATGTTTTATTTTGTGTGTGTGCCCGACTCCATTTCCACCATGGGCTAATCTGTGCTGAATTTATGCGGCATGCTGGGGTGTCGAGAAAAAATAGAAGTCTGGCGATTGGCTGTGGAGTCTGCTGAACCGCAGTGGAATGGAAAGAAGTTGGTGGAAATTGACACATGAACTTGAATGGATACAATCAGCTGCGATCCGTGCATACATCCTTTCTGCAGCCCTTCAATGGAAATTGGGGGTTAGACTACCAACCTGAGTACCAGTTGGTGGATTTATGTAAGGCTACATACTTTAGTGCAGATTTTACCTACCAAATCAAATAATAGATTATGCAGTGCTGCTTATCTTAGGGGCATTTTTTTGGCCTGATACTAAATTGTTCTTGATTTGATGTGTTAAAGCGATTCAATTAAGCTCCTAACTCAATGTCAAGCCTTCAAATGGGAAAAGTCATGTGGTTTCAAACCAAGATTTGAAAAATGAATCAAGTCTGCCTTGAGAAACTGGGCCATGTTCCAATCAAGCGAGGCTTGGTCAATAACAACTATGAAATATGGACGTGTTTTGGGTATGAAACTATTTTCCTTCCAGGCACAACATAATTAAGGTATGAACACTTAACCAGCCTGTTCTGTTGCTTTGGAATTAGAAGTCTGTTTTGATTACTGTTGGAGCAGCTAAATCATTTTGCAATCATACGTATTAAACTTTGGGACAGTCTGTTCCAGCTTTCTTAATACAGGAGTGCGACAATTATTGCTTTTTGGTGATTTTTTTATTTTTTTAAACGGGGAATCTAATTTATCAGTCACTTAAAGTCTATGAGACTGAGGGACTGGAAGCAGACAGTATTTGGGGGCTTTTAACATTACTTAGTGATGTGTATTTTAAGGTGTGACAAGATTATCAAATCAGTCCATTCACATCACTTGCTTTGAAAAAAAAGCACTGCTTGTTGGATTGTTTGTTTAACTTTCAATTGTTTGTCTTGTAGTAAAACGCCAGCAGCAGCATTAAATAGTCTAAACAGGATTTTCTGTTCTAAATCTGTGACCATGAGTTGGAATTTGAGAGAGAAACAAATCTAGGGCCTATTTTTGTAAAAAAATGGTTGTTGATCTTGCGGCCTGCAGTATATCTTCAGTCACTTGTGGCAACAGTTCACTTCTAATAAAACAGAAAAGACCCGCACTTGCCAAACTATAGGCTTGCTTTGGAAGTGAGCCATCAATTTGTTCCACATAAAACCACAGAGGGGAATCTTCTGTTAGTCTAAATGACATTATAGAGTAAACTTAATCTAGATAAGTGTGCAGTTCTGCTACTTTACAGCAGAGCTAATACATTAGCTAATCAAAGTCTGTCAAATTAAGAAAGTTTTAACAGCCCTTATTCTTTATTATTGGTCACAAAAGTGCAAAATTACATTCAGAGAATCAGGCATATGATGTTTTTATTTGCTAAGTGCAGTCAATTTCATCATTGAAGTTGTACAGTTATCTTTAGTTTCCAAAAAACGATCACAGAGAGAAGTTGAACTGGAGATGACTTCATGGATTCACGTCACGTGTTGTTGAAACCGGCCATGTCAAGGAAAGTAAAGGCTGTTCACATGATGGACATTATTAACATACAAAACACTGGCAGTTTCTTGGCTGTGAGTTTCTAAGAGTGCAGAATGCATTATGTGGAGAGCTATAGATTTGTGCTTTGTATTGGATTCAAACAAATGACCTGATAAATGACATCTGTACTCTGTTGTTTCTAAGTAGCATAGGAGAATGGATGTTGTCTGCAGTGGCTATAAACAGAATGTAAATCCCAACAATAGAGATGCATATGTGAAGAAGGAGATGGAGGATAACAAGGGGGTACAAGAAAACCACTGTAAGAGAGTTATGTCAGTTCTTCAGTATATTAATCCATTCAGAAAGTTAGTTAGAAAGTTAGTGTTGTATGCCTTTGGCTAATGTGAATCACATCTGGTAGCTAAAAGAGCTCATGTGCTGCGATTTCAATAGATGAGTAAAATAAATCTTAACAGTGCTGTAAAAAATAAGGATATTTTAAAGCCCTTATTGTTACACAACCTGTATTTCAATTTTGTTGCTGTATTAAATGATTTATGAAGTTTATTGTAAGATTTTTTTTTCTTTGGTTGTTTTAATTCCCCTACAATCTTAAATGCATTAGAGATTAGGCAAACTGTAATGTTTGTTTAAAATGAACCGCATGAAATAAAGTAAAATCAAGTGAAATGTATTGGCTCAAAGCTTAATCAACTTCTAAACTTTCAAATGGACTTTGAGTTTAATGATGTGGATCACTATTCTTGTGGGTTATGTATACTTTTACAAATATACTTTGTTCAGAAATAATCATGAGAATATTCCCAGCTTCTGATGTAAATTAAAGTGTTTATTTATTTTTCATTTTAGGTACACTATTTGCTATTGGTTGTTGCATTGCATTAAAGCCGTACATACCTGGTACAAACCTGCTATGGCTCAAACCTCCCTCAAGCTCCCAGAATCTCTGTTCTGTAGCAGTTCTGCTGATCCTTATTCAGAATATTGCACTCTGTGGTAAACCAAGACCACTTGTGCTGTTCAAGTATGTGACGGTCATGTACCCTTTTATTAGACACTCAGCCAACAGTGCCAATTTTGGATTCTTTGTTAGCTGCTTGTTACAGTCAACAGAAAATATGAGGCCCTACTCTGCCTATTCTTCTGTCCAAAACAAAGATGACACTTTTTTTGTATTAATATGAAACACAGACCCTTATTATCTAAGGGGAAAAAAAATGACTTTGAAACATAAGACATCAAAATATGATTATAGCTCACGGACCCTTTAAGATGACGGGTTAAAAAAAGTTCAGGAACTCCAGAAGAAAGCGTGCTTAAGTGGTACAGACAGTACCACCAATTTGCAATTCAGCGGACAAGTTGGTTTGAGTGCACTCCTAAAGAAGCCATTTCTTAACTCTGCCAGCTTGGCTCACATTGCCTCAGCTGACCAGTTTCTTTCATAACTTAGCTACAACATGAGTCAACTCTTGTGCACTCATCCACGAAGGATGACATTTTTTCTTGTCTGTTTTGCATATTTTATTGAATTAATTCGCATTTTCATTAAGTATTTACAGTATTAGATGTTTTTATATTGCAAGATTGTACTGAGTTGAGTGCCTCGTGCCACACTGCAGAAAAAAAGGACATTTGTAAATATTCAGATCTCTGCTAAATCTGGATTCATTTATAACCAAGCACTGCTCAAGAAGGACAAAGGACATGTATAATGAAGTACAATAATTCTTGACAAATTAAGTTTAACTTGTGAGTAAGCATGTTTGAATGCATTATCTTTTATGCACGAGAGAAGATTATTAAGATGATTTATGTCATTAAATGTGACCTGGTTTTACTATTTGTTAGACCAAACTAGTAGCAATTTCCCAGATTTACACAGTACACTGAAGCAGTCTTTAATTCAGCATCATACAAGGGCTTCTTACCCTAAGGCAACTTTAATGCAACTGTTTATCCAAACTTTAACCCACCAAAATACATTTTTATAGCACAAAACTAAATCCCTATTTTTAAATGATGTCTGACGCATGTGTGTCAGTTATTTTTGTTAGAAATTGTACATTTGATCTGTTTTCATTCTCGCAGTTTCAAATATGTAGTAAGTACCTTTTTTTGTTAGCTCTTTTGTTCTTAAGCTTCCTCGAAGGCACGTATCCGTCAGTGTTGAACAAAACCGCCACACATTTGTAAAACTAAATGAACAATAGGGGGATAAAACTGTTTTATAGAGCTGCAAATATGACACTGTTAAATTCTCGACCTTGGAAAGACAGCTGTCAAAGCAATCTCGACTCAAGGTCCACCTCCTCACTGCTCTGAAGCAGTTCCGTTTCCATGGTAGTGCAATGTGATAGAGGACATACATGCAGTGTTTTCTGTGCTAAAATGACACATGTAAACACACACTTCTGCGCAGACAAATGCACACACATTAAGAAAAGAACAGACAGGCAATCAATTTGATGACGTTTTAATTGGAGTTAGGACGAATGCTACAGCAGGACAATTCCAAAAGCAGCCTCCTCCTTCTGTGTTAGCTCAATTAATCCCTGATTGGCGCTAATTGCTTGAGCAAAGTCGATCTAAAATAACAGTGGATATGAAGTAGGCTGAGCATGCTTGGCTGTGTCTCCTTCCCTCACTCTTTAATGCAGTCTTCCTGCCAAACACAACCAAATATTTGATGACAGAGTGTCTAATTGCGTCCTTTCTGTCTCACCCTCCATCTCCCTGCCTTTGATTTACAAGTATAGACAGGTGCATACCACACCGATGTCTGTGTGGTATAGATTTACATTCATGCTGCATCATATATTTACATTAAAGCTGCAATAGATGTCCCTCTAAATCACTAATTCATCATCCACCAGTCCAATAGTCATACTTACTGTTCCCCCACCATTAGAACACTCTGGTCCGGCTTCACTCAGGCTATTAGCAGCTGTTAAGCAGGCTGAATAAACTGTGAGCTAATGATTAGAATGCATCTGCGGAATCTGAACTCTATAGCACCACATTTAGCAACACTTAATTAATCTTAATGGATTCTGAAATAAGCCAGCCAAAAAAATATCCCATCCATAAATTACTTTTCTCTGTTCCGTACGCCACAAAGCACTCCCCAGGGACGCTTTAAGCCTTGCACATAAATGTATATGTGTGTGGTATATGTGTGCAAGCAGAAACACTTACACAAACGCTTACTCCACTGCCCCCGCGAAGAAGTGTTTACAGCAATATTAGCTCCTTAAATCAACTTCTCCCTCCCATTTTTTTCCCTCTCTCATCATCCCCATCCCGTTCTTTAATTCCTCTTTTCTCACACCATAATTCTCTGTCTGTCTCCTTGTGATGTGAGGGAACAGAAAAGAGTTAGGACCTGCAAGCTCAGTTTATTTTTTTAAAGGGATGCCATTTAAATTTTGTGTTAAAGTTGGATGAATGGTTTGAGCAAGTGGGTATTTGCAGGAGTATGTTTATTTGTTTGCACGCATGTGTGTTTGTGCGTGTGTAGTGCCTGTCACGGCGTCCTTATCACCTCCTCACACACCTGCTTCCCTCCAAGACTGAGCCTCCCCTCTTCTCATGCCTCCTCATCAAAGCCAGATCCAGCCACAGTTGTCGCTTCCCTTTTCCCAGCATGTGTTCCCCTCCCCCCCCCGTCGAGCTGGTCTGGCTTGTGTTCAACAGCCACCGCTCCCCGTGTATCGCTGTGTTGTCCAGGCTGCAAGGCCTTGCTGGTATCATACCAACCCTGGGAGGAAGATTCATACCGCTTGGCAGGTGAACCTTCAGGTGCTGTAAGTCTTGGAATGACTATTAAGGATTAGAGATGAGTATGAACTGCTGAAAGCGCAAAGCTGTAAGTTAGTGGCATAAAAGGAGGGAATAAATTGCTGCACACGAGATATAAATCAGGTGTTTTTGCTGCGATCAGTTTGTGTAATACCCCTAGTATTAGCTAGTTTACTCTACTTGAGCCTGCAGATTGAGATTCTTTGGCAAATGCTGGCCACAGTTGTTGTTGTTTTTTATTGGATTAAATAAGTTGTGAAAGTGTATTTGTGGGGCACCGCAAACTTGCTATTACTCCTTGCAAGAGAGTGATGTGTGAACAACACACACCACATCTTTATTAATGACAAGTGTTTTCACTGCTACCTTTGCTAATCAGCACCAGAACTGCTTATTGGTTAAACTCATGATAAATCCTTTTGTTATTGCAGGCCTGAAACAGCAGGCAGAATAAGCTGTAGCACACCAGCTGGTCTATAAAGCTGTAATGATCTACTACCTGGATGTAAACAAGCACAGCTGACAGATGGTATCTTGTAGCACAGTATCAATGTTTGTATCTAAAAAATGGAAATAAAGTTGTGTGTAGAGAATGTCTGGTTAAACTGGCATATAGCCACAGGACCCTTAAAATGGAACCAGCACAGACATACAGATGTTAACCTGCAAGGAGGACCACAGGTTGGTGATGCTAACTCTGCTAACCTTAGCCACATTTTGCAAACCTGCTTGGTGTAGTTTTACACACAGACTTTATGATCCTGTGTCTAGCCATGTTAGTGCTCATATTTGATATACATTTTTTATGTTTTTTCTGACATACAGTCCACTGGTCAGAATTTAAAGCCGGCTGGCCGAGGACAGCGCTTCATGTTTTGGCCTTGCTCCCTCTATTGTGTTCAATCAGTAGAGCAGCTACCCCACTCTGCTGTGGGTGTCACCTCATACGCTGTACGAGTCCGTGCCGCTTTGCCGGAAGTACAAATAAACGAGCCTATGACGCATTTACTTAAGTGAGTCTTCTTTCTTCTCACAAGGCACTGTTTTGAGCAGTTTATATCACCTTAAGTTTGGTAGAGTATTTGGGCAACATCAAAACATGTTTTCTGAAAACTCTGATGACCTTTTTTAATTTGATTGTGCATTTATTTATTTTTCAAATATATATGAAAAAACACATTACTAATCCTTTCTAATTAAAATTACCTGTGTAGGTGGCAACATTTGAAAATAGATCTAGGTCAAACAATTATTTTTCCAAAGCAAACAAATTCCCCCCAGAAAAACACATTTTAGCAAACTGCAATTAGAACCAAACATCGGAGGTGCAAAGTGGAGACATTATAAAAGGAAGTGTGTCTCTTTAAATATTCCCTACTAGGTAATACAGGAGTCTTAGTTTTGGTGCCCTCACTAGTTTCAGCATGTGCATGAAAATAACAAATGGCTGTGATGTGATATCTTAGTATTGTTAAGACAGAACCTTAGTTGTTGTCTAATGCTTTGTCTAAAACTTTTGATAAACATGGAGGTGAAACAAAAGAAAACCAAAATTTCTTACCTGTTGTATATTTTCTTTGTTGGCCACCCTTTTTTTCAAACATATGATGTATTACATAAGATGGAAAATGTATCCAATTATTAGTAACAAGAGTTAACCGGGTGGGACTCCCAGGCACAAGACTCCACTGGTTTAAATCTAACTTAATGGGCAGATAACTTTACATCTGAGCAGACAAAGACTACATTTGGAGTTCCCCAGGGCTCAATCCTCGGGACTTTTCTGTTTAACATCTACCTGTTCTTACTGGCTCAGCTTAATTAAAACAACAAAATAAATTACCATAACCACGCAGATGACACACATTTAAACAGAGCTATAGCACTTGGAGACCATGGCCTTGAATAAGTGCATCAAACAAATCGATAAGATAAGAACTTTATTTATCCCTGATTGGAAATTCAATAAGTGAATGTACCTTAGTTTCCTCCAGTTGAAAATTAAACTACTGTCATTCTTAAAGCCAAAGGGGAGACATTAAATGCCAGTGGGAAGCTTTGGGTATTCCAATGTAAAACTCCTGGCCAATCCAGAAATCTGTGTGTAATCTTGGACTAAGGCCTAGTTTTAAAAATTCAAACTCACTAAGACAGTTACAAAGTTGGTTTACTATTGCTCAAAGAATACTGTTTGTCAAACACAATACGACTTGTGAGTAATTCTGGGAAAAACTGCCCTGTGAATTGACCTGCAGCTTACTTGAGTAATGATTTTACAGATCTGCCTGAAAAATAAACAAACTGCTGCAGCTGGTTTAGAATACGCCAATGTAAGTGTCCTTACTAAGACCAAAAAGGGAATCACATGACTCCAGTTTTTCGGTCCTTATATTGGCCCTGTTTGACAGAGGATAAAACGTTGATTCTTCTTTTGGGTTATGAAGCAATGAATGGTTTAGAGCTTAAATACATTAGTAGTCCTCTCATTCATTGCCAACCATCCAGACCACTCAGGTTGTCTGGGACAGGTCTGCTTTCTGTCCTCAAAGTCAGAATCAAACGCTTTTTATGCTCTAAACATCTGAAACAATTTCACACAAAATGTCCAGTCTGCTGGAACTCTTATTTCTTTTAATCCGGGATGAAAATTCCCTTCTTCACATCTTCCCTTTATGCAATTATTGTCATATCACTTTAATTATACAACACAGCAATGTAACATTAATGTTTGTATTTAAAACTGTCTTATGCTTTAACTTAATGTTTTGGTGTTATCACTGAAAGAGTTTTAATGGCTTGTTGTGATGAATTTTCAATGTCATTTTTTAATGATTTTAAAATGTTTTCTCTCAGAGTGTTTCCTATGACCTTTGTTATGATTCCTTTAATGTCTTGTATAATGCACTTTGAATTGCCTTGTTGCTGATAATGTGCTTTATAAGTGAACTTGCTTTGCCTATTAATTTCCGTCCTCACCTGCCAAGTCATCTATTTTGCTGCATTTCCAAGCCGCAGCTCTCCCAGCTCATACACCTTGATGCATTGCAAATTCATCTCAGTTACATAGCCTGGCCACACATATGAATATATCATAAATTTATCGATTTTTTATTATACCTCTCTGTCTGCTTTCTCAGAACTTACAGACCTTCAATTAGCCAGCCACTTAACATCTTCTAATTGCCTTCCTGTCTGCCATTACTGTACGTGCAACATGAGCTCTCCATTAATTTCCCTTCCTTTTCCCTCACTTTCACTCCTCTCTAACTTGTGTATTTCTTGCAACGTACATCTTTATAGCAGCAGTAAAGTGTGCACATTTTTAATTAACTTTGCCAAGAGAAGGAATGTCTTTGGATTTCTAATTAACAGCTGAGGTTTAAGTACATAGGGAAAATGAGAATTTCTTTGTTTCCCTTGAGGCTAGGATTTTAGGAGCAATTTTGTTATGTCTCATCAAGCATCTAGTGCAGGGTTATAGTGTGTGAGTACTCACCACTTTCCTGATTGGTTTGATAATAAAGTGTCGGTTAAAGGATTGCTTTTTGCTGCTTGCTTTGTGTATCTCTTTTGATAGCGGCTGTGCTTTTGTCCAATTCCTCACCCAAGCAAATTTCCTGTCATTGGAAGAATGCAAACCTCATCCATCGATGCATTCAACGTAAACAATTTTACCTTCCAACAAAGCTTTTATGGCAGCATCTGTATGTGTGCCCCCACCCACCCACCCACCACCACCACCCACACTCTACTGCCTGCCCCTTCCTCCCCAGAGAGCTGCAGCATTAATAACTGTAAGTGGATAATGCCCGAGCTCGAATTCCGATCAAGGTTTAATAAGAGCATGATTCAGTCGGCCACTGGCGGCAGGAGACACTCTGCCAGTGTGTGTGGTCGTCTTTGCACGTGTGTGTGCCTCTTTGCCTTGCATAAGTGCATTACTTCTGGTGCATCCTAGTTTTCCGACCTTTTGCCTCAAATTGATGCAAATGTAAGACCTCACGACTGGGTCAAACTCCAGGGTCAAAGTGTGGTCAGTAAAAATTAACAAGACATCATGAGTCCGTAATGAGGAGGGGAGGAGTCATTCTCTGCTGATGTGCCTGCACTCTTTGTGGCCGCAAAACCACTTCAGGGGTCTTCATTCTCCATTCTGAGCTTGTGCCAGTGCATCAGTAGGTGACTAAGATGAATTTAGCATTGCGTGTTTCCACATTGGCTTCATCTCTGCGTCACCATGCACAATCAACCTCTCTGCATGTATGGTTCCCGGTGAGGTATAAATGTAGCTCAACAGAGTTAATTGGAGCATTGCATGGATTCTATATGGGCATGCTTGCAACAGCCAATGATCTAATAGAAACAGACTGGTAGGCGCTGTAATAGTGACGAACATAAAACACTACAACGTGAAAAACAGGGATGTTTAAATGTACAGCAATGTCACACTGGAAGACTTAAGAATTATTAATGATTGAATGTATTATGTAATGGGAATTTCCATGTAGGAGTCAAAGGACAATATAGAGGGAGCATTATTCATGTTTTGAAGAGAGTCAGAGCCATTAAACATGCTATCTGTTCATTGCCATTAGCTCCAAATGCTTGCCGAGCAAACCTGACTATGACATCTAATCCTCTTAATCGTAAGAGGACTAATGCACGCAGAGCATACAGCACATACCCACAAACAGATCCATTTTTCATGTGCATTCATTGAACAGCACAGCATCGATAAGACTATTCCTCCCCAGTTCCCCTTACTCTTTGACTCCTCATCTTCATCCCCGTCTCCCCCTTCCTCCTCTTCCTTCAATCCAAGCAGATGGCCTCCCTCTAACAGAGCATTGACACCAGATGTGCAGTTCCAGTGTCGACTCAGGGACCAGCTGGGCTGAGTGTGCCAGTGGTTCTGTTAATGAAAATGGCTCTGCTGTGTGTGCATATGTGTGCTTGTGTGTTTGTGTGTGTGTGTGTGTGTACGTTGTTTACCGTGCTTCAGTGGCATGTGACAGTTGGGGGAACTCTCTGTGGGTGATGGTTTCAAGAGCGAGTTGCACTGCAGCTCAACTCAGCCATACAGCGCTCGACAGCACACCCACCACGGCTGCAACTCCAGCCACCCATCCAGAATAAACACTCTTTCTCTCTTTCTCTCTCTCTCTCTCTGTCTCTGCATTGTATCCAGTTTAACATCTTCTATCTGCTTTTTCATCTGTAGAGCTGTCTCTCACAACCCCCCCATCTCCCCTCATACATAATTATATATTCTTTCCTCTAACCTATTTAGCAGCCAGGGGATCACTGGCTTTATAACTAATTCATAACATACTCCTCAAACAAAGAAGTAAGAGTTCAAATAGTGTAGGGTAGAATTTATCCAGCTGTAATTGCTTGGAGTGGAATATGTTAATTTTTATGAAATATTGCCTTAATTTTGATGTTCCCATTGCAGATAGGAAGGAAAGTGCAAGGTAGCACTATAACGAATGTTTCACTCTGATAAAACCTACAGCCCCGGCTAATGAAGTTGTAACTACATGCTGTGCTCTGTAATTTAGGAATTTGCTCAGAAACAATTCATTATTACAGATCCTTCTGCTGATCAATTAAATGATAAGGAAACAAAGAAAATCCTGTTTGCTTGGCAATAACTCCGACAGCCGCCATATAGGATGAAGACAAATGAGCTAAGTGAAAATTTAAAGCACAAAAAAAGGGTTCCCTTGAAAGAAAATGTGGGGAAAAATGATAGATATGGAAGCCTACACCTCTGTGATAGCCCAGTTATCTGAGCTGATTACATTCTGCCCCTCTCTCCCAGCACAGAGATTATGAAGGGGGGTGGTTTAATACTTACACCAAATGGCTGACGAGGTGGATGAGATTCCTCAAGCTCTTAAGCATGCTCTGAAAGAAGATTCTTGCACTTGCAGATAAATCATAGCCTTTTGAAAAAAATTGAAGGGAATGTGGAAGCCCACTCACCTTTCTACTGTAATATTTTTAGAGTTTATTGAGCCAGAAGTGGTGCAGCAGAGTGACACAGGAGTGAAGCCTCCCATAGGACTCAGTCTATTAAGCCAGAGGGGGCCAGAGATGTGATTCCAGATATTGGAAAGTTTTAAGCTCCACAGTAATCTATCTTGCTGAACCAAAGCGTGTCAGTGAATAGCTCTCACCCGACTTTTACTGATAACATTTCCTCAATTTCCACATGCCCTTTTCTTTTTTTTAAAGGGACATTAAATTGGGGTGCCAGTTTAGCTGCAGCATCGCCCCAAATGCAGAGTTCACTATCTTTGACACAGCAGACCCTTGATGCACTGTAACCCTATTACCCTTTTAGCACCTGTCTTTCACCATCCTAATAATGAAGGAAGGAAAAGGGACATTTTAATCACTGTCACATATCAGATATGTCGTAGAAACGCCCATGTGGTAAACACTTGTGTTTACTCTTGTTGCCATGGCTACTTACTTTCTAATGTGCTGTTGTTTTATCGAGGATTTGCTTGGCTGTCCTCAGGGCACCCTCCAGGGCCCCATGGACATTTCTGTCTTTTTGGGTCGCTTAATTTTCTGCATTGTCAAACTATGCTCTTATTTTGAAGTACACTACTTCCAGTATATCATGAGTTGCAGAACTTGATAGAAACAGTTAGAAGAACAGTAAAATGGATGAATATTCAGTGAGTTAGATTCACAATAAGTCTTTGAATATCAGTTTAAAAAAAAAAAAAAAACCTTAACCATCCTTCAGAAAATGGTTATGTAGGTGGCTAGCAGTTTTTTACTTCTTTATCTATCTGCTTTATGCCATGTGGCAACCAACGTAAAATACTGTTACTATGAATTTACAGTATGAATTGATGCTTATTTTGAGCTTGGTACTTTCTTTTTAAATTCCATTCAAATTACTGCGACAGCCCCTCCTCAAATTAATGTGACCCAGATGTCTTCTGAGCAGATTCGGGGAAGTAAAACCCCTCACGCTACAAAAAATATCTGACAAAATTGTTTTTGGGACCATCAAAATAACAGGACCACCAAATTTGGTCAGAAATTTGGTCCAAAATCTTGTAGTGTGTACCTCAAACAACCATTTAGAACATAAAAAATACTCATGTCAAAGCCTTCTTAGAGTTCACCCTATGTGGAATATGAATAGAATTTATGGTCTGATCCACCTTGTAAATTTGTCTCTGGAAAATTTACAACTACTTTGCACTCATTCTTTGAAAAAAAAAAATGCTGTGTCATGATGTTGCTGCATGACAGTTCAAGGAGTCATCTTAAAATATGGCTGTCCATTCAGAACTTTTTTAGGTATTTCAGACAGAACCAAAGAAGTGGATCAACAGACAGAGTTCAATAATGTAAAAAGATGAATTATTGGGGCAAACATAACTCAAAAGTTACCTGCCTTGTTTTGTGCCCTACCTTAACCGTTCTTCCCCCTATTTATTATTTATTAATCTATCCCTGTTGCAAATTGCTTGTTCCGCTCAGACTAAATGGATGGAGTCCATCCCAGCTCATACTTGCTGAGTTCACTCTGATCAGGTGGTCAGTCTTCTGCAGCTCTTGCACACAAATGGACTTACAAACACATTCACACCTACTGGCAATCAAAAGTTTTCAATTCACCTAGCCCGCATGTCTTGGGGTCCAAAAAGGGGAGTGGAGCACCCAGAGGAGACCAACAGAGAGGCAGAAAGAACACGCAAACTCAATTTGAGCCCGGTTCCCTCGTGCTGTTTGGGGACAGCATTTACCGATTCCTGCTACTTTAAAAGTCTTTTTTTAGCCGTCTTTTTGCCATCACTCACCCAGTGGATTTCCTTCCAACATAAATTTGAATATTGTCAGGGAGTTTCAACAAAAAGCATCAAATGATGGGTGTTGGCTTAAGACCAAGTGTCAGTCTGAAGGCTGATTCTGCCGCCGTGTTGATTAGGCTATCTACTGAAAACACTTTGAATGCAGCTGTGTTTACATACATTACTGCTGCCAGGGAAATATGACATGCACATAGATTTACACATGTTAATCCTCATTTCTGAAATGTTAATTATTACACTGACAAGGACGTTCGGCATAATTTGATATTTCTATGCAAGAGAAAAAGCTTTTATTTTTAGTAGTAGATGCTTGACATTGACTGTATTCAATTTATTCAACGCCTCTGCTTCAGAGTGTATTCTGACGCCGAAATATCATGCAAACAGCAGCCAGGTAGACTCCACACGTACTGTAAGCCAAGTCATAATTTGCCGTGGGACTGGACGCTCCAGTGGGTGTGTTGTTCCACAGTGTCTCATCAATTACATTCCCAGAGAGAGAACACCCGGCTGTTTTCTGTTTTCTTCCGATGCTGGGGTTAATGGTCCTTTTCTCAAAAGCCTCTGCCAGCCAGTAATTGGAGCAACTTAACAATCATAAGTGCAGGCTTTGTTAGTGCAGAGATCACAGGCTGAATATGCTGTTATTAAGTATGAAAAGCCAACTTTTATTGACTGACCCTTTTTTGTTCCATCTTTTCCACCTCATTTCACATTTCCCTGTCTCTGCTTTTGTATGCTATATTGACAAAAGCCATCAACCACCCTAAAAGAGCATTTTAATGCATAAAATCAATCCCCCTATAGTCACTTTAAATATATATTTAAGTCATCTGGATCCTTGCCTAGAGGAAGAGATAATCAAATTGTTAACAGTGACAAGAAACAAATACCTTAATTTTTGTTTTTACATTTTTGGAACTGTTGATTCCTACATGTCTATTAAAGCTCTTGTGAGGAATTTCCATCTGATTAAACAGAGTGAAATGAATATTGAAGCCCTCTTTTCACATGTTCCTAGGTGATTTATCAATCTGACTTTTAAAAAAAAAAGGTTGAAAGAGATTTTAATTCAAAGATTTAAAGGACAAAAAAAGCAAATTCTGCTTTGTCTACAAGGATACCAAATTGACATAAACTGAAATGTCTTCATTGGAGCTCTAAATGAGGGTAACATGCAGTGAAAAGGTGGTTCACTTCTCTCAACCAGTCAGGATTCAAATTTGCATAATCACCCATTCACAGCAAATTATCATACCAACCAAAGATGCAAAAAGTTCACACAAAGTATTGATTCAGAGATGATTTTATTGATTTCAAATGATCAGTTTACCAGTATGCAGGGACTAAAATATTCCCTCTAATCCACGGTTGGAAATCCTTCCAAAGCAAAGGACTTTTCTAATTTTCCTTGCTGTATAAATTGACATTAAACCAAACATTTCAATTGACAGTCAAGTCCAAACGTGACTGCAGGGGTGGACTGTGTGCCAGTGTCACATTCTGCCACGACATGAATGTTTGCTATAACACCATACCACCATCATAAATGAATTTCCCTTCGAGGATAAAGTAAAGTTATTCTTATCGCCAGTTTAAACTTGGGTTTTGTTTTTTCTTCACACACTTCAAGATTCAATTCCCTCAAAAACTGATGCAACCATGATGTCAGGTAAGAAACTGTTATATATCAGAGTGATTTTTGACTGATAGCAACCTCGTGTTTTCCCTGTACCGCCTCCGCCTTGTGTCATAGCGGGTGTCTTTGTTAATAATGAAGAAGATCTGTGGCACCATGATCGGGTAAACTTGAGTTTGATGTTGGCAAGTAACAGTAGCTTCTGGGATTTGTGTCTCTGTAACAACGCATCTACCAACTTGAACCAACTTGAGGATCTCTGGTTAGAAATCTCGGCCGAGAAGAAGCTTTTCTTTGTGGAGTTTAAAAGTTCTCTGGGTCTGTTCTTTAGATAATTTCAATTTCAATAATTTTAAGCAATAATCCCTGAATTTCAATAGCCTGTGGAGAAAGAACAGGTTGTGGTAGCCAACTGGGTATGTTTTGTTTGCCGTGTGAGTTTGCATGCTGTCGCAGCGTTGGTTGATTTTTCTTATCCAGCAGATTAAGACAGGATTGTCAGTTTCCTTACGCCTCCTACCTAGAGAATATGTGTTGGCATCCATGTCTGTGCTTGCATCTGTCAGTCACATATTACATGCCTCACACTTCTGACCTCTCCTCTTGCTGATATGTGACACAGATGTTGTGTCGTCTCTTCTGTTTTTTTGACCATAGACAATCTGGTGTGGCACACAGCGTGGTATGCAGATCATCTGACAGTTAGTCAGTGCAGACTGGCTCCAGTGTGTCAGCAGCAGAGAAGTGCAGCACTTCATACTGCAGAGTCAGCCTCTCCCAGCAGTCATTTTTACCATGATTTAGAGGGTTATTACATTGCCTGCAGGAAAAAGAACCATCTCTGTGATGTGCACTGTATTTCATCAGGGAGGAGCTCTCTGTGACGAGTGATGGCATGTCAGCCAGAACTCATATTGACAGGTTATGAAAGCGTTGACAAATATGACTTGATTTGACAAAAATCAGATGAAAAATGGGACAGGAAAATCAAAAGGGTCCAATCCTGCTTGAGAGAGGGAACATCTGAGCAAACTGAATTGATACAAATAATACCGTATTTTGTGTTTGTTTGCTCTCAGAGCAGTGTGCTGCCTTCAATCTGTGACAGTGAAGTGGTTTCTCTGAAGTTTACTGAATCCACTGTGAAGAGAGAAAAAGACAAAGAAAATGCCCCACAAAGATCGCAGACATGGTGTATTTATTTAAAAACGAAAGCTCTAGCATGTACACTAGTTCACAGGTGCGCCCGTCACATGTTCAAACCAACCCAATTTAAGACAAATAGCCAAGTTTAATCAAAATATTATGGGCACTTTTAAGCTAATTAAAGGAAATGGGACAAAAAACAGAAGTGGTCATCCTTGACAGAAAACAGTTTAATCAAATAGTTATGGTGTGGGCACTAAATGTGCTCAGCCCATCTTTTATGTTTGCTGTATTTGCAGGCACAGAACCCCAAGCCAATCAGGTTACTAGCAATATTGAACAACAAATATTTAGAAATAAGAATTCTTTATTTTTTTATCATGTTGAATGGCACAGTTTTTTCTCTACATATTTTATATTCACAAAGCCAATTCAATTTACTCCAAACCTTTATTTGTAGCTTTTGAAAAGGACACTGAGCAGAACATTTGGTCATTTCCAATTCAAATCTATGCTCTTAGTTTAAGCGTTTATTATGTGAACTTCTCAAGCTCTGTCCTTGACTCCTTTAATGACTCTATGTGTTTTATTTTTCCTTGAAGACTACAAAAAAGACATCTGCCAATTTCAGTGTGAAACATCATCATGCAGATGTACAGCTAATCATACTGAGTGATGTCACTATAGCAGAAGCAGATCAGATCACCCAAATACATCTGGTGCCTATGCTTGCCAACAAACAAACCAGTAGGCTATCATCTTGGCAAATGAGCAATAAATATAGACAACTAATGTTTTGCACAAGTTGAGGTTATAACTTCAATGTTCCCCAAAACCTAAAAAATCATGCTGAAGAAAGAAAGAAACAAAATGGAGTCTTGAGAAATCTACACATTGGGAGGTATCCTCAAAAACTCCTGATTGTTCTGACACTAGACTCTTTTTAGTGGCCCTAGACTCTGAGTGTGGGAATGTAAGACCAAAAGACTGAGATTGAACCAGGTTTCCATAATAATACTAATAATACCCCCATACATGTGCATGGGGCCTGAATACAGGCAACTTAAGATGCACTTGTTTTTTAATGATTAGTGCTCATATATAGCTTGTCTGAGCTGAGCAGGCATCTTTCACCTCAACAGTGTTGGATGACAGACGAAGAAGATGATCTGTTGTTCCTCTCAGCTAACTGTGTGTTAGATAGTGTTTTGGTTTAAAGCAGGAGAGAGCAAGTTTTTACCATGGAGTGAAAGAGTGTTAGGACTCAGGAATTGATTATGCGTCATCAATGACGTTATATTCATCTGACCCTGTATGTCGTTATGTGGGAGAAAACTGTCACAACGTGTGTCTTCAGTATTAATACAAAAATACATTTCAGGGTTTTTGAGAGAGATTGCAGCAAAACAAGTCATATCTAGTCAAAAGGCAGTGTGATGCAACACAAAGAGTCTGCTGCTCTGAGTTGCCCTCCAGGACCCGCGGATATTCAGCTTATCATGTCGAAAAAGTGAGCGTCAGGCCAGTCTGCTGCCTTTAGCCCACTTGGCAGCCTGGTGGCTGTTGCTCATCTGTCCCCAAGCCAGTGTGAGCACATCACCGATCTGGACCAGGATTAAAGGACCTAATACCAACAGCTGGGCTGAGATTAGCCATGTCAGTATTTACAGTTATTTTGTCAACCAGTGCACCACACTCTGCTCAAACAATGAAGTGTTACATTTGAAATCCCAGTTTGTTTGTTTGTTTGTCTTTTATTTGGATGCTGGATTTAAATTCAATCAGAATTGCAATGCATATAAATGTAGAGATGCCATGGTGGAGAGATACAGGCTAGTTGAGTTACGGAGTGAAAGAGAAGTGCATGAAATGCTGAAAGAAGGCACCTCCTTTGTTTCACCAACAGTACTATAAATAAAAGATGTGTATATAAAAAAAAGAGGAAGACTGAAGGGGGATGAAGAGAGCAATGATTAACTTGAAATGTGAATTTCTGCAGCATAAAGATGTTGATGGATTGAGCAGCTTTATTTCTGTGTGTGTGTGTGTGAGAGAGAGAGAGAGAGAGAGAGAGAGAGAGAGAGAGAGAGGGGGGAAAAAAATGATATGTGCTATTGTGTTTGCACACACACCTCCCCCTGTGTGTGTGTCAGCGTGTGCCTTCACCACTGAGATCATGAATATGCATGTATGTGTTCACACGGAGAGCGACGTGCTCTCTCAGCAGAGACTGATCACCCCATGATGGGCGATCACCATAAGATTGGACTGATTTTTTTTCCCTATACCAATCACTCATATGGAAATGTCATATAAAAAAAATGAATGTCTTTTTCTGAAGTGGCACCACAGTCTTTCTTCGGGTAGACAGAGCGTTTTAATCTGCTCAGACACTTAATGTGATGGAAGATGTGGTATAGGGATCCTGGGAAGGTGTTGAAAGCGGCAGGTCAGTGACAGCCTGCCAGAGCAGCATCCTGTACATATCAAGGATCTGTGCTGGGTGGCCTTGGGATCACCGGGGGGTTTGCATAGATGTGATTAACAGAGATTTGGGGTGAATAATCTGCTAAGCCGCTCAGTAGAGCAATGGTGAGGAGGGGGAACTGAGGGGAATGGGAGGAGCTTAGGGTTACTGAGACATAAACACAGGACCTTTTCTGATACAGGATAAATTATGGCTTTTAAATGCTTTACAAGCACCTACAGTATATGCCCAGTGGGAGCACTCTACTCCACCACTTTCCCACCCTCTTACCCGTGTACTTCATAAGATTCTATGTGCAAATTTGTGTCCTCTTAATTAGACATGGTGATTTGATCCAAAAATAAATGTGTCAGTAGGGCAAGACCACCAAACCACCATCCCGTGCTTATTCTGATGATAGGTAATTGAGATGAAGGATTAGTGAGGAGAAAATTTCCAAATTGTGGCCAAAGGAGTCAAATTTCATGGGCCTCAGGATACATTGTAGAGAAAATTATTATTTTGCTTATCTCATTATTCCCAATTATTTTGTAGTTTGCTCTGAAAGGCTCTATCATACTGGTCAACACTTGCCTGTAATTTTATGGATTTTTTAACCCTAAATTTTCCAGAGTTGCCTGTCCACACTCCTCTCTTTAGAGTCCCATTCTGATATATATTTATATATATATATATATATATATATATATATATATATATATATATATATATATATATATATATATATATATATATATTATATATGTATACCGTATATATATATATATATATATATATATATATATATATATATATATAAATCGCATTACCTGTGTCATATTCAGCTCAAGTAGATCATTACCATTTGCCTCTGAGTCGTTAGCGGAGAAAGCGCTGCTCTGCACACTCGTCTTCTCGTTAGCTTGTAGCCTAACATTGCTGGTGTCGTAGAAGTGGCAGGTAACATAGGAGCTTTTCAGCTCTCAGACACAAATGTCTTTAGGGACACAATGCACAGCAATCCGCTACCGCACACGTTTGTTTCGCAATCATCCTCTGTATTTCTCCTATGTACGCAGAGTGTGGCCTGAATAGCTGGGCGGAGCTTGGATTGGTTAGGTATGAAATCTCACTGTTTCTGAACCTACAGTTTGAGTGTGTGAGAGACTAACAGCGATTTGAATGAAAAAATACTCGGAAAAGCAATTTGATGTTTAGTTTTCTCATGATATGTTCTGTAGCATCAGAAAATCCCGTATGAACATCTAAAAAATAAGAAATACATGATTTTCATTGTAGTTGAAAATGACTCTTTTTTTATATTTTTTTCCTCATTCTGTTGTATTCCACTCTTTTGGGTTAGCACCGGTCACTTGATATGAACGCAATCATACTGCCTTCTCTCTTGTGGTAAATTTACCCAAATATTTGCAATCTTATCCCATGGGCTTACCAACACTAATGATGAAAATCTTATAGAGGGCTAGCATGGAAAGATCCAAGTCTGGATCAAAATTCAACTGCGTGTGTTTGTCACACTGAAAATTTCAGGAAGGTTTTAGTATTTTTGTACAAAAGTTGCAGTTTTCAGGAACAACAGCCAAACTTAGATGAGTGACTGGCTGCGTCGGAGGTCAAGAAGAGGAATGCTTTTGAGTTATTTTTCAAACAAGTGGCATGACATGCATCCTTGTACCCTTGAAATTGCCTGCTGTGTCACAGTTTATAAAAGTCTGTGAGATGTTGAGGAAGCCTTTTAAAGTGGAGTCAGTGTGTAGGTGCCTCAAACCTCCATTCTACCTAATGGCCAGTAAAAGGCAGCTTCACTGGTTGTAGAAAGACTTGGAAGAGTTTCGATTCGGTGTGTTGGCATGCACAGTTAGTCAAGCTACAGTCATTTTAAAGTGACTGCTGTTGTTGACTCTGTACAGCGTTGGGTGAGAATGGGTTTTTTGCCAAAAGTTTCCCCTTTGCATTGGAGACCCCTTTGGCTAGCTACTATTTGACTTTCTTTCTGGTTAGGCCCATTGTGTCACATAATGAAATAATCAACAAACAAGATAGCAGGAGGCCAGGATGTAAAAGGAAAAATATTAGCAACTTTACAGCTCTTTTCTTTTCATACATAGCCTTGGCTTTACTTTTAAATGGGATGTGTGTTACATATCATGCATGTGGTGATATCCTAAAGCAGTCAGCAACATGGGCCTCCTTTCTACACATTCATATTATTCGATTTTCAAGTCAAAGCCCTGAACAAACCGAGGAGCATACGTGCAGAGCACTTCGGCCATTTGGAGCAGATTGAGGTGTATGCAAGAGAAAATTGATCCTCATCTGCATTTCAGGGGTATGTTAGTCTGACTCAGATGAAATTGACAGCGATTTCAGTCATCCTAACATGTTAAGATCTAATTTAAAGTCCAGTTTCTTTTAGACCAATGCAGTAAATCTCTGTATGTAAACATAGTAACTATTGAGATGGGCTAAATAGTCCTAATTACTCCATGGTTCCATTCAGCAGTTTTTTTGCCATTATGAGTGCAGCATGGTGTTTGTTTGATAAAAATAAAATAAAACAGCCCCACTCAGGGTGAAGTAGGGAATAAAGCAGGCTATACTTTAGGGGAAGGCTACCTGGTAAACATTTTGTTTTAACTGTGAATATTCAGCCAGGATGGAGACAAATCAAAAGATATCCACTGTGTCCCTGTCATACGAGTATGGTGGTCACGATCGTCCTGAAGAATGACATGATGACTGCAAAGACAGTGAAATCAAGGCAATCCTTTTTCCATTACAGAGTCAATGGAAAATGGACTATGTTTATATTGCCCTTCCTCTAGCCTTCTAAGTTATACTTGACGTCACATTCATCCATTCACTCTACATTTACATACTGATGGCAGAGGCTGCTTTGCAAAGCACCATCAGTTTTGACAAATTCCATTCACAAACCCGGGTACAGCCAGGAGGCAGGTTGGGTAAAGTATCTCTTCAAGGACACTTTGTCTTGTGGACAGCAGGAATCGAACCCCTAACCCTTCAACTGAGAGATGACCAACTCCACCAGTGAGTCCCAGACAATAACTGCAAAGCACCTGGACTCATCGCAAATATGTAGACCCTAGCAATAAAGCATGCTGTCCAATAAGTGACTACAAACCTCAGTGCAGATACATATATGTGTATCATGATGGCAGAATCCAACTCTCCAATTCTCAAAGTCTTGACATCAGTGTGCCTAAAGCAGCTCTTATAAATCAGGTTTCACAATGTAATCATGTGAACCTATGTGGCTCATGTTGGACAGGTGGGCAGGTGGTAACCCCAGGTTACATGAACCCTGTGTATCTACACACATGTTTGATCATTTCTCTTCATTTACTCATTGAGAGATCAAAGGTCAAATCAGCACAATCAAAGCAACACAGTGCACCGTATTTTATCAGTTAATGTGGCGGCATGGCATTACCATATTAATTAGTTTTCTTTTGTGCTGAATGCCAGCAGTGATGGGGGTGCATGCAGTGCCCTTCTCTATAGCTGTGAGCATTTATTCAAATGCAGCCATACATATCTATATGCTAACCAAACATGCACATATTGTGGGCCATCTGTATGTACCCGTACAAAGAAGGATCGTTGTGGTAAACACAGCTTAGTAGCACCGTCCCTGGCAGGGTGTTTGATCATGCTGGATGGTGTAGACTAACAGATTATCACCGCAGATTTTTTTTCTTCCTCTAACATCAATTTTCTTCCATTAAATTCTACAAAAGTCAGAGCCATAGGGAAATGTGATAAACACTCTATAGGATAGTAAAGGTTTTCGAAACTGATGAAATAAATGAACAAAATGGTAAGCACATTGAAGGAAAGGAGCAGAAAAGAGCAGATTAAACCTTTTTAACCTTTAAAGGTCTACGAGAGAACAGGTTTTTGTTTATCCAGTTCTTTCTGCTGTGATAATGTCCAAGATGATGGCTGTGAAACACAGCAGCGTGCATAATTTCAGTTAGAGGAGGCGAAGAAAGCTTTCTCCCTCTCTCCCTGGGTGACCGCTGCTTTAGTGAAACAAGGCGGATAAAAGGCTAGATTCTGATCCCTGACTCATTTTTCCAGCTCATGTTGTACATCTCCACAATATTGCTGTAAGGGTCTATGATATCCATGGTCTTTGAGAATAAATAATGTGATTGTCTTTTTCTATATTTTGCCTCCTCCGTTGTTTTTTTTTTTTTCCTCTTGTTGTTTTTCATATTCTTCCAATAAAAGCCAGAGCAAGGGCCGAGGTTATAAACACGGGTGAAACGTGCCTCCCAGCACAATCAGATTTGGCAGAGGTTTCTTTAAAAACCCAAGATGATGGTAAGACAGAACATCACAATTAGCGAGGAGGATTTCAGCATCTTAAAATGCAAAAACATGAACTTGGGTCATGTTCAAATATTTGCATACAGCCGTGCACACAAATGCGCATCTGGATTTACAGGTGTTAGTAGATGAGATGGTCCGGGGAGCAGGAAGGAGCAGATTTACATAGGTTTGTCTGAGAGATAGAGGAATGTGTTCTACTGAAGAAATGCATGGAGACAGGAGTAATTAATTATAGATGTGGAAATGTGGTCTGAGGGAATGCTGTTACTGTAACTAGAGGCATGGCAAGTGAGAGATGAGGGAATGTGGGGAGAGGAGTGAGGGGGGAGGGGAGAAGCCTCCTCTTATACCGTCCACAACTTCAATTTACATTACATGACAAGAGAATAGAGGTTAATTAAACATGACAATGCTAGGGCGTTTATTGTTAACCCTTCGCTGTGTTTGTCTGGCTCCAAACTGAAAGGCCAAAGAATGCATAAAAAAATACTTTGGGTTCATTGAGAGTGAAAATTAAAATATCGACTGAATAAAGAGGTTATGAGTAAAGGTAATGTGGGCCCTCTGGTTATGAGTGGCACAAATTTGGATAAATAGGACAGAAGTTGAAGCTATCATTATATTTAGGACCAGGGTAAATGGAAAGGATAAAAACAGCACTCGTCATGAAATTCTGCCTCTGTTTCGAAAAAGTCCTCCCCAGTTTACAGGAACTGAATCGCATCCAAAACTCTGCTAAATTTTTGTTTTGCCACAGGCCCGCTCACTTTTCACCGCGCATCTATTTTCAAACCTTCGTATTGACGCTAATTTGACTCGACACTAATGATGCCAAAAAAGCAGAGCGAAGCGGTGCAAGGGTTGTCTAGCTGCCTGCTTATAATTTTGGAGACTGCTGACTTTGGGTAACCATGGAGCTCCTGAACTTGCGCTGCCTTTGAGATAAGATTTTATGCCAGGTTTCAAAAATCGAAATGAACTCAGGTCAGATTTACCTTAGGGCTGTACCAATTGCTTGAAATATGCTTCAATATAATAAGGGTAATTTTCACAAATGCATACACTCTCGAAAGGCACAAATAAGGTATTGAAAACATGTCACACGTCTAATTATTTATCGTAAAACACTTAAATTGGTCGATGGTGAGTTTACCAAAACACACGTCGGTAATTGTGATGTTTTCAACGAGCTGGGTACCTTTTTTTTTTTCCTGTTAAAGGGTGCCTTGATTTCCTCCTGCTGATGTGGATGTGAAATTATAATAGGTAATGTACTTCTGCGCTGGGCTTGTAGCCTCAGGGGACATTGTGTAAACGTTCCTCATCTCCCCACTGATCGTACTCCTGACTGATTGCTGATGACTTTTTTAGGCCACAGACATGTTAAGTTGTTTATTTATTTAAAAAAAAAATCCCCCATGCAAATTGCCCTCTACACTTTGGATTTTTTTTTAATCCACCCACCAAATTGTGTGTTGGCAGATCTGTCTTGATTTCTGCTGCTGCATGGCTCCTCAGCAGTGATGATGTGTTGTGGTCATCAGCAAAGTTTGCGATATAAGACCAGGGCAGCTGTTTTTTTGTTTATGCCGGGTGTGCGTCAGTGTGCGTTTTCTGCATGTGACAGATATGGGACATGCTTGACTGCTGTTGAGAAAGTGACACAAACCCTACAGGCAATGGTGTTCAGAAAGAATCTCCAGCAAACTCCAAAGCACAATTTAGCAGACCACTGTCATAAGAAATCGCTTAACTGCTTTAATGCATTTTCTGGCACTGGATCACTTACTTTCAAAACCTTTGCAGCACTCTAATGGCCATTTACACTTTATAGTGCCTGACATAAGGCTTAGAAACATTGCATATGTGGGGATTAAGCTGCAATTCAACAATTTCTACAAAAGAAAACCGCCTGATTTCTACTCTAACTAGCTGTATATTTTCACTGCATCCATGACTCCCAGATGAAAATACAACCATCTGCATGCAACAACTCAAACGTTATGAGTGTCTTCATCTTCCCTCTCAGCTCATAAACAATTCTGTTTCTTTTTTGCCTCTGCAGTATTGCTTTATGGTGCAACCACAACATTTTTCTTAAGGGCGGAGATGTAAGGTGTGAGGTTGGACCAGCGCCATCCACAAGCAAGCAAGCACTCTGCACAAAAATAACAAAACACTGCATGAGATAATTAGGTATTAATTTTGTAACCCATCACCATCTGTCTGTCATACCTTGTTTATTTACTACTCTGTGTTATGACGTGAAAGGTTGTCTTTTTCAATTAATTAATGTTCTGAACTGACTCAATTAGTGCTTAATTAATAGGTCAAGAATGATTACACTATGCAACTCCTTAATTGCATCAGAGTTTGCGTCTCACAAGCTCTCGTGTTTCTTTCACAGATGCTAAAAACAACCATTGAGACACTGAAAAAATTAGTTATCTAGTTTTATTCTGTAAGACTAAACAACTCCAGACCTGCATCTTTTTATGGCTGAGAATTGATGGCATCCAGTTTACTTGCCCTTATTGTTATGACTCTGCTTTGAGTGCTAAGCTTTACCAGTGCTGTGGTCCAGTTACTAAACTTAGAGTCTGTGTCAAGTCCGCAGTTCACAGTGTTTAAATCTGAGTCCAAGTTATGTGAGTCACCATAACCTGCGTCCAAGTCTGAACTGAGTCCCAATTGCCCGAAGGGTTTACAAAGAGGGAGGCTGCTTTAATCCAAGCCATTCACTCGACAAACCTGGACTAATTGTGTGGGACCTTGCCATTAGACATTAACATCAACATTAACATTAGATTCTCAATGATCCTGTTAGAGTGTCTGGATTTAAATTATCTATGTGCTGTGCATTCTGTGGAGAAGCACACTTCAGCTCTCTTAATGGGAACTGCAAGCTAACAGGAACAGTTAGGTGGTAAAGTAATTTTAGTATCTCGCTCACTTTAATGGGTGTGTACCTGATGGATGTCTTTCCCCCATGTATCAGGTAAATTGCGTTGTCCTTGCTTGTATTGGATAAACATTTTTGGAAAGTAAAGCAGACAGTTTTTGGTACTTGTGAACATGAATGCAGGTGAACAAACACACCTGCTCTTTCCTAAAGCTTGTAAAGAGAACTTTCAGTTTGGGGTGTCCCATAACAACTTTTTTACTTCAGATACTGTACCAATATTGGAGCCTTCAGTACTGGCCGATAGTGATATTGAGCCGATATTGGCACAAACTTGCTCATGACATGTTTCTTTGTCAGACTTAAACAAAAAATACTGCTATACGACCGACATCACTCCTACTCCTTCCTACTTTGTTAGGACCTTAATACACACTGTTGTTCATGGTGATCATGTGGGCTCTACAGGCTAGATCTAGGCACTGCTAGATTGAGGTGCTGGAGCAGAGTCTGGAATTGACTGCTTGTATCGGACTGCTGGTACCAGAGATTTTAGATGCATGATGATATAGTACAATATTCATTTGTTTTTGTTTTTTTGCTGATATCAGGCTGATCTCCAATATCAGTATTGGATTGGGACATCTTTACTTTCAGTTTACATTAATGTTGGTGCTCCATGTGGGAAAAGGGTGCAGCTACAGTTTTATTCTGCACATGCAAGCATAAAGAATTTATTGGTAAAATGTCCTACCCTGATTCCTACAAGGATTCACATCTACCATGTCCTGTAAATATTAGTAATGGATAAAGCTTTAAAATGGCTGTTTTTTCAGGGGGCTATATAATGTTTTGTCTGACACCCTCGCCCCTCACAACAGTTCAGGCATACAAAATTACAGCATGGAAATTCTTAGTCTTGTTCTTAATGGCCTTGTTTGCTTTTGTAGATTATAAAGAAGCATTATCTTTATTATTTTCTGTCCATTTCAAGAACAGTCAGAAACTCCTCACAGGAGCTTTGAAGCTGAATAATTTACAATCCCCAAAAAGACATTATCATGAGAATTGAGAATAAATAAATACTTTGTCTTAAGTTTTATCAGGGCACTTTGAAGGCAATGAAGATAACTGCAGGGCTCAGATTTCAATGTTACTTGTTACTATTGTAACTAATGTTACTAATGTTACTATTTTCACAAATAGTTACATTTCCTTCTCTACCTGTTATGGTGAGACACTATTACAGGTAGATGTGTTCGATAAAGATTATCTTAACTTAAGATGAACTTGTTTTAATCATAACAAATCAAATCACCAAATAGCTCTGCACTATCCCTGAATCAGAACATAGCCATGAAGGTTAGATCATATCTTTAAGGATAAATACACACCCATATCTACAAGTCATATCATGTTTTTGATGCATAAAAATAGACTTCTATCCTTAAAAACAGACTCTGCATGAGAACTGAATGAATAAACCAGAAAATAAGTATACCAGAAAAAATAAATGTTTCGCTATGTTTTGAAATGTCTCCTTCTGTATAGAAATAAATCCATGTATTTGGTAACAAATAGAGTTGATATTCTACCAGTGAATCATTCAGGGAGCTTGCAGACTGAGCAGCAGGTCTCAAGATCTCAAGTGGGATCTTCATGGATTTGATGTTGTGGTGAAATGGTAAAATGAAATGCAGTTTTAGAGGGCTGCTGTAGCTGAAGGAGTCTCAAGAAATCAGGACGCCGTGATGGAATATCTAGAATTTTTTAGAAAACAATCACATAACCCCCCTGCTTCTGTTAATCATATAATGAGCCCCTGTATAGTTATTTGTATTCAGATACTTCCACCGTGTCACATATTTTTACCACCCATTGTGTCATGAAATGAAGCCCATTTACAAATCATTCTCCTTCTGATTTGATAAATGAAGCTGGTGAGCGAGTGAGTCCCCTGAATGGCTGCTTGAATAATTGAGCAATACTCAATCAGACAACATTAGGCTGAGGTGTCGGGCCCCGCCATCTGAAATAATTACCATCCTACAACAGACTACACATGGGCGCTGCCTCTACAGGGGCTCCTCATTTCAGATCAATAGATTAGAACAACACCAACCCCCAACTGATACCCCATGTGTCGCTATGAACACCACTTAAAGGACAGAGACCTGCACAGGGTTCATAGAGAGGGGGGACGGGGAAGTAAAGAAGATGGACACCCACAGCAGTGTGGGGGTGTTGGATAGCTATCATTGCAGTGGGGTAATGCAGAATAAATCACAGCACAGAACCAACAGTACTTATATATGTGAACACATACCCCACCCCCACACATTTGCAGGAGCCTATTACCAGGTGGTTGTGTTTAATAAGTAATTCACTTTCAATTTATTTGGACATGATTTATGTGCACCATCCATCCTAAAACAAATGAAAACCTGCTTTTTTTTTTAGACCGTGATTTTAGAGGGTCTCTGAAACTGAGACCATATGATTGGATATTTAGTTGCACATGGCTTGGGCTCTGGTCACTCTATTTGTACTTTTTCCAATGCACTTTCAGAAGTACTGTTTGTGTTAACTTATTTTGCCTTGAATTGTATTATTATTATTGTTGTGACGTATGTTGCTGACCTCTTGGCCAGGTCCCCCTTGTGAAAGAAATCTCAATCTCTCGATCTCAGTGAGTTTCTTACCTGGTTGAATAAAATAATTTTAGGAGAAACCCTATTTTGACCACTAGTCACCCTTCGCTTGAAATGATATTTTGTCTTCTTTTTTATCAGACATAGCTTGTAGGTGTTACTTTTATACAACTTTGTAATGACAAAATAACCTGCATGAAAAACCGATACATAAAAGGTCTGAAGCTAGTCATTAGCAACCCATTTAGCCTCATTAGCATAGATTTGCTATTGGTACAATGTCTCCTGCTGTGATGTTACTTACAGCTTGGGGTTGCAAGCCGTCATGGAAGGTCCTTGTAGATGGAATAACTCTAACAGTTGAAAAGTAAACCCGGCTCATAATGGCCTTTCTTTACAAAGAAGTCATGAGTGAAGTGGAAAGCACAAACAGCTGACTTTCAGCTGTTGTTATTCCAAGTGGCCTACTTGTGAGTTAAATTAACATTAAACTTCACTTTAAACACATTAAACTAAATATGCCTATTGATTTTATAAGGATGAGATGAAGCCCAAACCGTGCCGTGTTTTCTGTTTACTTTGTGTTTTCTTCACTTCGGTTGATGTCTCCTTCACTCAGCTCTGTGTGTCTTTTAACCTCCCTTGATGTTTATAGAGTGTTTGCTTTTCCCTGTTTTGATCCTAAATGACTGGTCAGCCATAAATCACAGATGTTAAGTTTTGTGCTTCTCAAAGTTATGTTAGAGACATCCGCCATAGGTCTTACCAATTTATAATTCTGATGCAAACTAGTGTTTTTGCTGCAGTGTCAGCAAGAGCTAGTGAAGTAAGCCAGACCTTTTTTCAGGGACGTGATTTGACTTGATCAGTTTCTCCTTTTGCCTAAAGATGGGTTTTACCAACCAGAATCAGGTATTAATATATGTGATGGTATTTTATTTTTTATTATTAACATTTGATATGATACATTGCCTCTTATCTACCTTTCTCCACTGTAGTTATGTTCTGATTTAATGTCTGTTTTTGTCCAGTTTTCCTGTTTTTCCTTTGTTTCATGGTCCCTTAAGCTTTGCTTTGATGGAAGCATCTTTAATTTAGCACCATGGGAAAAGGAGGTAGTCATGTGATTGTTTGTGTGTTTTGTTTCTGGAATGGGTCACTAAGTGTACAGTAGTCACATGACAGCCAACCAGGCATGTTTATGTGCCAAAGTAGAGTCTGTTAGTGAGACTCCTGGACTCCAGCACTCCAGACTGGATGTGATTGACAGCTGAGCCAAAGGGCCTTTGGCTCCTTCCTGATTTTCTTTTTCACGAGAGGGGTCCTTCGGGACTTAGAATCCATGCTGCTGTATATCAGCAGAACAGCTTATGGCTGTAATGAGGATGAAAAACAGACTGAACACTAGGCCTTTCTCATTCAGTGCTGCTTTGTGTTTTATAAACTATCATTCAATCTTAGTGTATGCTGCTTTTTTGACAGTAGCTATTCTTAAAAAATCATAGTCACACTTAATTAATTGGCAACATGAATGACAATGACTGAAAAAAGGGCCTTGAGTAAACATTCAGCCAATATTTTTTAAATACTGCAAACTCTGAGTTACAGTGGTGACTAGTTTTTCATTAGCTAGTCATTAAACTTGAATTCAGAAATGACACTTAGCTGCCAGGTTTTTTATGCACTTACTCTTTGCAGCCCATTTCTTTTGTTTCCCACCACTGGTTGTTGTCAAAAGGCGCTCTTTATTATTGAAATTTGGCTTCGAATAGACATTTTACAAAAACAACATGTCCTGGGGTATTAATGCAAAGCAGCTTCATAGAAATCATGAGCTCTATTTTTAAACATAATTACAGCAGTGGCTTTCAGGACAGTCACTCCTGTAGATACTTAAAGCGGTACCTTTTGAGCTATTTTGCTATTTGGGATAACAATTGTGACAGAATGAGGAACTTTTGAAGCTGTAACCTTTTTAACTTAGCGGTAGCTAGCTCATACCTGCAATGGAAATGTATGAGTACAGCTTTTAAAGGCGCTGCTTGACAATTCTTGATGTTCTGTCTCTTTGAAATCAGGCACAGACATTTCTGCCGTTGATATCTAAAATGCTAGTCCAACAACGGCAGGATGCAGAAATGTATCTTGTATGAATGTAATTCTAATGAACCACAATGTATAAAAATGGCATATTTCACCAATTGCTTTATAAAAAAAGTGCCATGATAGAGTTGTTACTCCTCTGTTAGCTACAAATCTGACTCATCAGGTGTGGAGGACATTTAGTATATTTTGTAAAAGAAATAAGAACCTCCAACAGGAACATCTCAGTGTCATTCCACTGCTGTCAATAAGATATTCTGAAACCATTTTAGCCCAGACAAGAACTAGTGCCTGTTCCCAAGTCTTTTCATAAACCCCATAAAGGCATGTTTGATTGAGTCTTCATCCATGGTCACTGAAGCTTTCTTCTCTGAACTGTGCATGCAGTGGTGTGTCTCTTTTCAGAGAACCAAGGCCTGACCCTGCGGCAAAATACAGCAGACATCTTTAGAGCACCGTTTTCATCCAAAGATTTAGAAAATATCCCAAAAAACTGACAGCAATAGTGATTCATTTTATAGGCCATTATATTCATAGACACTGAATGTTATGCATTCTAAGACTCCTTTAGATAGATAGATAGATAGATAGATAGATAGATAGATAGATAGATAGATAGATAGATAGATATTTTGAAGTTATGTCCAACACTTATCTTCATTGTGAATTTTCACCACCTTTGATGTATCCTTAAATTTGATGATTTTTTGGACATTTTTGCCTCTCTCATGGGTGACTAAGTATCTATTGGATCTTTTCATTGCTTTGTGTTCTAGCAACTGCAGTGGTCACTTCAGGGCAGGTGCCAAACTGTCATATTTGTGTTGAAACTCTCAGGTATCCACACTTAGCCTGAAATTCTACATTTTATTGCTGACATTGTTGTATCCCAGAGGCTAAATTTCGATGAAAAACTGACCCCGTGACTTTACCTCCAGCTCATTAATCCAGCTCTACTGTTACTGTACCTGTACACTGCACAGTGAATTTTATAAAGGGGGACATTCATGCTCCCAAGAGGGCAAACCACATCCATTTTGCAGTCCATTAAATAAGCACTAGTGTTGTGATAACTGGCATCAACTTTTGAACTATATATTTGCTTTTAACTCCATTTTTGCTCTAAGGGATGTGAGAAGTTTGTGTAAAGACGTCCCTATAGGGACTAAGAAATGTCAAGTTGTTTGAATTTTTAATGCATGATCTTCCCCGTATGGTTCCATACCTCCCTCTTTGTGTTGCTTCCAAAGCTTTACTTTCCCTCCATGTTTCTTGCTCTTCTTCTGGGTGTCTTTCCCATCTATATTGTACCATTAATCCTACCTGGCTTTACTCGCTCTTACATTTAGCTGCTGGGATCAAAGACGAGCCCACCCCCCCTCAGGGGAACAGCTGTATTATTAAAGACTGAGAGATTGCTGTGGATCCTGTGAGGCAGCTCTCCTTGATAGAATTGTCTTTGGACTCTCACATTAGAAAAAAAGGTGGTAGAGGTTATGAAACCCAAGACAGCTTAGTCTCAGAGCGGCAGAATTTGATAAAGCTTTGAAGTGATCACAGGATGAGTCATTGTTACAGGTAAAGTAACAGACCCCTACTTCCTTTATTTTGTCTTGCAGTGTTACGAGACGACTTCCGACAGAACCCGCAGGATGTGGTGGTGGCAGTCGGGGAGACTGCCACTCTTGAGTGTCAGCCTCCACGCGGGCATCCTGAGCCCACTACCTTCTGGAGGAAGGATAAAGCTCGTCTCGACCTCAAAGATGACAGGATCACGGTGGGTCACTCCTTAGGGAGCGCTCTTCTTGACTTACACTCTCAACCACACACTCAATGCTTCAACTTTCACACTTTGCCGCAACTATTACGAAATAAATAAATAAATAAAAACAGTTTGGATCAAACAGAATCAGCTTCATTTCATGCTTTTTTTGTTGTTGTTTGTTTGTTTGTTTCAGGTCCGTGGAGCAAAGCTGACCATCTCAAATACAAAGAAAACTGATGCTGGGATTTATGTTTGTGTGGCAGCTAATATGGTTGGAGAGAGAGAAAGTGAAAAAGCTCAGCTCTCAGTGTTTGGTAAGAAGTCTGACTCACACTTTTTTCCCGCTTAAAAAGAAATAAATCATGAACTTTTATCTCAGTTTTTTTTTCTCCACTGTGCACTAGCACATAAAGTATTTACCACCCTGTCAGAAATATATATTTAGCTTCTATTTTTTGTGCTCTTTCCTCATCCAGAGCGGCCAGTGTTTGTGCAGCGGCCTGTGAACCAGGTGGTCTTAGTGGATGAGAGTGTGGAGTTCAGGTGTCAGGTCCACGGTGACCCGCCGCCTACGCTGCGCTGGAAGAAGGAGGACGTGGATATTCCCCGCGGCAGGTGAGGGATGTGTGTGAATGTGTAGTTCATTTATCTGTGTGTGCACGAGTGTTTGTGTGTCAGAATGGATAAATACTGAAGTATAGCTAATGACTCCCACTAGAAAAATAATGGATTCAGCATATTAACCAAGAAAGACTTTCATCAATGTGGCAAAATAATTTATTAGCAGCAGAGAATCTCATTATTTGCTGTTTGAACTGCAGTGCGAGCAGCAGATGAAAGCCTGTCTATCGGTTGCTTTTGACTGATTTACACTTTGAAGTAATACTGTGCTTTATGTTCTCAAATAAAACAATAAAAAGAAGTCAGAGGATGGACTCAGCAGCATAAAAAGATGGACAATTACAATTCCCTTTATCTTGTCAGACCAAGACTTAAACTGGTAACTACAGATGTGCACATCAACTCAACTAAACACACAAACTTCATCACCCTCATTAGGTGTATCCAGATTTACCGTTATGAGTTCTAACATTGTGAATACTTAGATTATTGTGGGTCGAAAATGCTGGTCAAATATCATGTCTTTGGCTGATAATGGCTGCGGCTGTAACGTTGGTTAGTAACTCCCGCCATAAAGCTAAAATGCTCAACTAAGGAGTAGGGCTGGGCGATATGGCCTCAAATCATTATCACAATGTATTGAGCAGTTCAGCTCGATAATGATAACGATGGACAATAACTACTCCACAAGCTGCTCACCCCCTCCCACATTAACTTCGTCTACTTCAGCCGCCGCTCCAGCCGCTACAACTTCTGAATTGTCCTCCATCTCCTCACCTGTCTTTCCCTCTTTGTTACGGACTGGATGAGGTGGAGTCACGTCTCTGACATAGGACGGCGTCTTAAAGGGACATGGGACCACAGCCTACCTACACACATCTAAAACCAACTTTTATTTATTTATCTTTTTGACACCAAATATATTGACATGGAAAATGACATTGGTTATTGTCGTACATTTTGGTATCGGTAAATTTTCAGTTTATCGCCCAGCCCAACTTAGGAGTTCCTTAACTTCCCATTTATACACATTATACCTTCAACAGAAGTGGTTGTACTTTATACTGGAGTTTACCAACTCTTGTGAGGCACAGACTGATACACACTTGAAACCCCCCTTTGCTTCCACTGCCTGGGTCAAAAGTCAAACACCTTTAGTTTAATATGCATTTTTAAATTAATGCACTTTTCAAAGCATGACGCTAAGATCTGCCAATGGTAAAAACTATTTTCTTTAATCCGTTATTTTATTTTTTTATTTCATAAATGATCATCAGACAATCATATTCTGTATAAAACCAGATTCAACCCATAAGCAGCCAATGAAGAAAGCCCACTCTGTGATGTCAATAATGTTCAGTCAGCTGTAAAGGTGTGGAGTCTTCTCTGTGGTTATTTTCTGTGTTTATGTTTCATGTTGTTGATTTGGATTGCATCGTGTTGAAGGTGTTTCTGCGGTTTTCGTTCACACTTGTGTGCCCACATCATAAGCATACATTAATTGCATTGCTGTCCCATTAGAAAACACTCCTCTCTTTTTAATTCAGACTGTCATGTTAATCTTAACTCAGTCCTTTTATACATTTAATTACAGTATGTCTCATTATGCATTCTGACTATCCATCAACACCATTACATTTCTGTTCAAGGTTTCAATATTTCTCATGCTGGAGAAATCTGAAACAATGCATTTCTCTTGAGTTTGTCTGAGTGGATGATTCACCACTCTGAACCTTTCTGCTGCTTTTGGTGACTAAAAGTGATATTAGAGTGATTTTAGACAGGTTTTTAATTATTACATCAACCTCTAATATGTAAATAAAACAGAAGTGAGAAGATAAGACTCTTTCAGCAAAGTCTCTACCCAAGTAAAGAGAAAAATGTGGCTAACACTTGTAAGAGGTTTTAAGACAGCACCCTCTTTAGTGAGTAATGGTGTTAGAATATTAAAAGATGCAGACAACAGTGACTCTCTGTCTGTCTGTCTGTCTGTCTGTCTGTCTACCTTCAGCGTGTCCTCTACCTTCAGTGCCTCTTGACTCCAGAAAACATGTCCTACTTTCTTACCTTCCTTGCCTCACTTCCCTCCTTCCACTTATTTCATTCTTCTCCTAAACCCCTCATCCTCCTGGGAAGTCTGTATCTGGGTCAGAGATGTGCCGTGAATGGAGTCCTCACCAGACTCTGGACAGACCCTGCAACCTCGATCGATATTCTGCCCACACCCCTTTGGAACATCTATTTTCAAATGTGACTTTTTCTCACCCCTTGTGCCATTTCTCTGCCTGACTTGCCTTCCATCTCTGAATCAGCATGGCTGGCTACACAATTTCACAGGATCTCTCACGCCAAAAGGGACCCCAGAGAGGGAGAGCCTGGCTCCTTGCTCCTCCACTCATCCAGTGTGTAGCCCCTCTGAGGCGCTTATCTAAACTCTGGTTGCTGAGATGTTTCTCTCACTCTAACTGCGCCACCACCGCTGCCTTATACACCATGCCGCACTAGTGGATACACACGGATGCATGCAACATGTCCATGAATTAGTCATTTCTTAGCGCTGGGCTCATTCATCAAATTCGGTTTGTCAGACTGAGCCACTCCCTTCCTCTCAGACTGTTTGTCTGTCTCTCCCACTGTCTCTGTCTCCCTCTCTCTCCAAACACAGATGCACTCACGCTCACAAACGCACACACACATACATACAGTACAGTATGGTATACTGCACAGCCCACACCACAGTGGGTGGCTCGTCTTTATAAATATTGAAATAGTGGAACAGCCAGGGTTCCAGCTGAAAGCACCTTTCATTTTGCCGTGCCTTCATCTCAGCATAATTGCTCGCCTTTCTCTGCCTCTGTAGCAGAGTGTGTGCAGCAGGGAGTCTTAATTGCCTTAGAAAGTCTGTCTTTATTCTATCAAAAAATGACACAACCTCTATAAAAGCTTCCATCTTAAGCATCACACAAGTTTACTCAATTCAATTGTGTTTGCTGATTGTGTTTTCTTCATGAAAGAGCGTTTTAATAACTGTCGTTGATCCTCCCGTTTGATTAAACTAACCTGGGATGTTTCTGTCACTGTGCTGTCAGGTATGACATCAGGTATGAAAAAGACGACTTCCTGCTGCGGATCAAGAAGGCGACAGTGGGGGATCAGGGAACCTTCACCTGCCTGGCAGAGAACCGTGTGGGTAAAGTGGAGGCCTCTGCCTACCTGACTATTAGAGGTGGGTAACTACAAGGACCCAAAGCTCATAACCCATCCCTGATAAATTTAGTGTCTCCCCAAAGCAGACCGCAGGACAATCACTCCTTTATTGCCCACTTTACGAGTGTTATTGCCCCCCTGCTGAAAAGGCCAGGCCTGGCCACAGCTTTTCTTTCATATAACAGGCTGATGTAGTTGATTGTTTCAGATCTCCAGCTAGGCTGCAGATATGAACAATCTAACCAGCTTTAAGTGAACAGTTATGGCTTCTCCTGAGGGGCTCATTCTCCATCCACTCACCCACTCGCTCAATATTTACACCGTATCTATGGGAGGACGCTGTTTCAAAGTAAAAGTTTATGCTATAAAAAATAAAAATTATTGCTATTGGGCGGCTCAAATCTCTTCTGTGTTTTCTTTACATTGTCATGATAACTTTAGAGTGTGAAAACTTTTGTCATAGAAATGAATTTAGTATGGAATAGTGTACCAGGGACCAAACCAACCTAATGTAAAATCATCTACTCTACCAGTAACTTCAACGGTAATCCCTGCCAATTCAACCAGCAGGATCAAGTAATAGAGAAAGGTTTTTTACTATTTACCAGGTAATCCGACCTCCTCACTTACTTGCCTCCAAGTGAGCTCCTTTTTATTTCGGTTTCTGTGATTGATAGAAAAGGTATCATATAATTCGGGGCACCCACACACTGACACAATCAGTTTGTCTTCCATTTTAGATACCAGTGAACAACCGTTTGTTTTCATATGTCACCCTTAGTGCTGATTAGTTATCGTGATGTGAATATCCACTCAAGTTGAGACATTTGCAGCTCTCACCCAATTTGCGTTGCCAGAGTAGTAGGAGCGTCTAATCACATCTTTGCATTGACTTTGCAAATGATTCTAGTCACGTCTGGTTTGTGAGGACGGTAACACCTGATAGCTATCATACTGACCCGAATATAAGACTGACTGTTTCCCCTTAAATACATCTGAAAAAAGTGTGATTAATTAATACATTGGGGTAAGTAATTTAATACCAATATTAGTTCAGAGCAGTAGACCTGTGACTGAGGCCAGCTGTCACTCAACACTAGAGTGCCAGAGAGATTTAAGATGAGAAAACATGCAACTGACTCAAAAGTATGGCCAAGTTATTGAACAACTGAGGTCGAGTTTTAAGATAATGGTTATCAACAGAGCAGTCGCACAATGGACAACTACACTAAGCGTCATGTCTGAAGACAGTGAGCCCAAAAAGAGCATACTAAAGTAGATTACTATATATTATTGAAAAACAGAAATGAAGGTTTTACTGTATAAAACAAAAATTTGGTTTTCAAATAGTCTTTTTTTCCAAAAATAAATCTCAAAAAGGGGGCCTGGTCTTGTAACCAGGATTATGATATATCTGGGCCAGTATGGTGTAACATACATCTTCATTCATACTGTGCTTTAAAAATCTCACACCAATAACAGGTAATTCATTGCTTTGATTATTGTGCTTGTTGGCATTACTCATGCATGGATCATCTAATACCTGGAAAAGATGTCTTGACCCAGTTTTTAGATTGGTGCTGGAACCAAAGAAGATTAATTTTGAACAAATTGTGTCCCTTCTGTTAAACCAGATTTGCACCTCTGCTAAAGTCCTCAAATAACTCACACTGGGTGGGGAGATGGATGTCTATTTTTTAACAGTTTTACCAATCTATTAGCAATTCAATCAGTTTATTTTTTGACATCCTTTTTTTAGATGAGTTTTAATTTTATCAGGCACTACTAAAAATAATTTTCAAAAAAAAGAGTTCTCCGTTTTTATCATTTCCCTGATGTTGCCAAGGTACCATTTCCTTGAGGCCCATGTCATCACCTGCTTTTAGTGACGGAGCTCCACCCTCTTTCCCCTCCGCTTAATCTTCATGGATGGAAACCCAACTCCATCTCATTCATTTCTGAATTTCATTCTTATTTTTTTTCTTTCCCTCTGTTCTACTCCTCTGCTTTCCTTCTCTGTGTGTATGTGTTTGTGTGTTTATCTCACCCACACCATTGTTGTGTCACCAGCTCGCCCTGTTGGTAAGTAAGAGCTGATCCCATTGTGCATGCTCTTTCTGTTTTTAATCACACACTTGTATGCATGTACTCCAGGAAACACGCTCATCAATTAATTTTGGACATGCATATCTACATTGTAACTATCAACCCTTTATTTCCCCTGGCAGTTTATATAAAAACAGTGTATGTGGAAATGTAACCTCACTTCTTGAAAACAGGGGTCCGGGTATATTCTGGTTGAGATTTTAGGCACCTTGCTATATAGATGATAGCATTCATTCTAATGTTTTCACAGCTGGATGAATGGCTTGTGTGATTGGCATAGTCTAGAAACAGTGTGTTAAAGACCTTATGCATGAACCTCTAGCATCTAGCTGGACCCTCAGTCCAAACCTTTTTCCTCCTGAACCTGCTCCCTGAAGAAATAAATAAATATATTGGAAGTTTATGCTAATATGTTGCTGTCGTTGTATGGTTTATTTCACTTTTCACCTCAGAGGCGCCCCAGTTTGTGGTGCGACCCCGAGACCAGATTGTAGCACAAGGACGAACAGCTACATTTCCCTGTGAGACCAGGGGTAAACCACAGCCCACCGTGTTCTGGCAGCGAGAGGGTAGCCAGGTGAGATAACTGATTTTGCTCTACTTTTATGTAGATATCTGTTCAAAATGAGGAGTTATCGTATCAGACAGTATTCTAGTTCACATTGCAGAACAGACATACATTTCTCAGTCGTATTCAGAGTACCTGAAAATGTCTCAAAAAATTGGCCAATGATTCGACTAAAAGGATCAAACCAGGTGACGGCAGAGCGTGGTGCTATTCCACATGCAGATAATGAAGTGGTCATTTGTCATCAATCTACGCCAGTCTGACCAGCTAATTCACTGTGCAAGAAACAATGTCATGTGCTGCATTAGAGTCATTAGACATAATGAAAGCAGGCTAATGTCCTTTCCTGCCCATCAGCTTGTCTGCTTCGGGTGCAGAAAAGGACAATGCTGATGCTTTAATTTTATGACTATGACTGCAGGTTATCGCAGCCGAATTATCACTCTCAGGATAAACTGCCTTTCAGACAAAGTAAAAAAGAGAAACCGAATCACTTTTACAACTGAATTTTACTCATGTGTTTGGATGTGTTAGCAAATTCACAGTGTACGCTGAATACAACAGCAGCTCCTTAAATCTCAGCTTTCCAGAGAGGTAATGTTAGTAACCAGAAAATACCATGAAATCAGTCTTCAAAGAGGCTTAACACTTAATTTGACAACTTTTTTTCAGTCACAATCAAAGCTGAAAGGTAGAAATGAGGGTCATCTGCATAAAGTGAGAGTATGTTCTCTTAAGAAGGGAAAAAAAGTCATTTAACAAAAACAATGACGCTATGAATTTATCTGGGGTAAAAAAAAAGGATGCCATGGGGCCTGCAAAGCATGTGATAGGAGTAAGGATACACCATAAACACACCATACTGTTCCCTTCTGCTAACATCACTCCCCTCTCTCCCTCCTTGTAGGATCTTCTGTTTCCCAACCAGCCAACACAAGGCGATAGCCGTGTTTCTGTGTCCACAAATGGAGAGTTGACCATTTCATCTGTGCAGCGCTCAGATGCGGGGTATTACATCTGCCAGGCCCTCACTGTAGCAGGCAGCATCATGGCCAAGGCCCAGCTTGAGGTTGCAGACGGTAAGGATGGACACGTGCAAAACATAAGGACTACTTTTTCTCGTCATGTGATCTAACAGGACCAGAATTTTCTAGTAGCAATTACAGCGTGTTTTAATAGTTTATAGCTACAAAATATCGTCTTGCCCTGTTGGGTACATTATGCATCAGGGAGTTACATGCATAGAATTAGTGAGTACTCAAAACACTAATGCATGACTGCATGACTTAAGACATAGGTCATTTCACCTGAATGAAGCCACTAATTTCCCCTTGTGGAATCAACAAGGGAAGTTTCATAAATAGCTAGCAGATCCAACTGCCTGTCCAATGTAATATCAGATAAAAATGGAATGACTGCGGTTCTAGTTCAGCTCAGAAGCGTAATCACTTGGCCATCTACAAAGGCTACAGCAATCAAAGCAGCAGCCCTGGGTTCAACCTTTACCCACAGTCTTTTGCTGCATACCGTTTTCTACTGCCTCCTAATAAAGGCTCCCAACGCTCAAAAGATAACATTTTAAAAATGGGAGAACAATTTGCGGTAACAGCAGTTTGATATTTGTGCCCATTATCAAACTTGATTTATAGTTTAATAAAAAAATATCCAACTTCTTGAAGATGTTGGTTGAGAACCTTAATAGCCAAGTTCTTCTTGAAGAATTTTATAACATATAATGATAATATAATGAAGAAAATACAATCCTATATAACATCTAAAACTAAACTAATTGTTTAATGTTCCAAAATGTTTAAGTAGGTAAGTTCTGGGTATTTTTTCCTAAAATTATTATTCCACTTTAGGCAGGTTTATAGAACTAGTTTTTGAAAAGTAAATATGTCCAAGGGATCCTGGTCAGTTCAACCTTCTGTAATCAGAAACCAGGGGGTGAACCAACATGCGAGCTACGCAACCAATCCCTGCAGTTTGTGACCAACTCTAGTTTTGCAAATTTTAAAAAAGCCCAACCTAAACACTGATGTCAGTGTAAGTCTATGCTTTGTTTACTGCCGTCAGGAAGCTTGTTTGTTGTGGCACTGTTGGCAGATTTAACTCTTATCTTCCTCCGCCTGCTTCAGTGACGTTGTTTTAGTAAAGTTTCTGAAACTTGATTGGCTTACTCCAGAGGTTTGCCTTTCATTTTAGACTTTCATTATTTATTTATTTATTTTATTTTTGCAAAATCATTCAAACTGACTCACATCATCTCAGAGCATTGTCCAGGCAAATCCAAACATTGAAATCAGTGTACTTGAGGCAATTTTCCTGCCCACACTTCTGTCTGTGTAGATGCACAAGTTTGCTCTAAAAGCCTGTCCCCCCACTTTTCATTAACACCTCCCTGTGGTAAATTTGAATGGACTGAAAGGACTGAAACTGTGTAAAATAAAACTGTCTCCTTGATGGAGAGACACTTTGCACTTTTTTTTTTTTTTAACAAAGCTTTAATGTCAGCATTAAGTGCTGAGCCGCTGCCAGCTGGGAGCTGTTTATGCCCTTCTCTCCATTTGTTTCTTGGCTTTTCCTCCCACACATTATTAAATTAACATCTGTTGAAGTGTTTTTTTGGAGAGGAAATGACTTCTGTTCTGTCACTCAGAGGAGATGGATCAATATCAAAATGTTTGGTTAAGAGCACGAGGGACGGGAGAAATGTGCTTGATCAATCCCTAATAACAGAGAGCGAGTGTGATATCAAGTGGTGTTTTAGAATCTTGTGCAGTGTCATACTCAGCAGCACTGACCATTAGAGGTGTCCTCCAATGAATAAAAACTTTCTAAAGGTTCAGCACGGACTTGTGGTTTATCTTGGATATTGCATTGCATGTGTGACTGACAGGTTTATCAATTATCCATTTAGATTTGAAAGCATAGTACATGCTGAAACTTAAAGCTAAAGCTGTAGGGATTCTTGTTTCGTGCACTCACTCCAGATGCACACACGCAACTGCTTTCATTGGCATGCAAACTGAGGAAATCTGTTTGTAGGGATCAAAACAGGCATTGTATCTAGCCATTTTTGTTGAAATATGTTTGAAACCCCCTGAGCATTTGAATCAACATTTCAGACGCTGTATAAGATTCTTGGCATCTACCCGTAGATTTGAAACTCGATCTCCATTGGAATGCACTGCAACTGCTGAGAATCCACGCTGACCACAGCAGCTGCCCTCAATGTAGCAGCAAGCTGGACTTCTTTTTTTCAAGACATTTTTCAAGCCTGGAGGGGATGAATGTTTGATACAAGATAGCTTTTTTCAGTGTAGTATCACCTCAACCTGTCTAACTGATTCCTTCAGACACTGAGGATGCCCCGAGGCTAACACAGCTACCAGTGTGAGGCTGGATCAAAGAGTTCAAACCCTGACCCAAGAGCTACCCTTCAACTCCAGTTTTTAGCAATGGTGTGCTGTTGTTTGTAGGAACAGATGCTTGGATTAGATGCTTTTATCTCATCAGTGTTTTAATTATTTACATTCAATCGGTAGCAGATGCACTGAAAGTAATTAACTTTACACCAGCATCCCTTCGTCTGCAAACCTTCTCTTAGTTTTGTTTACTTTGTAGTTGGAGTAGCCTCTGGAATGAAAGGGTGGTAAACAATCTGAAAACTAAGATTTTATTATTATTATTATCTTTGTCTCAAAAGGTGGTGTGTAGGACTGCATTTCTAGACAGCTGAAGAAGAATCAGCAATTTTTTTGTCAATTCTTCAACCACTCAGGGAAGTGCTGTGCTGGAAGTGCAAGACATATAATATTCAAATTAAGCATCTGTTATAGATCATATATTTTATAAAATAATGAACAGCACAACAGCTGAGTGAAGCCAAAACTTCACAAGTTTATTCTGATGGCTGGCTATACATATAATACTGCATATAGAAAGTTTCAAACCTGCCACCTCATGACGGTAATGTGCAAGTGCCGATTTCTTGCAGCTGTTTAGTGTTGATGTTATTTTAGGGCCCTATTTTAATTATCTAAAATGGTGCAATACGTTAGGGCATGTCTGGCCAGATTTTGCTGGTTGAGCAGTGCAGTGTCGGCAAAAAAAAAAAGGTACAGGAGACAAAGAGGTTGACCTTTCATTATTCAGTAGTGGATGTTTGGTGGGACACAAATCAAGCCAGTCAGTGTGATTACTCTTTCTCATCCAAGAGTCAGGTGATCCTGACGGCAGGGGTGTTACTATTTACACACAGATTTCAGCATTTCAGAAAACATACATTAAACACTTTAACAGTTATTGATTAATTGACACTGATTGACACTAATTACTAACAGTATTGGACAGGTTTCAATATTAACTTATGAACTCAACATCAATGAATGGTTGACTGTAAATTATAATTGACTTTTTTGCTGCTGGATCAAATGGCTGTATTCTTGACTTCATGCACAATGAATAATGTTAAGTCTTGAATATTTTTACAGATATGATTAGGATTTATAGCTATGTTTGGGAACTGTAAAATAATATACCCTATCGGAGAGTAATTTATACCTGTTTTGGCAGGTTTTCAAGAGAGTGCACATCAAAGTGAGTGCATGATGGAGAGCTTGGTGGCAGCAAAAGTTGTGGCCCATACCGGGCATAGGTGAGGCAGGAATGGGAGGAGATAGCAGTGAGGGTCCCTAGACCACCAACTTATTGAAACTAATATCTTACCTACACAGAAAAAAAAAAAATTCTCATCTCTAAACACTTGGTACCAATTAAATAGAAATAAAACATTTCCCTGTACCAGCACAATAACTGCGGCACATCTCTTTATGTGTGTACCAAGCAGAGGATGCTGTGAACTCTTTTGCCCAGTCTCACTAATGCACCCTTGAAATAAAACAAAGAACCTTGCCTCTGACTCTAAACTTTGGACCAGGTTTTTGTTGATTTAAGGCAACAGTTTGTGCTGTGTCCTCAGGATAGCAAAGTGCCACTTTTGTGCCTGACCCCTCTTTTTAAGACCAGCCATAAGCGCTAGAAAGAGTGCAAATTTGTTTACGAAACATGGGTGTTGGTTGTAAAGAATAACTAGTTAGTCAAATGGGGTGAAAAAACTGCATGCCAAGACCCTTTGTGTCTGGTGGAGCATCAGATAAGCAAAGTAGAGGAGGAGCGGTGGGTAAATGTGACAAAAACGGACTCAAGAGCCGAACATGTTTCCTTTTTAGATCAAGACAAGAGTCTGTTCTACCTATCTGACAGGATCTCTTTTAGTTTTATTGTTAGGTTTAGTGTGTCTTAGCAGAGGGGTCATACAAATCCCTTTGCTTTATGAGCACAATATGTCAGCACCCACTGAGGTGGTATATTGGCTTCAGTCTGGGAGGAGACAGAGGCACGTCGTCCATATTAATATGTGTACATATATCCATATATGCGTATGATAAGCACAGTTTGTTGAAGCATGACACATAGCATGTCAGTTGAAACCTCTTAGAAAGCTTATCAACAGCAGGATAGATAATGTTTCATTGTGACAAAGGATGCATAATAACTGGCATATCACATGTGGTTTTGCTTGCCGTCTACTGTTCCTACTTTTCCCCGATTTCTCAGCTATTCTGCTTGAGTTGCCTCGTCCCTCATTGTGTTGAAGGAGGTGTGATGAAAGATAAGACCCGGGGAACCTGCTGTAAACACTTGTGCGAATGGAGACAGACCTGATAACAGCACCGAGCAGCCGTTAAAAAACTGGGAGCGGAAGGAGTAGTTACAAGGCCTACAGAGCTTCAACACTCCAGAAATTACTGTTTGGGATTGCAGGGGCTGTTTTCTGGATGATATAACATGCTTTAAAAAGCTTTAAATGAGATGAGCTGTTGTTCTGCTTGGCATGCTAATTCTGAGTTTAGTTTGTGTGTGTGTGTATGTGTGTGTGATTCGGTTTCGGGGTTTGAGGGAGCTCAGGGGGAGGGTGGCATAGAAGGAGAAGGTGCAGCCATGAGTCAGAGCAGGACAGGATGTGTTGAGAGGTGTTATAAAGAAGGTATGGTAATTAGCACCCCGGGTGAAGCATCGTTAATCCTCCCCTAGTAATTAAAGCTCAAAGGTGTGACGCAGTGCCATGAGCACACTGCCAGTCTGTGGAAAAGCCTCACAAAACAGTCACTTCCCCTCACGACAAATCCAGCAGATTGAACCCTAACATCTTGGGCCTGCAACCACTCATGCAATTACTGCAATCACAAATTAACACCTTGTGATAAGGTCATGTCTGTTTTTTTTTCACAAATCCCTCAGAATTTAACTCTTTCCACCACAGAATGATTGTTTATTGCCAACACTAAGGCATCAACGTAACATTTCTAGAAATGTTGCAAACAATACTAACACCCCTTCTTTCATTATCATTCCTAGCCTTGAAGGACCGCCCACCACCAATCATTCGGCAGGGCCCATCCAACCAAACGCAGGCTTTAGGAGGTGTGGCCTTACTCAGGTGTCTGGCGTCAGGTGACCCAGAGCCTACGGTCACCTGGCGAAAGAACGGGGCCAGTCTGCTCGGAAAGGACCCTCGGTTTTCCCTGCTGGAGCATGGCAGCCTTCAGATCCAGGGCACCAAGGTGAGTTATAGCAAATAAAATGGGAGATACTAAAGTCTAATTATTGATTTGATAATTAAAGGATAAATTAAATGTCTACACAACTCAAAAATAGTAGCTTATGTAGCATGTTGCTCTATGCTGCCACTTGGATGCTGTTGAGTAGGCGGTTATAGGACTTAAGTCTTACAGGGTGAGCAGGGTACCATTGCCAGAAAAAAGGCTCTTGTGTTTGATTTCATATTCTTATCAAACAAAATGTTGGAAAGATGATGTTACTGATTAACAAACAGTTCACTTTACAGCTAAATACTAGTTCCCTTTGATTACTCAATCATTTCGAGTTAAAGACTCTTCTCAGTGGCCTCAAAGTCTTTACCTCTTCATTGATATTTTAGAGGAATTTTACCGGAGTATGGTCCAACAAGTGTCAGCTGTCATAATCTTTATGTATACAAAACTGAATAAAAAAACTGTATCTATAAACTGCACTATCAATATCAAGCTGGCACTTGTTATTGGTTGGTATGCAAGTTCTGAAACAAAACAAGGTATTATAAAAAGCAAACATTGATTTGGAACATAGGTTTTACATTTGTGTGCTGTTTTTTTAAACATTATTCCAGAAAATAGAATTGTGCATGAGTTGTACTTTGGTAGTTTTGGCCATTCACTTTGTATTTGTAATTTTGTGCACATCATAACCTTCTCTTTTATGAGGTTGATGAAAGAAAGATCCTCTCTTCTGCTATAGCTGATGTCATATGAATGTAACTCAACAGGACAAGTGCAGAAAGGTTGCTTTTAAAATATGAATAGGGTATTGATTTTTATAAGATGTTAAACGCTGCTAGTTAGACCCTGAATCTTTGAGGCAGTGGTTAGACTCAAGGACTCAAGGACAGGAACCAGGGAGAGGAGTCTAAAGGGGCTTATATAATGGACGGACAGCAATATACATTGTCCTGTCACAGTGTCAAAGTGCTCCGCCTGTGTCACTCTCTCTCTTCTTTTCTCCTTTGAGAGAAAGCCGAGTTGTCAGTGGCTCCTAAGGCATTGGCAATATAAAATAGATTGTCATATCACTTATATCCTGTGTCAGCACTGATGAGGATAATGTCGATGGCTCAGGGAATGGAGGGTGACTATTATTGGAGGAAATCAATTAAGAAAATTAATGTCAGCTCTTACTGGGCTCTCTTTTTTTTCATTGGCCGGTGCTAAAGTTTCCTCTCATCCACTCTCTGGCTTTTCTCGAGCCAAATGCGGGCCAGTGGAGGTTAATGCATTTTTACTGTACTACTAGCTGCGAACCTCCTTCAAAAGCCCTGGCTGACGTAAGAGCTTGTAGAAACCATCTGGGATCACAGTTACAAAGACCATTGGGCTCAGTGGAAAAAGGCAACGGAGAACAGCATGAAAGCTGCATTATTTAGGATTTGGATGGGCAGAGAAAATCTTTAAGAGTTTCACAGGCAATTTCACCCAACTTTTGTTTTATTTTTAGCGTTGAACTGTGTTTCTCTCTGCCCTCTGGAATCAACTAAACCATCATGGGAGCCTGTTTTCCTCACTATTAATACAATGATTTGTCTTTTTAGCTTTCTGATTCAGGCCTGTACACCTGTGTTGCTACCAGCTCCAGTGGAGAAACATCATGGAGTGCCTACTTGGATATCAGAGGTGTGCATCAGTGGAAATAATTCACATGAATTATTAACACATTTTTTGCATATCAAGCATAAAATTATCTAAGATGCTTTGCTTCTGCAGGTATTAATTTCCCGTCCCTTTCTTTTGCTCCTCTATCAGACTCCCCTGACCTCGTCGACTTCATGTCTCACAACGCATCCGCCCTCCCAGGGCCGCCCTCCAAGCCAGAGGTCACTGATGTCACCAAGAGCAGTATCTCGTTGTCATGGGAACCAGGGCCAGAGGCGGGCTCCCCAGTGTCGTCCTATGTCATAGAGGCCTTTGGGTACGTCTGTGACCTATGCCCTCTGGCTACATTTAGTGACCCTGAAAAACTCTCATGGCTGTAACAGATGGGGGTGAATTTTGTGGGCACAAAACCAGACCAGAGCAGATTTAAGATAATCACTGATGGTCTGTCTCTTTTATTTTACAGTGGTGAAATATGTTCGGGTATTTAAACTTTAATTCTGATCGTTCAGCAATAAAAGCTCACTTTAAGTGGAAATTGATTGACGCACATGTATTAGATTTTTACTTTCCTTTTCAAAGAGTTGACAAAAAAGGCTGGAACACAAAGGGAGTACAAAGGAAAGTGTTTTATAATTGTTACCCTGATCACTCTATTTGATGATGACACGCAGCACTTAAAAAGATTTCTATTATATGACATTTTATTTCTGCTTCCAGGCTCTAGCAACACAGCCGCAGTGTTGCCCAAAATAAACCATCGAGATGACTTGTACAGGAATGAAACTTGCTCCTAATTAATAAGATTTAATCATGCTCCTTCCACAGTCAGTCAGTGAGTAACAGTTGGCAGACAGTGGCCGACCACGTGAAGACCACCGAGTTCACAGTCACGGACCTCCGACCCAATACTGTCTACCTGTTCATCATCAGGGCGGTCAATGCTCAAGGGCTTGGGGACCCCAGCCCCATGTCTGAGCCAGTGCGGACCCAAGGTACAGAAATAACAGCAGACTAATGGATTCTCACTGATCATTGGTATTCCACTCTACATGCATATATTCCTGTCTCCTGTCTCCTAGATATTAGTCCCACAGCACAGGGGGTGGACCATCGGCGTGTGCAGAAAGAGTTGGGGGATGTAGTGGTCAGCATGCACAACCCTGTGGTCCTCAGCTCCACTTCAGTACAGGTCACATGGACTGTGAGTATCTTGAACAGCTGAAACATTTTCATTGATTTATATCAGTATTTTCCTCAGAAAAGCAGGAAAAACTTTGTGCCTAGGCTTGCATTTGAATATTTTACTTGTCAAGCCACTATATTTTTTGGAGAAGATTGCACACATGGTAAACACAATGGGACAGTTACACATTCATAGTCTGAACAGATGGTGCTCCATCAATTCAGAATGGTTTTAGGTGATGCAGGAATCAAGACTAATGTTTCGATTCAGGACAAATACATCACCATTAGGTGATACATGTGTCACTTCTGGAGGCAGTTTGCAGTCAGCTCTTTATCTGGGAAATGTTCCCTCTGACTGTTGGCAAGGTGTCCCCGCTGTCTGCTGTTCTAGGTTAATGACACACCTAGGATGGGCTTACACCGGTCTGCTATTTCATGCTTGTCAGTACAACAACCATGCACTTTAATAGAGCCCACAGACTGACACGGTGACAGGAAAAAGCTGGGTTTGCGGTCCGTCTGAATGGGTTATTTGACCAGGCTCCATTTGCAGAAAAACCCTCATGTTTATCAGCAGAAAGGTATAAAGCCCGGCAATGAGCGTAATACCTGAGCATTAGAAAACTTAAACCACATTATACAAGCAGAACAACATTCATTTTGTAAATCCTATTAAGAGTAAGATTGAAAATTAACAAGGACACGTAAAACCAGGTTAGAGATGTACCAACTTGTATTTGCCGTCCAAATAGAGTAGCTTTTGGTTTGAAAAAAAAAAAAAGTTAAGAGCTGTCACAGTCAAATCTGAGGCTTACCTCTGATGTTCTTGACTCTTTATTAGGTTGCGAACAAGCAATGCCATTGCAAAGTTCCGCCATCACCTTTGTACTTACATGCTAACTTGCACTGGCATAATATCATATCAGTGTCTCAGTGTGTAATATCACTATGCCTTACTGTGCTTCCACAATAACATAATACAATGTGACATCGCACATTGGGACACTGAGCTTGCACAAGAACTCAATATAGACACACACACACAGCCAGCTGTGACATTATATGTGCCCCACTTGCCCCTGTGTTACTACCTCAGATGGTGGATCTTTGGTGGCAAGACCTAGTCTTACCATTAATCCCCTGTGTATCATCATTCATACAAGGCAGGGGTGGGCAATCATGTGCCATGGCGGGCTGAGAGGCTGCAGGTTTTCTTTCCAACCCAAAACTCCACCAGGTGATTTCACTGATTAGTCTCTGCTCTCTGCTTGGAGGTAAGGTAATTAGTGAAATCACCTGGTGGAGTTTTAGGTTGGAAAGAAAACCTGCAGCCTCTCGGCCCTCCGTGGCACATGATTGCCCACCCCTGATACAAGGCATAACTGGGTAAACCATGCAAATTGCCTCTCCTTTTGTACTGGCAATATGTCAGAGCCTCTTATTTCCTTGTGTTTGACCCACTACAATAGTTGCACAGATCTACATTTCCCATTTTTGAGTGACAAACTGCGTTGTTGATTCTTGTTTAATCGTCTAAATCTAACCATGATTCTCTCTACAGAGTTTGCCTTAATCTAGCCCTTAAACTCAGATTTTTCTCAGAATTTATTTTCTTGGTTGGTACCCAGGAATATACTTTTTTAAAAGATTTTTTTTTTCTTTTGAAGACTTTTAAAAGGCAATAATACAGATCTCTCATGTTCCTATGTTGGAGCCCCACTGAAAAACAAGCCCTCCTCAGGAGACCAGTCAATACTCTCAAAAATCTTCTGCTTTTTATAACTCTGCGGTCTTGTTTTTAAGATATACTCGCCTTTTCATGTGTTACAGCAATTAAATGCAAGATTCAGCTGTAGTGAATCAAAGCAGAGTGAGGAGTAGATACTCTGAGGCTATCTTCAAAGAAAGCGAAGACAGAAAATCTATTTATTCTACGGCCTTGCACAGATAAATTCTTTCGTGAGTAACATTGTTGCTGACACTACAGATTGTGTTGATGAGGTTTTTAGATTCGCAAATCTCTGTGTTAATAAAATGTGGACTGGGGCTACACAGAAAGAGCAAATGGATCTGTGACACTCTATATTTGGACTTGTTGGGTAACAATTGTCTGCTTTGTATCACACGTGAAAGCATTTTCTTGCTTCTGCTTTTGTTAACAAGCTGTTACTTTGAGTTGTGTCAGTTACATATTTTACAGTTATCTGGATGTGCACTATGAAAAATAGAAAACCGCCCCAGAGTTATGTTTCAGTATTTGGCTCCAAATAGTGCCACAGGTCTCCCACTCAGACGTTCTGTTCAGTTCTGCCAAGTACACTACAACTCCCCTCATTTGGTTTCTTGCTTCTCTGCTGCTAATTAAACTGTATGATTAACTAAGCATGCATTGTCACTGACAGAGGATGCTAACCGAATGCTGATCCAGAGCTCCAAAGTACTTTACACACAGATGCACAACTCCTCCTCCATCATTACCAAACAATATGTTTTCATCCCACTCGCTTCTTTCTTCTTCTTCTTCTTCTTCTTCTTCTTCAGGTGGAGAATCCATCCCAGTTTATCCAAGGCTACCGTGTTCTCTACCGGCAGACGTCAGGTCTACCCTCCCCAGGGCCATGGCAGATAGAGGACCTGAAGGTCGCATCAGAGAGGGACATAACTCTCTCAGATCTAAAGAAAGGCATCGTCTATGAGATTAAAGTACGCCCATACTTCAACGAGTTCCAGGGTGCAGACAGTGAATCCATGACAGCACGCACCATGGAGGAAGGTAAGCATGAATTAATTTTCATTTCTCACAAAAATGATTTCTCTGCTGACTATATAGGAAGAAATGTAAGAGCGAGTTACTTATGCATGAGCAGACGCTCTTGTGTAAATGGTTCTACCTACATTTATATTAACTCACTGCGAGTGAGGACTTCATGGCTACATAGTAATGAATAATGGCATTTCAAGTACACCCACCCACACACATGCTGCTGCGATGCCATGTCCCCTGTGTGAGAAAACAGGTCTCCCAGACAGCTCAGTGGGGGTCTGTGACAAGCCAGGGCCTCTGTGGCTCAGTATGCAGAGGGGGGAGGGCACAAACTGTCTCTTTTGACATGAGCCCAAGTCTCTCGCTGCTCCTCTGTGGACCCCTGCTGCCATGTCTCCGTCATACACCAACCAAACCTGCGTGATATGTCTCCTTCAACTCAGACACACATACGTATTGACAGTATTGATGCCACCTTCTTGTACAACCGTAGTGCACATCATTTAACGAGCTTAGCATGCACCACATCCTATTGGTGATACAAGAAACAGTGAAGATATAGGAGAACGTGTTGCAGTTTTACTAGAAAATAAACCTGATTATTATTTAATAATAACTTGATCAATCAACTTTAACCTCTTGTCAATGATAGACATAGAATTAGGATAGTTTATGCAGAACACAGAAGTCATACACCAAACTGTAATCATCTGACAGCTTGCTGATTGAATTATCATTTCTAATCAATAACGCCAATCACAGCACATTTGCACAACAAGGCGGTCCCTTTAAATGTTACTTACTTCCTACTCTTATCTGTCACAACAACGCCACACACCCCCTGCTGCTGGCAAAGCTTTCTACCACCACCCCAGCCTTCCTTTTTCTAGTCCAATCTTCAGTCACTCTAAATACGTGAAGGTTTTTCATAGCGCTCCCTAGAAATCAACAGCATGCAGCTTGGCTGGGAGGAACCAAGGATGGAGGCATCTGCACCAAGCGTAACTGTAACTGTACCAAGTGAGCATTAACCAGGATAATAGAATTTAAAAACAGGGTCTAAACGTCAAGGACATAATGTCAAACATTTGTCTGTCAGCTTAGATATAGATGCAACTTTTCAGAAAATACAGCTCTGTTTGGTATTTTTGATTGATTGTTTATTTCAGGGGTAAAAGGCAGACCCAAATCATTATTGTGAGGCATTATGTAAACATAGTTTTCCAGTGCTACAGAATCCCACTTCTGCACAAAGGTTTAATGCCTTTTGTTTTTTGTATGTGGTGTTTGCAAGAAGGCATTAAGACATAGTAAAGAAAGCAGTTTACAATAGGGTGACCATATTCTGAATCCCCCAAAAGAGGACACTACAACATAGGGCGGAGTCAAAGAGTCGCGCATAGTTAATTTTGAGCGTTTTTTCGGGGTGGGGTCTAGTTTTTTTTATTCACTTCTAACTCAGTTAGTCCACGTGACACAAACTCAAAACCCCAGACATTTGAAGGATTTTATAAACTCCCCCAGATAAGGCTGGACAGGCCAGACAGCCCCCCAAAAAGAGGATATGCCCAGTAAAATAAGACGTATGGTCACCCTAGTTTACAACACTTACCATGAAATAACAACAAAGATAACTGGACATGCACTGGTATGTAAAAGTGGTATAACTCTGATGGACCCCTAGATGTTGACATAGTTGATTGATACCCATTGGGCAGTGGATTATGTTAATCTGACTATATTTGGAGTTTTCAACTGCATGTCAACATATCAGACCAGTTTAAATCACACAAAGTTAAATTTGTCATAGTTGGACTGTCTTCTCTAAATATTTAAGGACTGATTTTCCCCTGGTTGTATACACCAAACTGGCCAAGGCGCTAAGTTTATTCTCCACAGTTTTCATGCTGGGCTTTGACCAAGAAGTCCAGCAGCATAAATGTGCTGAAGGAAGCCAAGTAGTTAACAAAAACTCAACAGAAGTAGAGGGGAGGTAAACAAGAATAAAAAAAAATAATTGTGTACATGTGAACAAGTAGGAGTTGCAAAGTTCATGTTTTCGTGCAACCTATTATCCCCTAGCTCACTTGTTTTGTTTTGTTTTTTAGTTTTTTTTTATTCATTATTTTTTATGGTATGTAAGAGGTCAGCTTGGAGAAAGTTAAGCTGTAACCAGCAGAAATAGGGCCACCTGTCAATCAGCTCTTACACAGCGCCTTATATTAGCACAAGGACAGTTGTATGGTCAAATTGACTTATCGAGATAATGATCGCTCCTCCTGTGTGTACATACTGACCGAAGACTGTATTTTATTAATCAAAGAATATGTGGTTTCTCTTGAAAATCTATATAGATACAACATGTTTGCTTGTGTAATGGATCTTGAGTAGAAGGGGCAGGTTTTATAGGAAGCAGGTCTTCTTATAAAACCTGGTCTTTGCAAAAAAAAAAAAAAACTCACTTTTCAACAACTTTTCATGTCTGATAAACAGTGGCCGTAGATATCTCTCTGATGTCTTATCATATATATTTGGTATTATATCATATTTGGTATTAAACAGTACAGTGCTTAATGAGCGATTTTGACTGTCATGGTTGCTATGAGCTCAAATTAACCTACAAATTTGTCTCGTTTGGTCTGTATTATAGCAGGACAGCATCAATTCTCTGTATGTCCATGATTTAACTGAATACAAACAGTGCCAACGAGCCAAAAATAAAAAGCTTGATTTATCTTTAAATGTGTGTAAGAGTTTTGTTGAGGAACCTCATCAAAGTTTTCACAACTCATTAGCTTTGCTCAGTGCTTTCAACCTCATTAGACAGTCCTTAATAGCTGATAGATTTAGCATGGCAATCAATGGCACAGATTTGTTCTCAATCTGGCTAGATCGCTGTTGTAATTCTTTCTGTAGCAATGTCAAGACATCTTGTTCTTATTGGCTTATAAATCAATCATGATTGGTTCCTTCTTAACCTTTCAAATTAAAGCATCATAACTCAAGGTCCACTTGCCTGTTCGTCCTGGGAAGTGTCACAGTATTAATGGCAACTGCTAACATGATGCCAACACATTGTTCTCAAAAGTAACTGCATTAGCAAACTCCATATTTCTCGTAAAGACCATGTGATCAAGCTCAAAAAGGGGAAAAAGTCAGTCCAGCTACTGCTTCCATGCGTGGGGGAAATAATGCTTACTTTAATGCATATATCCTAAAAGTTGAGTTATGGTCAAGGGGGATCTCTCTTTGTAGTTTCCTGCATCCAGGTGCTGCATCAGCTGGTCTGTGAGGAACACAGCTTGGACTGGGAGCAAGCCACGCTGAAGACCATTAATGCTTCTCCCTCCCAGTAGGAGAATGAGAGAGGGGGGGCTGCAAACAGGGGAAACCACTGCAAGAAAAAGAGAAACTCAGCTCACCGTAGCCCAATTAAAATGGCCACACAGGATCACAAGAGGTCTTTGCGGACCGCAGAACAAGCTCCGGCTACTCGGGATCCTGGAAATGAGGCATCATGGTGCAGGAAAAATTGGCTTGATCTGCAGATACTCCAGAGCCCCAAAATGTGCTGCTCTGCAGATTTCTGAGGGAAAAAACACTCGATATCCATCACAGGCAGATTGGGAATGTGGCAATGCCTTTATGAAAGCGTAGCAGAGGGCGTTTTCAGGGTCTTTGGGGTCAAAATAGCTGATGTCTCCCACTGCATACAAGGGGAAATTGTGTATCAAGATTAATGATCCTTGCAATCCTTCAATGAGTTGTTAGAAAGAGAAATGTGGCCAGAGGCTGCTGGCTCTGTGACCTCACTGTCAAAACTGTCGTCCGCTGGATCTTCAGGCTTTCCCACCTCTCAAATCAAAGAAAATACCACTGTGAGAGAAAGTTCCTGGCAGGTTTAACCGCTGAGATGAAGACACACTGGAGGTCAGTGAGGAGAAAAGACAAGACCATCCTGTGTGGAATAGAGTTCCTGACCCTGCCTGGAAAGATTTGATTTAACATTACACGGGTGTTATATGGTGACTGCTAGGTAGACACTGAAATGTTTGCTAATTCCTGAATTAATTAGCTTAATTGATGCACTCATTTGCATAACAGGTTATGTTTAGCACTTTATATAGCAGGACATTAAGCAGCTTAAGTGCCTTTTGTTTAATTGCACAGCTGTGACTAAAAAACTGAAATGTTCCCTCAGACACCAGAGGCATTAATTGCTTTAAATTACTCTGCGGCTACAGTGTTCATGAGTCCAAATATGAATATTAGTCACATTATCAACAACATACCCTTTGACCTTTTCTGCTGTTGTGTACATTAATTACGATGTTTTCCTGAGTCATTATTACTGGTATCGTAGTCTCTATTCATCCTCAGGGATTGTTCCAGTATATATACATACATATAGTGGTTGCAGAACTACACTTAATGTTTCCTGTCTTCTCTTAATGTAAACCTTGGACTGACTGGACAAGATCCATCAGTTTGCTGAAACAGCAACACTGGAGTGACTTCTGAGAAAGTCAGGATGTTGCTTTCACATTAGCTAAGCAAAAAAATGCAACTCCAGCTCTGGTTTATGTCTCCTTTTTGGCACCCTAGACCCGTAGAAACTTGTAAAACTGAGTGTCTCTCTCTTTCCTTCTTTTCATTCCACTCATATCCACGTACACTGTGTAGCAGTTGCTGATATTATGCTCGCCGTTGTCTCGTGGGATTTGTATGAAGCCGCTATTGTGTGAAGCAGTGTTCAACAAAACATTTCAAATAAGACGATTTAAAATGCCACTTACTGAATTGAGCTTGTATTCATGCTGTCAGCTCATCCTTTTTTTTTCAGAGGGAAAGACGTTTAAAAAGAAGAGTATAAAAACAACAGCTTTTGGCCCTAGCCCAAGGATTGTTGCAACAAGCCAGATGTGCTATTTCAACCACTGAAAATGTTCTCTTTATTCCTAAGCCATAACTATTATTCTGAGTTCATGTGCGAGTAAAACAAAAGGCAACATCTGGATTTTGCAGCCCGACTCTTGCAGAGCTTTTGTATCCATTATTGTTTTTTTTTCTGAAAATCAGATTTAAAAATACAAACAATAAACAAACTGTTCTAGACTGAAGTTTGGTTAATTGGAGAATGCATCACTCCAGGCTCTTGTTTGTTTGTTTTCAATATATTCTGGTTAATACTTCAACTCTGTGAAATTTGGCCAAAAAAAGATCTATTGCTTAAAAAAACGAAAACCAGAGAGAGACACATAAATTTTCTCTCCTCTAAATCCATGTTCATCCAGCCTAGTCAATGCATCAAGCAAATACTTCAACGCACTGTGAGGAGCTTTTTACTCATTTTGAAATCGTGTCACTCTTAATCATGATACCTTTTCAAGACCGACATAGACCTGTGAGATTATCAGTGATAAGTGTGTTCTGATGGAAGATTCCTCCAAAAAAGTGAAGCTGGTTTTCAGTAAGTGTCTGTACTTACAACTTTCCTTTTGCAGTGAGAAGTGCTGAGCAAGACGAAGACAGAGTTTTGTTTTCCCTTGAAAAGCTCTCATGTTACATTATGTATTGTACTCATGTCTCATACTTGAGCAGGACTCACAGAAAGATGTATGTTCTCTGTTGAAGTGTTGTTTAAGATGGAGAAACTGAACAGTGAGGGCGCAGGATTTATTGTTCATGCTTGTGTGTATATTTTACACTTCTTCTCATGAGTAGAAGTTAATATGGCAGGACAGGTGCATATTTACATTCACTCCTTATCTATTAGGACACCAGAAAACACATCACTGACACAAGGGATAAGAGGGATTGCATTTGAGGGGTATGTCTGTCACAACATCAGATTTTCATTTCACGGTAGCGCTGGGCGATCAAATCAATATCACGATATATTGAGCAGATCACCTCGATAACGATAAATGGACGGTAACTACTCCAAAAGCTATTCACCCCCTCCCACATCAACTTCGTCTACTTTAGCCGTCCTCCATCTCCTCACCTGTCTTTCCCTCTTTGTTACAGATTGGATGGGGTGGAGTCATATCTCCGTCTCCCTAGGACAGCATCTTAGAGGGACATGAGACCATAGCCTACCTACACACATCCAAAACCAACTTGTATTTATTTATTTGACAACGAACATATCAATATGGGCAAAATGACATTACATTTTGAGGTCTGTAAATTTCCGGTTTATCGCCCAGCCCTATCTTTTGATTATTTTCAGCAAATATCATGAAAACAATATTATTCTCATATTTATGGAAAAACTTTTGAAACAACATAGCGAGTAAAATTGAGAAAAGGCAAGACAACATTTTTAATCCATAATTCAAAAAATAAACACAGCTAACTTTCATGTCATCATTGCATTTCTAATTATGTTCAAATTTATAATTTATCCAAGTCACTGTGACTGAAACATCTTCAGAGAGCTTGAGCTCATGTGGGACACTTTTGTAAAATATATTTTTTCATCTCAGTGAGACTTTCTCGGTGAAATAAATTGAAATAAATGACTGTACTAAATCAGGGTTTTGTTTGTTACAGTTAATTATCCAACATAGCAGTGGGTTTATACATTACCTCATCACTCAACATCCTGTAGAAAGTCATCTTTGAAAAAGAGAAGTTGTGTTACAAGATCTGTACTTTTCACAGGCATGCTTTGGTAAGAGCCACATCTTTTACCACAGTGAATGATAGAGCTCATGGGAAATGCAGTCTTCATTCCAGAAAATCATACTGGTTTTGTAGAAATAGGTGCCAGAATGAACTTCTCCCAGTGCCTTTATGTTAAAAGTACTTCCCGTGGAAGACTGAGAATTGGTACATAACATCAAATATCTTAAATTCATGTCAGCACTTATGCTTCTTTGTTTGTTCTAGAGGATTGATTCACTCCAAAAGACTGAATACAGTCTTCATCAAAGTCATTTTGTTCATAAATTAGAAATAAAACATGTCACATAAAGCAGATTCAATCCCTTTGTACTGACACACTGTCTAGTTCTGTGCCTACATGCCACATCAGTTTAGAAACTCCTTTTTTAAGCTGATTAAATCATTTATTGGTGTTTGTTTCATCTTTCCAGCTCAAAATAATCTGTTGTTTTACAATTACTTGTCACCCCAGTTAAATCTGCAGATACTGTCTCACACTCACTATGTGGCTGTTTAAAGTCTCTATCCCAGTACAAGCACTGATTTCTGTTTCCTGACTGCGACTCTTTGCACATGTTCATTGTATTTCGCTCCAGCCAATTAGAGAGCCAATCCCATCTGGAGAATTTAAGTCACAGTCACCATGTTGCTCTCTGGCCAGGTGGCAAACAAGAAAATCCCTGTCACGGCCCACCTGCTTTGGCTTCTCTGCACCACTGTGTCTTTCAGTGCCTTGCTTACACTACACTGCAGATAGCATTATTATTTCGCAGCTCCTTAATTGGGTTCGGAGTAGTTATTTCATCCACTCAGTCACAACATAATGATAGTTTTAATGGGAATCACGAGAAACTATGTGCCCAGAGCAGTCGTGTAGCCCATTTGGTGAGAGATGATGATGTGCTCAGTTGCACGGACATGGTGTTTGCCTGCAGTCTCTTTAAATCACAGATCTGTCCGTGCCGGTCATCAGGACAGATTGATACATTTAAAAAAATGACCCATTATAAGGGGGAATTTGAATTTGGCACCGTTGGGCATAGCGTGTCTGCTGACCATCTCAGAATCCTCGTTATACGCCATGGAGATGGACCATTTTCATTCAGATATGATATGCAAAATTGAATACAGCTACTCTGGAAGCATTTACGTGCAGTCATAATGGTTCTAATCCATTATGGAAGTGATGTTAGCTACTGGGCTCTGCCATTTGTTCTTGGCAGGAGGAATTTTACTCATGTTTTAACTTTCTGCTCTGCCTCGAATGGTTATGATTTATGCAATTAGGAAAGTGCAGTTTGGACCTCGGATGTTTAGTGCTTATAACTTATGATGCCAGTGAGATAATAGATTTTTAAAACCAGTAGAATAGAAGAATGGTGCATTTTAAGGTCCAAGTGCATCCTGGTTATGTGCAAACGTTTTACCATTAAAATATGAAATTGAGATGAAGTGCTTTGCTAGCCATCTGCTACGCTGGCTTGGAAAGTACTTTGCTGTATGGCTTGTTCTATGAATATGAATTGAGGAAGTGGGTGAGACAAATCCTCCTTTGACACGATAAAAAAACAGAATACACTCACTTTTCTTTTGGAAAAACAATAGGTTGCACTCTTTATTCTTTTTCCATCCTATAATTCTTTCCTTTTTTAAATCCTTTCATGCCACCAGCACCCGGTGCGCCCCCGCAGCAAGTGACAGTGTTGACAGTCGGGAGCCATAACAGCACGTCCATCAGCGTGTCATGGGACCCTCCCCCCTCTGATGAGCAGAACGGCATCATCCAGGAGTACAAGGTAAGATCAAACCCTCCACCTGATACACCGTATGAAAGTATATATATTTTATTGATGCACTGTAAAAGCTCCCAATGAACTCTGTCTGGCGTGTCTGTCTCTGTCAGATCTGGTGTCTGGCCAACGAAACCCGCTTTCACGTCAATAAGTCTGTGGACGCAACCATCCGTTCAGTGGTGGTCGGGGGGCTGCAGGCCGGTGTGCAGTACCGCGTGGAGGTGGCTGCAGGCACCAGTGCAGGGGTGGGGGTCAAGAGCAAACCCCAGCTCATCATCTTGGGTAATCCACTTACACACACACACACACACACACACACCGAACCTGGAGTCAAATGAAACGACCGAATAATGGGGGACCTGGGTCTCCTTCACAGATAGGAGGGTCTGGAAAAATGATTTATCAATTTATTGCACTTGAAGAAAAGAAGATTGCGCTTTACAAACGTAGACGTCCACTGAGAAATCAATAGCGTTTCATTAAGTGTAGTGTCTGGTAACACTGCCAAGTACTGTTAGCCATATCAATAATCCTCTTCAATATGTGGGCAGCTGGTGCTAACAAAGTAGACAGTGTTTTTGTAGGAGCTTATCAGACTATCACATCTTATCAAACAGCTAAAGGATGCCCAGAGTATATAAGCCTACAATCAATATGGCAGCCCTGGCCAGATGCTCTTCATCTGTGACTTTTGACTGATATATAATAACACCCTTAACGTGCAGAGAAAAGGGGAAACACTGGCCTGTGGACCGCAGCTTAATGATGGAGGGGAGGGGAGGTGGGGCAAGGCTGTGGGGCAGAGGGGGGTGTTCCTGCAGGAGACTGTGAATCTAATTTCACAGCACAGTAGCCGCAACAGAAAATCAAACTCTGTCAGAGCTGCTCTGTCAATCTTGTGTCTTGCAGCTCCAGTTGATAAGTGCACTGCTGAATTGATTTACTCTGCTTACATATTGGATGCACTGGTGCTGTTTTTTATTTTTATTTTTATTTTGCCTCTACCACATACATATATTCATCCTTGTGATGTGGCTATTTCTGTGATTTATGTTTTGATATGTTTGATGTGTGCTGTTTCAAATTCACGAGCAATGAACCCCTCCTTAAAACGAGCATGTACCCCTTAACCTTTTCTGCTAATTGCTTTTCTTGTTTGTTTGTTTGTATGAAGCATTTTTAAGCACTGTTTACCACACATCTTTGTTGTTGTTGTTCACATTGGAGATATTTTGGAGCAGCAGTGAACTGAATTGATTTTTTGTGTCTTCCCTTCATTTTCAATCTGAAGTGATTTTCATGCACAGCAGCTTTTTGAAATGTAATCATTTCTTCATTTGCGTGTCATTAAATCAACACTCAGCCTCTCATTTTTTTTTTTTTTTTTACTGTATTTGTGGTGTGTTTATGTACGTGGTGCCCCCAGGTGCAGAGATGCAGGACATAATGACGGGTTCAGAGGGCAATAACATCATCTCAGACGTGGTCAAGCAGCCGGCCTTCATCGCTGGGCTGGGAGGGGCCTGCTGGATCGTCCTCATGGGCTTTAGCGCCTGGCTCTACTGGAGGAGGAAAAAGAGGAAGGGACTCAGCAACTATGCAGGTAAGAAGAGAAAAAAAAATCAATTTTCATGGTTCTGCATCAACACAGAATCTCAAAGCACACCGGGTCTCTCCCTCCAGTGGAAGCTGATGTCATCACAGATGCGACTCCATTCGAAACAACTAAAAAGCAGAACAAAGGGAATATATTCAGCACAAATGGAAATAGGCCCTATTGACTTTAATTCAGTGTGCAGTGATGTGCATCGACTGTGCTGAGTTCCATCAGCGCCGCACCTCAATACTCTAATACATTCATGCGAGATAAGTAATTTAACATCCCCTTCCATTACCAGACCATGGCTGGTGTTGTTTGCACATTAACACGAGGCGCGTTGAGGTTAACGTATGAAATATTCTCGTCCCTCAGTGAGTCAAGCATATAGCCTTGTGCCATTAACATAATGTGTACTGCAGCTTTCATTGGAGTGACGTAAAGAGAGGATGCAGTGATTTCCTGATTCAAAGGGGATTTACTTGATTGAGTGCTGCCTCTCTGATCCCCTTTACTCAAAACATATTGAGACACTTTCATATTAGAGAAAATCGAGCAGGTTTAGATAGAAAGGATTGGATTTCCCTTTAAATTTGACGTAACATTCCCACAAACGTGGATTTCCAAGTGTCTCGTGTTTTGAATAATGAAGCAGTTAATGTCAGAGTAAACTTTTTACTCCGCTCAGTTTTGAAGTCAGCCCATCATGCTCCAGTTTGTAATTTCTTAGAGCTAAATAAATGAAATGATGTTGTTGCAGAGGCCCCCCAGGCTAAAGGGGGTCAAGTGTGTCACCTTCATTTCAACTTGCGCCCCCAAGGCAATCAGAGTGATGCAGAAAATGCTGCTGGAGTGGTTTGATGCATTATTGCCTCGAGTTTCATCAAAATGTAATCGGCTGCGTTGTTGCGTCGGTTTTGATTTTTTAAAACTGTATCCCTTTTCTCTTTGTCTTTTGCTATTGCAGTTCAGTCTTTCACCTTCACTCGTGCAGGTAAGTCTTCATATTGGACTGTAAATAGCAAATGTATTCAGCTACTTACTTCCCCGACAGCTGTAATTTTTGAGTCATTAAAACTGACGGTGGTGCTATACATTTTCAGACAAAATAATTGTGGTTTAATTATTCCTGTCTCTCCTTTTTCTACAAGTGACTTTCCAAAGAGACCGAGGCTTGATCAGAAACGGAAGGTGAGAATTTAAATTAACTTACAAAAAAATAAGAAACCCCACAGCTAGAGCTTTTCCCGCTGACATGTCAGTGCAAAACTCAGTCTGCTTCCTCGCTGACAAGAGCCCATTGTAATACCTGTAATGAAGAGTTCTTTCATGATGAATGGAATTTGCATACATGCTTCAATATTCGCCCCTGCTTGCTCATATCAGTGTATGATTTGCACTGATGTACACTTGATGAAATCATTAATCACGCCTTTGAAGTGAGTGCTACCAATTAACGCAGGTGGGCCGCTGTTTTTATTCACCGGCTGCCTCTCAGTTCATGCGAGGATGTTGGCAGAGTGAGAGGTCGTGGGAGGAGGGGAGAGGTGATAAATGTGCTGTTTGAAAAAGCACGGCGTATGGAACACCGTGATGGGTTTTGAACAACAAAGTCTAAGACCTTGAGACTCCACTCTGGGAGAGTTTGCTGCCTTCTCCAAAAAGCCCAAAGAGAAGAGAAAGCTTACCTCTGCAGCCGCCGAATATCAAAGCGTGATGAAACAGCGGAGAGGGAAAAGGTGAATTTGCTTTGCGGAAAGGAAAAGAAAAGAAAAGAATCTTCATTTTCATTCTTCCCTCATCCCTGTTTCCTTTTTGTCACACCTAAGTGAGCATAGAGGCCCAGAGCTAGAACAAATGTTGCAAATAATGGACTAAAAATAAACACTTGTTTTCTTGCCTGACCCTTCTGTTGTGCGTAAGTGTGTTCTTCTTCACACTGTTTGCCTGTCTGTGTGATTGTGTTAGGATTTGCATGTGTTGATGAGTAAATGAATGCAAATGTATGTATATTCTTGTGTGTTTTAAAATGGAAATTATTGACGTAATTGTTTGTACACCTTTGAGCTATCCGTAAGTCAGCTGTGAACAATTCCCTTGACACTTGGTGAGCCGGGGCTTAGTGGAAAAAAACTCTGTGTGGCTATACACGTTAAGCAAGCATATGTGGAGGAGAGTGCATGAGGCATGTGGTTGTTTGGCCGTTCTTACAGCAGCTGATACAAAGAGGTTGTAAAATTGTCTTTTTCTTCTCTCCGTGAATTGCCGCCCACAACTTTCCTACCTTGAAGTCAAAGCCTGCATTCATGAGCATTGTATTTCACTAAGACAAAATGACACGGTAGCTTTCCCTAAACCACCTAATGGGCTTTTGCTGTCTCTGTTGCTATGGAGACAGTGCAGCAGTGTAGCCGATCTGCCAGAGGCTGTCCATGATTCTCAATTTAAAATGTAAATTTGTGTTGTGCTAAGGCTCTAAAGTGGATTTACTGTGTATTTAGGCCTCTCTTGTATCTCCGGGGAGAGTTCGCAGTGGTGGTAGAGTTAAAGGGAGGCAGAAGTCTGATTTATAGACTTGCCATTTTATGTCTCTCTGTTGTTTATTGTCGCTTGTGTTCATGGGGAGGCTGCTCCACAGGCGAGAATATGCTGAATGAGTTTTCACATCAATTTGTTGTTGATGCAGCAGGAAGAAAATGAGCAATACAGTTACGGTGCGAGCTGATGATTTAACTCTGTCTTACCTTCTCTCCTCTCCCGCATCTCTTTGTCTCTCAACAGCCGTCCAGGGCTGCTGAAAGCGGGCGACCAAGGCCTCCCCTGGCTGGCTGACTCTTGGCCCTCCACCAGCCTCCCTGCTAACGGCGGCTTAGGGAGTCCGAAGGGCGGCAGCAACTTTGGCCGAGGAGGTGAGACACACAAACAGGGTCTGTCTGCGGTGATGATGTGAAGTGCTGTTTTAGCAATGCCTGGATGGACAGTTTTGATGCTCATGCATTGAGAAGTACACTGACAAGACACACAAACACGCGCAAGCACACTCACACACAAATTAAAAGAGCCTTTGAGGGCTTTACTCTGCTAATTTGATTTGACAGGCTTGATATTTGGCTTGCGTTAATGGTATTTGCATACACTTTTCACCATTAATTCATTCGGATGTTCTACCATTGAGTGTTTTCAAGGTTTCATACCATTAAAAGAATACCAGTATACGTGTTGCATCATGTGTTTGCAATGTTCTCTTAGTCAATTGGACCCCCGCTGAGCAGCAGGCTTTATGCTTGCATGACAGTAGAGCTGAAGGTTAGCGCTGTTTGAATAGGCCCCACGTGAACACTCCACCGGGCTCCTACAGCGTGTTGCATGCTAATTACGGTTGTAGATAATCACTTTCATTTATATCAAGTCCATTTGAGACCTGTATTTAACTAATACCGAGCGCCAGAGCAGCAGGAAGCGTTAATGACCTTAAAGATCGTTAACTTTGTGTCAACTCAACTCTCCATGATCCCTCTTCCCTTTTCAATCCGCTTTTGTTTCAGATGTGTTACCGTCCGCAGCCGTGGAGAAAACGGGCACCATGCTGTCTGATGGTGCCATCTACAGCAGTATTGACTTCATGGGCAAGGCAGGCTACAGCAGCCCTGCGAGAGTCAGCCAGCCCACCCCCTACGCCACCACGCAGATACTCCAGTCCAACAGCTTCCATGAGCTGGCTGTGGACAGGCCAGATCCCCGCTGGAAGGCTTCCCTGCAAGCCCAGCAGGAGATGGCAAACCTGGGCTACTCGCTAACCGACAGACGCCCTGGCAGCGGTAGGAGCCACCACGAAGATAGAGATAAATTTTGTTTTTATGTGCCGGGATGTTTGCCTCCTTATGATGTATCTCCGCTCCCTGTGGAGTGCAGCAGTGCTCGAATGGCAAATAAAAACAACATTTGCCAAAAAAAAATGACAGGTAGTGGGGCTTTTTCGACTTCCAGGAAAATCACCACAAGGGAGTTTGTGGGCTAAGCCATTGAAAGAGCAAAAGAAAAGAAGAAATTTATTTACATATTCACTGAAAACGGACCCTTAGGATAATGTTCTTAATTACTCTTCTGTCTTCATCACAATTCCACCCTGGGAGCTTATCTAGCCCCAGAAATGTCACACAATCATGACGCATTTCTTTGGTTTAACTTGATTAGTGATGGCGGAAAAATCCCTTAGTGTTATTTATGCAGTGATTATACATTCACTAAAGTCATAGAGGCATTTATGTGTGTGTGTGTGTGTGTGTTTTTTTTTTTTCCACAATAGCCTGTGTGTTCAGCTAAATGTCAGACTTACCAGAGATAAAGTAGAGCGAGCTGTATGAAAGCAACTTAAAGTGGTTTGCCGCAGGTTTTGATGCCTCTTTAGGAAATGTCAACATTTAGAAAAAGTCCTAATGTGCTGTCAGGACACAAAAAGGAGATATAACGAACACTGGGTGGGAGGCAGGTTTGAAAAAAGTTCAGATAGAAAAGAAAGATAGAAGATAGCTTTCAAGGCAGAGCTGTGTATGTGTGTAGAGAGATGTTTCGTGCAGAGCATACAGGGGAATTTCAGTATTTGAAGACACGTCTTAACTCCTTTCCCTCTTTTTTCAACCCAGGTGCAAAGGTCGGGAAGAAAAAGAAGGTGAAGGGTGGAACAAAGGGCTCTAAATCAAATGGGACATGTTGGGCGAACATCCCCCTGCCTCCTCCACCAATGCACCCTCTCCCTGGTACCGAAGTTGACCTTGACCGCTACCCTCAGGAGAACCACGGAGGAGGGTGAGACACATTCATATCTCATCAATCTCTGCCTCGGAACGGACACACACAAACACAAAAACACACGTCGACAGGAGAAACACATGCAAACTCAGAGGTCACAATATCCTGCACCTGTGACCGGTGTGGATGTGTGTTTGTGTGCTTATATATTTGTGTTTTCTTGCCTACCAGAGAGTCTGGACGAGAGCTTGAGACAGTTCAAATGATGCTCAAACAGACAGATTATTTTTTTCCCAATATGACAACAAAATACTCTTTAAGGAGTTAACACACATTTACCTTCCACTCTGAGAAAATCATGCTTACATTTTGTTAAATTCAGGATGAGCCAGGGAAGATTTAGCATGGAAAAGTGGCATATTTTAAGTGGTGAGTTATTTTTAGATAGTTTGTATGACTTATTTTTTCTCATCTTGTGATATTTTAATTAGCAGTCAACTGTTCTTTTAAAGAAAATGTTATTGTACATGCCTCTGACACAGCCAAAAATGAACTATTGCTGAATTAAAAGGTGTGAACAGGTTCTGGACAGGTGCGAATCAGCAATTATTGTCTGTGCAGCATAATAGACAAAGTATTGGTGATATCAACTTTTATTTATACAGCAACTTTAAGAACAAAGGTTTACAATATGTTTTGACTTACAGATAGAAGCATATCAAAGTCAACCATCAAGTATGCAAATATAAAAAGAGCCTTATGAGTTTAACCAAATCAGTGTGATACGAACCCAAACAACAACTTAATCCATCATCAAAGGAAACAATATTAAGCCATTAGCTTTATATCACAGACATTCACATGAACTGTAAGTCCCATAAGGCCAAAAACTTCAACTTCAGCAGAGACAATAAAGTTTAGCCTACCTTCAACTCCAAACTTTGTGCCACTTCATGTTCTTTAGAGACCTGTGACAGTCTACCAAATATCTCTTGTTTCACTGACCTGTGGGGTTTGCTTTTTATTGTTATTAGCTCTGAAAATATCTCTTCTTGAGGAGATAATGCTATTAAAGCGTCGGTGAAGACTAATAGCAAACTCTTGTCTGACATGAACTCAAAGGCACATACTCTTTCAGTTCTAGCTTCCACAGATTCCTCATATCCGTCAGCCCTGCAAAATAAGTTTGTCTTTATAGGCATCTCATGGGTTGTTGTGTTACCAGTGGGATTTGTGCCACCCGCATCTTGGTTGATTGAGGTTGTTTTGCAAACTCCACTGGGATCATAAAAGCAAATCTCTCCGTTCTCTTATGTTTTTCCTTTAATGGGTTTCCTTTATGATACTTACACCAAGATAATTACAATCATTGGACATGCAGATGCATAAACTTATCCTCACATAGTATTTGGTACTCTAATGATGATGCTAGTTCAGGCAGACAGCACATGGTTGTAATAGCTAAAAGTTTTATTGCAGCAGTTGCAGAACATTGTTTTTTTGATTAGATATCTGGGCTCCAATCACTCCTGCAGAGTGATTGGAGCCTGGATCACAGACGGAAACTTTTAGGAGTGATGAAATAATATCAGAAGCTCCCAAGCTGTAGCCTGCAGGTGGATGCTGGGGTGTTAGTGGGCAATAACAGAGTAGAGCTCTAGCAGCTTAAACAGACTTCTGAATCAGGAGGACATATTTGTTAGGTGACTGTGCAGAATGACGTATGATACAACCCGAGTTTTGGCTTAGATTTGCAGGTGTCACTACATTATTGCTACCTAGTTTGATGGCTAAAGCTTATTTTAATGCTAAACTTTATTATCACACCAAAACAATGACTTGTTTCCTCCTCTCCAAAACTTGAGTGTCACTAGTAATCACCATTTAGAGTCCCAAGGAATCAATTCCTTGCAAAATAACTAGGGGTAATCTCGGTTCAGTATGTACCTCAGGTTTGAGGTCACGGTTCAGTTCATTTTTTGTACAGTAAGAAAACGAAATGCAAAATACAAATGTGGGAGTTGTTTATCACACACTTTTGTGCTTATAACAATAAGAACATTATACTAAGCTAGAATTCTGCTCAAATATATTAATACAAGATTCTGAAATAAGTATGTTATGGTCTTAAATATGCAGTTATAAAAACACCAACGGCATTTTTTATTGCTGTTGCCCGATCTGACTCACCAGGGACAGGCTGTTTAAATGCGGTGGGGAGCTGTGTTTGCACTACGCTCATCTTTCTCCTGGTTGTAGCGATGTTCACGTGGGGGTGGTGCCATTTCAAACGAGTTAACAGGTTTGACATGTTGCCAGAAACATACCCGATCTCAGATGAGCAAACTGTCAGCAAGCTGCTTTGGTTTTATCAGCCTCTCTTTGTCCCTGTTTATATTTCACCAGGAAGCTGTAGTGTTCCTAAATGGGAGATCTTAATGTTGTGGGAGGGTCCTCAAGCTCTGGCTTATTGCCAACGCTGGGGACATTAGCCGTGACGTCCACTACTTGTTGGTTAAATCTGCTGTTTGTTGTGTCTTGGTGTGCACAACTGCAGCGTGTTCCACAACGTATGGTCCTCTACTTAATATGTCTGTGTGGAAAGTCGTTTGGTACATATCTGTTTTGAACTGAGCACCCCGCACCGAAATGTTTCAATACAAATATATGTACTGTTCCACCCCTAAAATTAACTCTAAGAAAACAAAGAGTAGTTCTGTGAAAGCAAAGTGCAGTGAAAGTGAAAACTAGCTAAATGTCAGAGATGGATATTTTATGAGAGACATCAATGAAGCCATTTAAAAAGGAAGCAGGGCTATGTCCTTGGCATAACTTATAAAACATCTGTATGCACAAGTCTTGCAGCATGAAAATATGAAGGCAGAAAACATCCACATACCTATTAGTTAGAAATCATTTTGTCCCCATGCCAGGTATGACAGCAACAGCTGGGCCCCTCCGATGTCGGTCCAGACCTACCGCCACCAGAATCTGGACAATGATGTCGAGGAGGAGAGAGGTCCTACCCCGCCTCTTCGAGGACGATCCTCTTCCCCTGGAGCTGCTACCTTTGGCCAGCCCTCGTCTTCCTCTCTCAGCTCTGCCCACCATGAGGAAATGCAGTCCATTCTGCAGGCCCACTTGGATGAGCTGACCAGAGCTTACCAGTATGAGGTGGCCAAGCAGGCATGGTAAGAATCTCTCAAAGTCTCCAAAATTCGAGGCTCCCTTTCCTCTTCCCTGATTTCATGTATTTTCCAGAACAAAAAGGACCATTAGATCATTTGAAACCAGCGGGTATGCATCACATTCGCTTCGCACAAAAGAGCATACCTGCAATTTTGATTTATTTCATTCTGTGAATAGTTTGGGTTTTGCATATCAATGGCTGATGTCTGAGCATTTTATGAGCTGGTATTTACATGTGTCAGCCTGAATCTGCAGTCTCTGTTTCTTTAGAGCGATAAAAACATATCTCCATTGATTGCACTTTTGATGGAGCGTTGGAAAACTTGACAAGTCAGTGGCAACACGTGTTGGAGGCTAATGACTGGCTTTAGTCTAACATGCTGTTCTGACATCAGTAAATAGAGTTGGTAATTATGCATGCTTCTCCTCTATGGCGGGATGTGAGCCATCATGGAGGACAGCTGTGGGGGAGATAACAGGCATGTTGGTGACAGCCCTGCCCATCCACATATCCTTTATCCAGTCCAATTACAACTCCATTGTGTTAGCACAACACACACCAGCACTGAGAAAGTAATCAGGGAAATCACTGCAGGCATTCATGGTCTCTGCATCGCTACCTTTCTGAACATGCACTCATTTTGCATTCTTAAACTTGTTTTGCACTATTTCCCCCTTATTATCTGACCTCTGCTGCTTTTGAATGTTCTTTTGTTTATTAATATACAGTATTTCCCCCCACAATTAATTAGGCACATGAAGAGCACTCCAAGCGTGTCAAACACCCCTATCCCTCCGATGGACTTCATGTCTGGTACTCTGGGCTCTGATTTAGGAGCTACTCTGCTTTCTGAAGAAGACGAGGAGGAGGAGGAGGAAAGATACGCTATGGTGTCAAAGAATTTGTGTGGCTTTGAATACACCCCTGGTCACAGTGTGGATAACCTGGAGGGCTCAGGTATGGTTTACATTTTAAACTGAGGTCAGTGCTTTTAAATGAGGGGATTACATCGTTACTGGCAGCATAGAAGCAAGCTTCCCTGCTGCATAAATTACAGTGTACTTGGAAAATGTGACCAATGCTGCCGCTGCTATATTAACAGAAATGTTAGACATAAATATGTAATTGATCAAGCAGCATAAATGAATGCATCATGTATAAATATATGCGTATACTGTACATTCTAACAATAGACCATAAGAGTAAAAAAGTATTTTCTTAGACAAATGTAGTGTTTATTGACATGTCAGTTTGAGTCGTTGCTTTATTGAGATATTTACTCTATGAAGATGACAAACTTTTAAAGAATCTGTTCATCAAAACTTCAGTTTTCTACTCACACTGCAAATATCATACTGTTGTTGATACATTAATTGAAGACTTGACACCATTAGATGAAGCCTCACATTTTCATAGAAAATGCTGCTTGTATTCAAAGTATGTCTCTAAAGATGGTCCAACAAATGACATTCCAAGTAAGGCTATAGCAGTGTAGTGATATATGTATAATCAAATGGTATGTTTTAAAACAAATGTATGGGTATTTAAAAGGTGGGAGTGGTCCTTTACTCTTGTTGCCACTCTATAAAATGAAGAAACAATGAAAAAATCAGAATTTATTCCCTTCAATAGCCCTTTTAACTAATGTCATGTAGTTCTGATATTATAATCTATGGGAAGTAGCTTGGAGTGAATTTCAAAATAAAAGCTTGTTTTTACAATACAGGAAATCTAGAAACCTCAATACAAGATAACAAAAATATCAAAACATCCATATCAGAAACGCTCTTTTTCACTGATTCTGCTGGACCTTTTGTATGTGTAGAAAGCATATTTCATTTTTTAACATTAGATTCTAACTGATCCTGCTGGTGTGTTTAGAGATTTCAATTACCACATTACAGTGTGTGTGTAAATGCGCACTGCATGTCTCTTAATGACAAGACTCACCCGTGGATTCTGATATGTTGGATCACTGCAGGTCTATAAATGCTTGCCACATAGCTGTTACTAATAAGGGATTTAAACTAACTGAACACCTTATACCCAGCCGTTGAGTCACATCAGGGGCTAACGTTAGCAACAAATGATGTGATAAACAGACCAAATAACTTCAGCATCTGACTAACGTTTGTTAAAGTTTGAGCTTGCTGCTGCACAGTGGTTCTTTTACATACTGACCATCCTTCCTATGTTTGAAAGCTAAAGGCAGAATTCTTGACCCCTCTCCAAGCATCCTCACAGAAGATGTTGCTGAAAAAGACGGCACATACAGGCAAACGCTTGCCCCTTGCTCCATACTAAGAAAACTATTGGGGTTTAAGACTGAAAGAAAAAAAAATATATATATATATAACAGGCATTATCCGTCAATTTATTCGAGGAGTCTTCCTTTCCATCTTTAAGTCCAAATGCAGTCAGTAAGGGAGAGTGGGGTAAGTTGAGCCAAAGGGTAAGTTGAGCAACCACGTGTTGCTTGGAAATGGTAAAAGAAATCGATAATGTGACCAAATATTTAGGAGATGGGCATCAATTCATGAAGTCTGTGAAGGTTAGAAGCACATGGGTGAAGGGGTTAGACATTTATTTCCAAAACAAAAAACATTTTTCACTCTTGAAAGTGAATTTAGTCTGTCATAAGTTTTATTAAAATTGTGTTCAGACCAAAAAAGATCATTTTAAATTTGTTTTATACATCAATATTGGTATCTATGCGCTACAACATGAGGTCAAAAACCATAGCATAAAAGTCCACCATTTTAGCCGAGAGGACAAATAAAGTCGTCATAGTAGTTCTGGGGTAAGTTGAGCTATTTGGTCAGGGTTAAGTTTAGCCAGTGGTTCAAGTGAGAAAGTAAAGAAGTGGGGGTGAAGTGAGGTGGAGATTGGGGGGAGTAGTAGGAATACGGCTCAACTTACCCCGCTCCTTTGGTCAACTTACCCCATACACAGGGTAAGTTGAACTTTTTTTGGCATGCTATACTATCAAGACAGTTATGTTTACACTCACTGGTTAGCAGGGATGCACAACATCTTGAAATATATGCAGATACACGAGTTAGAGACAAAACTATGATTGCCTTGATGTAGTGATCCAAGATATGAAAAATGTCTCATCTTAACCCACTCTCCCCTACTAAAGTCTGAGTCTAAGTCATCAGTACTTGAGTCAAAGTCAAGCCTTATGTCTTCAAAAAATGGTCTTACGTCAGACTCAAATACTACAACATCAATTCCACAATGTTTCCCTTACCTTGTTCTCAAGCTTTCCCCCACAAAGCCCTGTTGGTTTCTGTGCATAGACACTCCAGAAAAAAAAAATGATGCAAAACACGCAGCATTAATAATTAAAAAAATGTCGTCCTTTAGCCTAATCCAGGGTTTAGCAGAATAATGCAATGTAAACTTTTCAGTGATGCAGAAAATACTCTGCAGTCTGCTGACTGGCTGAACTATCATCTACAGACACACTGTGTAGGACAAAGAACTATGCATATTTAAGTCAATTTTATTAAAGCATGAAAGCCTCCAAAACACACACACACACACACACAAACACACACAAGTCAAGCATTTCCCTGTTCATTACATAGAACAGATTACACGACACAAACAGCTATACACACCCATAGTTCATGCAGAAACTATCAGGTATAAATAAGTAAAGTTTATTTTATGGGCTAAAGTTATAAAGACATCCATTGGTAATCTTTTTACTGCAAGTGTACTTTGTTGAGACATCCAGACAGCCTGTTAAAAGTTTCTTGAAGCTGTTCTCACATGGACATCAAAACCACAACATAAAATATTTCAAAATCTTTAGCAGCTCTCTACAGCGGAGTCACACATCTAACATTTAAGATTTGATGCATTTAAAAATAGGTTTTCTGTCTGAAGGCATTTCTTTAGACAGAACTTTGAAGTCTACCTCCACAGGGACATGAGCGCACCGTTTTTAGACTCCACTGTTTGATAAGTTAACAAAGTGGCTCCTGCATTGAGAATATGTGTTTAAAGCACTTTTGATAACCTCTAACAGGGAAGGATTCAGGTCAGTTTGGCTAAAAATATTTACCAACATTAGAAATGCAAACATTTTGGCATGTCATGTTTAGCTGTCACGTACTTTAATTCTTATTCAGGCAGATTTAGAAAGCATCAACATTACAAGGAAATAAATCATGAACAAAGCTGGTGGGGTGGCAGCATTTCCACAGGGGCTACATTGTTTGTGTGGTGTAATGCTGTCAGTTTCAAATTTGTGAATACTACACCAATGGTACCTTGTTTAAATATTAAAAAAAAAAAAAAAGGAATCCATCAGTACGCAATGTTTTTCATAAACTTCATACATCCAGTTGCTTATATGACTGCATCAAAGTAAGATGTTTTTAAGGCTGTGTGTAAATGTGAAGTATTGAACATTATAAATCATTTTCATACATACTGTGCTTGAATTACGGAGGTTATAATTATCCTCTTGTTATTATCTTGTATATCATTATCTCCCCATTTAATGGCAGTATTTTTTTCACACAACTTTTATCATAAAGTCAATTGAACTTAATGGTTTTATTTAAGTAATTATTTCAAATAAGGATTTTGCATAGCACAGTTTGAGTATTGACTACTGTGTATTTCAGTAAAAATCATCAAAATTATCTGCAAAGTAATTAAAATATTCAAGTTACAGATATTTTAACCAGTCTCAAGAAATACACCTCTGGCATATGTATAAGTATGCAATTGTTAATTAGTTTAACAGTCTTTTCAAGAGTTATGTTTTTTTCCTCAGTGTGCAATATAAATAAATAATAGCAGCAAAATCTTTAGTACTCTATATTTAAACCACATATATCTTTTTTGCAGTTCTATGAAGTTTGGTACATTTCAATGTTTCTTTCTGTGTCAACATGTGTCAAAGTGATTCCCTTCCAGTGAAGCTCTGTGTGTGAGGCAAACACCCGCTCAGTCATCCTCAGTGAAATTGTTACCGTAACTTAACTCTGTTTTGTCCTGCTGCTCATTGTAGGTAAAAGCTCCCAGCAATGTCGCCCAGAAGGCTCTAGTCCTGCAGACCATAGTGCACCTGGCACACATAGCCTTGGCCACAAGAGGGCCCCACTGACCGGCCTCAAACCCCAGACAGACAAGGTCGGGACTCTACCCAGACGAAGAGACACCAACACAGACGGTAAGTCAAGTCTATTATTTATAAGAGCATCCGCAGTTACAACTGACTCAATAAGGTCTGCATCACTTATGATGTCTCATTTGCATCCATTGCCAAACACCCTCATCCGCCACCCACTCAGCAGCCCACACACCAGTTATGAAGCCCCTGCACAGTGTGGGTTCCCGTATGCACAGCTCGTGGGCAGCTGCAGCTACGGATCCCTCTGAGGAGTGCATGGTGACCGTGTCGACGCTAGAGCGGCAGCATATGGCTTCATGGAACGGCACGACAGCATCCAACAGGGCCACCCTGAGCAGAGGCTCCCACAAGAGACCTGGCACAGATCCCATCCACAATGGGCATCCTCCAACAAACGGCACAGAGAAACGGGAACACTGTAAGTATCAGGCGCAAAGGTGTCATGTCTGTATGAAATATATGAGGGAACCCAATGCAAGAAGGTGGGCGGAGATAATTTACAGGCTGTAACAAAGCTGTAGTTACATTATCATCAAGAAAGATCTTATTTTGAGAGCAATTTAATCTCATAACCGTAGAGGAAAGAAAGTAATGGTTGTTCCTCAGCAGTAACAGTGTCCTGCCATGGCTGTGTCCAGACTTTGTCAGTGGGGGGCCCTAACTCGGGTGCTGACTCGTGCAGGGGTGGCATAAAATTGATGCATACAGACACGAATATATCCCTTTAATGCCTGAAACCACAATTTATGGCCAGAAAATTCAAATCATTTTGGAGCTGAAATGTTTATTTCACTTACCACTGAAAACATTTCTTTTTAAATGTCCTCAAAATTTAACAAATATATTTATTTATCTTGTTTGATACATTGGATGTTTTTGGAAATTAATAAACTACAAGAGGACATTTTTATCATTTATCAGACTGTATTAAGGTGTTTTTTAGTCATTTGTTGATCATATTGATTTGATAGAAGAATCATAAAAGTATGTATCAAATATGATACAAAAGGCAATAAATGGATATATAGCAACTATTTATATACTATTTGTGTTAGATATACTTTTATCACTGCCATTATGGTATAATGTAAATATTACATTCCTGTAAATGATATATATGACTTCACTTTACACAAGTCGGAGAGATTTAAACTGGTGCAAAACCTCAGATTGAGAAACAGACTTGCACTTATTTACAGTGAAGTGTTCCATGTCACCGAGACTTTACACTGTTGTTTTCTGTGTGCCAACCTGTCTCCCTTTCAGAGTCTTTTCTGAGGCATCATTCCCTGCAGTTGCTGCCTGCCTGTCCCGGGACACCTTGTTTGTAAGCGCTATGAGATTTTCTCTCTGCGAATGACACAGAATGATGCTTGAAAGACGGAGAGGAGACAGAACGAAGACGAAGCGACCGAGTGCGAGCTAAGATGCAGAGCTGTAAATGTCATGTACAGACACAGACACCAGTCTCACAGTGTTATTTTCATCCCCCCTCTTCAAAAGAGTAAACAGTATGTTATATGTCTGCTTCTATTTCCCGTCACATGGTGTACAAAGATTCACACAGTGGAGATGAAGAAGAAAAATCACAACAAAACTAAGACTTATTGAGAAGAAAAAGGACTTGCATAATTTGTAAATATATTTTTTAATGTTTCTCTCTTTCTTTTGCTTTGCTATGCAAGCCAAACCCAATGTTGTCTCTTTTGTGATTTATTACTGTGAATCATTTTTCATTAATGCTCAAACTGTTAGCTTATTTTGATGAAGCTACTGTATTGTTGTACTTTGCACAGAGCATTTTGGTAAAAATAAGCACAAACCTGTTGTCAGCTGAGCTGAGGAGGAGAATCATAATGGCAAAGAGGGACGTCTATGTTAAACAGAACCTAAACAGAAGATATATACTTGGCTGTGCTGTTATTGTTGGAGAAATACTCTTTTGTGGAGAGCTACACTGAAAAAAACACGATTAAATACTTGGAAATGATATGACGATATAACCTATACTACTTTTTGGAATTTTTTTTTGCATTGTGAGAACAACAGTTCCCAGCAAATGGTTACCAGAACAGTTTTATTGTTACGAAGCTACACACCAGTTGTGATATCCAAAGCAAAAACAAAGAAAAAGGGTTTGTCACTTCTCTGCCATTCCCAGAATATGTTATTAAAATTCTCTATATATACATTATTCACTGACACACAATGACATATAGACAGTGCAATATTGACATGGTAATATAACATTAAAGAACACGGGCCAAACTGTCCTTGGTTAAAATGGGGTGTAGAGTTTAATGTGATTTATAAATGATGTTGAACATCAAAGAAATGATTTTAGATTTGTTCCTGTTTACTACACTGTTCATTGGTCATGAATTTACACCATCACCTTACAAAGATGTAAAGACTCGAACGACTGCCAAATTTGAAGATCTTTTCAAACATCTTTCCACTTTTAAAATGCAGCCAATTACCATTTTCTGCCAATGAGATTCACGATGCCATGTCCTTACACTTGTTTGGGTGGTTTTGTTCTGATCGTAGTTCTGGTAACGGCTCTCCCTTTGAAGAATCTTTACCTGCCAGATTGGTTTTTGCCCTCAGGAATACACAGCCACATACAGTAGGGCCGTTTTTCAATCCTTTGATGCAAAATAAAATGTGTATGTGAAAACCAGCTGGACTTCCTCTCCCAATGCCTGAGTCTGAAAACATGTTTTCTGAAAGTGTTGTATTTTCGATTACTTTTGAACTCGCCTTTTCTACACTCAGGAATCTATTTCAGATCATCTAATATTGACGTGTCCTCCTCTATTCATCTCACTTCTCTCCCTTTGATTACATGCAATCATCTCGATAAACATGCTGTAACAATTTGACAAAATATACGCATTTTCACTGCTGTCTCGACACTTCCATTTTAACTTTGATATAAATATTTTCTAGGACTCAGTATGAGAAAGCCACCACATATACAGCTTTCAAGAAAACATTAACTTCAAGTCTTATTCTGTTGAATGTTTTTTTTTTTTTTTACTTTCTTGATTTGATCTCTGGGACAGCATACGGCTAAAGCCAGACCGAAGATCCTCACAATACACCAACAGTTTCAAGCAAGTTTTTTAAGCAGAGCAGTGCTTGGATCATACATAGCTTCACATATGTGGGTCTGTGTTTGACACTTTATAAGAGTAAAAAGAGTAACAAATAGAAAAACATAAACATTTTAAAGGTGTTTGAGTATTGGCCAAAATCCATAAATATTAATGTCAAAATCTGGAAAAAGTAACTCTCATGGTTGCAAAAGAACAGCTAATTTATTTTGGTTCACTTTATTCCAGGGTTTTTTAGGGCTAGGTGATGAGCTGAAAATTTACCAATACCAAAATTTACAACAGTAACCAACATCATTTTGCCCACGTCAATATAATCATTGTCAAAAACATAAATTAACTAACTATTAATCTAAAGTTGGTTTTAGATGTGTGTAGGTAGGCTATGGTCTCATGTCCCTTTAAGACGCTATCCTATGTCAGAGATGTGACTCCACCCAATTCAGTTCATAACAAAGGGGGAAAGACAGGTGAGGAGATGGAGGACGGTTCAAAAGTTGTAGCAGCTGAAGTAGACAAAGTTTCTGTGGGAGGGGGTGAGCAGCTTGTGGAGTAGTTATCATCCATTTATCATTATCAAGGTGAACTGCTCAATATATCGTGATATTGATTTAAGGCCATATCACCCAGCCCTACGATAAGGAACGCATCATTAGACATTTATTGGGTTGTAGCTGAATTAACTGACAGGCCTAAATTAACTCCACCTCTGTTTCTGTGAGGCCAGGAGTTTATTAAGGAGAGCATTTCCAATATGGCGGCAACCATCTTTGGGCTCCGTAGCACCTTTTTAGAAGCCTATTGACACAACCGTATGTCCATGTTTGATGTGCTCTGCACTGTATATTTCATGTTTGGTGTACAGTTAGTGACTGAGTCAGCCTCCTCTTATTTCCAGATTTAAAAGAACAAGTAAAATTTGATAAACACAACAAAGTGGCGGCTGTGCTTTAGACTTAAAGGGTAACAACAAGGTCATTAGAAACAATATTGTGCTAGTTACATGGATCAAACAGCTCTAGATTAAAGCGGGAAAAAAGTATTTTTAACCCATTTTTTGACCGACTCAACATTATGGCTTCTACCATGACCGTTTCACCATCTTTATACCAGATGCATATTCATTTTCATACCCCTACAGCAGCAAGACGAGATAGAAAGTCATTCTGGTTGTTATCTGGAGAAAACCTGACAGCCCCCCGGGCACAAGCTCTGCAGAGCATTTTGGATGAACAGCCTTAAGGGGTGGTGCAAAGATGCCATGTACAGTGTGGAACACCCTGTCAATATGTGTATCTTGAGACAGATAGACACGGATTAGGATTGTGTGCAGATATTGTGCAGACAGGGGGCACTGTGTGCAATCCAGCATTTAAGCTCTAAATCCAACTGGTTTGTTCCCCAGCAGTGCTGCAGGGACAGGAGAATTGGTATTGTGGTTATCAATTCTTTTCCCACTTGGACACAATTTGTCTGTCCTATTACTGGGACCAGTCCCTACACACCCCCTCTCCACCTCCCACCACCCAGTCTCCTCCTAATTTACCCAGCTTGTAGTACATGTGAATTTAATGGAAGAACAGAAATACACAGCAGAGCCCACAGAGGCCAATTACAGTGCTCCACCTGCGTTCACAGGGCTGCAGTAATGTTTTTTATATAAAGATGTAGGCTTAATTTACTGGTTCTGTGATGGTGTGGTCACTTTATGGGTTGTGGATGACAAAGCAGTTTCCTGTAACTGTTACTTAGAGATATTTCTCAGCACACAGGGGAACAATTTGGCCTCAAACTGCTGCACTTCTATGAACATTGCCAGTAAAAGCGGGAAAAATATTTATAATGGGATCTTTTTTCTACTGAGAGCACTCCTGGTAATAAGGACAGTGAAGCACAGAGGACCATGGCCTTTAAATCACCAATAAAAAAGTGCTTACCGTGAAAAAGGAGAAGATTCAAATAAGCACTTGGGAGGACTAATTTTTGAACAATGGAAGTGATGGAAATAAGGTAGTTAGTGTTAACTAAGCGCTGTAGTTTTGTTTTTCTTGTCGGTTATTGATCAATAACTCAATTTCTGCTCGTTCGTTAGTACAGTTTGTATGAAAGTGCTTTTTTCAAGGTTAGAAACCCATTATTATATGAATGCTGGAGCCTTGTTTTCTGTATTCTATATCACCGTTTCAGTCATAATGTAAAATTCATGCTGCTCCTATAGAGCTGCTCTGGAGCTGACCCTTACATTTTATTGTGCAAGTGAAGCAAAAAGACAGTTTTCCCCTCAAGGCTGTGTTGTGAACTTTCAGCGTTTAATGTCTTATATTTCATTACCATAAAGACAATACATGGAATAACATTTCAGCAGACTTCCATGACAATAAACTGATTGACGTGATCATGTAATTAATCTAAATCTGTGAGTACCCACTTCAGAGTCAGCGTTTCTGCTGTTGTTTTGGTAAAATTGGCACTCCAGATGTGGATATTATAATTAAAGTAATTAAAACAAAATCAGTAAGCTCCCCCTGCAAGATGGGCCTTTTGATTGAGGATGCACAAAAAAAGAAAGAAAATTCCCCTCTCCACAGACAGCACACATATTTATTCAAGATATAACAACACTATTAGCATATTCACATACACGGTATTTGTCTCTGTATTGACACCAACCCACTGAGGAACCAATTTTAGGTATAACAAATGTCAGAATCATACAGTTTCAAAGAAAAATAAGACAGGGTGATTACAGAGCTGCTGCTGCTCTGTATATTTCAACATGAGAAACACTGTGAATTGCAAAATAGGTTGATATATTTGTCAATGTGAGGCTCATGGACAAGACTTTTCTACATAATTCATACAGTGTTTTATTAAGTGGCTCAATACTATACATAACAGTCAGACTTTACATTCACAGCACACCATATGAGCTTTTGTAATATTTAACTTTGCAGTAATTTGGTACTCCAGTTAAAAGGGAATAAGACGTGGGGAAATTTGTTCTCTTTTTGATGTTCTTTCAAGTCTCCGTTCTGCATGAGCCGCAGCTTTTCATGAAACTTTCCCCACATGTGGTGGAGAGCAACCTTTTCAGAATGATTATGTGTTACTTTGCCTAGAAAAGGCTGATTTCTGACTCATGACATTTGGCTAATTGCAGCATTTGAACAGTATGCTGGTGAACATGAACCCCACCTGAGACCCTGAGTCCCGCTCTGTGGCTCAGCTACCCTGAGGGTAAGCTAAAGGCCAATGGTCTCCAGCCCACAGCTCCCTCAGTGACCAATTTATTTCCGTCTTGTTCATCCTGATGCTTCATCTGCTGCTTTCATGTTGCCACTTCAGATTGTTGCACTGACATGAGGCAGTGGGGTCTCTGCTGCAGGTCCTTAATAGAGGGCATTTTGGTAAATACAGAGAGGATGTTGGCATGCTGATCTTTGGCAATACTTGGCTTCTCTTACTCTTCGTATTCTTCAACAAAAAAGTAGCCTTGCTGTTAATTCCCTTAGGAGTTGAGTAGTACACTTGAGGTTTAGCCTCTACTTTGGACAGATTGCTTCTGCACTGATGCTCGAAAAGTTATCTCAAAAGTCTTGACTTGAAATTCGTCTGCTGATGCTGTCAGGGGAATCACTTTAACAGGATCCCTCAAGCCAATCAGAAAACAATCCTGAGCAAAGTAAGAGCGGCTAACAATGGAGTGATAAGGTTACAGAAATGTAATTCAAAATCTAATTAATCTTTCACAAAAACACCTGTCGGCCATGTCTCCCTTTTAGTCGCCCCATCATTCATTGATGCAGAATTTGTATTTTCAATCTGGGCTGTGCAGAGTTAAACACTTGAAGGCATACACATGCAGAATGGGGTGTTGTTATCTCTGGTTCTGTTCATTTAAAACATGTTTTTTGAACTGTAAACCAAATTATGACTGTACTACGATGAATTACATAGATGCTGGTTATACTACTACAATTTATCATCCAACTATCTCCATGAATTGGGTTGAAAATGGCTCCAGACACATAGACTGTATATAAGATGTCCAGACATCATGCTTTGAATTAAATGAGCCCTGCAAGGCCAAAGATGAGAAATCAGGGCTGATCACAGCACATGTATTTAAATCAATAAGTCCTGATTTACACACTCATGTGCTACCTCAGCCCCCTTCGTTTGATCATTTCTGAGAACATGCAGTGGATGACAGGCTGAAGACTCATTTCTTCTTACATATTGAAAGTGCAAAGGCAAGAATCTCTGCAATATCAAACATACCTGTGAAAACTCCTTTCCTCTTTAAAGATTTAGTCTAACTTAAGTCGACAGAGGCTCAGCCCTTAATGTGCTAAAGATGGAGACATGCTAGACAGACACTTAGTTCACTGCTCTCTCAGCTGCATCTTCATCAATAACTTATTTGATTTATAGTTTCTCATGATGATGATGATGCCTGTTACAGGAATGACTGTGCCTGTTTTAGGTGATGGATTAGATGAACAATGTAAAGTATGAATTTTAAATATCTGATAGTCTACCTGAAACAATTATGTCTCATCATTGTCCCCATATAAAAACAAAAGTATATTCATCATAGTCGCTGTCAGAGATAATGTATTTTAGCTTGTCATCGTCTTGTCTTTAACACGTCAAAAGATTCAATAACAGACGTTTATAGTCATCATTTTCATGAACAAAATCAACACTTTAAAGAGAGTGTATGGCAGGCTGCTGGATTAGCTAACAGGCTATTTCATTCAGTCCAGTGGCCTAAATTGAATGTCAGGCGACATTCAGAACTTGTTATTCTACTTCAAATACATTATGAATCAAAGTTCCTCTGCTTATGTTCGGTTAGATGTTTTATACATTTAGATTGTCTTCATCAGTGTGACATAAATTTCACATTTATCCGTTATCAGACTAAATTAGCCTCTCTTCCATGGCTACAAATAGTTTCTATAAGCTTTGCAAATAAAAAGACACTGGCCAATTGAAGCATTGTCTGTTTATTTACAGATCTACAGATACAAACGTAAGAAAAATGAGGAGTAAGATAGGGTGACCATATTCTGAATCCCCATAAAGAGGACACCACTATGCGGGGTGAGTCACGGAGTCCCACAGGTCTGGTCAAGTATTTTTTAAGCGCTTCTAACTCAGTTAGTCCACATGGCACAAACTTAAACCTTCCATACAAAACCCTGCACATTTGAAGGATTTTATAAACTCATCCAGACAAGGCCAGACAGCCCGGACAGCCCCCCAAAAAGGGGACATGTCCAGGTAGACTTTGGGGTAACATTGCACTTCTGGTTTGTATATTGACTCCTTAAGTAGATTTTGTTATATAAATTCATTTTCCTACATTATTGGGTTTTTGAAAACAAAAAGAGGGGTGATTTTTAATGAGACAACTACAATTTTGGTTCAAATAGCACATTAGAGTGTTAATGAAATTGACTTATGTGTTCAGTACGAGTCAATTTGTGCACAACTTGCATTATCTGGGACGAACAGTGCACCTATAGATTGCATTTCTTTGGCTGCATCTAACTAAAACAAAACAACAACCGGTATAACAGCTACTAAGTTGATGCAAATCATTTTCCCCTTCAAATGCATGAGTTCAGACTCCCTTCATAAATTTGTTTAACTCACTGTCAGCAACTCAAGTTGCTTTCTCTCCCTGATGCCAGATAAGGCCACCTCATCCTCGAGTGCAGCTTTTGACAACTTCACATTCCCTCCTCATTTACACACAGTTAGCCCTCTCTTGGCACTGTCAGACACATCCTTTCCTGGTTGGCAGTCAACTTTTATAGTGACAGGCCCTGAAATATCTCCATAAACTCATTTGAATTTATCGCTGCTGGATCAAGCTCCACCTCGGCACTAGATTCATTATCTCTGACACCTCCTAATTCCTCACCAACTGCCTGCTTTAAGAGAAACTAATCTCCCTCAAACACAAGTGCAATAAATTTAAAATCATAAATTTTCTCTCATTACTCCTGCACTCCCTCCTCTCATAATATCTCCCCCAGTGTCATTGTCACCTTCTTTCCTCAGACTTCAACCTTGGCATCCTCCTTGCCTTCAAGGATGTCAATGACGCAGGTAAACATTGCTTCTCTGAGCTGAGAAATGCTGCCTATCTCTGACAGCACCTGTTTATTTCACAGCTGCAAAGCTAATCAATGTCTTCATCACCTCCAGACTTCAGTGCCTTCTGCACCTCCTCAATAAACCTCATTATGTTGAAATCCTGTTGCCTCATTGACAACAGCGGTTATAGAGGGAGCAGTTTGCAGGGTGTAGCCCCCAATGAGAAAGCTCTCCGCCCCCCCAAGACTCCAACCCCCCTAGAATTTAGTCATAAATACCACAATTTCTTAAAGACATTTACCCACCCAGCTGATGGTGACCTTTTAACTGCTTGTTGTGCGATTTTAATTGACCTGTTCACAAACTCTGTGTTGTACGTCACAATTTGGGGCAGCTTGAACAAATGTTACACAAACAGTCATACAAACAGTTCTTTCTAATCAGCTGGACTGTGCTATTTTTGTCATTGATTAGAAACAGGAGAGTGGACCATGATAGTGGCAAAGACTGCTAATCCCAGCAATGACAATGCCAGCATGTTGAAGACAGAACAATACCAAAAATGGATCTTAAAGTGCCTCCGTCATGTGCTATAGTCCTTTGATAGACATGGGCTAAAGCTGGCAGGTAGCCGCTGGCTAGCAGGAGGATATTTTCATGGCAATGTAATGTAAATTTTTTAAAAACTTTTTGCACACAGTTAAATTATCGAATAAATCCTTTTTTTTTTTTTTTTTTTTTTTTTTGTTTGTTCGCTACTTAACAGAGAGGTCACTAATTGCATGCTAACTCTAGTGCCAGACTACTCACACTGTGCATGCACATAAGAATGTAGATTGTATTGTTACTGTGTATGGCTGTAAAGTGCATATAAGACAGCCCTTTACCAATGCTATCGGTGTTACCATAGACTTTATATAGAATGGACAGTGTCTGCCTCCTCGTTTGTTGAAGCCACTCCGAGAACAGCGCCCTCTGGTGACGGGCTGCAGTATAGGTCATAAATCCCACCTCCTCCAGCGATCCTTAAGGGTGTGGACAAACTTTAAAAATTAAGTACATATAATATAAATCCAAAATAAAGCAAAAAAAATGCTTTATTTACTCGTGTTGTAGAACCACACACCCTTACTCAAAATCAAACATATACAAAACATAGAGTAATAAACAAACTGCTATTCCTTCAATGTTACTGATGCTCCATATTCTCCCTACCAGGTATGGCCACAGTCAAATTATTAATTCAGCAAAATGGATAAACTATATAAAGATTAAGTTTATATACAGAGGGATCAAGTATTGACACAGACCAAGACTGGTTTTGGACCAGGCTTTTTACACTTTTAAATAAGGGCTTCTTTGGCTTTATTAGCTCGCCTCAAGTGGACATTTGAGGGACTGTAGTCTGCTGTAGGACTATCCACAGGTATCATTTTTTCCAACACTTGGGACTGCTGCTTGGCAACCCCCCTGCTTTTTTAATCACTTTTGCACCTTTCCCTGGTGCCTTTACAGCATGTGTGCCGTTTCAATCAACCAAGACGTATCACTCATCTAAAACCTCTGAAGACTGCAACGAAAAGAGAAAAATCATTTTTTGGATTACTTTAAAATCCAACATTTGGTGCATGATTGTGATAGAAGAAGGACCACCTACACAACATATGGTGCAATTCAACTGTCAGGTCAGAGGGGACATTTTAATTCACAGCGCAGCACTCCTAAACCACACTGTCTCTGCAGAGCCGTCCCCTCATGAAAGAGTTGCTCTAGGTTGACAGCCATCAGTTTCACTTCTTCTGTCAGCCTCTCCAGCAATCCCACCACATTTGCCCTAGCTGTCATGGCTGCCTCTTTGTCAACAGATTGCAGAGAATCTGCTGGATAAACACAGCAAAATTGAAAATGAAACTTGGCAGCACACACACACGCAAACATCCACACACGTGCACACGTGGTATCTTCGAAACCAAGGCAAACACTTGTGAATAACCTACTGTAGACAGTTGTCCTTGAAGAGGAAGAAAACGGGAGAGAAATAGACGAGGATGGAGGCAGCAATTCAGTGTCAAGAAGTAGTTTTCTGGAGGAGAAAACAGCAATACTCACTCTGCAGAGGCTTACCCAGAATTCTATTTAGTTGCAATCAAGTTTCTGGAATTATTCATGAGAGGGCTGATTGCATGAATGTCTCAGAAAACAGGGTGTGAAAACAGATTGCATATTCAAGTTTTTAATTTAGTTATACCAATGCACATTCCAGCTTTCCAACAGTTCCAATGCAACACTTCTGTCTGAGGCATCATGAGGAGGCTGATGCTTTTTTAATGAGGAGTCAATAATCGTTTTGATTTTCTCTGTGCAACTACTAGTGCCAGTGATGTTGACTGCTGTGGACATTACCACAAACTCACCCGTCACACCCTTCAGGCTTAAAGTGAGAATTGGACAAAAAAAGGGAAAACACAAGGTGTCTTTTTTTTTCTGCTGACAACTGTAAAAGAAGCAAAAGCTTTAAAAGTGCAAGCATGAAAAAACACAGCTATCATTTGTGATAAAGTGTCTGCAGTCACATGTGAGAATGAGCCTATTTCTCTTTGTAGAAAACATTTACCAAATCAGGATGCTGTTCTCCAGAGTGTTCCGTGCCTCTGTGGCTCATTGGCCGATCAATATTGAAATTGAGGACTTACTCTGCTGTGTCTTACAAAATTCTCAGAAGCTGCATGACTCAATATGTTATTATTAGCAGAGGAGCAGTTAAGTTACTTTACACTATGTGAGAAAGAAAGAAAATAAGAAGAGTTATAAGCCACAGTAAACAATCTGCATAAGTTTCACTCAACTGTGTGAAGGGACATGAGAGATGTAAGTACTTCAGGATCAATGAGTCCAGTGGGGGGCTGTTAAAGTCAGCTGAAACTGATCGTGGTTATTCTGGGTCCACATGGGCTATATTGAGCTCTTTTTCTGCTTCTGCTCCCCAAGCTTTGTAAGATTCCTCTGTGTTTATGTAAAGGGATAAAAGATACTGAATCGACTCTTTGTTGAGTTGTATGATTCTATTTTGAAGGAGGGTAAGGTCATTTACTTTTCCATGTAGTTACGCAAACCTAAACTGATCAAGAAACAGACAAATAGTATGTTTCATTGTTTGTAGCTGAAACCATAAACCCATACAGCAGTGATAATGATAACAGCAACAATACAAAAAGTTGTGATATTTACACATAGACTCTATATAGTATGGACGCCGTCTGCCTCCTTGCTGGGTGAACCCACCCTGAGAACAGCGTACTCTGGTGACGGGCTGCAGAATAGGTCATAAATTCCTCCTCCTCCTGCAATCCCTATGGAGTGGTGGACAAACTTTGGAAATTTGTTACACAGAATATATATTTTTTTCCTCCCTGCTTGCGATGTTGACATGTAATTTGTGCTCAAGTCCTCTTTTTTCTGTGCAGCTCCATTTTTAAAAGTTATTAGGGGGTTCATGTTTTCTATGATTAACACTTGATACAGCCTATGGGTGTAGGAAGATGGCGTAGCTCACCCAGGGGGGATACGCTGTTTGAGCCGAGCGTCAACACAGTGACTCTCGGCAACTTACCTGCTGAATGTGTACAATGCTACTGCGCAAGTGGTGGTACCAGGAAGTGGACAAAAATCGTGGAAATACCGAGTGCGATTTGGTTTCAAATTTGTAAAATAACGGGAGTCGGAACCAAGTTGTCCATTGTATATACAGTCCATGTCATCATAAATGTTCAATGGTGTCCCAACTTCAAACAGCAGGAGAGAGAGCTGAATGAGGACAAACATGTTGTCAGGAGTCCCGTTCTCTCTGTCTAACATTACGTTCAATGAAAATATTCAGTGTAATGTTAATCATAATAAGAAATAAGTAGACTTAAACTCAACTCTGAATTGAAAACTTTAATGTTAATTTGTCTTGCAAGGAGGCTGATAAGAATCTGTTGCCATGGAAAAACTCATGATTGTGGAATCCTAAATAATCAAAATGATTTTTAAATCAATATTTTGTGTCAGCTCATTAATAAGCAGGGTAATACAGTAAAGTGAGCAGGTGACGATGCAAAGTAACTTTACCATCATCTTGTACTTACTTTTGTCCTGCTAATGTCTATAAATAAACTTGTAAATGATCTATCAACTAGTCTTTATTGAAGGAACTTTGATGTTGTTTTTCTGCTTGATTTTAACCTTTTCAAACCTCTTAACTGAGCTATGAATCAAAGTTTGCTCTGATGGACTTTCAGTATAACCTTCCACAATACTTCATTTCGTCTATTGAAAATGCAAAGATGAGCTGCAAGCACAGCTAAGTTGATGTGACAGTCTTGTAAACATGTTTGCCAACATATTCATCTAGAACATTAGCATTAAATTGCATGCCTTATGTCTGTATCCTGCAAATTTAAGTGCAATTCCCCCTCCTCTTCTCCTCTGCTTTTGGTCTCCTCCATCTCCCCTGGGAAATATCTGTCTTTTAGCTGTTAAATGCTCCACTACGTTCAACAGCTTTCTGTAGACACTTTTTAGTGATTGGCAGGTGGCATACAAAAGGTTTTGGAGCGTTTGATGACGGTGTGAGTAGTGAAAGTGAGTAACTAAAAACAGCAAAGTTGCAGGTCTCACAAACCAAAATAATAAAATAAAAAAAGCTTTGAAAGCAAAAGAAAGGCTTTGAGGAGCTTCAGGGACCTGCAGAGTCGAGGGATGAATTCTCAGAGGAATTCTTAACTACAAGAGACCCTTCCACTTACAACTCTATGACACATTGTTGAGAAGAGAGTATGACATCTCAATAAAACTCACTGCCAAACCAGCAGCTAAAACCAATTCTACAATCATTTCTGATTTGTGCCTTAAAGTAATTTTAAAAATGCCTACGGCCTTTTTTTTTTTAGCTTTACAGGGAATTTGAGTTATTCCTGAGTTTAATCTCTTTGTAAGCCACATGTGGAGCTCGGCGATATCACACCGAGTTAAAACAATCTGAAATTAAGGATCATAAAGGTCATGTGCTTTCTCACAGTTGGCTCAGGAAACACTTTGTTAATAAGTCACAATGACTTCTATATAATTATAAAATCAGTCTGATTATTTGCAGATGATGCACCACTTACTGCGTGAGATTACCTGAGATCCTCGAACACGTACACATACAAGGAAAGACATCTGTGAGAGTCTTCCTGCGTTTCAACAACTCCCAGCTGCTGTGCTGATGGAGGTTGGTAAGTGAGGTTAATTGAACAGCATGTCTCATCACATCCTCGCAGTGTTCCTTCCTTCCTTCCTTCCTCATACACCTCACATAATAGCTGCAGAGTGGGACGTGTTTACTTGAGGGACGAGCTGAAGGACATCCAGAACAGATCGAATGTTTGTTGAAATCAGAAACTGAACTCAAAAATAAAAACCAAAAAATATCTTAATAGAAAATAAAACTGATTTTCCAATTTATTCCACAACTTTTCAGAAGAATGGATGATTTTCACTGAATGCTGTAGTTTAAATTTCATGGCATGGAGCCTTGCTTCTGAGCTGCGTGAGGCAGACAACTCTAGCTCTATTGATTTCACATTTGACGTGTCATTCTCACAACCATCTGATAAAATCTACCCTCTTGTTTTAGGGTTCAAATAAAGCTGCAGGATTTCTCGTCACTCCCTCCACCCTTGCCTTGCACCTGCACAGGGCTTAAACTTTCAGCACCACTGTTTCCCTACATCCACCTGCAGGCTCTGACTAGGGGATTTTTGATGCTATCTCTTCACTTCTCAATTTTATGCATATAAAGCTAATCTGCAAAGAGTGTGGTCAGAGCCTAGACGCCAGATACAATTTTCTGCTTCTGCAAGACTTGTATTGTCTTCTTGAACCTCACTTGATGGAATATTTTTTTGTCAGATGATTTTTGCAAACCACACCACACTCCTTTACACCTGGGCAGTGTGGCATTAAAGCAGTACGGCAGTAGCCATTATGTGCAGCTACAGCCCAAGCTATTGGCAGGTGGTGGAGCTTTAGTTAAGACACAACATATGACCACATTTCAGACTTACAAAAGTAAAAATGTTAATAAGTTCGATTGACAGCTTGTTATCCTGGTGCCAGCTGGTGAGGATGGCTGTGTACAAACATCTAGGTGACTAAATGTCTACAGTCCCGTTGGGTAAAAGAAGAAAAAGGACTCATACTATTTGTCAAACTTTTTCTTTTTCTGCTCAAGTTTCCCCTAACTTCCAAAAACAACCTCTTTTGTGGACATTTTGAATATTTAATTAGGGCTGGATGAGGATTATGTGTGTCAGATGTTTTAATCATTTAATTTCCTTGAGGGAACTTTTCCAAAAGGATCAATAAAGTCTATCTAATCTAATCTAATCTCTAATCTCGGTAAAATAAATAGGATTTATAAATTCAGACATTTTCTTCAGTTGAAAACAAGAGTCATTGAAAACTCCAATGAAGACATTTTGGTTGTTGTTTAAGGAACAGCAATTTTTATTCAAACAGAGCAGTTAAAGTGACGTATTTGTTTCATACATAACTTACAGAATAGAGCTGGACAATATGACTTCAACCCATTGCACACTGATAATTTAACTTAATAACTTTAAATAGATATATATCTTTTTAATACAACTGTGCCGGATAATATTTACCTTTTTTATCCAATTTAAAGCTCCTGTGAGGGGTTTTAAACTAATGATGAAACAGGCTGAAATGAATACTCATGCCTCAATATGACCGAGACCACCAGGAAGAAGTAGGGCTGGGCGATAAACCGAAAATTTACCAATACCAAATCTTAAGACAATTACATCATTTTGTCCATGTCAATATATTCGGTGTCAAAAAATTAATGAATAAAAGTTGGTTTTGGATGTGTGTAGGTAGGCCATGGTCTCATGTCCCTTTGAGACACTGTTGTACGTCAGAGACGGAGACGTGACTCCACCCCATCCAATCCGTAACAAAGAAGGAAAGACAGGTGAGGAGATGGAGGACGGTTCAAAAGTTGGAGCGGCTGGAGCGGCTGCTGAACTTGACGAAGTTTAGGGGGGGGGGGGGGATGAGCAGCTTGTGGAGTAGTTATCGTCCATTTATCGTTATACAGGTGAACTGCTCAATATATCGTGATATTGATTTGACACTGATATCGCCAAGCTCTAGAAAGAAGACTGATAACTAATGTGTAACATGTCTAAATCCACTCCTGGAGAGTAGGGCTCAGACAAGGAGTCGAAACAACCTACTACAAAAACAGGCTTGAAAATTTTTCTACGCAAAACACTCATCGTAAGTTGGATGTTAGACACAGGGAGAAGAGATTTTTTTTGTCAGAAAAATGTAAAGAGAGACAAATTTTTCAACTTTGTCCACATGAGGGCACCAAAATTGACACAAACTGAAAGTTCCTCACAGAAGCTTTAAGGTTTTGAGTCCCTGGATAGAGGTTTAAACATATAACACATTTTAACATATGGGTAGAGAGTTAATGAAGCTATTCTCTCTTTTATTATAAGCAGTTTTTTTTTTTTTTTACACAATTCTATTTACGGAAATATTCATGAGTATGCTTAGGTCTTTGCTAGATTCCTAGTCATTTAATCAACAAACAGAGCACAGTGTCCAGCCCTACTCTAGAATTTATGGCCAAGGTGAAGGGAACACAGGACTAAATGAAATGGACTCAGTGTAGAAAACAATAAATGGAACCAGTCCATGACCAGATTGTTCATCATCCCCTTGGAATGATGAAGCAGTCGAGATGCTGAGTAAAAACCTCCAACGGGAAAATCTGCATGCAATTCTCTCAGTACACACAACAGATAGTTTTAAATCTGAATGAAAGCAGCTCAAATGTATAGCAACCGAATGCACAACCACATTCAACAATCATCTCTTCAGCCTGACAGGAAGTGATGTAATGATTAACAAGACTCCAAAGACTGATTTCCTCCAGACTGAAAATCCATACAATAAAGACTTAGAACAAAATTAAGTGATTGTGCTTTTATAACCAAAGTAGAACAAATAATACAAAGACAAGATGTACATCACTTATAAAACATTAACACTGTTATATAAAATTTGAATTTGAAGCACTTCTGTGGCAGTAAACAATTTTTTTAGAATTTACAAGATGGCTGGTAATGATGAGAGAACAGTTACAATAAAATAACCAGACAAGCAAAGATCATGTATGGACCGCATCGAGCGGTCACCATGGACACTCACACAAACCGCCATCGAATGTGCATTCATCTTAGCTTACTGAGCGACCAGCAGGTCAGACTCCTGGACGCTGGTCGCTCACAAAGCAAACAATAAACAGTGCATCAGATTCAAGTCCACAGACTTTAACATGAGAGCACTTTTTTTTTTTTTTCTTCTTTCAACACCTAATGGGAAATTTGGAGTAGAAAAATGTTGTGCAGTCTTTTTCCATATCCTAAAGGTCATAGTCCTTCGTCTGAAGCAACAGGTGGGAAATTCAGTTTGTGCTTGCGTTGCTTCTTCTAGCTTTTCAAGACTGCAAGAACAAAATAGTGTTATGTTTACTTCCTTGCATTGATAGATAAGTTTACAGAAGACAATAGATCATTTCAAAATCTGGATCTCTGATTCCTGATTTGGATTTACCTCTTCTACTTGTCCTCTCTGTTTGGTCCTTGAGTCTCCACATGACATAAAGCTGGATGAATTAGCATCATCAGGCTCCCTCTGGACCTGACCTGATGGGAAAGAGGGACGACTGTAGAGTAAGATGTCCCCTAATTCTGATAAAGAGACAAGATAGAGAAGATTTTAGTTGCTTTCTCACTCAATAATTTATGAAACTGTCTCGATTAATGCGGTATGATTCATGCAGAACCTGAGTGCTGTCGGCTTTTGCTGCTTCCCTTTCCTCCAACTGGAGTCTTGTGCTTATCCTGGCTTTCTCTCTCCTCAATGTGAACCACCTCTTTGACCCTGTGAGTCCCAGTGCTGCCTCGCCGACCCTTCGCCTCCCCAGAGCCCATCCGAGGCAGCGTGGCCCCCCTCACTTTATAGTCACCGTGGGACATCTGGCTGGAGAAACTCAGAGGCATGCAGGAGTCTGGGGACACAGCAGAGCAGAGCGCAGAGAGCCAAATGTTAGAGCTATTAAGAGATAAGAAGCGGAGAGACTCTAATGTCATTCATGACTCAGTCTTCACCATCATTGAAGACGTCTTTGGGTTGGTAGTCCTGCTGACCCGCCTGGTTCTGTTTATGCCTCCTGGGCCTCCTCTGTGTTATTGCAGGACTCATGTTGCTGTCAGTGGACATGGGGCTGCTAGGCCGCTGGAGCCGTCGGCCTGAAATCATCCCAAGAAGCCTATTACTCACAGATATAAAATCCTGAAATAACCCGTTATGTTTCACATTAGTAAACTTTAAGATTGTACCTAGTAAAAAAATACTAATGCAGTCATTTAGAGGCTCTGGGTCTCAATTTAAATATATAAACAGCTTAATGAAGTCTGTGTTTACACCTGACTCTTGAATTGTAATAGTTACTGGAATATTTTAAAGGCCCAGGGAAACTATTTTTTACTCACCTTTCTATTGTATAATCACACTTTCTGCTAAGTCGTATTATTTTGGTCACACTAAAATAACAAACTCTACATTAAAGACTTTGCTTGGTTGGTATTTCTGTCAGTTTTTCCTGCTCTGTTTGTCTCTTTGCCCTCCTGTTTCCTCTCGCTCTGACTCGGTGAATCTGATTGCCAGCTATGTGCACCTGTTCTTGGGCATTTCCAACCCCGAGTGCTGCCCTCAGGAGGGAAGAGGCATTTAGAGCGGGGACTGCTGCCTTTCTGCCACTCACAGGAGTTTTATTGCTTCTGTTTTTTTTTCTTTTTTCTTTATGTTACTTTATATTTCTTTGTTGATATCTGTATAATGCTTTTGCCAATTTTTAGTCAGTTAATACTAAATCCCATGGTGATGACTAGTGAAGGTGTTTTCTGTGATTTTGTAGGGTAGTAGGGTGTTGTGGATTGCCTCCAACATGATGGTTATGCCTTGTCTTTGCTTTTTACACCTCAAAATGATCTGAGATCTTGGATGAGCTTGGAAAATTTTCAATGTAATATTAATAATAATAATGCATCATATTTTAGAGTTATTTCAGATACCTTTAAAGCGCTTTACATTGTTTACATCATTAAATCGCTCACACAGTCACACCTTGGTGGTGGTAAACTACCTTAGTGGTCACAGCTGCCCTGGGGCAGACTGACGGAAATGTTGCTGCCAGTTTGTGCCTACGGCCTCTCTCACCACCACCAAACATCACTCACAATCATACTCACACACTGGGAGCAAGTGGGTTAAGTGTCTTGCCCAATGACACAACAGACAGACTTGGGATAGGGGGGACTTGAACCGCCAACCTTCCAGTAATTGGACGATCACTCTATCTCCTGAGCTACTGCCGCCCTGCTCTGCCTTTACTTACACTATAAAACTGGATGCCTGATGGATTGATTACATTGCTGAGATATAGAGAGAATGAATACACAATAAGGTTTGTGGGCTGAATTAATTTCATTATGTTATCAGAGGAAAAAAAAGAAACTTACAGCTGTTCTTTTAATGAACAAGAAACTTTCTTTTCAAACCAGTAAAATCATGATTAATTACTTAAAGAACTGCTTGAAGAAATCAGTAATTTGCATCGCATCTGTTTTCAATAAATATGTTTGAGCTTAATCATCCTGTTCCTGCAGAGAAATTTAACATTTAGAGAGATGTGTTGCAGTTACACTGGTGGCTCCACCATGATCTATGGAGGCATGAGGCTGGAGTGGCTGTTGTATTTAACAACAAACTCAAACCTTTCTTCCCCACATGCTCTCTCACCTGACTCCTCCGGGTATCTGCACATGCGGAGGCCGACAATATCCCGTGAAGAGGCTACAGCCTGGTTGAAATCACCGTCTGTGAAGAAGGATCCCTCCGAGGTGCTGACAACACTGGACCTGCCTGATGAGATGTTGTCCTCAGAAGCTGAGCCCCAGCTGTTCACCATGGAGCCTGTGACTGATCGGTCCAGATCCCCAGTGCTGGAGGCCGGGGTCTGCTCCAGCCCGTGGAGGAGCAGCTTGTGTGCAGAGGGGTGGTGCAGCTGGTGTTTGTGCTTCTGCTGGTTGTGGTGTTGTTGTTGGCTGTAGTGACTTTCAGGGAGCTCAGCGTCTGTCTCCTCCTCTGCTTCCTCCTCCTCGTCCTCTTCTTGTCCATCAGTGTCCATGCAGAGGGGAATGGAGCTGTAGGTGTGTGGTGGGGACAGAGGGCGAGGGTGGCTGCGAAATACATCGAAATAAGGCATCACTTTAAAATGATAATGTTCACTGGGACTGAATGACCAGCATAGATGGTGGTCAGCATTAAAGGAGGTCCTAAAGGAGAAGCTAAACTATGTAGCACCGTGGCAGGTACTGTTTCAAATTACACTTTAAAACGTCTTTAAGTTTACACTGTGTGTAGTTTACCCCTGGGTCAAATAGCCTTTTTTTGAGGGTACAACATCTGCACTCTAATGCATTCAGTGCACAGTTTCAAAGTCAGCAGGATACAAAAGAGATTAAAAACAACAGAAAATATGATGAAAACAGCAAAAACCCAGAGATGAACTTTTGCTGAGGGAGACAGAAAAAACTTCTATTTGTTAGGTTGGTTGTTTGATATTTTTATTGAAAGCCATCTTTTCTGAGGCTCGGGTAAAGCTACGCTTTTCAGCAGGAGTCTGGTAGGCTTTTTGTGGTGGTTTTAAAGTCACTGCAGACACAGAGTCATCTCTGTGCATGTGCTGGTGTTTACCACTGCTGGTTAAAGCTGTCTGAGGTCAGAATAACTCAACAGGACATGATGAAACCTGTGCTGTCTTAGTAATGTTGAGAAAATCTTACATTCACTTCATTTTAGCTTTTCTCGTGACTTTGTCATCTACTATTTATCACACAACTTTTCAACCTTGTGAGATAAAGACTGTAGAAAGTGAAGGCTGTGAGTTGGCCATGTAAAGACTAAAACTCTTCAGAACACAGTAGTGTGGTGGTACTCAAGTCCAGGATTAGGAACTGAGTCCCAAAACTCAGAGCTTAAGTCCAACTCAAGCTCCACTTTTCTCAACTTCTGGCGTGACTTGGTATCGAACACTGATGACTCAGACTTGTGATTGGACCCAAGTATTATCGGCATTAACAGTGGGAGGATGGAGAGTACTCTGACTTCATCATTGACGAAGATAGTTTTTTGGTTTGTAAATCTTTTAACACAAGGTCCTGATGCTTTATTCTGTGTGATGATAATTTGAATAGAGATAAAAAGCACTGTAGAAGAAATACAGGACTATCCACAGCATAAATTTAGAAAGTGGTATCCGTCATTTATGCTAAAATGCACTGAAATGTGCACATTTATGACTGAAGAGTTCTTTTTTTAAACTCAGACACACAACATAAACATACTATCCTTGTACAGATCTTTTTGCTCAAGTGGTCACATCTCTTTTGCTCTGCAACAAATACTCTCAGGATGCTCAGAAAGCTTTTAAAGACTGTGTGATTCTTTTCAAATATCTAAAATTTAACACAACTAAGAGCAGTGCAACATATTCAATAAAAGAACCAAAAGCTCAAATCTGTCGTGGATGCACTTAAAAAAGTAGATAACAGTTAGCCTGTTTAGACTGTTCATGTTGCTGTTAGCACAGTCACAGTTTTATAATAATTTTGTAATTATAATCATAAGTGAAGTGACTCAACCTTAGATGTTAACTAAGGATAAATCCTAGTAATCTGGTAGGCTGCAGGTACTTTTGATTTAACTATAAATCACACAGTCAAAGGTTTGAAGTGAAATGGCATTTCTCCCCATGAGGGCTAATAACATCAAAAATAAGAACATGAACACTGAGGACTTAAGGTTCGGTGACCTGACCACAATGCTGGAATAAAAACTGAACTCTAGGTGATATCAAATTTTCAGAATGGCACTTTTTTGAAGGTGATTGGATTATGTTTCTCAGCTCACCAATGAGACTGCTAAATCAGACAGCCTCACCTAACAGAGGCTGTGCTGACCTCAGTCGACTGCGGGTAATTGATCTCACTATTGTTACCTGAGGTGCTCAGCTCCATTGGTCAGGTCTCCCTGTGCTGCTGTGCTGGATGGGTGACTATAGGACCCCTCAGTGGGGGATGAGGCTGCTCCTCTAACTGGTGGAGTCGGGCAGCCCTCTATTCTCTCCTCTGGATCAAAACTGATGAGAAAAGGACAACTGACATGAGGTAATGGCTAAAGGAATGAGGGGTGCTGGCAGTCCTTGCACATTAGTCACAGCCCATTAAACTTAAATGCAAATCCCTCGGCCCTCCATTGAAAAACACAAATTTCCATCATAGAAAAACACGGAAAAAGGAACAATAAGCTTTCTGCACCATCTGCTTTTTATTGCCGGAAAGCGGCGCACGCCTGTTTACTATTCTGTACATTTCATTAAGTCATTTCAATTATATAAACCCTCTCTCCTAATAAACCGACTGTCCAACAATGAAAAACCTAAACTGTGTAATTAGTTCTGTGAAAGCCTTTTGCTAGGACAATAGGGCTGTGTTGTTGTCGTTGTGCAAGGTTGCAGGTGTTTACAGCTCCAATTGTGGTCGTGTGAGTCTGATAATGTTATTGCATTCGGGTTTATTCAGCCAGTTTCACAACACAAGAATACTTTGCAAAGGAATAACGATTTAAAATAAAATATTTAGCTGTACTGCTAAACTGTTTCATGCACAATACAGTCAGTGGGAAAACCAAATACTTCCAGCAGACTGGTGCAAAATCCAGAGCTCTTTACTATGTAATACTGTAACTAGGCTTCGTTTTAAGCTTGTGCATATCTGCGTATTAGCATACGCAGTTTAAAAGTACATGCAACCCTCTGATTTCTTCGTCTTTACCTCCTATCCAATGGTAGGCTATAATCATCACAGTCCCAGGCATTGGCATGAGGAGGAGGCAGGGCATCTCCCCAGCTTACTGCATTATGTTTTGGTAGCTTTGGGGCCCGCATTCCCTTCTTTTGATTTTGACTCCCTGAGGAGCGAGAAGAAAATATCAAGGTTAACACAGACTCATGGTTTGGCTCAGTGAAATCCAGAGTTGCTGCTGGCCTGACCTGAGGTGCTGTTGCTGCCTCTGTCTGAGCTGTGGTGTGAGCCTCCTGTGCTGTGATCTCTGTTCATTTGGTTGTAGGGGATAGTTTTAGGGTGGATCATTCCTTCGCTTCCCTGCAGATGATCTGTCAAAAAAAAAAAAAAGCAGCAAAAGAGTTTGCAATGTCTTTCTTTTTGCATAAAAATGGGTCCAAGTCCAAGAAAACCAAATGTTTTCACCTTTATTTAGCATGTTTTTCTCTATTATATTATACTGCATCTGTGCTGCCATCTCCTTGGATATTGGAGGTGGATTGGGAGGCTTGTTCCAGCAGGGCATGTCCAGAGGCTCTGCTGCAGCCCCGCCTGTGACTGCTTTATTCTTAATGCTGGCCTGGATGAGCTGTGTGGTGGCGTATGGGATGGGCTCGTAATCTCCACCAGGACTCACATAGCCCAAGTTGGAGTTAGTGAATGTTTTAATCTCATTCAGCTTGTTGGAGAGGTTCACGTCGCTATAAATGGCTGTCTCAGAACCAAGCTGTCCGCCCTGTTTGTTCTCTGGATGGTTTCCATAGTTTGCTATGCAGTCAGCTGAGGAGAACAGAGAACAAAGCAGCACGTGAACACAGTAAGAAATAACTCTTTATTGTTCTGGTTAAATGTTTTTTTTTTTTTCTATTCAGACTCACAATTTCTACCTCATAGGATTTTATAGACTCTGAACAATGAAAAGCACTCTGTCTGGCACTGACCTGGTCGGCTGTATGTTGTCATGTTGCTGTCACTGGTGCCGTTGCCATTATTGCAGCAGTTGATGCTACAGTCCTTGTGATTGGCACATGCATTCGGCCAGTTGTCTGGCAGCCACAGCTGGTTGAGAGGTTCTCCCATGCTGAGAAGGCCAGGTCTGCAACAAGGAGGATCACAGAGCTGTCAATCAAACATACTGCTCTCATAAACCGCTGGTAGAAGAGCACAGGGTGGATGCGTGAAGCCCATAATTTAGAGAAGAGAGACATCTCCCCCTAGTGGTTCCTTAGTGTATGTACCTGTCTACCATTAGTCTTTATGTAACACAAAGGAACAAAAATACACTCACCTGCCAGCACTGCACACAGACTCTCCTCTTTGATATGCCACTGCAAAGAGAAACAGAAAAACAAGAGACCTTGATGAGCTGTCGGAGAAAGAAAGTGCCAAAGGTACAAAAAAAGCCACGACGGCAGGTAAAGAGTCAAAGCAGAAATCTTAAGTCAGAGTCTACACTCACTTCAGTGTGTGCCTGCATCAATAGGGCACACTGTCTGACTCTGTGGTTTAATTTGCTTTGAGACAACACAAATAATTGCCTCTGAAACTTTTTCACATTGTGTCAGAACCGATTCAAAACGCTGTTTGAGGCAATTTCTTCCCCACCACCGCTAAAACATCAAACAAAGGAAGAATACCACCTATCTTTCTTTATCTAATCAAATAAACTAAACCTAAAGCACAGGGGGGCTTGGAAGACTAATTATTTTTCACCCACAACTACACTGATGCTTTTTCATGCTTGCAGAAACTGATACCTAAAGTACATCTAAAAAAGCCACAGTACCAGCAACAATGCACCGTGTGGATGGCAAAGGGAGACATAAACTACATTCATTATCTAATTTTACTCCATTGATAGCACTTTGTTTTAATTTTTCATTTGGGTGATCGTGTTTTGATCAATAAGTCAAGAAAGTGTACTTAAAATATCCATTAAACTTTGTGTCAAAATCTCTGTGGTGGTTGATTTTAATGACCTTTCATTCATCTGTCTTCTGTTTCCTCATTACTCTACTGTTTGTCTCTTAATCATCTCCGTTAATTACTACATAATTACATAGTTTTGTTAATGAGGATTTGACTTAAAATGATTTCTTCAGTGAAAAAAATTGAAAACTAGATAGATTGATAGATTTAAAGTTTTCCTGGGAAACATATGAAAGAAAGTGGTCTATACTTTTAAAGCTTGCATAATGAGCTCTGAATAAGCGTCTAATTCTTGTATGTAATGTTCATTAAATAATTTCTGTACTGGAAACAGCTGTTTCCGTATCTAACCATCCATACCAGCCAATGGCTATGACAAACATATTGTATGTTGTCTCAGCACAATACAAATGTCAGAAATAACTCATTCATTAAATAATTGTGGGATAGTTTTTAGCAAGCACAACAGTCAGTGCAATCCCATGATAATGATCCTTAGGCCCCAAAAAATCCACCCGTTTCAGAAGATTTCAAATTAAACTTATTTTTTACTTGCTGTGTACTAAACATCAAATTCACCTGTGCTGCCATAAAGGAGTAAATACTGTAAGTCTTTCACCCTCCACTGATGAAAATGTTTCTTTTTTTCCAGGTAAATCATCACATAAGAAACTGGTACTCAGCTATAAGTTACACTAATCATAATGTCAGCAGTTAAGCAAAATTCTACACTGGATAATGCTACCAAACAAGACAGGCAGGTTTTCATACAGAGGAGCTTGGCAGAGTTACAGATAGAACATTAACAACATTAAGAATATTAAAAGAAATATGACATTAAAGACATTAGGATATTAAACATATATCTTATATACCATCAAATATAAAGAAATATGACATTAAAGACATTAGGATATTAAACATATATCTTATATACCATCAAACATAAAGAAATATGGCATACTGCAAAAATTAAGACATCAAAACAAAGGCTTAATTACAATATTGTCACTTTTTTTTCCTTAGAACATGTGAAAAAGTTAGTAAGTAATCTTCCCTACATGCCCCTCAGTGTTTCAGTGCTCTGGGGTAACCTACTACAGTCTTCTAACAGACACAGATTCACCTGCTGGTCTTGCCTGAATGGAAATGCATTTTGTATAAAAATTTACCCCACAGCACCTTCCTGAGCATTTAGTCTCACAGTTTTCTCTGTTTGTGTCCAGCACAGCCTTAAGCCTTCCCAGAATAACCTAAACAGAGGCACTCAGATGATGACACCTTACTATTTATACAACATATCATTATACCAACTGTTTACCTGTTTGCAAAATTATTTTTTTTTTTTTTAAATTTTGTGTGCACATTTATTTATGTGTTAAGTTTTTTTTCTCAGAGGTAATGAATGACTGCAGAGGAGTAATCTTCTTCGTGCACCTAGCAAGGATAAAGTGCTCTTAAGTTATTCACTACAGAGTCTATTATGGCCCAGAGCTGCTGAATCACATCATGTTTTATCAAATTGTACAAATACTTATTCATTAATCACACTGAACATGGATTAGTACCCAGTATCAGTTTCAAGTGCACAAAAGAAAAGCTGTAATTACTAAGTGAAATGCACCCAACAGTTAGATAAAATCTTTCAGAGAGATAGTAATAACTTTGAGTACTTTGCTAAATACTAAAAAAAGCAAAAGCAGTATCAGACATACCTGTAGGTGTAAAGGTGAATGACGGGACTGTAAGGATAAAAGCAGAAAAAGTGAGAGAGAAATAATGTCATCAAACTTTAATTTCTCAGCTTTACGATTAATTATCCCCCACAGTGAGATTTTCTTGTGTCTATACATGCTGTGTGATCTCCTCATGTAATAAAAAAAACGCATGCCATCTGTCTTTTTGCTGTCTCTGTCTTTGACATAAGAGTCCAGGTGGAGGTTAATGGGGGTGACAGTCAACTGTAGAGAAAAAGGAAAAATAACCGCGGCATTGTAGCAGACATGTTGACAGGCCGGTGCCTCTAAGAGTCGCGCTGTTTTGAGGGAATGACACTCTACAAATGAGCGACTAAAGGTCAGCCTTTGACTGTCTGCATGGTCGCAAATGCAAATTTGTTTCTTAAGTCTTTGTGTCACAGGAGGATTAGACTGGAGGATGTTTTTTTTCATTTTTTCTGCCCTTTGATGTAATCATGCATATGAGTGTCTGAAAATATTCTTCAACATCACTGAGATGAGGTCTGCTGTTTAGTGTGAGAGGAACCTGTCAGGGCTTGATCCTTTCTTTCATAAAAATGACCTTCAAATGTGCCCACAAATGTGACATGATAACCTGTTCTGTAGACAAACACCCGCCCACACCTATCAACATCTCAAAAATACACAACAGAGAAACACGCACCTTTACGAATGCCAGTGTATGTGCTGCTGAGGCCACTTCTCTTCTTGCGGTGCCGGTAGAGCCACACGCTGAAAATCATCAGCACCAACCAGCAGGTGGCGCCAATGCCAGCTATAAATGCCGGCTGCCTCACCACATCAGAGATCTGTGACAGAGTATCTTTTTCCTCACTGATATCCATCATCTGGCCTGTAGAGTCTAACCCATAATCAAAGAAAAGAGTGACATCAGAGATCAAATTTCATGACATCAACATAAAATATTAGCACATGTGATTAGTTATAAGTGACAAATAATTTAACATAAAACAGTAAGTTCATGATTGGTCATATTGTTAAAAGTTTGCCAGGAGATTGTAAAAAAATGTCTATCAACAAGGATTTTTAAATCGAAAGTAACTCAATTTAATTAATAAACATTTAAGATACTTAAAAAATACTTGCATATAAAATTGTTGTGATATTTAAGTATTTCATATAAACCATATTGTTTTTCTCTATGGTTCAAATTAAGATCTAGTGATAAATTTGATGAGACATTGCTAAGTCACCCTTGTGGTTGTTTCTTTTATTTTAATGTCTTTGTTTTAAAAAATAAACATCAAATCTGTTAAAAATGGCTCGCTAACATTTAAGAGTTTTAAAGCGGAGTAATTTTGGTGTTTTAGTGAGTTAAAGTTAAGTTTTGTGAACATTAGAAGTTAGCCTGATAGCGAGCCCCTGCTAAGCGCCGTAGAACAACCTGTAGCTGTATAAAGCGTGGCCTTTATTGTTTTTATACCCTAAGCTGGAATGTACACATGTTTAACATATGTTGTACTGTTACCTGTTTGGATTAATTCCTTGTCTGAGTTTGGACAGTTTAAGTTTAGCAGATTGATGCTTGACATAAATGCATCCAGAGATGTTCTACCTGGCTGATTCTCTGGTTTATCTTTAATGTGAAGAAGAAAGCAAAACGAAGGGTTTCAGGGTCAAAAAACTTTGAATAAACTATTTGAAAAAGTGAATTAACTCTATAATCAGCATGACCGGGAGCTTTTTGATTTTTCATGAAAACCATTACTGCCAAACAGGGAGCTATGACACATCATAAAAGTTCTCTCTCCGACTTTTTAGAAGGATTCTCACCTAATTGGAAGAAAGTGACATCACTCTTCACCCCAGGTCCCGCACCATTGCTAGCCGCGACCTCCACACTGTAACGAATTCCAGGTGCCAGACTGGGAATGAGCACAGAGAAGGTAGAGCCGTCGACTGACTGGTTTACATGATAGCGGCTCTCGTTACCAAGGCACCAAATCTAAAAGACAGGAAGAGGAAGAGGAAGGAAACGTTCAAAAACCCCTGAAGCACTGTATGACACACAAGACCTAGAGCATAGGTTCAGGTGAGGGCAGGGGCCATCTTTGTCTTACCTTATACTCCTGAATGACTCCAGCCTCCTCCCGCTCTGGGGGTGGTTTCCAAGCAACCAGGATTGCAGTCCCATTGGCATCACTCTTTGTCACTGTAACGCCCTGGGGTGCCTTACTAGGGGCTGAGACAGTGATGAATACAGTTAGTCATGCAGACGTAAATGCAATCTCATCTCATGCTGTTTGCATCACAGCCATTTCTACATCTCTTCATCTCTGAGATCCCTGGATAATGTGTTATCAGCTGAATTCAAAGTCACTTAAAAATACGAGCTACAGCAGTTTTTTTTTTTTAATTCCCAGGAGGGATTTGTGGATATATTTAAAACTGTAAAACCAAAGTACCTTCTTCCAACGTTCTGACCACCTTCACCTCGCTGTCGGCCCCCTGGAACTCATCAAAGAACGGGCGCACTTTGAACTCGTAGATGGCTCCTCTCTTCAGCTGACCGATCGTCACCTCGTCCTCCCGTGGGGTTCGTACCTCCACGAAACCCCACTGCCCCTCTGGCTGTCCATGCTCCGCGGACGGCCTGTAGAGCACTTTGTAACCCTGGATATATGGGGACTGCTGCTCAACCTAATGGATGTGAGCACATTAAAAAAAACTTGTAGATATTATTTGGCATAATTTGGAGGGTTTGGGGTTATGGATTATAACAAAATCTACAGTTTAATAAAAGTTAAGTCTGAGCAAAAGAAAACTACGAGCTGAAACAACAGCCTAATCTTGTTTTTGATTGAAAATGACCTGCAGGAAGGATCTGCTAAAACTCAGTTAATTCCCCTTCCCTTTAGGGTTTTTAAGATGAACATTTCATATCTGTGAAATCTTATTGCAAGCCCCAGTATGAGGTCATTAATGGTTTCCCCCTCAGCATAGTTCTGGTTACAATCAAGCCAGCAGTGGGATAAACACTTTCCATTTAAACCACATGATTGTGACAAAGATGCTATTAGAGATTGCTGTGGAAACGCACAAATCAGAACACACACATACTCAGTCAGAAAAAGCTGCTAATGCATTTCTATGTGTTTGCAACCAAGCGAATGTATCACACCAGATTAATCCTCTCCTTGGTGCAGAGGATTTATTGTCTGCTGATAATGTTTCTCAGACAGAAAACCAGATAGTTTCAGTGTAAGATGAATCTTTGAACATGTTTAAAAGAGACAGATATAGCCTCAGCGCTCCTCCTGAACTATTTGTTCACAGTTTTTGCTCATCCTTTCACTGAGTATTTCTCATGTCAGCTTTCAGAAAAAGGGAAATATACCAGAAGGCAAAATCAGTGCTGTGTTAATCCCAAACTCTGTCAGTGCAGACAGTTTCCATTATTTCAATTAAGTTCATAACCCCGACAATTTTACATCATATGTTCAAGTGAATTACATGCTCATACTCACTGGTAAATATGCACATTTGGCTTTTTTTTTAACACACTATCTCTGACTCACAAATAGAGTAAGAAATGTTTGAAAAATGCTGACTGTGTGCAAGACAGTCATCCTGCTGTGTCCCACTCACCATCCACTTCACCCTGACAGCAGATGATGAAAGCACGGTTGGTGTGTGCAGGTGGATAACCACATCTCCCAGCTCCCTCTGGATGTGTCGGTGGTCCACTCCCTGCATGGTGGAGCCGCTGTCTGCTGGTACAAAAAGAAAAAGAAAAAAAAGTAAAATCTGTGAATCAGTTTTTGAACCAAGAAGAAAAATGTAGCTTTTCTGCTGTGTGCGCCTGGCAGTAAACGTTGAAATAAGAAATAAGAAATAAATAGCACTCTTACTGACCTTGTGTTCTGACAGAATCAGAGATGGGACTGGGGTCGCTGAGGCCGTAATCATTCACCGCTCTGACCATAAAGAGGTAGACAGTACCAGGCTTCAGGTTCTTTAGGACAAAAGTCTGAGTCTTTATGTGCTCAGCGAGGGTCGCCCATCTACTGCCCAACGTGTAACTGCAGAGAGAGGTGAAAATAACACTTAAAGAAAGGAAAAGTTCATGAAAGCTTGTTACTTGTTATTCAGAGGAAGTGGTAAGACCAGGCTGGACGCTGCTTTTGTCTACCTGAATGCCTCTATAAGGTAGGATGTAGGTGGTGCACCAGCACCAGGGGTGGTTTTCCATGACAGAGTGACAGATGTGCGGCTGATCTCAGTCACTTCGGGTTTAGATGGAGCACTGGGCATTAGGCTTGGGTCAATAGGTTGATTGGACTGAACAATAACTCCAAACTCTGCCAAGAAATACAAACGTGAGAATTAAAGTGACCTTAACCGCACAAACACTGATTTTGACTAGACCTTAAAGGGATATTCTGGCGTAAAATTAAGTTTTACATGGCTGCTGGAAGAGAGTAGGTGAGTTGTGTTTAGTCTCTTTGCTAAAGACATCAGGCAAAGCTAAAAAGATGTTTGGTGGCTAGTGCTATGGCTGGGGCCCTCTATTTACTGCTGATGAAGTTCGGTGCTGTTCTGAGCATTATTTGTGGCTATAGAGTGGTGTTTCGGTTGAGGTGTGCGCGTCGATCCATAGATTGTGTATTACTGTTGTGTGGTTGTTACTAAAGTTGGTATAACTAGAGAAGCAAGCAGTCCCCAACTTGGTGCTATGGTGTTTGACCCTAACTTTTATTTTATGCCGGAATATCCCTTTTATTTGTGTTACCTACCCTCAACCTGTAAATGTGCAGCCCAGGATGCCTCTCCATTGGTACTTGAGGCTACACAAGTGTAGAAGCCTGTATCTCCAAGCTGGAGGAAAACAAATAGAGTGAGAGGAGATATCAGCGCACTGGTTTGACGAAGTGATTTTGCTTGAATCTTTAGGTGCTGTTATTCTTCCCAACCTTAGTGTAGCGGATCTCCAGAGATCCCGTGTCAGTTATTGACATGCGAGAGTCCACGGGAGACACCACCACACCATCCTTCTTCCAGTGGACAGTAGGAGGTGGAGAACCAGCTGTTTGACAACTCAGGACCACTGTGCTATCCACAGGAACTGTCTGATTGAGTGGACCCTGTCTGATCACAGGAGGAGGGTGCTCTGATCCAGCTGACAAAGACACAAAATTACAGAACACTTATCATACTGCACACTATGTAGCACGTTAAAAATTTGCATTACACAAAAATATGGCAACATGCTTTCAACCAGTGTTTGATTATTGAGTATCGCAATGGACTCCCTCTTTAACAAGATTAACTAAAATAATTTCTGGTAAAAATACAGCAAAAAAAAAAAAAACAATATTAGTATGTATATACACATATATAACAATAAAGTAGGGATGGGTGATAAATTATCATTCAAAATATATCATCAGAAAATTCCTCCATGATAAATATTTACCATCTCATGATAAATATGCTTAATGCAAATTGACAACATGGGCGTGAGCGACGGATGTGCAGTCATAGCCCACACAGAGCAGATTAACAAACAAACATGGCTGAAGGTAATGAAGAAGACGTTTCTGAGCAGCTCGTTACTGAATGAGGCTCCACATGAGAGATTTCCTTCAAGATTGGGGCTAAGATGAGTGCAATCAGGTATGCCTGACATCGGACAGTGGATCTGCTGCTGTTGTTCACTCTGTGCAATAAGAGTTTTCAATAAATGTTGAAAATGTTTTCACATTTGAGATTGTTTGATGTCATCAGTTTTCTCCATAACCTACCACTCAAACTTGTGGTTAAGTATCTTATTTGCCTTGTCCAACTGGTGTCCTCAAGACAAAATGAGTCAAAAATATAGATTAGAATTATAATACTTTTTATCAGGACTTTTATCATTATCACAAGAATGGCAAATCTTATGGTGATAAATTTTTAAGCCCATATCGCCCATCCCTACAATAAAGTCTGTCACAAAAAGTGTTGTGAGTGACTTCACTTCTGCGGTAACTCGTCTTGTTCTTTTCAAATTTAATAACTCCTTTAAAATGACAGACATTTAAGAGGACATGTGGCATTAAAGAAAACAGCAAACAGCTAAATAAAATTCATAATCCGACTCGGCTGTCAGCATTAGCACAGCAGAATCCTAGGATAAAGAATATCATGTGCAGTGAAGATTCGCTAAGGCTGAGCTTTCTGTCTTAGAAATACCTGCTTAATTTTCTCTTCTTAAAGTAAAGGACAAGGAAGGAGGAAGGTTAACTATGTTCAATGCCAGGGCTTATTATTCTAATCTAAAGAAGCTGAAACCCCGTTGACCCAGGTGCAACCACTCCATCGGCACAGCCAAGGCCTGCTACACAATCTATAAGTGAGGAAGAACTTAACTACTGATTGCAAGGTGTGCTGTTGAAGATATATTCCTTATATCAGCTGTTGGAGAGGCAGGGTACATTGATAAGAGTGTGGAAGCAAAAAGAAGTCACACTGAAGTTACTTTCCCAAGTAACTAATCACTATAAGTTTAAAACGCAGTAATTCAGACTATAATTGTAACTAAGTTAAAGGATGGTGTCATCATGTCCTGTTTGCACAATGGCAATTATACTGTAGAGGCAATGAGGCTCAGAAGCTTAAATTATAACTGCAGTATTTCAGTGAACTTTCCTCTGTATTTCTACAATCACAGTTGAATAAATGCAAAATGCCATGAAACAGAACTTAGTCAACAGCACATCACAAAAAGTGGGAATAGATGTTCACGAGAGATGGAAGTTCTGCAGAAAGAGACAGAAATTAAAGCGAGGAAGGTTGAAATAGAGAAAATAAAAATGAGATGCTGCCAAAAAATGAGAGAAAGATAAGATGTGAAAGATACTGAGAGGGAAATTGGTAAAAGAGAGAACAATAGGTTTAGGTGGCTGTGCAGGCAGTGGAGGAAAAAGAAATCAACTTTTCCCCTCCAGCGGAGAGCAACTAATCGTTCACTCGGCAGTAGGTTCTGCTGGAGCCGGCTCCAATCACGACGGCAGAGCCCGGCTAATAACAATCCCACTTAGATAACAGAGCCCTCCTTTCTCTCTCTCTCTCTCTCTCTCTCTCTCTCTCTCTGTCTGTCTCTTACATTTTAAAAACCCCATGGATGGGGGGCGGGAAGGGGGGGCTACAGATAAATAAATAAATAAAAATAGCAGAAAAAAAAGGTGATGGAAACACGCCTTGAAAACTGCCGGAGGTAATGTGGACTAGTTATTTCCATACAAATGCACCACTCCAAAAGGGATGAGAGGAGAGTGGTGGGATGGAGAGAATTTGGGGGGGAGGGGAGAGTGGAGAGGAACAGGTACAGGAGGGAGTGTGCTGTTATAGACTGCTGCAAAAAATTACATAAAACATGACCCCCTGTTTTTAAAATTTCCATTATCTGTACCAGTTTTTCACTAAGTGGATGCCTCTCATTTCCCCTGCTGCATGGGTGCAGAACACATTACCAACATTTGCTCCAGAATATCCCTTAAACTAATATGTGTATATCCAAGAACTTCCTCTTTGAGCCTGGAGCCAAAATCCTCATTAAATTAATATATGTACACACTAAAAAGTTACCCAGACTTGTATTCACAATCACATAGGTCATTTAATTGGGAGCTTGCAGATTTTGCTAGTGGTGTTTAATTACTGTCACAGGCCTCCAAGCACATTTAAATTGCTTTTTTTTTAAACAATTAACACACTTATTCAATCACCTAGGAATTGGATGACAGACCCTCAGAACAGGTTACTGCATTTAAACCACGAAAGTCAACTCTGCAGTCTTTATTCAAATCAATCTATGCTAAAGCAGAGCACCGGCTGTTGTGTGCTAATGAAAATCAAAGTAACAATAGATTTAATTAAGTCAAGTCCTACTGAGTCTTTTTTTTTTTGTAGATTTCATATTGTGTAGTTGCGTGTGAGGCAATTATATTTTTGGATGTTAGAGAGATAAGGCTAGACACTCTTTACACACAATCACCATGGAAACAGAGCCCAACATGTGAAGAACGTCTACTGGAATCCTTTCTTTGATTATTGGTAAGCAAGCGCTTTCCAGCAAACACACTTTTAAGAGAGATACACCGGCTCTCACAAGTCTGCAACCAATACACAGAACATGATGGATTGGGAAGCCTTTCATTTACATTTAAGATAAAGAGAATTATCACTGCAGAGTATGGAAAAATGGCACATGAGTCGATGTATTCGTACGGGGTGTGGCCGATTTTTTGACCCAGGAGTCCCAACTGTGGCACTCATGCAGGGGTTGCATGAAATATGTGTCAATACAATCCTTTAAAGGGATATTCCGAGTTAGGGTTAAACACACTGTAACACCAAGTTAGGCACCCCCTCAAGAGATGATTGTTGCCAACCATTGGCTTCTTTAGTTAAAACCAACTTCAGTAACGACCGCACGATAGCAATACACAGCGGTCTATAAACCCATGCACATCTCAACCAAAATGCCACTCAGTTGCCACAAATAATGTTCAGAACAGCTCCTAACTTCATCAACAGTACATATAGGGTCCCAGCCATAGCACTAGCCACCAAACATCTTTTTAACTTTGCCTAATTTCTTTTTTAAAGAGACTAAACACAACTCACCTACTCTCTCCAGCAGCCGCTTGTTTGTAGGAAGACCTCGGACAAGTCCATCACCAACTGCAGTGGGGTGACGCAGCTCAAGGAAGAACATTTATGATCATTTCTTCATGAAAATGCAATCAGACTGAGATGCTAATGCAAAAGAACTACTGCGTCTGCAGTGCAAAATGATTAATATGATGATTATTACTTCAAGGAAATGATAAAGTGATGATCATAAATGTTCTCCCTTGAGCTACGTCACCCCACTGCAGTCAGTAAAGAGCTCATCTGAGCTCTCCCTACAAACAAGCTGCTGCTGGAAGAGAGTGGGTGAGTTGTGTTTAATCTCTTTGCTAAAGAAATTAGCCAAAGATAAAATGATGTTTGGTGGCTAGTACTATGGCTGTGACCCTATATGTACTGTTGATGAAGTTAGGTGCTGTTCTGAGCATTATTTGTGGCTATAGAGTGGCTTTTTGGTTGAGGTGTGCGTGAGTTTATAGACCACTGTGTATTGCTATTGTGCGGTCATTACTAAAGTTGGTATAACTAGAGAAGCAAGCGGTCAGCAACACTCATCGCTTGGGGGGGGGGGTCTAACTCAGTGTTACGGTGTGTTTGACCCTAACTTAACTTTATGTTGAAATATTTCTTTAAGTGTCGAAAAAAGCTTTTTTTCTGTGGATACTTATTGAACCTGTGAAATTAACTCAACAGGGAGACAACTTATAAATTGTGCATGCCTGATTTTTAAGTATTTAATAAAAAGAAAAAAGGATGACTCACTAAAGTCAAAACCACTTACAAAGGGAAAACTTCTACTTTAAAAAAGCTCCTGGCAGCCTGTGTAAGTAACACAGCCCCACTAGTTTATTCAATCATTGATCATCAACCCCAAAGTGGAGCTTCAGAATTAAGGATTTGAAGTTGCTGAGGGCGTTGGCCAACTGGATACCAGGGAAGCAAGCAAACCAACACTACTCAGCCCTCTGGACACACACCTGGCACTGGTTCCTTTTTTGTACCATAACTCAACTACTATAGAGAATCCAATCTGTTCTATTTGGTCACTTTTTCCTACTTTCTGCTTTTGTTTTTGTTTTTCTCTCCTCATCCATGCCCATGTTTTTGCTTGTACTAAATGAATATGATATCAATGACAAAAAATGTCTCCAACCGAGGCCTTGCATGGAGCTTTCTGAAATTGTTTCAAAATTCTGTTTTACATCAGTGAACAAATACTGACACAAGTCCAACCCCACTGTGTTGGATTTTGTCCCAGGATCCCTCCTTGGTAAGATTTTTGCCATTAAATGTAATAATACAGAGAGTGCATATGATCCTTGCAACCATAGTTGTTCACCTTTGCAGTCATTATGTCACTTCTGAATGAAATTATAGAGAAAATAACTCTCCAAAACCCCTTTTTCGAGAACCACTGGCTTAAAACACTGACTTAAAAAGAAGAAAAAAACTCCACAAGCATAGCCAAAAGAGAGAACACAGAAGCTAAAAATGTGCTGAACAAAAGTCCCCTCATCTACCCTCCATCACTCTTTCTCTACTCACAGTCTGTGACCTCCAGCAGTGCTTTGGTAATAACACTGCCGGCAATGTTGAGAGCCTGACAGCTGTAGAAGCCGCCATCAGAGCGCTGAACATCAGTAATGGTCAGGCTACCCATCTGGGAGACGGACATGCGGTTGAAGGTCTGTGGCGGCTGGTAAGAGAAAAGGAGGCTCTGGAGAGAGAGAGAGATATGACAGTTAAAAACACATTTCACCGGCTTTATATTTGTAGTAGAGTGGTGATTCAGAGTGATGACAGACTCTGGGTCGATCTCACCTCGCTGCCCTCCCTCTGCCAGAAGATAGCAGGCTGTGGGTTGCCAGTGGCCTCACACTGGAAGGTGACTGTCCTGCCCACTGCCACCACCTGGTTCCTGGGGCGCATGGCGAATGCTGGGGGCACTGCAGAGGAAGTGAGGCACTAATTACCTGGCAGGCTGACACAACTGAACCATTCCATGATTTAGATTTTCAATGCATTTAAAGCTTAAGGAATTATTAAAGCTGATAACATTTGTAGCAAAAAAACATTCATTAATTACCTTTTGAATGCAAAAAACTGCACATTTTCATTAATTTACCCACATTTAACATGGATTACATACTGTAGTGGTGGATGGAATTACAGTGCAGCTAGGACAATAACAGGAGGCTCATGATTTCCTGTTGCTGTCTGATGGTGGACAAGGCATGGGTGACAACTTACCAGTGTTGACTACAAGGAAAAAGACACAAAAACAGAGCAGTGGGATGAGTAAAAAAAGCAGACACAGGGATGTGTTACACTCAGCAGAACTGGCACATGCTTGAACAAGTGAGTACAATGATATTAGTGTGACAAAACAGACAGTAACATTCAGGCTGAGAAAACACAGTAACTATTTCCCCTCTTTATTTCTCTAATAGTCCTCCTTTTGTCTGAGAAGCTTTGTCACATTTCTGTATTTCATTACTGGCCTTTTGACACATGAATAGAAAAAAAGCAAAGAAAGGCAAAGAGAAAGTAAACTGCAGGTTTTATTTTATAATAAGTTCAAAGTCCTGTTTTTTTACATGGCTTCTCCATCTCGACTTCCTCTTAGATAGACAGAAATTCCATCTCCCAAATGCACATTTGCACAAATGCTCATATTTGAAATGTATGTCCATTCTCTCAAACAAAAAGCCAAATTTTCCCCTGAATGCCTGGAACTATAATGACCAAAAAAAGAGGGGGTCTGAGGACAAGGCCTGCTGTTTAGCCCCAATTAAACCCAGCAGACTATAGCTGGCTCTGAGGCGTGAAAAATATATATAATTGCTGGTTTAAGTTACAGAGCCAGCCAGCCTTGAGGCGTATTTGACAAAGATACAATCCCCTAATGAGGCCCTGAACCTGTAAGGGGTGAGGAGGGGGACCTTTGTGTCTGGATCGAGAGGGAAGCTGCTGGAGCTTTAGCAGACATCTGCTCTGCTAACTGTTCTACACAAACAAGACATATTTTGAGATGGGAACTAGTGTACATGTTGACATCTGTAAACTAGATTTACAGTGAAATGAATGGTTTAGCTAACCAGCTGCTTTTGGAACAAATGTGCGAGGATGACTGCGGTTATTGCTCAACATTTTTGTGTTCAAAGAATGTCTGCAAAAAGAAAAAAAAAAAAAAGCATGTGATTTTGCAGAAAAGCTGAGCTTGTGCAAGAAAGACTGCCAAGATGTGATTCATGTGTTATTCAATTTATCAAATAGAGTTTTTTTAAGTAAATGCAGAACTTTAAAAAAAATGATTTTAAGACAGAGCAGCTCAAAAGGGACTTGATCTCATACTTGGGATCAGTGCAAACAAAAATCCTCTTGGCCTGCTGCATCTGTTTCGAATGGCAACTGTTTAATATCAACCAAATGCTCAGGAAGTCAGTAAAAATGACTGTGTGTTTAAGGCTGTAGTTATGATTGGGCCTGACAGAGGTTGGGACAGAGTCTTTTTCTTATTTAGTCATAAAACACACATCCACTGTGATGGTTCTCTGTTATCCTCCATAATGCAACTCTTATTCCTTCCCCTCTCTACTCCCTGCCCAAATTAGCTGTGGTCCCCCCCGACGCTCATTTTCTCAGGTTTTTCGGAGGGAGAGGACGACGATGTAATTGGAACCATGTCATTTCACAGCATGCAACTATCCCTGCCATATCTTTAATTAAGTCTTACTGTCCTCACAGTCCCTGTCACCCACTGTGCCACTACCGTGTGTGTGTTTGTGTTTATGCGTGTGACTTTGAGAGGTGTCTTTCTGCTCATCCCCTCTCTGCTGATTTAAGAGCTAAAGGGTGTCATTGTGGCGGGACAACTGCAACCAAATGAATCCATTTTCTGTGGTCACGTAAACATTTACTTTGCATACTCCTCTCGGTTTATACAGGACATTAGTGTGGAAGGCACTGTAAACAGACTGCTATGATGTCCTATACTGCAGTTTTTTTTAGACCTGGAAGCTGCTGCAGTGTTTTTTGACCTCTAGCGAGGAGGTGAAAAGAAAAATTACACCACAGACAGCCGACCCAGGAGATGATTCCGCCTGTCTGTACTGTCTTCAGAGCGACATCAGCCTCAGGCGCAATAATGAAAACTGGGTCTGGATAAAAGGTAAAAGTCACAGCAGCCGATTTGTAACACTATGAGACAGGATTGGTTCTTCAGTTTGGATTGAAGCAGCTGACTTGCAAATACTTCATCCAAGAATAAGAAATCTGGGGCTCTGAAAAAGGAGAGTGTGAACTGTATGGAGAAGAGGGGGTTACATGAGAGTCTGAAGTTGGACTGACCGTGTACAGAGAGCGTAGCGGATGCTTCAGACTTCCCCACCATGTTCTCAACCACACATGTATAGGAGCCCTCATCTGAAGAGGTCACTTGGCGAACAATCAAAGTATGGTCCTCTAGGATTTCGAATCTGTGGGCAGCGCCGACACGCACAATCAGGAGATGAAAGGAAAAGTCGAAAAAGCGTGATTTCATGCTAAATTAATGTGTATAGACGGCCTTTGTGTTTTACCTGCCCTTAGGCAGGTCAGAATCTTCTTTCCTCCAGCGGACAGTGGGAACGGGGTCTCCTTGAACAACACAGTGGAACTCCACACTCTCATCTGCCAGCACCACCACACTGCTGGGCCTCTTTATAAAGGTCGGACGCTCTGAAAAAGAACAGAGACAATGAGCAATGAGTGTCATCTACTGTATACGCCGACATACTTCAAATTATCACTGAAGAGCCTGCAGCATCATCTGCTCTCTTTACTGACAGATTATATATTGGCTTTAAGCGATGCATCAATAGTTTTAAAGTTCTTTAAAAAAAATTATAATGTTCAAGGACTTATGATCAATTAATAAAATTTGAATCAAATGTCAGTCATTAAGTGCAAAGGTCTTAATAAAGGTCGGACGCTCTGAAGAAGGACAGGGACCATGAGCAATGAGTGTCATTGACTGTATATGCCGACATACTTCAAATTATCACTGAAGAGCCTGCAGCATCATCTGCTCTCTTTACTGACAGATTATATATTTGCTTTAAACGATGCATCAATAGTTTTAAAGTTCTTAAAAAAAATTTAAACATGTTCAAGAAGTTTTACTCAATTTGTAAAGTTTGAATCGAATTTCAGTCATTAAGTGCAAAAACTACGAAATAGGTTTATGGCCACAAGAAGAGAAAAAAATTAATACAGGAGGAAGATTTTTTAAAATTTCCATTTCGAGATTAAAGTCGAAATTTCGAGATTGAAGTCGAAATTTAAAAAAGTCAAAATTTTGACTTTATTCATGTTGACTTTAATCTCAAAGTTTCAACATAATTCACGATATGTAGACATTTTGTGATCTCGAAATTTCAACTTTATTGAAATTTTTTTTATTGATGATTTAAAAAAAAAATTAAACTCTTTTAGTTTTTACTTTATTTTGAAAACTTTGACTCTAATCTCGAATATCCAACTTAAATCTCCTTCCTGTAATTATTATTTTTTTTCTCATCATGTGGCCCTAATCCTCTTTCATTAAGCACAGCCATTAGACTATCTCTTTGGTTGTTGTTAACACCAAAAATATTTGTAACTACGCAAAGTAAGTTGTCATGTGGCGCATCAGTAACAGCATCAACCCAGCTCCCAAGAGTTTCTGCCCCTATAATTTAAAATGATTAGTCAAAGGATGATGAAAATCTGCAATTACCATAGAATATGTGAGAATGAATATTCCTGGTGTAATCATCTGTTGCTGTCTGGAGCCATTTATCATGCACAACCTGTAGAACAACACACTTTGGCTTGTTGCTGCATTCAGCAAGATTAGCCTTGCAGCCTTGAAGAGCTCTATGAAGCACTATGCTGAATGCCCCCAGCCTGAACCAAGGTCATCTAACCATGAAGCTGATAAGAGCTCCATTCTGATAGGAAATGTTAGGAAAAGAGCAGAGGGGGATGGAGAGTAGAGGCTGGGAAATGGGAGTGCTGGAGGTAGCATGGGGAGCTCTTGTTCTGAGGTTTGAGGGCTTGTAATGTCTGATGTAGCAGCGGCGGATGTTCAGCACATGTTTGGTGGGCAACCTCTCCAGAGCGGGCAGATTGGATGGTAGTGCTGCATAATCAACATAATTAATGGGCTATTATGCCCCGGTGACAAAGACCTCACATAGAGCTCTAGCAAACTAAACCGCTGTGAACTGAGAGGGTACTCAGACTGAGTGAAGCTCCACAACGTTGTTAAATGCAATCAGGAGGCAGCAAATGTTACCTAGCACAGTGAGTTCGGCGATCTCGCTCTCTCTCTCTCCCACCATGTTTGTTCCGACGCAGATGTATTTCCCTGCATCGCTCTTCCTGGTGTTGGTGATCATCAGCTTGCCACTGCGAATCTAGACAAAGAAGAAAACCATATTTGCACAGCTGTTCGCATACAAGACAAGTCAGTTCTGTGTTTGTGAACGATATAGGGAGTGTGTACCTGCTACACTGAGTATGGACAAAATGTGCACATTTCATGAGAAGAAGGCTAAACCTCAGATATTTCCTGTGAACATAGGTGTTTTAGAGCAGTGGTTCTCAACTGGTAGGTCCCAACCCAAAAGTGGGTTGCAGACACATTCTGGATGGGTCACAAACAGCTGGTCAAAAAAGTAAATGTTTAATGCCACATTTATAAGATATTTGATATTTTCTGTATATGCAACTTAAGTAGTTGTCATCCTCATGTTGTCCCCTTCATGTGCTCTGAAATAGACTTTTCTCAATAAAACAAGTGGATTTATGTTAAAGATTAGAGTCTTTTATGTTTTTTTTATTTTTTTTTTATACATTTGCTTGGTTTGAATTCTATAAAAGTGGGTCGTAACTTAAGGACCATGGGAAAATGTGGGTCCCAGAGTGAGACCAGTTCAGAACCACTGTTTTAGAGCACTTTCCCACGCTAAGGTTGATTGATGTGACATGACACGATAGGTACACACCCACACACAAAGTGGGTTATTTGTACTTAAAGGTCAAACGGTCTGATAATGTTTTCAAAATGGCCTCAGATAAGATCTTAACTGATACTCTGAACGCCCCGGTGGCATCACTGGCAGTGAACTCATATGTAGACTATCCTCTAGTGTTCAGCAATAATTTTACTCTGTTCCAATACCTTCAGGTACACTAAGGTTGATCTAAACATCGCCATTTAGACTTAGTGATAGAGGTGCAGACATTCCCACTTGTTGCAGTGAGAACATGTATGAATGCATAAAGCCTCTTGAAGAATCTTAAACTCCACCCAATTTGGATTGTAGATAAGGAAACTATATGACTATGAGTAAACCACATTAAAAATGTCTAATTTTGCTGCTTCATCATAGTCAAGCTTACATCGCCATGTTTTCTGATCATATGAATGTACATTTTCTGTATGCTTTGCTATCCAAACCATAGCTAGCAGCTAGCACGGACAATTGTTAACTGAGAGTTCATCTTTTTGTCCTCAAAGCTCCAAAAGCTAAATGAAAGCGGTGTAGTGTTAGCTCTTGCTTTAACAGTACAACAGCTAGACTCTCATGCCAATACTCAGATCCCTCCCTAAAACACAGCAATCTCAGTGGATACAAACAGATGTGTAGCTGCCATGCAACTATGATAACTTCAACGCCCTGCTCCTTGAATATCCAAGCTTAAACTACTTCAAATCCAGTGACAGGAAAAGTATCTAAAAACATGAACTACACCATTTTGAAAATAGATGTTTGCTGTTATGCACTTCCATAAATTGCATCGAAATGGCTATGTGTAAAACTCTGTCATGGGAGACAGTAAGACACGCCTTCCAAACAGCTACTCTTTTTTTTAAGCTTACTGCAAATCATAATTCTAGCATCAGTTTAGGTGCTGCAAGCATGGAAAGAGACGGTAATGAGGCTGCAGAGCTCCAAACAAGGGCTACTTGAAAGCACATAATGATGAAACTCCACATTGCGGGATTTTCCATGCTAAATATTTTGATGTGTATCTCTAAAGTCTTTTGCTGAATGTCTGAGGGTTTACTTTTTGAATTCATAACACAGACTGCATCAGATCGCAACTGTTTTGTTTTCACCACGCTAATATGAATTTCTGTGCACTTAATAGCATAACAGTAGGGCGTAATACTGCTTGTGTGCATCTGTATGCATCTAGAAAACAGTTTTCACTGCCTTTCAAGCTACACAGAAGGTCATCCATTATGAAATTACATAATTCATATCTGGTGCTACATTAGCAAAGAACCCTGGGAACAAAGACACAGCCTCTTTGTGAAAACTTTCCTCAGATCTTCAGTCAGCTCGCTTTGTCTTTCCCAAACTTTCTACCTCATCTGTACTGACACACAGACACACAGACACACGCACCTAACAGAACGGTGGTAGATGTATGCACTGCACGCTGTTTTTCAGCCCTTTCATCCCCTCTCCACGACACACCTCCACAGCCCAAGCTGGCGGTCTTTATTATGCTTTAAATACAAGCTACTGTGGCACCATACCCTGCATGCTGCCTAGTATTAAAGGTGATACAGAAAGCAGCGAGCAAATGTGATACTTTGGTTGTGTTTCTTATTTTGACAACCTCCAAATAAAAACAAGGTCACTCCCTGCACACAGACTTTCAAAACCTTCTACCAGGCATCAGCTTCAATTAAACTTTTAGCCTCTTTATTGTGATTTGAGGATGATTTTATTTCTACATACACTAGGGAATGGATTCAATTTACTCTTATATGCCTGTTAGAGGCACACAAAGCTTGAAACAGCGCATCTCGGTTATTTCTGAGCAGGAGTCAAAGGTCAAGGCTGCCCACTGTGCTGTGTCCATGAAGCAGGCGCAGGATTTGGTCATGCTAGACAGCACCTGGCTGGGTGAGCGCTCTCCTCATAGCAGCTTTCAGATGGAATACATCATTAAATTGCTGCTGCAGGGACGAGACCGAAAGCCTTTCATGTATTAGTAAGCCTCCTCTAGGCTAACCTTCCGCCACAAACAGCTCAAACTGTACAAAAAAATAAATAACAACTAAGAGCAGCCTAACTACGGCTGACAGTCCAAATCTGGTGCAAATGATGTGGTTTCAAGAGGAAGATTTAACAAACTGTGGTTGTGTGTACTTTTCATACACAATGCTAACCACTAGTAATCACAAGGAGCATGTGGGGGAATTTGGGAGCTGGTATTGCAGATTCAGCTATTCCTGTCAGTGTTCAGTGGATTAGGTTTGGATGTTTGGAAAGTCAATAAAATTTTTCTATGATATAAAACATAACTCCAAGACTAAATACAGCAACCAGAGAGTTTATATGGCCAAGAAAGAGCTGTGAATGTAGTCTGACATCATTGCTGGACTACTGGCAACAAAGAGGGGCTGCATTTTTTGGCAGAATAACAGTATTTCAAGGCATTTTATCAGACTGATGTAAAAATCATTCTTTTTTTTTAAATTGTACTTTGAAATACCTTTTAGTATTTATGGGTTTATTACGTATCAGAAGTAAGAATCCCTTATATTTTAAGTCCCACTCCAACCATAATTTTGAAACTATTTACAGTGTTCTAAGTGGGCTTTAAGTTGTGATTATAAAGTTTTTAGCCAAATCACGTTAGGTTGTGTCATTTTCAAGGGCTTTTCTTCTGCACAGCTCCAGTAGATCATTTGCAATTCACCTCTGAGTCATGGGCGGAAACATTGCTGATCTGCACTCTCCTCCTCACACTAGCTTGTAGCCTAACATTGCCGGTGCTGCAGACACTCAGACACTAATGTCTATGAGAGGCATGATGAAAGCTAATATCATAATTAGCTTTCTTATTAGCAATGCAATCCGCAACCGCACGCACTTGTTGCACGACAGTCCTCTCTACTTCTCGGAGTCTGGCTTTAAAAACGGGGCACAGGGGGCGGAGCTCGGATTTGTAATATATAGAAAATCCCACCGTGTCTGAAGCTGCCGGATTTGAAAGTAGAAATACTCAGAATACTCTTCGTTTTCTTATGATATGTCCTCTAGCATCAGAAAAATGCCATATGAACATATAGACAACAAGAAAGATGTGATTTTCATCGGAGTGGGTCTTCAAAGTTAGCCATTATAGAAACTGAAATAGGAGAACCTATAACATGTACTCATACAATCAAGGATTCTTTTCCAATTACTTGAATGTCAGTGGTTAGGCTTATTATTGCGTGTAGTATCTCCCATGCTGTAGTTTTCCATTTCACTGAGTAAGCACTTATATGTTCATTACATGCATATTAAAATCAGGTGATTGAGGTCACCTAGTTGAACCCTGGATGAAGAGATCTATGTTGTAGGATCATTGTGCATCCAGAGGCACTTGGACTGCTGAGTCTATGTAATGAGCTTCCCTTGATGCACCAATATCAAATTTTGTGGTTATTTTTACTGCCAGTTAAGTATTCCCCAAGGATTGCAAGGATTATCTCGATCCAACCATCACCGTTTACCGATGCCATACAACTGTCCTTCAATTTTTGCTGTTTGCTGTAAATACAGCTGCGTTCTTGACTTTTGTAGCGAATTAAAGAGCAGACCAAGTGCTTTTTTAATTCCTGCACTGACCGCCCCTTGTTTTTAGCAGCAGATCCTTTGCTTAGACATCCAAATGTGGTTTGTCCATGCTCCATCTCGGACACTGAAACCTCAGCTTTCATTTCTGCTCTGCTTCAGCTAGTTCTCTCTCCCTTTCTTCTGCGCATAGCCTCGAATGCCCTAAAGGCACAAATATTCTGAAGCTGCTTACAGGGTGATTTACATCTACTTTTGACTGTATAAAGTTCATTTTAAATTACATTCTTTGACTCACCATTTCCTGAGTGTGAAGTTCTTCTCAAATCTGTCATTAAGAATTACCTCACACCTTTATCTACATTACCAGATTAATAAATGATGGTCCACACCACAGGGGAAACACTCCAAAGGGAAAGAAAAGTAGCCACGAATCACTTGTGGTGGACTCCTTTGGTCTTTGTTCAGTAAGCGTTGTCTTTGAGTGAACTCTCATGGCAAAGACACATTTCCATATAGAAAAGATGATTAGGAAGGACAAAGACAGTCACGCAGAAAGTACAAAGCAGAAAAGCAGCCTTTGTATTTCCCTCAGAGGAGCCTCCCCCCCTCTGGCTCTGATCCACTCTCCTTAAATCAGAGATAGCTGCTCTGTCCATCACAGCCCCCCAGAGACACTCTACCTGTCACTCCACACTAAGATGAGCTTTGAGTCTGCTCTTGTGTGTCCCTGGGAGCATCCAAAGACATTCGGATAAACAAATCTAATATATACACAATCAGATGAGTTACAAAGTCCTGGTTGTACTCTGAGGTTAGAGAGATGAGAGGCCTCTTCTTGTTGGCCTGACCTATCAGACGCCTCAGAGTCTGACTTCAGTTTAGTTTGTACAAGAGCATGAAAGGAAAACCACCACAGTGTACTCTTTGTCACCTGACGCCTTAATATACTGAGTAAGATGAACATCCTGCTGTATTAAGTGGTGCTTACATGTACTAATTCTATTTATTTGTGTCTGTTAACTGTTTCACATATTGACTGCACTTTTTTGATACACTCCTCTACGGTCTGTGTGGAAAACATGCTCTCTCAGTTCTCCCCTGACATTTTCAGAGAGTCCATGGGTAGAGATGTTTTTCTTTGTATTGTACTAATGGCTACAGGAAATATTTTGTGTTTGACATGACACGCTTTTCCGTGCTTTTGAATAACAAAGGTGAGAGGTAACTGGGTCTTTGGAGTTTTGAAAAGGGCATTTAAATACCAACCACTTACACCCACGCCATGCATTATAAAGCCATGTGTTAACAGAGTTTCACATAGAGTGATAAAGACTACAAAAGAACATCTATCTATCTATCTATCTATCTATCTATCTATCTATCTATCTATCTATCTATCTATCTATCTATCTATCTATCTATCCATCTATCCATCCATCCATCCATCCATCCATCCATCCATCCATCCATCCATCCATCTATCTATATATCTATCTATCTATCTATCTATCCAATTATTCACCCATTTAATAATCAAACATCCAGCCATTCAATTATCAACCCAGTCATCCTTTAATCATTATCTAGAAACAATCCATCAATCAATCTATCTATTCATGTATCCATCCATTCATCCTAACATCATTCTCACTTTCCTGTGCTAATTCATCCATCCTTCAAACCCTTCAAACCATCTATCCACATATCAATCTATTAAATCATCCATCCATATGTCCATTTATCTATTTTTTTTATCCAGATGTACAATCCTGTTATGAACTGAACCAACCATTTAACCATCAGTTCAATTCATCCATCATCCATCCATCCCTCCATCCAACCAGCCATCCATCCTTCTAACTAATAATCCATTTACACATCCTTTTGTGTATTTTACCTTTATCATCCATCAATAAATCCTTTCCCATATCTATCCATTTGTCCATTCATCCATCCTTACTCATATTAATTTATTTATTCATTCCTTTTTTTATTTTTCATTTATATAACATCTATCACTCTATCCTTTCTTGTATTAATCTATTTACTCCATTCATTATTTACACTATTAATCATTTTTCAGTGTTAATTTATTCATCCATTTTCTAGATACTATGTTTTTATTCATGCATCCATCCAGAAGTCTATCTGTTTATTTACTGTATAAGACTTGATGGTAAGGAATGTGCGAGCTGCCGGTTATGGTCAGGATAGCATATAAAGTCTGATATTAAACATCTCTTACTGTGATGCGTTCATCTCTATCATCCAAATTGGTGCCGTCTTTCCTCCAGGAGATGGTTGGTTCAGGGTGTCCACGAGGTGGCTGGCATTCCAGCACTGCAGGCTCACCCACCGCCACCATGACATCCATCGGGTTCTGTCTGAAATCATCTCGTAGAACTGGGAAACACAGAATTAAAAACTGTTAGTAGAGTGGAATTTAATTAAATTTGAACCTGATTTATTCATCACATTATATTCTCATACTGTGGGTTTCTTGAGGTTGACTTGTATTAACTGTGTCAGTGAGAAAAGACTGATGTGGTAAAGGGAATATAAAAGCCCAGGGTGACATATGAACACTGATGTTCTTTTTGAAATGTCAGAACTGAAGGGAATTTTTATTTAATATTTCATAAAGTTTTCTTTGATGGCTACCTTTTTTTATGACTGGTACAAAACATATTATTATTGCCACTTTAATTGTCTGTCACCTAGCAACGGCATTCTTGGGACTAATACTACTTGAAAGGGTAGGATACTGTGCACTTGACTTCTCAAATGGAGAACGCCTTTATGAGTTTTATTTGAGAGCGTGATTGCTAGCTTTGTTCATCAAGTATATCATATGGTGAGGGCAGCACAAAAAACACATTTCAAGAGTTCTCAACTTATAAACTTTTCTTGTCTTCACTTTATATAATAATGTGCGTGTAAAGTACCTCCTTTATATCACATCACAAGATTTCCAAGCATCCCTCATTATTCCCACGCTCAAACAGGGGATAAGGTCTATTGAGTCAAGCTGCTGAGAAAGCTGTTTGTCCTAATGGCTGACAGTAAGACAAGAAGATACACTGTTATAGAGAGCAATGCTGAAAGGTGAGATCCAGACGGCCCCACTAGCAGACAGCCGAAAGCTACCACAGCAATTTATCATCTTTCCACAACGAGTGGCCTGCACGCAGAAAAAGAAGCCAGAGACAGGCTGAACCGGAGACAAAGCAAACTGCGAGAAGTCCAACAGAAGAGTGTGATTTCTGGTGGCCACAGGCAGCTCCTTCCTGTCTCCACCATAGACTGTATATAATGGTTTCCAATGTGCTGAACAGAGGGAAGAGGGGGGACATTTTTGAAAAGTAGCAAGGTACTTATGAAAGTTTAAATCTGTCAAAAAAAATCACCAAAATACAAAAAAAAGAAGAAGACTGCAAAAGACATATTTGTAAGCTCCAAACAATGAAAACAACGAAATTCAGCTTTGTGAAGAAAATGTTGAGAACTCTGTACACCATGAATGAAAACAACCTTTTGTTCTATACAGCCAAGTGTATTTCTACTCCAAATGAGGCGAAAAACATGTGCTAATGTAGACGCCTTTGCATGAGTGACTGCTGCTGAGCATTCCCAGTTTTAAATTACAGGGGGGGCTTACAGAACCTGAACAAGCCAAGGGAGCTGAGCCAACATAGAGAGAGCAGAACAGCAGAACTCAGTGGAGCCATGTTGGGGTGAAAATACAGGAAACAATGAGGGAAAACGGCATAATCACTCCCAGATGGCAGCAACCCGTTCACCTCTGGCTATGGATTTGTACGTGACGCTGGACCTGCGGGGCTCAAGTCGCCCGATGAGCAGCGAGGATATAGGGGAACAAATTGGGATGACCTTCTAATTGGTTGTGTTTTGGCCCCCGCACTCTTTTGAGCTCCACACTGCTGCTCTGGCCCCTGTGATCCTCTGAGCGGAGTTGCGACTGGCTGACTGCAGTTGAATAAGTGCTGATGGGAAACAGCTGTCCGACGACCCCCCTCCACCCCTTCCCCCCTGCCGCCAACACCACCGTGTCACATGATAAAAGGCATTCCTCATGGGACACAAAAACAGGACTGAGGTTACTACAGACAGGAAGAAAGTGAGACCATCACAACCAGGCTTACAGTGTGTCTGTGTGTGTGTGTTTGTGTGTGTGTGTTGATTGATCAACTGATACTATCTAATAATTCTAAAAGCAATGAGCCTACACATCTGTTTTTACTATCGTGTGAGGTCCAAATGTCTCCATAGGATTTAAAGAGCCTGGACCACATCCTCAAACCCGCTTTGTTAAGATTTATATTTGGAGTTAGCATAAGGAATAACACGAGGAGAGATAAGAGCTAAAAGCAGAGGAAGCTTACGAAGGCTAGTGATGAATGTTTTTATACGTGTGCGTGTGTTTGTGAGTGTGTGAACAAGGAAAAGTTGGCACATTTTTGCATGTTTAGGTATTGTGCACTCCAATAATCTGGAACATGTGTATGCAAAGCGGACTGTTTATATTCTCTGAAGGGGAAATGTATCTGCTCAAAAAGATAAAAATGAGAAATTATGCATGCCCGGGTAGAAATCATGCAAGCATACACTAATGTAAATTCTTTGAGTCTTGAAACCTAAATTATGCCAATTAAGACACTCTGAAAGCTTTTCGTCTTTTCCTCCCTCTACTCCAATAGTTCATGTGAGTTTTTTTGTCTGAAAACTAATTTATCCGATTGAAGAATGCTTCTGGTACCTCAGTTTAACCCTAAACCACTTAAGCTGGTGCTGATATATGAATAATGAATGTTACAGGCTGATAAAATAAATTGTAAGTCCCTAAAAGTGACAGCCAATTTTTTTTTCAGGCTTCCTGTGAAGCCAGCTGTTATTCACTTCAGCAACAAGGGACATTTCTTGTGCACTGGTCTGTGTTGAGATTTGACCAACTAGTAGGTTGAGATTTGTGTATAAAGTTAGATTAGAAAGATGAAGCCAGCAAAAGGATTATAATTTATTTAGGAGGCAGAAAACCTAAACCCAGAAAATTTAGACTTCTGCTCTCAAGACCATTTATACAAATCAAATGAAGGGGAGAGGATTCATAAACATTCCTAAATTTATCAGCTATTGTATAATGACATTATAATCTCCGGGGTTGGCAAACTTTAAGAGCTTCTGTTGCAGCTTGCGGTTAGAAAAAAAGGACTTACAGCCAAGACTTTGTTTTCCACACTGTTCATTTTACAGTCAAGCATGCAACTTAAAAAGACTTGAAAGGGGAAGTCTACAACCAGACCAAGAATGGACTAAAAAGATTTGATTGATCCCAGTGCTACTATGGATTGTACTGATTGATCCAGTTCTTTATTATATCCTATGGATTCTCTGTGTGGAAAAAAAAGTAGTCTCTCTGTATTACCTATATTGATCTGCTGAGACTGGGAAGCCTTCACAGGTCAACTGATTGCAGATACAGCTTCTGATTGGTTGACAGACGACAATAAAGATGGCCGCCTATCTCTACCATAATCACCATGATCATCACAGATTAAATTCATTTTTTAAGGATTGGATCTGGACACACTGAGCATCTCTGAAGATGAAGAAGTATTTGGTTGTTGCAGAAACACACTGTTTACAGTCAGAATGTTGCCAGTCTCACAAAGTGCAAGTGTAGCAATATAATATTGTTAAGGCAGTGGTTTAAACCTGTCCTCTGTCCCCTATGATTACTTTCTTGGCCATCTGTCTGCATTTAGTGATGTGTCATGTCCTTGTTTGGCAAGATACACACAAGTAAGTGAAAGGCACTGATTCAGAAACATAGACTGTATATACTTTGGACAACATGGTTCCGTCTTCCACCAGTATACAGATTTGAAGCCAAAAAGCTCTCTGCATTTATGCGTTTTTTCTCCACTTCCTGAAACCAACATTGCGCAGTAGCGTTGTACGCATTCGATGGGAGAGTCGCCGAAAGTCGCTGTGATGACACTCTGCTCAAACAGTGTATCCCCTGGGTGAGCTACGCAATCTTCATACCCCCACAGTCTGTATCAAGTGTCAGTCATAGAAATATGAACCCCCCAATAACTTTTAAAAATGGAGCTGCACAGAAAAAAGGAGATTTGAGCACAAACGAGTCTTATAACAGCTACATGTCAACATCACAAGCAGGGGGGAGAAAAATTTATAGTCTGTTTAATACATTTTTGATTTTTGTCCACAACTCCATAGGGATTGCTGGAGGAGGTGGGATTTATAACCTATACTGCAGCCCGACACCAGAGGGAGCTGTTCTCGGGGTGGCTTCACCCAGTGAGGAGGCAGACGGCATTAAGCATGAAGGCGACTGATGTCCACAGTTCAGTAGTTGGAACTGATTCTGCTAGTTCTTGATCCCCATCCCTGGGTCACAATCTAGCTACACTTTGACCTAGGTTTTTACCGGCCACAGTCTGATTGACACATATCATCTGATAGTGATAGCCAGCTACAGTTGAGTTAGAGGACTTTCAGGAAGTTTCTTTGCTGTGCTGTTTGTTGTTTTTTTTTTTTGCAGATTTTACAGTCTGCCTTGCAATTTGACAAGCAATAATGAAATTAGTAAGTGATAATGAAGAGTGGGCTGTTTGCTTCACTTGCATACAGATACTTGTTCAAAGACATTTATTGGAGGTAAATCATCATAATGCATTCTGCCTCTTTTAGCTACCGAATAGTCTGTGTTCCTGCATTCAGCCAATCCCTTATAAAAGGCTTGGGAATGAACACTTCCAACTTTAAAATCCAGTCTAGCAACACATTTTTTTTAAGTATCTGTATATAGAAATTTCTGCTTTAAGGCAGATTGCTGTTTGTGTGGATGAGAGAAATGCTAATTTGTCATCTCATGTTAGCAGATGGATGCCTGTATTGCATCACTTTATGTTCCACTCTGTTCCTTCCTTTTGCTTCCAACAGAGACTGTTTACCTGCATACAACCAAAGCTCTTTGAAATTGGATTTGACGATGCTACCAGAAATGCAAACAGAAGGAACAACTTTGTCACTGAACACCTTGTCTCCAACCCACAGTTTCTACATTCATTTGCAGAGTCTGGTTATGCCAGTGATGTTCTATATGGATTTCCTGCATTTGAGATATGTAGAAGAAAATCTATAAATTACACTCGCTCTCTTACCTGGTGTAACTCCCTTTCAACTGATTCAAATGATCTTTTCCGGTCTCGCTTTCTTTCTTTCTTTTGTCTGCATGTGAGGGCTTTTTTAAGCTATCATGCCTGTTTTGTTATTCTCAAATCATTCTTGTTTATTTCACAAGTAACACACGTGCGAATTTCACAGGTTGTCGAAGCCAGTCATAGCATGTGGGCTAAGGCGTCACACAGCGAAACCCACCTCTGCGGTTTCTTGAGACAACCCAGCTCGCCTGTTTAGCCACAGCTTTGCACCTCTCGATGTCTTCTTTTTCCCCCTCCATCTGATCCCTCCAGATGAGAATCTCATAGCCAACTTCAAAGCGTCAGCCCTTGGCCTCACTAGCCTGGATCTGACAGTGTCTGACTTGTTGTTAGTCCTCTGGAGCCTGAGCCAGAGCTTGAAAGGCCCACTGCAGCCCAGCGCCAATAATCCTCACTGTGGAGTCCAACTGCACCAAAAAGGAACAGAATCCAACCCCACAGACCGCGGCAGGATGGGGCACACGTAGTAACCTTATCACGCTACATCACAGCAGGAGACTGCCAGAGGCACCTTTTGTCACCACAGTCAAAACTATCCCTCCACTGCTATTCCATTTAGTATTCAAAGTGCTTTCACATGCTGCAGTCCCAGCTGCATGACTATGATGTTACAGCATTTATTTACATGTCCCAAAATCAACATTACTGCAAGGCACTGATGGTTTGATATCACACTTAGTTGAGATTAGCCAAAAGCAAGACAACAGCTGTGCATTCAAATAATGTTTTGTAGGGGGAATACAATCAGCAATCAGCTTAATGCACAAATGCAAAAGCAGAGACAACTAACAGATTCTTCTTTTTTTCAAAGAGAAAGTTAAACACTTCCATTTGCAAGTAATTAGCATTTATATTCTATATGTTATATCTTCTATATGAACCTCTATGTGAATGCAGAGCACGGATGACTGCAGGGAAACATGTAAAGCACCACTGGCTCAGGGAAACTAGTACTAAAACCTGCAAACTGTATAATAATCACTGTTTTCTGTTTAGGTAAATTATTTTGGGAAATTTCTGAAAATGAACTCATGTGTTGTTCAAAGATCGGTGAATACTTAAGCTCAATTTGTGAGTTGGATGAAAAAAATGAACTCATATCTAAATGCTTAATCTTAAGAAAAAAACAGCTGCCACTTAGCACAGAAAGGCTGAGAGGGCTGTATTTCAAGTCACCAAACTTTTAGCCTGAGTGGGGTCTCGGGCTCTCATTGTTCAGTTCTGAATCAAGTCCAAGTCCAGGAGTCCAATGCACTTAACAACACTTGTAGTCCATCTGTTAAATAACACAGCTCCCTAAGTAACACATATCAAATCTTAAACAGTTACTGGCAAGTGTTTGATACAAATGAAAAATAATACTAATAATAAATGAAATAATGATGTTTAGAAGAATGTAGTTTATAGTTGCCTCTGACAACCAAATCTGTCACCGTCTAAAACCTACATCATAGCCTGTTGTATTTTACAATATCATGAATAAATCAAAAATCAGTTCAGAAACCAGATAACTCTGTATATTAGATAGTAATGTGCATAGAATAGTAAGCGTATTTACCATTAGCTGACCTGCTCTTTAATTATCAGTATCTGTTGTTGAGAAAAACAATATCGGTTGTCCACCGAGTCTTTAACATAGTGCACATGTTGCACTGCCTTTGCTTGCAATTTCCGAAAAATCATTAATTTCTAATTACTAGGGGTTGCTAATCCCACCTGTCATCTGGTGAGAAAGGAGTACCATCCTTAAAGGAGAGGTTTGTCCATACTTTCTTTGACTGGGAAGGCTCAACTGAAGCTCATTAATATAACACACGAATAGTACAGCCCTGTTTAGTTTGTCTTCACTGGCAAGATTCAATAACATGAAAGTGTAGGATGTTAGGAAATTTTGAATACATATACCTTTATTATAAACCCTTTTTTTCTTTTTGTGGGGTGGGGGATCTGGCCTCAGCCCTTAATATACTTTGATTTAAGAAACACCCCTGGACAGAGACAGACACTCAGTTCATTATGCTCTCAGATGATTTAGTGAATGAGCGTTATAAAATGTTCTACTGAATTTACTTTATCTAGTACCTCCAAACTAGGATGAGTTGAGGTCAATAATACAAGCGGAAACACGGTAATCAAATGTCACGCTAAATTAACAGTGCACTTGTTGCAGATAAGTGACAAAACTGACATTACGCCCCTCAGATCACTCTGCCGATGACAGAAATGCATGGAGCTTGTCTTTTGAGGGACAAATTAGATGCGCAGTGGGGAGTTTTAACCCATGATGTGATTTAGCTCATCATCCTTGTCTTAGTCATAGAAAACAGGAGCATTGATGAACAATTATCATTAAATTAGACAGATCTGAAGGAAAAACACACAAAAATAGACTAACTTGCACTTATACCTACTGATATTTTGAAAGAACCAGACCTTGTAAGCTTGTCTTTAGTCAGGGAGAGGAAGTAGGAGAGGCCATTCATATGTGGGTAGAACATGCAAACTCCACACAAGAGGCCAACCAGGAAGTTTATAGCTGTGCGGAAACAGTATTAGACAGAAGCAGAAGCTGAATCATGGTTCCTGCAAAGTCCTGTGGCACCAGGACCGCACTGACACACAATGTTCCAAGAGTAAGTAGTAATAAGTAAAAATAAGTACTGGCTTCTTAATACTGCCCTGAAGTCTCAATGCTTTCCAGTGCTACAAAACCCTCATCTCAGCTCAAATACGAACCTGTCCTCTGGAGGCCAGAGTACTGGCTTGAAAATATATCTAACTGTAATAAATACCCAAAGCTAACCCTAAAAATACAGCAATCATCCAATCCCAGCAGACTTGAAAACCTTGACTTTTCTCACAATCTATCTCCTGACCTCTCTCTACCCTCTACCTCTCTGCTTCTATCCATCTCCCCTCTTCTTCACCTCCTCTCCGTCTCCTCCCATCCCTCACAGATCTGCAGTCTGGAGAGACAGAAAGCTGCAGGAGAAACAGCTGCTCCACAGAAAAACCAATATGCTCAACCCTTATACGCTATAGCTGGTCAGAAAGATCGAAAAACAGGAGACAGACGTATAACACACACACACATACACACACGCTCACCTAGGAGGTCCAGCCAGCCCTGTGCCCCTTTACAAGCAAATACCAGAGCCAATAACATAATATGAACTGCAACCAAGCAAATCCAATAAAAAATGAAAGTCCTCCATGTATAAATTAGGATACAAGCATTAGCTCAGTCTCATAACTACACCACACGAGATTTGTTGAACACACAAAAGCAACCAGAAGACATCCCACACAGCTTAAAAAGGAAACAGAAATCCCTGCCTGTCCTCCCCAAGCTCCCCTATTTGAATTTAATTTTCTGCAAAGAAATCATTTTGCAAAAAAGTCCTACGGCAAACACTTCTTTTTGCATACAGAGCCATAAATCTATTTTGTGTTTGGCTGGCCAATTAGCTTAACAAAGAGGCTTTACTCATTGGAATAAAGTTTACAGTCATAGTCTAAGTTGGGCAAAATTTGTGGGTGTTATTGGTGCCCTATGTGAGAAAAAAAGGAAGCTGCATTCAACCTTAACTTAAAGCTCCTATAAGGAGTTTTATGATGTTCATAAAAAATCACATAAATGTCTTTTTTATGAAGTACAAAAGCAAACAAAACCATCAGCAACAAAACTGGTTACTTTTAAATTGTCATTTTAATGCCTGAAACTGGTGTGAGGGGGTAGGTGTCAGACAAGCAGCCGAGGAAACAACTCTGTTTTCTCAATTTCCACAAAAATATATCCAAGAACTGACACTTTAACTATTAAAAGTCAGCAGGATGAGGTTTTTTTGTCAGAGGACAGCATGTAGGCATGAGACTGCTGTGTCCAAAGAGGGCACCAAAGTTAACACAAACTTGTGTTAACTTTCTCACAGAAGCTTTGATATATATATTTTTTGCAATATAATTTTTGAAATTTCAAAGAGTCAAATAGATGTTAATCTGACATTTTATTAAGTACATTTTTACCCCAAAAAACTGTCAAAGATTAGAAATTTAAAGGCAGCACAGAGGCCAGAATTGTGTGTCGCTTCCTTAGAGTCCAATAACAAACAATAAAGCCCACCTCAAAGTGTAGCATCTACCTTAAACTGTAACCATTTAAGAAAAGACTCTTCATTTATGTTGCCATGTGATGTGAAATAAGCTTCAGTCTTCAATAGACCTATTTATCAGCGAGCCGATTAAATCGGCCAATTTTAGCCTGTTTGAGAATAATTGGTAATCAGCCAAAACTTCCTGATTGTCGTCGATATTTTCAGAAATAAAAAGCGAAGAATAAGATTCAGTTTCACTTCGAAAATGTTCCGCCATTTTAAAAAGATCCTCCGACTTATCCTGTAAAAGGCGCAGCGACCGCACGACAATCTTCATCCACTAACTACCTCACAGCACAGCAGAGTGACGGATCTATTTTATATGGATTAATGATGTCATGAAATGCAAAAGTAACCAAACACGTCAAGCTAAACTATTATTATTTAACTCATATCTAGACTCTAAGAGAAATTTCTTATTTTTGGCTTTCTCATGATTTCAATTTTCTATGTTGTCTTGCTTGTTTTGCAATAAATGACACACCTAAAGAGGCACTGTATTATGAGGGGGGTTTGTGTTTACTATGATACCTTGTGAGTCAATGTGTGAGGACGGATTCACCGGTTCATCAGTTCTCGAATGTTCTGACACTCTAATCCTGTTGATGTACGTGCGGAACATATCACTCGTGAGGGGGGCACATTAAAACCAGCTAAAAGGATTGTGTAACCTCCATTTTAATCTCCCCCACTCATCCCTTTCCTCTGTACCGAGGAAGACAGGAAAGAAGAGACAGAGGAGAGGCATTTCTGGGAATAAGGAGAGGGCAGATACAGAGAGAGACGGACATGAAGCAGATTAGGAGAATTAGTGAAGTGGCAGAAGAGCAGGGTGAAAACAGCTCTGATAGGGTTAGGAGAACTGTCCATCACACAAAAGTGCAAAAGGTTGAATCCAAGTTCCTAATCTCACCTTTGAAAACCCTCATTTCTCTCATTTTCCGTCAGACGATAAAGCATATCCCTACGTCAGGACAATGACTATGAGGACAAACTCAGCTTTGGTACCCTGAGTGAGATCGGGATTTTTATGTCTCCTTAACTTCAGTGCAATCCCATGACCACAGAGAAAAATTACAATCTGACTCTAAGTGAGAGTGAAACATTTTCATAAGTCTCTATTACAGGAGTGTTTTGTATTGCATACTATTAAAAATCCATACAGATAAAGACATAACATAATAATTTTGAGTTTTTAAACATATTAGGATTAGGTTGAGTTTGTTTTTTCCCTCTTCTTCTTCTGCATGACTCGTCATTACTTTTCTTTTCCTGCTGTTACTTGTGTCTGGCAGCTTCATGCTACATACTTAATCCTTTGGTAATCAAAGACGGTTGTAAATGACATGGATTCAACATTAACGTATGTTTGATTAAGGTTTAATTACCAGCACTGTAGATATCTTTATGGGCTTCTCAGTTGTGATTTTTAGTGCCCCCTGTGGACAGGCAGAGCTTTTTTTTTCCTTGCTGATCTTGTAGTGGTGTAGTAAGGATTTTCTGGAAAGACAAACTAATTTTTCTTTTTGACCTGCACACAAAAATTATTTTTGGCACAGAAAATGGCAAAAATATAATGTTTCAGCAGTGAACTGGTACTTGCTCTGACAGGCACCTACCCTAAAGTAGTGCGTGCAGGTATATCAATCAATCAAATTGTTGTTTAATCTTTCAAAGTTAAAAAGCTGAGATTACCCAATATTAAACACATTATCTCTGTATTCATGAGGGTAAAGACTGTTGATCATCAAATGTTCAAATAGAGTGTAAATATACATTTTACTGCTTTTTTTGTCTTTATTTTGTTCTTGAATAACCATAAGTGCTTTCAACCATAATTCTACAGCACTGTAAGAACATTTTAATGCATTTTAAGTATATTTATAATGAGCTTTGATACATTTTGTGTGTTTTTACTGAAAATATTCCCCCACATAACTGTTTCACTCGACAGCAGACAACAAAAGTGAGATATTAAACCTGCTGTGTATAAAAGGTTAAACTAACAACACTGCTGTCGTTGTTGCTGCCAAAAGTCTACAGTGTTATGCAAATAGAAATCAACATTGAGACAGTTTCTTGCAAATAGTGCAAGGTTCAAGTAAGATAATGCTCGTATTTGTCTGTTTACGGCTAATTAGAAATCACCCCATCAAACTTAGTCAGAGCTAACTTTTATTGACTTTAACCGAGTGCAGACCTTATCGTTGTGCAACACTGACACGTTCTTTTATCATAACATCACTCTCATGGGTTTGGTGTCCTCTGTCAGCAGACGCTCCCTCATTGTATCTCTCGGGATTTGAGCAAGTGCACTGTTTATGTTACCAAGTGGCTGCAGCAATAATTTGATCACGTGATTATAAACTGAGTTACATCAGCTCTGCAACAAACCAATATGTCCCCGTTACTGTTTTTTAATTGACCTCTTTGTCTTAGGAGTGTGAAGGTTAGCCTAAAGGGTTTATCTTGTTCAACATGGATCATGTGATTATAAAAGGACAAATAAATAAAAAGTGTCACCCTAAATATCATTCATATTAAATTATTCCCTCTAGTATCAACTGGGTACACACAATCCTTAAAATCATCCAACATGCTAACCACTTTCGAGTAGATTTTCTAATTAATTTTTCTAAGGCTTTGCCATTTCATTAAATCAAGCGTCTGTTAGGCAGAATAAATGAATGGAAAGTAAATCAGAAATGAAGCTTCATTTTGGTCCATTCAATCAGGGAAATGCTGTGGGCCAAGTTCCTACTGCCTTTGAAAACACAATAAATGTAGAAGAGCTCAGTTCTCGGAAATAAAGGCTACAAGGATGAAGGCATTATAAGACCGACTCTTGGTGATAAGATGTTTTTGTGTGGGTGGTGTCTGCTTTTTGCCACCTGTTATTTCACAAGTCGCTGTCCCCTACCTAAAGGAAGCAATTTTATCCAACAAAAGTGATGATTTTTTCCTCTGGAGTGAGTTTTAACAGGAGGCAATGAAGGAGAAAGCTCACAATGCGGGACGGATATGACTAATGAGCACCAGACAAGCGGACACATCGAGGTTTGTGGCAGGGTTTTGACAGTAAGAGGTTAAAATGGTGAAGCACAGGTAGTACTACCATGGGAGTCACACTACGAGCACAATGACCTACATACTGAGATCTTATCTAACACCTCTAAGACCTGACCTCCTGCAAGCATGAATCTTAAAGATTCATCCCTATAGGAAGAAGATCAAAATTACGCATATGTACCAACTGCTGAAAAAACAAAGTATATTTGATACGTAATAGACGGTTCTTCATGGGCTGTAAGAAAAGAGATGCTTTTGAGGGGAACAAACAGAAAAAAAGCAAGTCTCAGGACTGGGCCTCTGTTCACTTTATGGCTCAGGATTGTATGATTGTTGCAGCACCAACTTTCCTTTGTCACATCACAAGAATGATTACTCATAAGATGAACAGCATTGTGTACAGGTTGTGCAAGTACATTGACCTACAATTTTGAAGCCTGTAGGAAATGGTGTGAATGGATTTTCTCTGTCAAGGTTAAGTAGAAATTTAAAGCTCCTATAAGGGTTTTTTTGATATTAGAGAAATCGACTGAGATTCATAGTTTTGCCTTTTTATGATATCCAAAGGTAAAAAAGACGATCAGGGACAAGATCATAAATCTCTATATCCTAATTTTTAATGCCTGAAACTGGTGTGAGGGGTACATGTCGACTAAACCGCTAAAAAAAAAAGGTTTTTCTACAATTTCCACATGGAAACTTCGCAATATTGACACAAACTCAAAGATTCTCACTCGAGCTTCAAGTAATTACTTAAAATTTGTCACATGATGATTGTGTAGATGAATCTTGGTGTTCCGGTGAGAAAAACTCACTTATTATTATTTTCATGTAAGTTTACAGTTTCAGAAAGTTAAGTTTTCTCAAAAAGTAATGAACTGTAAATCCAGATTGTGGTAGGAGTTGTAAAATAACATCATAGTACTGTTTTATTGTTGACTGTAACAACTGTCGCTGCAAGTCTACTGCGCTTCCACAGGGAAATTTGTTACAGTGAGGGTGTGAGGCACTCCGGCGTCATAATCTAAGAAAGAGACAGAAACAGGTTTGTAATTCAAATCAGATAAACCATCAAAAAAAAAAAAAAACGGCCTAATTGTGTCACCTCTATCCTTTAGAAAGCAGGAAGTGAGCACCAGTAAGCAAGAGAATGGTACAAAACCCAAATCAAGTCCTCTTCTTCTTCTGAATAATAGAGCGAGCTGGAGGCAGCAGAAACGTGGCCCTTTTTCCTCTCCAGGGCAAAAGTCCCTTGCATGAAAGCAGAGAAAAGCCACACACACACGCATACACCACCCTTTAACCCTCTCATTAGTGTAATCCTGCATGAGAAGAGTAAATTGTCATGAATAAATCCACTTAGAAGCCAGTGAATGAAAGACTTTCACTTTGAGATGGTTGCATTACCATTTCAATAAGCAGGCCACGCTGAAAAACGTTGGCACTGTTTGACAGAGTAATTGGGAACATTAACGAGTAGATAAAATATGGTTAGCAGAGGGAAACGTGTATGTAAGTATGCTAGTCTGTCAATTAATTTTTCTCGCTCAGACAAGGAACACACTTCTAGATTTTTCTCCACTAATAAGGCCCATGAATCCCCCCTGAAGGAGTGAGATTGGTGAGACAGACTTTGCAGGCTTTGTTTGACTAAACAAAAGAAGTGAAAAGCAGACAGCAGACTGAGACCTTGAGACAAATGTATTCCAGTGGAAACCTTTGTTTGAGCTGTACGACCCTTGCTGAAGTGTTTGTAATATCTCCCTAGGCTTGGCTGAGTTCTAAATAAGCACTTTCTATGAAATGTACACAAAAAGCAAAGGGGCAAACTTCAGGGTATGCACAATTACACACTACAGTAAGAGCTCAAATCTGATGCGCAGAAGGCTACTCTTTGTCTAAATGAGTATCTGCCTTAATTTCAACCTGGCCTTTTGTTTGTGAGAGAAGACAAAGTGGGCAGACATAGAAATAATAAAGAGCAAAACCCAGGAGAGATGCTCTGAGAGAGGAGTGCAACGGGTCACAAAAAAGAGGCATTAAGGAGGAAGAGGAGTTGTAACAAAGAGGAATCTAAGCTAGACAAAGACGCACAAGCATGGATAGGAGTAGAGGTGCAGACACAAAGAAACAAAGAGCTACAGTGAGCACAGCAGCAAAGAACGAGACGAGTCAAGAGTAGCTGCGATGTGTTTTTGCTTTATGGCTAGGCTGGTGCCAAAGTAGGCAAAGTTAAAGCCTCACAAACACTCATGCATGCACACGAATCACACACAACACACACACACTCGCATTTACAGCTATGTTCCGCATTCTAATGTACCCTGAGGTGCCCTAGTCTTTCCCCTGTCATCAATCTGAGAGACAATTCAGGGCCCAGGAGAGAACACTGCTATGAGCAGGTATGTAACGCTCTCTGGTTTGACTGGAAAGAAAAAATGATAATATAAATCTGACACAGATACCAGACAGAATCACGGCCTCTTTCCACACAACAATCCCAGGCTGTGGCATTATATTCCAAGCAGTATTACACTGATTGACAGGCTCACATTCTGCACTGAGATACACAACCTAACACAATAATGCTTTTATTCAAGCAGGGAAAATTACATTCGTGTGACGGGGGAAGATGCTGACAGTGCAGCTAGTGATAGCACAATCACATGACGGCAAGGCGTGTATACAGAGGGTGCAGTTGACACTGCTCTATGCATTATTTCCTCGCAGGTGATGGATATGTGATGGGATGCAGCACAGAGAGAGGGAAAAAAAAAATCATAAATGATTGGCTGATTTGGAGATGTTTAGTGCATCTTGGCAGGTGTTTGATACTGATAATGATGTGCGCAGGAGAAATATGGCAGATGTAGACAACAGCGCATTTCCACCTCCTCAGAGCAGAAATAAGGGACTGAAACATGCTGGGTCTGATTCACAAAAGGACTGCACGGCTTTTGCACTCTCTAAACCTCTGTAAATAACACAAACAACATGGTCTAACTTACTGAGCGTGTGCTAAGGGTTACATATAACACATATTGCACTGCGAAGCAAATAGCATCATTGTGCACGGGTGTTGTTTGCACACATTCAGTCCAGCCATTACACATAAATCTCTTTCCTTGCAGATGAAACTCAATGCATGAAATGTCTAATTATCCAGCACTGGTGTATACAGCAATGTGCCATTAGAGTGCAATTTTATCGCTTGCTTAGAGTTGGTGCTAACTGTGACACAGTATTTATTATGTGTCTCCAATTGCCCCCCTGGGTCAAATCAAGTTTTTTTTTTTTTTTTCCAATTGAATTTAACGTATTTAATGTCATGCTTAAGCTTTTTAAAGATCATTCTTTGCACATCTACACTCCACAGATTTTTTGTGCTATATTCTCTGGATAAGCTGGATATCAAGTACTTCAAACCTGTCACGAATCAACTCCACAATACACACAAAAAAACCCCATCTTCTCTCCATCCAGCTCGTCATTTGTATTCAGATTTAAGCACCATCAGGATAAAAGTTCCCAGCACAGTTCTGCACTCAGAAGACATGCCGATGGCTCATTTCCTCAATAAGATGCAAAACAAGAGCAAACTGCATACTGATGCAAAATTTGAGCAGCTTTTTTTGTGCTTAGTGAAGTATGCTTTACGAATTGGACCTTGAGACGGAGAAGAAAGCAATGACAAAAGATGTGCAAGTCCTGGTAGGGCTGGGTGATAAAACGATAACAATATCTCTCTCTCTCTCTCTCTCTATATATATATATATATATATATATATATATATATATATATATATACACTCACCGGCCACTTTATTAGGTACACCTGTCCAACTGCTCGTTAACACTTAATTTCTAATCAGCGAATCACATGGCGGCAACTTAGTGCATTTAGGCATGTAGACATGGTCAAGACAATCTCCTGCAGTTCAAACCGAGCATCAGCATGGGGAAGAAAAGTGATTTGAGTGACTTTGAACGTGGCATGGTTGTTGGTGCCAGAAGGGCTGGTCTGAGTATTTCAGAAACTGCTGATCTACTGGGATTATCACGCACAACCATCTCTAGGGTTTACAGAGAATGGTCCGAAAAAGAAAAAATATCCAGTGAGCGGCAGTTCTGTGGGCGGAAATGCCTTGTTGATGCCAAAGGTCAGAGGAGAATGGCCAGACTGGTTCGAGCTGATAGAAAGGCAACAGTGACTCAAATAACCACCCGTTACAACCAAGGTAGGCAGAAGAGCATCTCTGAACGCACAGTACGTCGAACTTTGAGGCAGATGGGCTACAGCAGCAGAAGACCACGCCGGGTGCCACTCCTTTCAGCTAAGAACAGGAAACTGAGGCTACAATTTGCACAAGCTCATCGAAATTGGACAATAGAAGATTGGAAAAACGTTGCCTGGTCTGATGAGTCTCGATTTCTGCTGCGACATTCAGATGGTAGGGTCAGAATTTGGCGTCAACAACATGAAAGCATGGATCCATCCTGCCTTGTATCAACGGTTCAGGCTGGTGGTGGTGGTGTCATGGTGTGGGGAATATTTTCTTGGCACTCTTTGGGCCCCTTGGTACCAACTGAGCATCATTGCAACGCCACAGCCTACCTGAGTATTGTTGCTGACCATGTCCATCCCTTTATGACCACAATGTACCCAACTTCTGATGGCTACTTTCAGCAGGAGAATGCGCCATGTCATAAAGCTGGAATCATCTCAGACTGGTTTCTTGAACATGACAATGAGTTCACTGTACTCAAATGGCCTCCACAGTCACCAGATCTCAATCAAATAGAGCATCTTTGGGATGTGGTGGAACGGGAGATTCGCATCATGGATGTGCAGCCGACAAATCTGCGGCAACTGTGTGATGCCATCATGTCAATATGGACCAAGCTCTCTGAGGAATGCTTCCAGCACCTTGTTGAATCTATGCCACGAAGAATTGAGGCAGTTCTGAAGGCAAAAGGGGGTCCAACCCGTTACTAGCATGGTGTTCCTAATAAAGTGGCCGGTGAGTGTATATATATATATAAAATGAATTTCCCTCAATATTTATATAAAACATGGTCAATATGATTTTCAAAAGTCGGCATTCTGCTATGTTTTGATAGACTATACGAATAGCCAATAAAAAGGGGAGTTCCTCTGGGTCCGATTCGCAGGCTGCAGCTACACGTAACCATAGTACTTAAACACGTGAAGCCAACAGCGCTGTTGGTGAGAAAAAGAGAAAATGAGTACTACCCCCCGCAGAAACACAGATGAAGACGAATGAAAAGATGATGACATCGTCGACAACACTGGTACGTAAACGGTGGTGGTGTGGAGGTATTTTGTTTTTTTGAGGTCGGACATGAAGCAGAGTCATGTGTACTGTAAATTATGTTGAGTACATGTTCTCACAAAGTTGAGGAATACCTCAAATCTTTTTCACCAACTTAAGCAGTGCCACGCAGCAGAGCACGCACAATGCAAACCCCAAGTGGAGCAAAGAGCCCATGGCGCCTGTGCAGGCTAAACAGCCGACCATTTACCTTTCTCTAGCACAACGTGATATATATCAATATTGACTGATATGAAAAAAAAATATCGTGATAAACTTTCTCATATCGCCCAGCCCTAAGTCCTGGTAATATTTACTGTCACAGTCTCTTCTACGTAAATTCCCATCCATTTTATTCTCTTGTTTCCCTAAATTTCCCCCCCTATACAAAACACTGAGTTTCATCCTTCTTTAAAATAATGGAAAAATTAAGCACAAAATAAGAGAATAAATGCAGGTAAAAATCTGCAAACAGTAAAATGTGGAAATCTGGACTCAAGAAATAATGTTAAAAACACACAATAAAAACATGAATCTGAATAGATTGAAATGATGAATCCATAAATCCAAGGTATCTGCTGTTTTATGATACAAACACTCCACTAACAGTAGTCTTTGGCACTTATAGCCCTCTCAAGTCAAGGAGAGGCTTTAGACTAGTGATTTAGTGTAGGAGCAGGAAAAGAAATCGACTATAACGACAAGCTTGTTTGACTTGGACCGAGCTGCACCAGGGAGGACTGAATGGGAGAGGGAAATGAATGAAGGGTGAAAGATGAAACTTTAATGATCCCTCTGGGGAAATTGGGTCATTGCAGCAGCAGGGAGGAAGGTATAGATAAGAACAGAACAAATGCAAGCTGTTGGAGATAAAGCAAGTAATTAAAATAAGATAAACACAATAAGGATAGCTGCATATATGCAGTGCATGTGTTCGTTTAAGAATTTTGATGTCAAATGTATTTGTCCCCAAATGTCAAATATATGAAAATGTCAGATGGGGAAACTTTGGAAATAAAAGCACATGTGCAAGTGTGTATTGTGAGATATTTAAATGATCAAAAAGTGCAGATGGAGCGAGCTCTAGAGAAGAAGGGAAGACAGGAGTGGAGACAGATTGAGCAGAGGAGGAGGAGGAGGAGGAGGTGGAGGAGGTAGGGAGGGAGGGAGGAAGGGAGGGTTGGAAGGGGGTGCAGCAGGATTGTGCTGAAGCAGTCCCCAGCCCCTTTAATTGGTAGGAAACAAGAGGTTCTCTGAATAAACACCCGCCACAAGAGAGAGCCTGGCTCGTTTTTCCCCCTCCTCACGCTACTATCCCTCTTTTCCTCTGAGTAGTTTAACCGAGCTAACTTGGAGTCATGCTCCTCTCAAAGCTCTTCTTCCTCCTCCTTCTCTGCACTTCCCTCTCTCGTCACCAGCTCCGGCTGTCTACCCTCCATCCTCTCTTGTGTATCTGTCTGTTGCTGGGACGACACTCTAAACACCATCTCCAGATTTCCAAATATAACAACAAAGTGCTTTCAGAGCAGTGACGATCCACCATCTCTTCACCCACCACTCTCTATCTCTGTCACTCTGTTTTTTCTTTTTTTCTCTCTCTCTGCTAGCCTGCTGTCTTCCCCTTATTTCTGCTTTTTGGTCTTCTCCCCTAATTATCTCTAGGAGGAACGAGGTAGCCCCCTATACCATCCCCCCACGCCCCTATACAGCCCTGCTACTGAGAGACCCTGATGAATAATTTCACGTTTCTCTAGCCCTCTCTTTCTCCCCGTTTCTCAAATTGATTATTGTACAGAAAGCACAGCTAAAAGAGCAGCCTACTGGGTAATTTGTCTTTCTGACGAGGAGAGCTCATGGATAGGTATTGGGGGGAGGGGAAGAAAGAAGTGCACGGGAGCAAGATGATATGCAAAAGAAGAGAGAAAACTGTGATTATACGAAAAAAAAGATATTGGATGCTCAACCCGCTCATGTGTCTGATATCTCATTCCGTTTGATGTTGTGGTCAGAGGCACAATCGGGGGCAGAGTGGACATTTGCATGAGAAAATGTTCCTGGAAAAGTGAGCAGGGAGAGGGCTTCATCCCTGAGAAGCATCTGTAATTACATGAAGCCCTGTTGGAAAATAGAGCTAATGCAGCAGCCTGTCATCCTCTTCCTCCATCCCCTCTGCAAATCCCTATCACAAACACTGCTGCCTGCAGCCCTGCAGCTACAAACACTCATCTGTCATTGTGTATCCCACGTAAATAAAACTGGCTGTTTAATGTGCTGTTGGGTGATGCCAGTCTCCAGGTGTTTCCAATCTCCTTGGCGATGACACTCCCACTGGTTGGCATGTGTGTGAGTCCCCAGTGATGACAGGGATGGAGGGTATCATTTGGGCACCACACAAAAGATGGCTAAGTGTGTGTACAGACACCAAGCCTTATCATTAGTATGAGGTATTCTGTGAATAAGCTGTGTTGAAATAAATGCACCTTTCCTGACTCAGCCCTCAGCAGCATTAAGTGACTCACCTGACTGGATAGGTGCAAATTAACAGGCCAAGATGAGGGCAATAGTGTGCGTCATGGGCAATTGTGGTTGAAACAAGTGCGTACCTGTTTATTTCTGAGATGAACTCAACACAAAGCTCTACATTTTTTGCCATCGCTCCACCCAATCAGCAACCTCCTAGGCCGAGGAATTAAGTCAATAAGGAAGTGCCAAAACTGCAATTTCTTAAGTGGCCACTTGAGGCTGACTCCAAAAGTGAGTCAATCCCAAATAGAGAAAAATAAGATCAAATGGAAATGATTGCAGCCTGCATTGAAAACTGGCAGCAAAAATCCAAGGGGACCCCTTTGAGGCCAATTTTAAAACGCTCATTTTAACAAGCCAACGCTTGGCACAGACGTCGTTTGAGTTTCCAAATCTTTTCTCTTTATTTCATGACAACTGGACAGTGGGAGGGATTTTTAATAACTGTTTTGATTATGCTCGGGGAAGGAGTTATGCAAAATTAGGGGTGTGGTTGTTTAAAATGGCAGATGACTTCGTAGCTATTTTCCAGGTGGAAAGGCACCCTGATTGTTTCATTACCTCTTGCTAATAAAACAGACTTGCACCCCCTTCTCATTGATGGGACCTGTGTGGAAAGAGTCCGTGACTTCCGCTTCCTTGGGGTCCACATAGAGGTGAAACTGACATGGGACAAGAACACCACACATGTGGTAAAAAAAAGCTCAGCAGAGACTCCACTTCCTGAGAATCCTCAGGAAGAACAACATCTGCTAGAGACTGCTTGTGTCTTTCAACCATTCCACCATGGAGAGCATCCTCACCTACTGCCTCTGTACGTGGTTTTCCAGCTGCACAATAAGGAACAGGAAAGACCTCCAGAGGGTCACTAGGATGGCTGAGAAGGTCATCGGGTGCTCTCTGCCTACAGTTTTTTCCCAAACACTGTCTGTTCCAATCCTATCTATCTATCTATCTATCTATCTATCTATCTATCTATCTATCTATCTATCTATCTATCTATCTATCTATCTATCTATCTATCTCATCTTTGGCCTTCAAAGCACCCCTTCAGAAACTAATACGTGACATTAGTGAAACCATCTTCATGAAATGCACAGTCAATCAATCTTTGTCACTCACCTGTGTGAAAATCTTGTGTGATCTATATCTATGTTTGCCTTTTTTGGCACTTCTTGACTTCTGCTCACACATATTGCGAGCATATTTGCATTGTTTGCTTTTTTCAGTTCAGAAAACAGTGGTTGTAGTGATGAGAACTGTTGTTTTTATCCAGTTCTTGATGCGCATCAGCCACTCTCTGTTAAAATGAAAATGTTGATGTAGTTCAGAGTTAAGAGTTGCCCCCCTTTAAAAAGCTTTCATAGTTCCTTTAATCTAATAAACAAACAACTTTGGTCAGGTACAACCACAAATAAAATCTTGTCCCATGGGAAACAGGAAAGTTAACTAGCTAATTTGCCAGCTGAAAAATCAACCTCAGAGAAATTGTTAGCCAATGCTTTGATGACTTGCTCTTGCTAATTTCTTTTCCTCTTTAACACCACACACCCAAATATGTCCACCTCAGGCAACAGAAAACCACCATGGCTGAAACCAAAATGCTCGTATCCAAGGTGCGTCTTCCAAAATGAAGTCGACAGTCACTGGATTACGTCAAGGTGGCAACGCCCATGGTTTACACAGTCTACGGTTCCTCCATTCAGCTTTGATTCTTCACCAGTGCAAAGTAAGCTAAATCAGCCCCCCGCTGTCTCCCCTCTCATCTTGTTCTTCATGTACACTACTGTACACCCTCATCACTTTTCAGTCCTCCCTTGTGCTTTCCTGTCTCTCAACTTCAATCTCTGCTTCCTCTCATCTCCTTTTGTTTCCTCCTAGCTATCGCACCATCTCTCCAGGCTTTGCTCCTCCCTGTCTTTCCTTTTCTTCTCTCCTGCTTCAAACCTGCTTGAAAGTCTTTCAGCTATGCGCTAGATTTCTCTCGCTGATTTTTTAGGCCCTTGCTTCCTTCTCCCAGTCCTGTTGTGCATTCTCCACCCCAACCCCCTCCTCCCAAACCCTTCCTAATGGATCCCATGTCAGCAGAATACCAGAGTGAACCACACAACTGCACTGTGGCTTCATGTCTGTCTCTGCTTCAATGTCTCTCTTTTCAACGCAAGGAGGAAAGTAGAGAGAAAAATGAATAGAAAAACTGCTGGCTTAACGTAACGATAAAAGGCCCCATTGAGATTTTACTATATGAAACCGTGTCTTGTATTTCATATAAATAAGCATACATGAGCACGTTCAATTACAGAGGCCTATACATACTCGGTACCTAAATAAATCACCTGTAAGACTTGTCTTGAACTCATATTTCAGGATAAAAAGTTGGCTCTGCAGCGTTTTTGCATTCAGTCGGGTTTTAAAGTGCTTAAGTTTGTGTTTCTGTTTTCCACATAGCGATGGAAGCTATCACTTAAACTGATAATTACCCCGAGTTTCGTTGTTCCAGAGAGGCCTCTGGTAAACTCAGCATTTACAGTGAATGACAAAATTTTTCCCCACTTTGTGCCGCAACTTGTTTCCCTGAGGAAATTATAGGGAGACGTACTTAATAAATGAGGCTGTCTTTTCAAAATGACAATTGGACGTTTCTAATTTAAAGCAGCAGATGTGCTCTATTAGTATTTTTTAAAGATTATTTAGGACTTTTTAGCCTTTATTGGATCAAACTGTTTATGGGAAGACAAAAAATGTAGAGAGTGAGAAGAGTGGGAGTGAGGGATGACATGCACCAGAATGAGGGATCGGTCCTGCAAAGAGGGCTACAGCTGTGTAAATGAGGAGCCTGCTTACCAACTGGGCTCCCCTCCTATTATTTATTTGTCAGCATCACACTGCCCATGATATATTTTCATCAGTATAATGAGAAAACCTTAGAGTAAAATGCACTGAAATCATTACCTGTGAAATTTGAGGGGGGAATTTTCATAAACGATATTTAAGGGTATGAGCTTGAGGTGACAACAGCATGATTTGATCTTACTCAAAATTTGCAGGTTCTGACAGAGATAGACACAATATTTTAATTCCCTACAGTGCCGGTGTCATCTTGTGTGTTGGTGTCTGCAGTGTGACATTATAATTGGAGTCACTCTGAACCATTAAGGCTAACTGTAAAAATGAGGGCTGCACTTAGATGTGTTTTGCCTCCCTGCTTTGTTTGATGAAGTGCTTTCAATGATCTGCCTCTGAAAAAATGTTTCACTGTGAGCCGCTGAAATTAATGCTGCAAGTGAAAACCATTATAATTTGTCACTCAGTTTGAATTTAACTAACAATGTGCTGGAGTCCAAGCTTAATTGAGTATGATTAAAAAGAAAAAGTGAGGTGTTGTGTGCTGACTAAGACCTACAAATTAAATTTGCACTTCAATACATAATGTGTCCCTTCATATTCAGTTTAAAAAGAGAGCTCCTCTTTCATGTTGGGGTCTCTAAGCTTCATTACAGCGAAAGACATAACTTTTTTAAAAAGGTGTGGGCACAAACAGGGAATCAAACGCAGTTGTGGGTTTTTTTCTCCCCCTTGTTCTCTCCTTTGGTGGAGGGAAGTAGTTTTTGCATGGAGGATGCTGGAACAAGATCACATGGACACATGTGACAGACTAGCTGATAAGGAACCAACAGGGACACAGTGTCACATCTCTGCACTCCACAGGTACACACACTGCATCCCAGGCATGTCCAGGCAGTGACAAATGGACCCAATTTCCATTTATTTATCTATCTGTAGTGTGGACCACAGAACACATGCTGGTCTGCCCCCCATAAATCTTTGTGCTGTTAACACAACACCATTAAGCCGGCACATTAGCCCTCTCCTGCAGCAGAGACTTATCAAGCAAAACGTTACACGATCTGTGCACAAATATACACATTCACTGTGAAATTACTGGTTAGTACCAGGGGCTCACAATTAAAAAGCCAGTGGAGATAAGTGGCCTCATTCATGCATATGAACACGGTTTAACATACAAAACACATCTCCTTCCTCAGCAAGGGTGACTCTCTAAAGATTATTTGTCACTACATCCTTAAAAAGCTTTACAGCCACATGTGGCTAATCTCAAAGATATGTTGCTTTAAAAGTTGTTTTTGAATCTGTTGTAAATCATACGTGCTTACTTACTCGATTGGCTAAAGTTTCTCTGAAAAATAGTTATCAGTTTTACCCAACTTTAAAGGGATATTCCGGCATAAAATTCAGTTAGGGTCGAACAAACCGTAACACCAAGTTAGACACCCCATCGAGAGATGAATATTGCTGACCGCTTGCAACTTACCAACTTTTGTAACGACCGCAGATAGCAATACAAGGAGCCACACACTCAACCAAAACGCCACTCTATAGCCACAAATAATGCTCAGAACAGCCCCTAACATCATCAACAGTATCCCTTTAACATCAAGTTCTCTCTTACCCAGGGGTGAAAGTAAGCCGGTACGCAGTGGTACGCCGTGCCAGGAAGACACAAACAGCAGTTTGCAGCCGGTACGCAAACTTTCACCCCTGCAATATATGTAGGCTACATTTGCGTACCATGTTGCCGCACGTTAGTCTGCACTCTGCATTGTAACCGTAATAATCCAATAGAATCATGCTGCTTGCGAGTGAGTCACACAAACAAACTCCCAAAGTGGGAGCGCTCAGTGTGCGCTTTTGATTGGACGCTGGTTGCCTAGGCGCTGAGGATCGCCTCCCACCTTTTGCGGAAGGAGGGAACTTTTAAAGAGACAGCTGCTTCAATCTTAATGCAAAAATAAAACAAAATGCAGAGAAATTTTTATCTTTTGTTCAAGAGAAAGAGAAATGCAGCAGATGATGATACTGTGGCATCAGAGTCGGCACCTCATTAATCTTGGGTGTGCTCCTCTTGTACTAAGCCCACAGGTACGGTACCTACAAGAACCTTATCCTACTTTCATCCCTGCTTTTACCACACCTTTTTGCCTTTAAAGTTTCACTGCAACCAAGAGAAAGAAAAATATTTTATAGTAACATTGATAATGCTGTTTATAATAATGCTCATTTTGGTTTCGGTTTGGTTGGTTTTGGGTTTTTTTCAACTCTCCATGTAAGTAACAAGACTGTAAATATTTGAGCACTTCTGTTTATAGCAAAGTGATGTCAAAGTGACAGAGAGGATCTTTTTGTTTTTGTTGATGCCCTCTGTAAACAAAGTACCGCTCAACTTTTTGCTGATTAAAGTCCTGTGAAAAATGTCATTGGAAAAACAAAGACTAATATTTGGTTTCAGGCATGTTCTAGGACAGAGACACATCTCCTTGAAAGGAGAGGCCAAACTGCTAGGAGTGACATTCAATTTAATAGTTACCTGATGTCAAAAATACAGTGAAAACATGAGTAGAGCCTTTCCATCATTAGAAAATACACCTACCTTTCAACAACAGCATTAAAACAAAATATACAACCTTTGGCCTAATCACACCTCAAGAAGAGGAAATGTACAGCTCTGACAGAAAAACCTATATTACTGGAGTTATTGTAGCGGAAACATTATTTGTAATGGAGGGATGTCAGAGGACTGATAATCGAAAAAATAAATGCCACCGACTCTGACAGTGATCAGGCAGAAAAACTAAGACAAGTGCAGTTTTAATTCACCACCAGTGGAGGTGTTTAGTTTAATGTATGTAATGATGATTAGCTAAACTAGTTCTGGGAGCACAGTTATGGAGCTACGTAGCAATATGTCGCTATGGACACAGCTAAAACTGTGCACAACCAGTTTTATTCAATGGAAGACAAACAAGAATTTTGAATTCAATAATTCCCAATTGGGCTCAGATGACTGAGTTCTTAAGTAGCTGTTTAATAGGTGGGGTTTGTCACAGAAGAGGACGAGCCCCCTGTCTGTGTTGGGGTCCTGCTCACCCTGTCATGGTTCCAATCTGCAATAACAATCATCTTTTACTTCACATGTTCTTTTTATACTTGTAAACCCTCTCCTGTGAGCTGTCTAAATTTTGTGTAATGTAAAACGTTCCCATCGTAAGACTTCCTCAAGCAGAGCTCGGGGGAGGTACTCAAAAGAATAAATCCGACACTCCATTTCAGTACTAACTCAGTAATGTGTTTCTGCTGCTGAGATGGAGTGGGCTGGTAGAAAGCTTCAGGGAGTGATGGGGTCAGAGGCGCAGGAAGGTGCACATTTATACAGCTTAGATCCGATAAGGTCTGGAAATTGCTGAGAGAGGCACCCACTCCGTCAGACAAGCAGCTTGTTCGTCTGTTCCAGTGACTTGAGCAGGGTTGGGGGCCTGTGACACAATATCTCTGCTGCTATTAGCCAAGCTGACAAAAACATGCTTTGTACAAAGACATGTACATCATCAACAGCTGAAAACACAACAAAAGATTTAATATCTCTTTCTCTGCGGGTCAGCATACTCTGAAACACACTCACATCCCTTCTTTCTCACTCACATCAATGCACAGCCACATAAACCATCCCCGCTGGCTTTTGTCATATTACCTGACAGAGCACCAACAGATTTTTTGCTCAGTGCCAAGCAGCCACTGGTGTGAATGGTTGAGCCGCTGGATTTAATTAGTGCTGCGCCCATATGGATTCACCAAGAGACAGGCGCACGCTCAACACGAAAGTATGTCACATTCCCACTTGATCAGCTCTTAACATTGCCCTTGGTGGCATCCACACACAGATGCATGCATGAATACACGTACCAGAGGGGGCAGAAGTGGTAGAGAGGGAGGGGAGGGGAGGGGAGGGGGGCCCGACAGCTTTGTAATCAGGTGATTTCTTTGCCGTAAATTTTAATTGGTTTTAGCAGCAGTGCAAAGAAAACGTTAAGGTTGGCTTGCTTCACCATGTGCACAGAGACAGCTGCTCTGATGAGTGGAGTTATAGGAGGGGGCAAAGTGAACACATTGCTAAATAGATTATTCTTAAAAACCAGTGAGGTTTATAAACAACATACTGCTATCTTGGCAACTGAGAGCTGCAGACGGATGAAAGGACAAGCCCGCTCTGGCACCATCCCCTGTAAATATTAATTTAGCCACTTATTCATTCCTGATGACTCCCATGAAAATGACACATTCCTGATGTCCATACAGAACCACAGGCTAGAGATCACTTAATTATGACCCACGGGTCTTCATGTTCAGCTAATTGTACATTTTTACTGTGTCACTGTCCACCTGCCATCTAACCTTAAGATTACAAAGCAACAACCTTCATTATGGACTTATGAAGCCATCAAAGGAGCAAAAACCTGCAGTAGGGCTGGGCGATATGGTCTAAAGTTAATATCACAATATATCTAGCAGTTCACTTCAATAAATGATCTAATGATCATGATCTAAACCTGTCCTAAACAAAACAGATTTTGTACTATCTGTCTAGATCTTAAAAGATAAAAAAAAAGCTGCAGGGATAGCTTAGGTCTTTTGACCAAGGGCTGTCTAGGGTCCTTATCTGTGGAAAAGTGGTCAGCTTGTCCTCTTTGTTGAGAAATCAGGCAAAGAACCAGGACAGAACATGGACAACTAGCTGCTGCAGACGGGTTAAACTTTAACACACGATTCAATTAACATCAAGAGATGCTGTCCCAAACATGTCTGAGTAAGTGTCCACTATATTTTTGAGAGCTTTCAGCACTTTAGCCCATTTGTTCCATCACTATTTTTGTCTGCAAAGTATTGGTGTTCCTCTGCCTGCAGGAAAGGGGTCAAGCTTTCTGTGATCTTCTGTGTGGAGGGTAGTTTATCTATAATTTTTTAAGGTCTTCACAGAGCTTTTTCTGTCCCTTCATCAGTCAAAAATAAGTAAATAATTAGCAGCTGCACAAAACATTATAAACGAAATTTTGACAGCATTTTACGTGCACATGCAGCTGGATCATTTTGCTCTTTTTGTAGCATGGAGACTCGTTGGCAGACAAAGCAAACAAAAACCCAGTATTAGATGCGGGTGTCAAAAAGTGATTAGATAGATAGCAGAATGCTGTAAGGAACTTTCCTACTGGCTTTGTAGTGTTATCAGTATGTGTGCATCAAAGGCAATGTCACCTACAAAATGCGAGATGCACCATGTTGCCTTTTTGTATAGAATCAAAAAAGAGCATAGTGCTTTATTGACTGTTGCTTGGCAACCACTGAAGGTGCAGATACTTCCGTATCAAACTACTGAAAATAGATGGGAGAAAAAGCTGGGGGTTGGGCTCAACACATGCTTTAATGCATGGTGTCTTACAAGATTAAACGACAAGATAGCTTTCTCATGTTTTATTGCACGTTATTTGTAGTAATTTAAGGGATGTGGATGTCCTCTTCTTTTAATGAACTTCTGGCAGGCTGTATGCTTGAGAGTGTGGTGCTGCCTCCAGAGACAGGGTGGCTTCAGCATTTTTAATCAGAAATGATTTTGCTTATCCACCCTAAAGCTGCAGTTAAGGGGGAATTCACTAATAACCAGAAGTCCTCTGGTTAGACTCACCCTGTGCAGATAGTGCCATAGAAGTGACCAAAATTCAGTCAACTGATAGACAATAAGAGGAAAAAAACACAGTGATTGAAGACTACTTTCTTTTAATCTATACGCTTTCAGTTAAAAGTGCAATTGAAATTAACTAAACTGCAGATAAGCATCTAGTTAATTCCTTTACAGAAAAAGTAAGTGAAAGGATAAAATGATTTTATAATAGCCCCCATAAATCCACACATTCGCCTCTATTCTCCTATGAAAGGAGTGTTGAACTAGAGGAATAAAAAAGCCTGGACGCCTTCAGCAGATCAATAGGACTCTGGTATTTGCTCAAATGATTCCCTCCATTAAAGTGTCTGTTTGTCATCTCAGGGCCAGCCCAGAAGTCAAATCACACGCTCCTCCTGGAATTAGCGCCACCGATCGATCTATTACCTGAATGGGCCTTTCCATTTCCTCATTTCTGTCCAACAATACCCTCAAAGCATGAGCCTAATGGAGTCTTCAATGATGCGTCCCACACTGGGAAAGAGGCTGTAATAGGGTAATGGGGTTTGGTTATTCTTTACCCTTACTAAGGCCTTTTTAAACTGAAATGCAGTATTCATTTCCAGCTGTATAAATAGTGGATAATACAAAGAAGTATATGCTTCGTAATGTGATGGTGGGTCAGGCATTTTGTGCTGCTAAGCTTGGTATGAATAATGGCATAATCCACAGCAATTATGGACAGATATCTTATAATTAGCTCACTGTAATCCCTCCAGCTGTCTTCCTCTTAGTAGACTCAGCACTGTCTGGAGCCAAATAGGAAGAAATGAGACAGCGAGGGCAGTTAGGGATACAGATAACCTTTTCTAGGAAGACTTATGAGGCATTGTGGACTCAAATGAAATGTTGTCCTTCACGTATGGGGAGAGAGACTTCCTTTGTGTCTCCGATGGAGGCAAAAAAATAACATGTGGAGGAGGGAATCGGGGTCGCGTCCAGGTCAGCATTAATTATTGTTTCCTCTTCACTCTGTGGTGTTAGCATCTCCTCCTCCCACACAATAAACCACTGAGCTTTTTTGTTCGACATGGTTGACTTCCGTTTTCTTAATTTCTATTCACCATCTCTTATGGCAGCATGTGTCCAAATTAATTGGTTTGTAGTTGGGTGCGCTGTTTTTTTTCCGCTCTGCTTGAAATAAATATGCAACTGCTTTGGGGTTTAAAGAAAACGTGGGAGGTCAACATACGTTCGCAGTGTTCGTACGATAATTTACAAGAGAAGAACCAGTGAGATTTACTGGGACTGAAACCCTTGATTAAACACAGTAGGTGTCTCTGCTGAAGGTAGCCAATGTTTAATAGCTTCCATTGAAGCATACTGACTAACATGCAGGAGCTTTTAAAGTCCCGGTGTTTGTGAGTTTGTCACTCTGTTCAGAAACCAAATGGGAGTGACAAGGGGGGGCTATTAAACATGGCAGACTGTGTATACTGTAAACAACGTACAGCACATTCCCCGCTGTGTGTTCACGGGAGTGTGAAGCTTCGTGCACTTCTCCCTCCCACAAGCAATTTAGCACCAAAGTCATCTAGCTGTGCTGTTGCTCCTCACTGCACACACATACCCAAGGAAAGAAGCATTAATATCCATTACAGTGGCGTGTCTATTTTCAATATAGGGGGCAGATTACACTGTGAAGTGGGGCAAAAATAGAATATATTTAGCCTCGAGAAAAACTTTCACTTGCTGTTTTCTTTCTTTGCACTTGAAAGTGACTTCTCTAAAATCAGCAAAACATCTTTGTTTCAAAATGCACTTATAACATCCTTTTCAGTCTTACACATTTGTTACCAGGTATGTTATAGGAAATTTGTTTTTGTCGTGGTCAAGAACGAGCATAATACAACAACTACTACAAAGTTCTTTTTTTTTTCATTGCAATTTGACTGTCTGGAGCCAAAGGCAATCATATTCTGCTGGGAATCCTAAACCATCATCAAACTCTACCAGTTAGCATGTTCCCAATGTCGAAGATCAACAGCAATCAACCTGTGATGATATATGCCTCTGGAAATTCATGCTGACTTCTCTGTAATTCTAGTCTAGCAATTGGTTGGCAATAAATTACACCTAGAAAAAAAAAATCTCCATGCGCTGCATTGTTAAGTCCAATTTGCAGCTTGAGAAACGACCATGTCCTCTGATAGAAACTGAAGTGAAATTTGCACAGATATGTTGGCTAAATAAAGGCTGTCTTCATTCATTTCATCATAGGATCTTCCTCATTGCATCTCATAATCTTTTCTGTTAAGTTCGAGTTTCCCTGTTAATAGTGAGTTCTACAGAGGCTTCACTGTGGCTTACTTCAGCCTTACCAAAAAGTGAAACCAAATTTCTTTTGAATTTTATTGAATTTATCAGTTCCCTAGTTTGAACAAAGCAGATTTGTAAAAACTTGAAATGCAGCTTTGTTGGGTCTGGATATCATTGGATTTCAATAGGCTTAATTCCACCTGCTTTTGCTCTCCATATCGTTTCTTTCTGTCTGCACAATGGTTTAGTGATATGTGATTGGTCATTATGACTGATCAGGGATGCGCTGATCTGATATTCAGTATCAGTATGGGTCTGACACTATAGCCAAAGTAACTGGACCTAATTTATAAACACAACATGCACAACATGCCCCTCAGTACAGAGGCAGCAAAGCTGCTGCAGTGCATGTCATGTAAAGAAAGGCTAAAGCGTGGGAGGGGTTAGCTGGATTAGCATTAGCAACACGGAGCATAGTAAGGTGCAGCAAACACTAATTAAGTCCTCCATGTCAGCTGTGTGTACTCAGTTTTTTCTGTGTTCACAGCAACCATGTGTTCTGAATGAGCGAGTTTTAAAACTGAGAGCCAACGTAGCATGGACAGAGCTGACTATAAAGATCCAGTCGTTTGGAGATATTTAACTCTTCCTACACTGACATCTCTACCAACGCTTGAAATTTGTGCCAGGTTCATGTTTCCTGAGATGACGGTATAGATAACACAAAACAACACAACCTATTTAATGAAGAGTCATTATGCCAAATAACAGCTACAACAAGATGACAACAGACTGAATGACTCTTTCCAATGCAAAGAGTTTGGGAGGTTCAGAGACTGTGATATCAGCTAAAAACGATCTATAGCCTCTATGAATGGTAATTGGGCACCTTTTTAAGAGAAATGAAGTCAAACCTGACCATTTGGGAGACACCTCTTATTAAATAGAAACACTCCCACATAAAACCAAAGCGTATATAGAGTATATCATCCATGGTATATAAAAAAAAAAAAAAAAACATCTTTTGTAAAGTAGGTGTTATTACTGACCCAGACTTCCTGCTGCTAACTTCTGTAACTGTGCTGTTAACATACTTTAAAACACAGTATTTTTACCTCTGTTGCACTGTGGTGAAGGCAAAATCTCAAATTTCCCAAAGCATGATTTTACAAAACCAGAACTTTCCACATGGTCAGATAGCAACATTTGTGAATTATAGCTATGTTGTTATGATTTGGATCAACTGACCCTGTAATCATAATGATAGACTGTGTCTGTTATGGATATATAGATGTATTAATCCAAACATACCACCAATCTGTTCCAGGACAAGTACTTACACCCCCCCATGATATCTCCAAGACAAACACTTTTCAATTAGCTCAAACTAGGAGTGTGTGTGACCAGTGGAGTCAAAGGGCTAATCAAACAGATAGGATTTCATCCATATCTGCAAGTAAATGGTGGATACTCCAATCCTTTGCCCTCTCCCCTATTTATTCTTCTCTGTTCCTCCTCACTATCCAACACTCCCTCCATCCCCCGTGGCAATGTGAGGCGGGCAACAGTATCCGCTCTATTACAGAACCTCCAGAGATATCTGCCTTCTCAGCATGCAGCGAGGCTAGAGACTGTGAAACAGATACACACACAGAGTACGTGCACACACACTCGCACAGGTCTGAGATAATCAATGCCAACAGAGCCACAGTAGATAGAGAGGGTGGAGAGAGGCAGACCCGAGGCCAAGTTCTACCCAAACAAGCAAAACCCAAAGAGAAAATACACTAGAAAATAGGGAATATGAACGTTTTCACCAAATGTTTACTCTTCTTTTGTCTGTATATGGTACATTTCATATACATTTATCAGAGATTATTTATTGAACATTAGCTTATTAAAATAATTGCACAAGCAGGAAAACGCACAGAGAACTGGAACAAAACACAAACAGCAGAGCTAAGGTATAATATAAAGACAAACTGTGAGAGGATATAAACAAATAAAGATGAATACGTGAAAAGGATGTATGGAAAAGTCTAATTAGATCAGATATCAGTCACTGATGTGTTTTCCTGCTGAAAGAGCTGCATGCTGACAAAAACAACAACACATGGCCCCTGCATACTATTTATAAACGCCACTTGGTATGAGTGAACGAGAGGAGGTGACGGCGAGAATATACAACATTAGACTGACAGCGCTCCTACATCACACTTGCCATCTCCACACACGATGTCAGTGAAGCTCAAGGAAAAAAAAGTGACAAGACGCGCAGGTGTCCGATGGCTATTAGTGTAAAAACTTCCTCATCTGTCAGCGAGGGGAACCAGTTAGTGAAGCAGCTGTCAATTAAGCAAGCACTCATCTTGAGAGGCTCCTCACACTCAAAATACAGAGTGGATGAGAAGGGTGTGGGTGTCAGTCAGTCTGGGGTGGTGGTGGTGTGTGGGGGGGGTTTTCATTGCCTGTCGACATTTTGGGTGAAAGACCTTTGGGGACACATCCTTCATGTCAGATGTGACATATATTTGGTAGAAGGCAGTGACAAAAGGGTTTGTACCAAATATCCCTGCAGGCAAGAAAACAGACAGCAGGAGTGGATGTTGTGAGCAGGACTGATCATGCTCAGAATATTAAACCATGGTAGGGGTATGCTGACTTTTACTTTACGGTGGTTTTCTAGTTTAACTGACCACCAAAACCACTTTTACTCCACACGCACCCTTTCTTCTGCAGCAAGTACCCTGACTTAGAAATGCCAATGAGTTTATAAAATGGTATATGATAATAATAATAATAATAATAATAATAATAATAATAATAATAATAATAATAATAATAATAATAATAATTAGTATTATTATTATTTTTAATTATTATTAGCATTATTATTAATATTAATCATAATCATAATCATAATCATAATCATAATCATAATAATAATAATAACATTTGATTTGGGCTGAAACTTTTTTTATATATCAATATTTATTTTTTTTTTGGGGGGGGGGGCTTATGCAGGGACATGGGTTTAAACTGTGTTCCTGTTTCCATTGCATCCAGCAAAATGCAGTTTCTGTGCAGATGTGTAGCTCTTTCTAAAACCATCTGTTATCACCATGCCAGCTCCTCTGCAGTACTGAGCACAGCTGAGGGAAGTGTTTGTAGCTATAAGGTCACACCTACAACCCAGGGCCAATTTACAGAGACTCGCACCACCCCCCACTTGTTACTGGTTATCTCAAAATAGAGAAGCTTTTCAATCATACAAGCTCTCCACCTGACCTTTATTCAGTGGTACAACACTGTCGTCTTCATAAACAGGATTAGAGCTTCATGAGGGAGAAAAGCATTTAAAAAGTACAGCCAGACTGATCTGCCTTAATATGTTTTCAGCATGTTCTGTTTGCGCAGTGCTTGCTTGCATCTCCAAGTACCACTTTCTGGGGTTATGTTTCACGGTAATTTTTGGATAACCATTTTTGATTATATTCACCCTATTTTGTCAAATTGAAGAATATGGTCAATTTTGATTTTCAGAGACTTTAAAATGTAATCTTTGTGAATTTCTTCAAATTAATGTCTATTGAATCACTACAAATGAGCAGGGGTGGATCAACACTTATTTTACTACAGGTGACTGACAATAAAAAGCATTTTTTACTTCTTAAAGCTAACCTAATAGTATCAACATTGACAACTTCAGGAAAAAAGTAGCAGTTGGCTCTGGACTGTTGAAAGAAAACAGCATCTTACAGGCTTCATAATGTGAAGTAGATACAGATAATCTAGTTTTTAGGTCTTTAAAGTAACACAAATGAATAGCAAACAATACAGCTACATACTTCCAATGCTTAGGCATTTAAGGCTTTAAAGGAAGGTTTGTATCCAAAGTAGCCGCTTAGAGCAAAAATAAAAGGAAATGTGTCATTACAAAAAACGGTGATTGGTGACCTGATGCAACAAACTTCAAATGGTTAAGTTCAACTCAAATCCTGCCTCTGTCATGGCAAACAGCCAATCAAATCTAGAATTTGGGAGTGGCTCCTATGGTGACCGGTCAGATTTTTATGTGGCCACCGGGGGTCACCCTTCTAAATCCATCTATTGATTTGGATCATGTGGCTTCAGTGGTTACAATTAAGTGGTTGTATTTGCAGAAATATCACTAAGAGGTATGCTGTAAGTGAACTTTGCATTTAGAGTAAATGATAATTTGACAAAAACTGAGTAAACAACGATTAAGGATACAGATTAATAAAACATTTGTTCAGGTGAAAATAGAGGTGCCACCAAAAAGTAATCAAGTAGCACAATCTTAAAGTTTGTTACTTCATGAATTAACAAACATAACCAAGAACACATACATGCACACTGATAAACTCAAAAGTTGACCCTCAAAATCTCTCCTACTGTCTTAGCACTATTTTCCAGATTCATGGTACCCTATTAGCAGAGAGATGTTCTCAGAAATCCAAGGACCCAATCAATCCAATTATCAGTCAAGCTATGAATCCTAGTTGGCCAAACTCACTCAAAATATATTCAGTGAGCCTTTAATGAGACAGCTCTCCTTGAGGGCCAATGGGATTGAATATTGGAAAGAGCCTGGAAAAAGATTTACTTTTTTATGAATGTCTGAATTTTTAGTTTGAGGATGCAAAACAAAGATGAAGGCTCAGCTTTTTCTCAGTCAATAAACTTGCCAGATGAAAGTCAGACTTAATCAAAGCATAAAACACATTCAGGCCAAAGAGCACGTATCAATAGACACACACAAAAAATCCATTTATATGACACAAAGGAGAAAAAACATTTTCCTTTCTTATGGGTCTGAAATTCCCATTAAATACCTGAGTATACTTTAGCGATTGCACCCAAAATCAGACTGCAAAAACACACTCTGGCTGAGGTAAGTGCAAGTAGGAGAGCAAACCTGTCATTCCTCTGTCACTGAACACAATGTTGCTGCAGAGAAAGGAGATGTCAGCAAGTGCAGAGCAAACAAAGCAGCTTTTCTTCTTGCTCATACTCTGATATTTTCTCATAGATCTATTCTCACAAGAATGGCTTTCTTTAGTCTACTGGTTATTTTTCTGGTCTCTTTGTACATTTGCACCAATACTACACCAAGTTAAGTTTTTGAGTGAGTCCTTTCCCCCCCTTCTCTCTAAAATAAGCTGTACATTACATGCTGTCAGACAGAAATTCACACTCACACATTAACAGGTGGCATTGGTCTCATCTGACACTCTTACACACATATTTTCCTGGTGGCAGACCAGTTGTTGACAGGATGTCAACCAGTCAAATCAGCTGTTCATCCCCCTGTGACCTCAGTGACCCGGGGCTGCAGTGTCATGCTTACAAAGACCCAAAACAAGCACAGAGCTGTTAGCAACACTTCACTGATAGAGGGTAGCTGTGTTAAAAGTCACACATCACAGTCATCTTCAAAAAAGTGAATATGGAAAGAAGTAAAGTTAAACTGTGTTCCTGAAAACTTCCTGGGTTGGCTGCTTGCGTGAACACACACAGCAGAAATGTTCTTTTGGGGGAATTTTTCCTGCCTGCCTGTTGCTATAATTTCAGTGTGAAGTCGGGGTGAGCTGGTGTATAAAACACAACCGGGAATATTCAAGAAATTTCACCACAAGCAAGCAGTAGATGATCTAAAGGACATCAGGTGACGGGATGAATGAAAGACTCAAAGCTGTTGACGGAGAATCATTTTCAAGATGAGGACAGTGAAGATGTCTACCTTCAGATACAGATGCAAAAAGTGCCATCATCATGTCAGTCTCGCTTGCTTCTTTCACCATCATGTTGTAAACAGTACTCTGTAGCTTTCACCAGCGTGCTTTTTGATGTCGAGCCCTGCCTCATGAGACCTAAGACTCATCTCTCACCCCTCCGCTCATCTCCTCTTTCAGTTTGGCAGGGAATGCTTTGAGCTATGAGGGACATGTGTAAACAAGCAACTTGAGACAATTTTGGAAGCAGAATATATAAAAAAGTGTTTTTCATGCTAATAAGTCGCTGCAATATAGCATATTTTACTGGCTGGGCATGTGACCTTGTGAGGTTGAGATATAAATCATAGATTTGTGATTATATTCCAACAGAAAACAGTTTCATTGGGATTATAAATGTTTATCAGTGTGACCTTTGAACCTAAAAATGTCATTACACGGTTCTCAGAGATACAGAGCATTTTAAATTAGACAAAATAAGAATAATTTCAGCTGCGTTAAAGCAAAATTTTCATGCTTGATTGTGATAAATTGCCTGTAGATTGCTGTTATGAAAATGAGTTGAATCCTGCTGTGTTTTGCATAAATGGAATTACAAAATATCAGAAAAAAAGACACAGATTTATGCATGGAATATTGCATGAAATCTATAAACACGTATTTTGCTTTAAGTTCCTTTTATAGTTCAGTGTAGATGGTATTAATATGTGTGTAAATGAATAAGGAGTCCCAATGCTAAAGGCTATATTGCTCTGAAGATCTTTTTAATTATCTGTAGTCCCTCTTCAGTGTCTCTTACTTGGTTTTTCTTTACCTCTCAGTTTTGCCCTTTCCTCCAGCTTTCAGTGCCTCATCACACGCTGTCTGTATTTGTGTGTCTTTGTTATACGTCTGCTATAGCCTTGGGAAGTCTGGGAGAAAGTGAGGGGAGTTTTCCACAGAGAGAACCATAGATGGAGTGAGGCTGGGAAAGCAGAGAAGAGGGCTTTATTGGAAGAGGGAGTTTTGCATAATGAAATATTCCATCTTTTCATTTTCTATGGCATTGGAAGATAACGCACTTCCATAAAATTGAGAGACTGAAAGGAATAGAGAGTACCAGTAAGCGTGTACTGTAAAGGTGCTTGTAGGCACTCGTACTTGATTGCAAGGTAGTAAACTGAAGGAGGCTCTGATTCATCTGGCTGTCTCTGTCTGGCATAATAAAAGTGAGACCTTGATGACATAGAAAAAAAAAAGAAATTTAGTTTCTGGGTGTGAAAGGGAGCTGCCAGCTAGGCAAACAGAGTTGGTGAATATTAATTATTACCACATCCTCGCATAGCATCACAATTAATTGGAAAAATATTGAAATAGCCTATTTGTATTCTGCAATGTCAACATCACAAAAGCCGGTTGATGCTCAGAAGATAAAAGGTAGAAGGAACGAGTCCCCTTAAAGCGACACAGCTCTATTGAAGTTCAGACAGTATTTGGCACTAAATTTATTATTTGTCTCTAATGAAGAAGTCTTTTATTTCTGGCATCAAATATTAAAATTTCGAATCCTCTTTGCAAATAAAGCAGCATTCCTCATAAAATACAGACACGCCCTTGTTTTTCTATCACTTCACCAGGCTCCCTACAAAGACATACACCCACACATATATGTACATTTTGTATATAGGGTATATCAAATAATGGGGAACAGATGATTGGTCATCAAAGCTTTCTGTAAGCAGCTTCAACCACAGGAGCGCCATCAAAAACCTGTCTGCACATTCCAAAATATTCCCACGAGAGAGAGAGAGATGAAGAGGAGCACCAGAAGGAGGTGGAGGAGGAGGAGGAGGTGGAGGAGGAAAATGGCAGAAAGTATTGGATGTAGAACTGACAGCCAGGCAGGCGCAGAGATGGTTGTAGTGCTTTGGAGCTGTTCATCTCATTATTCAGTTTTCCATCCAGGCACCACTCCTCTCTCACTCTTTGTCCCCTACTCTGCTGCATGTTAGGAATCACAGCATCTACAGACAACTGGTTGTAGTGGCAACGATACTGCTTTAACAATGTATACTCTACTGCTGCACAAGCAACTGCACTTATCTCTGTTTCTAAATCTTTTTCACTGCTTCTTTGTCATTTCTGAGGTACAATATATTGAGGCAGAGCTTCAAGAGAAGCATAGTAACCCTCTGGTTATTGATTTTTAAAACCTTTTTTTTTTTTTTTCACATTTTCCATAACGTTGTTGTCTCAGCTGCTACCTTTAGGTCTCCTTACATAAAAAAAAGATCTTTACTGAAAAAAAGGCTCGCTCTGGGGCCTCGCAACCTTGTGATTTGCAGTTGCAATGCCAGAGGAACCTAAAAGTACTTTGTTTTCTGGTAGTTTAAAGGAGTCTAGTGTTCGTTTTAGTCTAAGTGCATGGGCTTGTGAGACTCATTATTGCAAGTAAAAACTGGCATTCCAACACATCAAGCAAGGGGTGTGTTGTTGATCCTGACGGGGTGAGACAAGAGACAAGACCCTGTCCAGTTTATAACCCTACCAGCTAAAGATACAAAAACTGACATAAAGCATTGACTGAACCGCCTACCGTGGCGGAGCAGAGCGGAGCTGTTCCGGATCCTGTGGGTTTTGCCCGTTAGGATCCAAGTGGAGGAGCTGGAAAGTGGTGCTAGTGAAAGGGAGACTTGCTTAGTCTGCTACCCCTGTGATGCGACCCTGAATAAGCTGAAGAAAATGGATGAACGGACCAATGGATGGGTTTTGACCAACCATAATCATGTATTTATCTCAGCCTGGTGATTACTAAGAAAACCAGGTCATAATGTGGATTGCAGATATGCAAATCTCAGGTTGGTGATTAACTAGCAACTGCTGACACCTTTTTCTTGCAGATACAATGTCTTGCCAAACAAACTCATGGTTCGACTCAAGGTTCATGTTCTTGTTTTCATTTCATTTCACTATTTTTTGCTGTCACTTCCTGCTGTCACTTTGCAATTTCTCATGACACAAGAGGAGAAGACTTGGATGCAACTTGAGAGAACTGTGATGCTCTACCTGCCAGATCCAGCTTCTTGTGTTCTCTGCCTGGTGTACCAACCTTTCCCTAATGAGTTACACCTGTGTCTCATTATCCCCTGATTGTCTGTGTATACATTCTCTGTATATCTGCCCTTTTCCATCAATCAATCATAAAAACGTCTTTGACATACAGTATAATTTATGAGTGTAGAATGAAAACATGAAATAAAGATAGCTTTAAACTCAAGGATCTTATAGCCTTACAACAATGGACTAAAATGTGAACACTGAGCTATTTACTATGCAGCCAGCAATACAGGTGTTAGTATGAATTGTGTGTAAGTGGGGCTGGGTGATAAAACGATAACGATATATATCGAAAATTAATTTCCCTCAATATCAATATAGAACATGATCAATATGCTTTTCAATAGTCAGTGGTGTGGGGGTATTTTGGTTTTTAGCAGAGTAATGTGCACTGCAAATTATGTCGAGTACATGTTCTCGCAAAGTTGAGGAATACCTCAAGTCTTTTTCACCACCTGAAGCAGGGCCACGCAGCAGAGCACGCACAATGCAAAAGGTTACAAACCCCGAGCGGAACAAGGAGCCCATGGTGCCTGTGCAGCCGAAACTGTCGACCATTCAGTCTGCTTTCTGTAAAGCAGTGCCTTACGACAAAACATCGAAGAGACACAAAGACCTCACAGATGCAGTAGCTTATTGTACTGTTAAAGACATGCAACAATAAGCACTGTTAAATTTCATTTAAGAGTAACAGGGAACATTTAAGATTGACAAGTGATTTTCTTATATCGTGATATATATTGATATCGACTAATATGAAAGAAATACTTCATGATAAACTTTTTCCCATATCGCCCAGCCCTATATGTAAGCAATGCAAGAGGGTCTGTACCTATGTGTGGCAGATGAAGAGGACTACCATAAGCCAAGAGAAGAAGAGAAAATCAGATTCATTTAGGTGATTTATTTTGTTACGCCTAAAAACCTCTGCCTATTACTTCTAGGAAAGCTTTTAAAATAAACACTGAGTTGACTTTCCATGCAAAGTGGCTGCCTGGTATTCATTCAGAGATTTTAATTATGGCTAGCAGGGACAAAGCAAAGTGTTCACATTTACAAGATCACATAAGAATTTTGATTAGTTTAATGATAGTTTAAACAGTTGGCGTTTTAATCATAAACATCAACAAACAACGGCTAAACCACATCTACAATTACACAGTGCACATCTGGGAGAGGGCTCATTTTTCATTTTCACACCCTAAAGGGGCTCTCACAGTTTCAATAACGCAGGAAGCAGATTTTAAACTTCTAGAAAAAGCTTTGATGAATTAAAAGTGCTGTAAGGTTGAAGTTAAAAAAAAAAGTGGCTCAACCTTTGACCCCAAGAGAGGGCGGCATTAACCCTTTGCGCAGATCTAGCTGTTTACTGTGGCGCTATGGAGTGACAGACAGAGGGCGGATAAGGCTAATATCTGGGGGAAAAAACGCACGACCATCCCTCTTCTCTCTGTGACAGCGGGATTATTCAACCACGCTGTAAGCCTTTAATACTTCCACACTGACAAATTTTCAAGTAAAATATAGGCCACACTAGTCATATCATAGCTTATGTCAGTACACAGTTTGCAGCGAGTTGTAACTTGAAGACGGGTTTTCACTGTTAATTAATTTCAGTTGTTAGAAACACTTTCTGCAGCTAAGCACATGAGTGCTGGTTATTTAGCCCTCAGGGGATGTTTCTCTTGCTATGAAGCAAATCAGCGGATGACTGAATGAAATGCACATGACATCTGAGAAACCTGACACAGTTAGTGTTGGGCTCGGATTGGGAAATGGATAAAAATCTTGCTCCAAGGCTGCAGGGGAATGTAACAAACAATGAGGTCCAATGCTGGTCTAGTTTTGGAGGGGAATGGGCCAAGCCGTATGCTATCTTCTGAGCTGAGTAAATTAAAAAAAGGGATAAAAAAAAAGAAAAAAACTGGATGGATACCTAAAGCATATGTTTAATGTCACCCACATATGGGCGCAGAGGAGAGCACTGTACACAAAAGTCTGCATTCAGACAGATTTGTTGATCTGACTCTCCCAGGCTGCTTTTCTCTCCCTTGGGGAATCCCTGTCTCCCCTTGTCAGCAACATATTCTCCAAAGATAAGCACAAAAAGTGGGGGTGAACACACACAGTAACACACACACACAACCTGGCCAATAAAGACGGCTGCATATGTCCATAATGCAGAGGAACCTTCAGTGGAGCAGATTTACAATGCCTGTGGGGTTACTATCCAACATCAAACCAAACATTTATTTTATTTTCCCCCTAATACTGCAAAATGAAAACATCCTTTGCACACGTAGAAAAGACAAAGGAAGCAAAAATTAATATCTTTCAGAAGTCTGCCAAAAGGATGTCAAGGTCAGTCCTTTCCCGCCAAAGTAAAAGCTGACAAAAATATGTGTAAACAATCCTGACACAAAAAAAAGATCAGTTTTGCATCCTGATATTATTGCCACATACCCAGAAGCCATATGTTCTCTATCAGGAGCTCCTAACTACTCCCCCTCCTCTATTTTTTCCCTCACCGTGCTGCTACGAGCCAACAAACTCTCCTCTCCCTCCACGTCCTGACACTCTGGCACGAATCAGCCTCTTGGAAATGCTCAGCCTTGGGGGAATATGGCGACTAAAATTGTTTAGACAATACTCACAGTGCACTCACCCCAGTCTCCACATTGTAAACAAAAACCAGCTGTCCCCTGAGTGTGATACTTATTCACTGACTGATCTAACTGTGGGGAGAGAACAAGGGAGCGGAAAACAGGATGAGGGACAAGAGGCTAGCTCGGCGCTTGCAGGCTGTCACAGGCAATTGGAAATAAACTGATATGTGACTTTGTGGCTTTGGATGAAGTGTAGTTACAATGTGACAGAGTTTGTCTATCAAATAATATCGCCCCTCATCCATATGGAGAAAAATGACAACTTTTCTAGAGATGTACCGCTCTACTGCCACTTAAAGTCCTTTATCGGTTTATCCAGAGAGTGTACAGCAGGAAGTTGTCAGCTACAGTGACAGCTATTTGAAGTGAGGAGCCATTAGTTAATGGGTAGGGGCAGGCGGAGGGGGAACCTGACCTCTGAGAATCTGCCTCTCTCCTCGCCGCTGCGTACATCTCCCGCACTCGCTTTGCTTCCAGAATAATATTACAATCAAAGAGGAGCGGACAGGCAGAGGAGACCAGGGGTCCCACCTTAAGCTGTCAATCTCACAGTCTGACTGAGCCGTGCATATCCCATGATCCACTTCAGAGAGTATGTTGTTAGTGAGAACATGTCTGTCACGTTAATGCATTCATGTGATTACCACAAACCATCACACAGCTCCCACTGGCTTTCTCTTTTTCAAGGTATGAGGAGAAAACAAAACTGAATACATTTAGGAGGATAAAGTACGAATAAAGTGTCAAGAAGCATGTTTCATACTATTTACTGCAGCAGCAGAGATTCACATGTGCCCAGTCAGGGTCTGGTATTAAAGTGGATTTGTCTTCTAATAACCAGAATAAGTTTATTTATCCTGTGTTATTGGGTCTCACTGTTTTGACTCTTGCTTGGAACCCAATAATCTTTAGTTTAGCCAGAATATACAAATAGATGTGGAAACATAGAGGACTAACACATGTTGCTGGCTGCTCACAAAGGAAACATGAAAGTGAGTTGGAGAAAGAGACAAAAAGTCTGTCCTCAAGCATTTGTAGTCATTTTTATTCTTTAACTTCCAATGAGCATTATCTACAGTGATATATACCACTTGTTACGTGGACTGAAGATAACTATTTGTTGGGGGTGTAAAGCAGCACTTAAAGGGATATTCCGGCGTAAAGTAAAGTTAGAGTCAAACACACCTTGACAGCGAGTTAGACACCCGACAAGAGTTGAATGTTGCCAACCGCTTGCTGCTCTTGTTATACCAACTTCAGTAATGACCGCACGACAGCAATACACAGCAGTCTCAAGAGCCATGCGCTCAACCAAAAAGCCACTCTATAGTCACAAATAATGCTCAGAACAGCGCCTAACTTCATCAACAGTACATGTAGGGTCCCAGCCATAGTACGAGCCACCGAATATCTTTTTAACTTCGCCTGATTTCTTTACCAAAGAGACTGAACACAGCTCATCTACTTTCTATCAGCGGCCGCTTGTTTGTAGCGAGACCTAGGACGAGTCCATTACCCTGCTGCAGTCAGTTTGTACTCATCCTAGGTCTCCCTACAAAAGAAGCGGCTGCTGGAAGAGAGTGGGTGAGTTGTGTTTAGTCTCTTTGCTTAAGAAATCAGGCAAAGCTAAAAAGATGTTTGGTGGCTGCTGCTGTGGCTGGGACCCTATATGTACTGTTGATGAAGTTAGGTGCTGTTCTGAGCATTATTTGTGCCTATAGAGTGGCTTTTTGGTTGAGCGCGTGGCTCTCTGTATTGCTATCGTGCGGTCATTACTAAAGTTGGTATAACTAGAGAAGCAAGCGGTCAGCAACACTGATCTCTCGACGGGGTGTCTAACTCGGTGTTATGGTGTGTTGGACCCTAACTTAATTTTACGCCAGAATATCCCTTTAAGTGCTGCTTTACACCCCCAACAAATAGTTATCTTCAGTCCACGTAAAAGTGGTATATATCGCTGTAGATAATGTTTTGTAGATATAGTTTTTATCTACATTTATGGGCATGGAAGTTGGTGGCAACATTCATCTCTTGACGGGGTGTCTAACTTGGTGTTACAGTTTGTTTGACCCTAACTTAATCTTATGCTGAAATATCCCTTAAAAATGTATCTAGATTCAAAATACAAGTAACTCCAGGATTGTTTGAAATCTCAAAAGAGGTGGCTTCTTTTGCTCTGTTAAACTAGTTTCTACTGCCATGAAAAATCTGTAGTTACTGTAGTTAAAGATTCTCTCTGATCCTGACACTGTATCTGGAGTTTTAAATGATCAATAAAGCTAGAGTGCTGTGTGTCATGCATAAAGGTGCACTGCAGCTCTCGAAGGAGGGCGTGCCCATCAATTCTGCAGTGGTGGGATCACTGCAGCTGTCTAATAAACTCAAAAATACCCTCAGCCCGCCAGCTGTTAATCAGGATTTTAACTAACCAAACATCTTGAGCCCAGTGGCTGAGTGAAATTAGTTCAACAGAAAAACTAGGCCGCTAAAACATCTCACCCATTTTCCTGAGTCCACCCTGACAGACAGATGTCTGTTAAAATTGGGCTTCTCCTCGATGGTTTCTGTTAATACCCAATTTGTTGCCCTGCTCTTGCTTCCATTTGCTGAATAATCTTTATTTAATCAAGAAAAACACACAATTTGTGGTTCCTCTTTAAGCATCCTGATGAGAAATGTTGCAGCAGGTAAATATATATGCAGATGATCACATGAGCCCGCCCTTAGCCTAAGCTAAATGAAATATTAGGACCTTATACATGAAAAACAGAAATAATAGATGCAACAGAAATAATACATAGCACTCTCAAAGCAAAACAAGCCCTGCACTGAAGTGCTTCTCAAGGACAGACAAAAGCTGTACACATGCAGGTATAAAATATACATTCATACATAAAACAGGATCCAAACAGAAACATGCCTACATAGGTTTATCATAATTAAAAGTAAAGGTCATTAATTAAAAGCCTCAATGAAATTTCCCAATTTAATGACCTCTGGAGCTGAAATAGAGAAAACCTTGTCCCCAGCCTTTTTCTTTCTCGAGCACGCTTCAGCCGATAAGCCCTGCTGTGAGGATCTAAGGGGTCTGGTGGTGCTGTAAAGGTTAAGAAAATCTGAGGTACATGTAAGGGCAAGACCATGGAGAGATCTGTAAACAATCAGAAAACTCTGAGGTGAATTCTGAAATGAATGGGGAGCCAATGTAAGGAAACAACGACAGGGTGATGTTTCTTCAACCTTGAGAAGCACTTTGAACAAGTTAGAACTGGGAAAATGTTTAAGAAATTCAAATAAATTAAAGAGAAAACGCCTGATTTTGGATATGGTTCTGGGTTGAAAGAAACTGAATTTACCTGCCCATTCAAACTTCAACATCATTGTCAAAAATAACATCAAGAACTGTGTGTATGTTGGATGTAAGTGGTGAGGTGATTGAGGTTCTGGACCGTAACTGTGGTATGATGTGGGCGGCCAAAGAATTATTCTACTGACAGAAGTTTTGAACCAGCCAGTCCTTCATATCCTGGAGATAGTTTGATCTAAATCCACACCTGAGTTCTGAAAATTATGTCTCAGGTGGGGCTATCTCTTACATAAACCTTAGCTACACTACATATAAAATCTACACAATGAGATTATTGACCAAATTGAAACAAACATGTTTAGAAGATTCAATGATAAAAGCTTATTCAAAGGTTTTTTTTATTACAAAATATATAAAAAACATCAAATCTCAATGAATAACATTTTATGTGGTTTGGGAAGCAGATTATGAACGCAATTAGATGACAAAAATCAAGTTGAGGTCTGAGAAGGGTCTGTGATTATAAAAACTACAACATATTTTGGACCATGGTTCGTGGTTGCTTGGGCTTTTTATTAGCTTTCTTTCGAAGAAGTTTGCTCTTTTCAATTACACACACAAAAAAAACAGTCAGTCTTGATTAAAGGATTGTGTGGTAAATACAAACAGCATTTCAACATCTCTTAAGGGAAAAAAAAATCATAACTGAGCCTCATATCAGAGTTTTGAACAGTCCTTTGTAAACATGCATTCCTACAGTCTTCAATGTTTGGATTTGTGCCTGTGTTTTTGCGTTATAGACGAACTTCGTAACCCCATGTGATGGACTATTTCTGTTAGATGTCCAAGAAGAGCCAGTTTCTTACTGCCTGTCTGCCTCTCATCCCATAAACTCACATGGATGAGGTGTATAGTGGATGTATTGTTGTTTTTCTCTCTGGCTCATTACTCCATCACTGCAGTGCTGTGTTTTAACCTTAAGCTCTGCCTAGAGCGTCTCTTTCCTCCAGCAAATGGTAGTGTCCAATTAGTTCAAGAATATCATTTATTCCTCTCCCTTACTGAACCTAAAAACAGGTCTACTATCCAATAACCTTTGGAGTACACAGGCTGTGACTTTGGCTTCACCTCAATAAAGCGCTCCATGATTGAATCAAGTGGCTGAGGTCAATAGGACATATGTTCATTTCCCAGGGTCCTCTAGGGTCCCTGCAGGCTGGAAAAAAATATGCTGAGTGTCTTCTGTGACATTTATTGGATAGGAATGAAGTTATATGTCTTTTTTCCCCTTTTTTCCACATTTCATCTCCTTTGCTTTCAGAAAGGGCTCTACTAGTCTGTGTGTGTGTGCGCGCGCACGTGCGTGCGTGTGTGTGTGTGAACATGTTGTGTGTGATCGCACAGTATTCCGACCCTGTGGTCACGCTTCAGGCACCAGCACATACTACATCTGTCACTGTCTCCACCACGTCACCTCAATTTTCTCCAAACAAGTTTCACTTCTGTGCCTTGAAGGACAGACACTTCTTCTTCTCTCACTTCTGCGCACGTCTGTCTCTGTCACTCCCTGGCTGCTCCCTTCACTTTACATCTGTCAGCCTGTCTTTTGTCAGCCGTCTCCACACTTTTCATCATCCCTACTTTACTTTAGATAAAACCCTGGTAGCGTTTGAAAACTGTGAAATAGTAAATTATTATGGAAATCAGTTGAAATTTTATAACTCATTCATTTTCCTTTGTAGCTTTCTCATTTACTTTGTGGATGACAGATCAAATATCTATAATGCTCTGTGGGATTCTTGTCAATATGTTGGAGTGACTCTCCTTTTCTGAGTAGATAAGTTATGTACCCCTTAATTCACACTAAGTGAAAAGATATTCATGACGGGCAGTTATCTAAATTAACTATGGCTATGAAGTGTAAAGTAGACTCATCATCAAATAGGCTAAAAACAAATCTTTAGTGTGCTCAGTCTGTCAACGAGTAAGGAGCTGTGTCTTTCAAGGTGGAGTTTTGCACTTACAACACCCCACACCTCAATTTCAGAGCCCTTTACACTGTGTTTACCTTTTATACATAACAAATGGTTCTTCCACTTCAACGTCTAGGTCTGTTTTAAAATGCTCTGTATGTTTTATATTTGCTTTCATTTATTGACACTTTTACCAGAAATTCTGAAGATAATTGAAAGAAGTGATGTGATAACATTAGCTGCTGCGCTAGGCTTAGAGATTAGACCCTGAAGGCACAAGTGTGGTGATTATCTCAAATCAGCATCGGCCCTCACAAAGGCTGATATTACCATTCTCTTTCCAAATCAAAATTATACTTTTCCCATCCTTAGTGACAGCATATTAAATCTAGATCAGCCACTGGCTTGTGTTTCAATATACATTCTGTTACAGTGTATAGAATAATAATGCCGTTATACAATAACGTTAATATTTACCTCATATCTTTTCCTTCTAACTAATTTAAGACAGCAGGGCAGAAATCTGAAAGTCCCTGGTGGAAATGTTTTACTAAACCAAATATTTTTCCATCTACATTTACAACATTAAAAAATAAAATATTCCTTCAAGTTCAACAAATTGGTGTCTTTATTTTTATTGTTATATTCTTTATTTAGTCAATAAACAATCTGCATTATATCAGGAATCCCCCCCCACCCCACCCCACCCCCCCACACACACACACTCTCATTATTAGTATCGATGCTGGCTATTGAAAAATGTAATCAGCTGACTGCTTCACAGTACATAATATACAGTGCAATGAAATTTCCCAGCATGCCTTTATTGAAAAGCTGATCTCATTAAATAACAGTTAATTGAAGACTAGTTCTTATCAATTCTGCACTCACACTACAGCTTTTCTTATCAAAAGCACATTATTTAAAGAGTTATACTGAAGCTGCCACCAGTATTACAAGTGCATCTGATTCTGCCTAAAGAGATAAGGGGGGGCTGGTTAGTATGATGGACAATGCACTCAAAGAAAACCTTGTTATCTTCTAACCTTTCAGCCGCTGCTGCCAAACCTGACTGCTGTTTAAAAGCAGCAAAGAACAGTAAACTGCTAGCATAGACATTTCCAAAGCTTTATAATGTTAGGAATTAATGTTTTCTAGTCTGATATATTAAATAGATCCCCTATATTGTAAAAAAAAACTTAAAATAAAGAAGAAAAAAAACACCTTAAAATTCAGCAATAATGTTAAGCTTTTCTCCACACGCTAATTAAACACATGCCTGGGGTTAACATTAGAGCAACTTGCTTTGGGCAAGGATTTCCCCAGTAAAATCAGATCATGCAACAGTGGTAGCAATTACAGGGTCAAGAGGACAGTGCAGCTACAGGTTTTAGATGGTAATTAATTTTCTACCAAGCTTGCCTAATTCTGCCTTGATTATTCATTTGTTTATTTCTTGGTGCTCAACTTGGACATGTAGGATCTTTTGTGTAGCTGTGTTGGCCAGTATGTTTCATAAACACTGAAATTCACCTTGACATCAACACTAAAAAGCTTGTTTTTGTGCCAGATGAATAGTATGGAGGGACGAAAAACAGCAGGTAACTGCACATTCAGGGGTGTCTGCACGTCTTCCTGATTTGATCACACTTATTTCTGGATGTGATTACAGGGAAGCATGTGGCACAAAAGTAGCAATTTATGTTGCAGGTATAATTCAATAATAATAATAAATGTGTCATGATGGATGTATAGGAGCATAGCACATAATGTTACTGTAATTGCACAGCTGTTCAGACACTCTTTGAATTCTTTACTCTGGTAGGTGATGCCGTCTACAATTTTGCACTATGATTGGAAAACTGGTGGCTTTTGAGTGACAAACATAAGAATCAAACCATGATGAAATCTTGACGATGGCCTGAGCGTCTGCCAAAGCCAATGATTCAAAAGCAGTTGCGACAAACTATAAACTCGCAATGCTGCCACTTTTTTTTTTGGAGCTGTGCCCTTCAATCAAAGCAAACTGCAACTAAAACCCACTGCAACAGCTACAAATATCCCCATGACAGGTCAGGACAAACGACCCAGCTTACTGACGGAGTGAGGTCAGTCCTTCTTTTAAAGTCCTTTTTTGCTCTCCTTAACTCAGCAGCACTTGCCAAAAGGGGGTTCTGTTTTACTATCCAGCCCCAGGGTGACCCATGAATCTGTGTGACCCCTGAAGGATGAAGCAGGGAGACATAATTCATCAAGACAACTTCAACAAGTCCTCTCTGTGCTCCCCTCCCTGCCTCGACCTTAAAACCTGACAGTAAATTTAGAGAACTCTGAGCAATCTCCCGAGAGGCCTGGACTTCCCTTCCTCAGGGTTGGAGTGCTGATTCTGCATTACCCTGATACCATTTGACCATCTATTTTATTATAATTCAAGAGGTGAAACAGATGCCTAGGGCCTCATAGCCATGTAAGCTGACACAGCTGAGCAGGACAGAAGAACCTGCAGTACACAAAAAGCTCACAGTGTGTGAGGGCATGAATGTGGTTAACCCTTGTCACCAACACTTCCTTCTTTCAGTGCATTCTTCCCTTGTGTTGTTTGCTGAATGCCACTGCTTTGGGCTGCAGAACCTGTGCTGACATTCACAGGCCATTTGCTATTCTGATGGTTGTAAACCTTGACCTTGGCCCTTTGCCCTCTGTCTGCTTCTCCACAAGCTTCATTCCATCACTTTAACTCACATACACGTATGTTTGGTTGACCGACAGTTCTTGTGTGAGACACACTGCAGTGAAAGGCTGTTTAATGGGCAACACTACACACTTGACACTAGCATTTCTGCAATTCAGCAGGTTCACACTGTCACCTGTTATTAGCACACTCAGCACTAGTTTAAACCTGAGGACTGAAGCAGACTCACAGCTGCTGCATGTCTGACAGGTGGGTTGCATAATGAACTCCCACCTGTCTTCTCAAAATAAAACTGACCAACACCGAAACAAAAATAACAAAATAAAATGAGGCTATGGCATTGTACGCCATGTTTGATGTACGATTCCATCTAATAATTTGAAAGGGAGAAAATGTGAGGTGGGGCCATTTCTAAAGCACAATGGCCAAAACCAACAGAACATGAAAATATAAAGCAAAAGACAAAATTTGCTGAGGAAAGTTGAAACAAATGCATGAACAGCCACCAAATGCAAAGTCAAAAACACGTAGACCAGGAAAACAAATGCAACACATGAACAGTGTTGTGCAAGTTCATGATAAAAATGAGCTTGCTTAAACTTCAGTTCGCACGGATCAAAACAACCTAGTTCACACTCAGAGTTCACTTTGTAACATTATGAACTAAGTTTATGGTCCAAAAAAATTAACTCGTTCATATTCCCTTTTTTATAAGCTACACCTAAACTCTTTGTCAGCAGAGAATCTAAAACTACAACCCCAAGTCTGCAATCATTGACATTTAAACTAAATGGGTTATCTACTGTAGAATAATAAGACGGATATTTAGTTTAAAGATCAAAAAATACTCTTTCAGTGTAATTTACCAATCAAATGTGGAAAAAAATGAGCATCTTTGCAAACCTAGAAGTTTATGTACAACTCTAGTTTCCTTAAGGAATATTTAACTAAAGATCTTGACTTTTAACCCAAATACACAGGGAAAATCTGCTTCATAATTGATAATGTGGGTGTCATAGTTTACACATCTACTAAAATAAAAGGGCTAAAGATAAAGAAACAGTAAACAGGTTTTTAGCTTGTTTGGATCTGACCTGATTTCTACATTAAACTACCTCAGTTGCTCTCCAGACCATTCAGACTTTCCTTGAATGTGAGTGGCCATTCACCGTCTCGAAAGTAAACTACGCTCACTGGGTCTGAATTGCGGGATACTTTTTGGTCAAAGTACTAACAGATAGTTTTACCAGTAACCACCACACCTGCTAGATGGCCGAGTTAGCTGTGCAGTTAGCATAACTTCAAGCTGGCTTTTGGTTTTGGTGTTTGGACTTGACCTGCTTTAGCGTAGATGCTCGCTACAGGCCTAGACCTCATCTGTTATGATTATAACTATTTGTGTATTTTAGATTTCTCATCATTTATTTATTTGGAAATATTTAGGTTGCTGTAATTAACAGCTAAATTAATGCTATTCCCAGTTATTAATTTATTTTTGCTATTAAGCTTAAAGATTTCATAGAAGATAACTTGAAGGTTTCACTGAGGACACTTCTCCCTTGACTTCCACAATTTAATACTTCCTTTGAAGATCAATAGTTTAATCCCTGCTTTCATTACGCACATTGACAGGTTGTGGGAGTTCAGACACATGTTATCTTGATAAATGTGTGTCATGTCTGGGTATGAGAGATAGCACACTGGGTGTCTTTGGTGAAAAGTTCAGCACTTGTTTGTTTATTGCTATCTATATATAAGGTGTTTTTACCGAGGACTACACACCATCACATAAATGTGTTTTACTCAAGTAATCATAGCTCTTAACACCAATTCATGACAACAAGACTTACTGGCTACTTCCAGCGATGCGTTGTGACTGATAGCCTGGCCTAGATAGTTTCGGGCCACGCACACGTAGCTGCCATCATCGGGTTTGCTCCTACGTCCGTGGACAATGCGTAGGAAGAAGAGGGAGCCGCTCGGCAGCAGCATGCGGTGGGAGCGGGGGTTGTCGCGGTCCGTCTCGACACGCTCCCCATCTTTGTACCATTCCACCGTAGGGGTCGGGCGGCCCTCTGCCTTGCAGTTGAGAGTGGCTGGTTCCCCTTTGGACACAATGAGGTCAGAGGGGTGCTCAACAATGCGGGGAGGGGAGTCTTCCTGGCGGAGACGAGACCCTGGAGAGGAAGATGGGTGAAAGAATAAACAGAGGGATTATTGCTAGCCGTATTAGATATATATTAGGTTGTATATACATCAGTGGAATAACAAACAACTCTTTCAACCAGAGTATATTTCCTCAAATAATCCTTCCACGCAATAAAGAGTAGTACTAATCAAAACAGCAGCAGCTCTAAAGGAATTAGACATGGCACATTATTATTCCTGTGCAAGTGCCTCATATTAACAATAATCCAGTTTGACAATATAATTACAACACAATTGCATGTCGCTCATAAAATGTTTTGCTTTTGTTTCAGCAGTTGGAACCCCACGAGGCATCGTAAATTAGAAACAACAGTGCTGACACGTAAAATCATCAAGAAGTAATATCTTTCAGGACATGTCTCGCCTTAAAACACGTATTGGTAAAGACAAATTTATTTACTGCTTGAAGGCTGAATTATAGAGGGATTAAAGTGTTATCTGTGCCTCCACCAACACAGAAGTATAGAAAATGTTCACTGATTCAAACATACAGCTGTGTTAAATGTGTCCAAAACTCCTGCTAAGCCAAAAAGCACAAGACAGGAATTAAATGTATTCTGACTGTTTCCACGGCTTCGTGGATGGTTCAGGGAATCTAAAAATGCTGGAAAATGTAATTATGTGACTTAATGCAGCAGTGTCACTGTATAGAAAGAGATGTCCAATTTCAAAATGAGCCACATTCACACCCCCTCCACCTTGCAGGAGAATAAATTCATTTACGCTCCACACATGTTCACTATTCAGAGCCAATTTCACCACTTTCTCTGAAATCCTTAAAGCAGCCATAGAAATACAAATCAGAACCTCCAAACATACTCACACTTACAGCCACACAATCACCCCTAATACCTGATATATTGTTGAGGTGTCAATCATGCTGCTCCTCTGAAAGAAACCGTGTAACAATGAGTCCCTGTGAGGCTGAGGACAAAGCACACCTCCTTAATGAGATCCAGGTACACAACTGCAAAGCCTCATACATCTTACATTCCCTCCATCTCTTCCAAATCCCCCCTACACAGACGAGCCAGCTGACTTTTAACCCTGTCCACGCTCTTTTCTTTTCCTTTTATCCCTCCAGTACTATATGCATGCTAGAAATAAATAACTGCAAGAGTCCAACATTTATAAATCAAATTAACCTTTACACTCTTTAACTATAATTTGCAAGAAAATAGCCCTTAAAACTGCTAAAAAACACAACGCAGACTGACAGGAAGAATGAAGGAAATGTGGCTTAAATGTGAGCCGTGCAACCGCTGTTTACCTGTTTTATTGCTGTGGGAACACTTTCCGGGCCTTTCATGCTGCTGCAAACACTAGCTAAAGCAGCCTTCAGCCGGTCACGCTTTAATGTGCCAATGGCCCTGTAAAGCAGATAATCACCAGCGTGCTACAGAGTGATGAGCTCCTACACTCCCGCTGCAACCAATAAATCCCACACACACAAGTGTTTAGCCAGATAGATAACGGCTCTCATGTAGTGAGGAAGGGTGAGAATTTGATCCACAGGGTGTTGTGGTACAAATCTACATTTTACTGACGTTTCCTTAGGCTCATAAAGGAAAACGGGATACTGGAGGAGGTAGAACATACACACAGCACTCAATCAGCATTTTTCTTTATATACAGTATATCACAAAAGTGAGTACACCCTTTAGATTTTTGCAAATATTCTGTTATATCCTTTCAGGGGATAACATTATCCTACTGAAACTTTGATATAACTTAAAGTAGTCAGTGTGCTGCTTGAATAACAGTATAGATTTATTGTCCTTCGAAAATTACTCAGTACACAGCTGTTAATGTCTAAACAGCTGGCAACAAAAGTGAGTACACCCCGCAGTGAACATGTCCTAATTGTGCCCAATGATGTTGTTTTCCCGCCCTGGTGTCATGTGACTCGTTAGTGTTAAAAGGATTCAGGTGTAAATGATAAGCAAGGCTGTTAAATTTGGTGTTTTGGGCACAATTCTCTCTGAACGCTGGACAACATGGCACCTCATGGCAAGGAACTCTCTGAGCAGCTGAAAAAAAGGATTATTGCGCTTCACAAAGATGGCCTTGGCTATAAGAAGATTGCCAACATCCTGAAAATGAGTTGCAGCACATTGGCTAAGATCATACAGCGGTTTTCCAGGACAGGTTCCACTCGTAACAGGCCTCGCCAGGGTCGACCTAAGAAGTTGAGTCCACGTGCTCAGCGTCATATCCAGAGGTTGTTTTCCAAAAATAGACGTGTGAGTGCTTCCAGCATTGCTGCAGAGGTTGCAGAAGTGGGATGTCAGCCTGTCAGTGCCCAGACCATACGCCGCACACTGCATCAAATTGGTTTGTATGGCCGTCGCCCCAGACAGAAGCCTCTTCTGAAACCGCTGCATAAGAAAGCCCGCAAACAGTTTGCTAAAGACAATGAATCGAAGAACATGAGTTACTGGAACCATGTCCTGTGGTCTGATGAGACCAAAATAAACCTGTTTGGATCAGATGGTGTCCAGCGTGTGTGGCGGCACCCTGGTGAGGAGTACCAAGACAAATGTGTTTTGCCTACAGTCAAGCATGGTGGTGGCAGCATCATGGTCTGGGGCTGCATGAGTGCAGCCGGCACTGGGGAGCTGCAGTTCATTGAGGGACACATGAATTCCACTATATACTGTGACATCCTGCAGAAGAGCATGATCCCTTCTCTCCGGAAACTGGGCCGTAGGGCGGTTTTCCAACATGATAATGACCCTAAACACACCTCCAAGATGACAACAGCCTTGCTGAAGAAGCTGAAGGTTAAAGTGATGGACTGGCCGAGTATGTCTCCAGACCTAAACCCAATTGAGCACATGTGGGGCATCCTCAAGAGGCAGGTGGAGGAGTGCAAGGTGTCCAACATCCATGAGCTCCGTGATGTCGTCATGGAGGAGTGGAAGAAGATTCCAGAAGCAACCTGTGCAGCTCTGGTGAATTCCATGCCCAGGAGGGTTAAAGCAGTGCTAGATAACAATGGTGGTCACACAAAATATTGACACTTTGGGCACAATTTAGACATGTTCACTACGGGGTGTACTCATTTTTGTTGCCAGCTGTTTAGACGTTAACAGCTGTGTACAGAGTAATTTTCAATTGACAATAAATCTATACTGTTATTCAAGCAGCACACTGACTACTTTGCATTATTTCAAAGTTTCATTAAGATAGTGTTATCCCCTGAAAGGATATAACAGAATATTTGCAAAAATCTAAAGGGTGTACTGACTTTTGTGATATACTGTATAAGAACCAGAATGTCATTTAACACTAACTGGTAAACTCATATTGTCATTTTTTTCATCTAAAAAAGTTCTTATCAACTGTTTGGCAGCAGTCAAACTAAGTGGATATAGACTGCTGAGCTTAGTTGTCTCACTGTCTGACAATTATAGTTTGCTTAAATGTTCTTTTTTTTTCTTTTGTAATTTCATTTCCCGTTGAAACCATTAAGTTGTCAATCTCACTTTGAGTCTCTGGTAAAGGTAAAACAAATGACAAAGACCGTAATTGTTTAAAAGGCAGATAATCACCCACCTACAAAAGCCCTGCAGTAACTCCACTCAGCACTGACTGCTGTAGCAGACCTCGATTTATGCCACCATGGGGATAATGTTGCTCAAAACATGTACAGTGCTAATAGTACTTGGAACTCACACACTAATGTTATTTGGAGCTAGCACAGTGCTTTTGTTACATGGAACTACTGCAGTGTTAATATTGCTCGATTTTGCATGCTAGTACACATTCCTCAAAATAACAGCAAATTGATAAGAATTTGTGAATAGCCTTATGTGTACTTTGTTTCCCGATTATGTTAGCATGGTAGCATGCCCTTTTTCATTAAGATGTCATGATACAAATACTAGTAACCAGTGTTGTGAGTAATGTGTTGCTAAGTAATGAAACTCCACTACTACTTGCTGTCACTTGTAATGATTCCTGTACTATTCCAGTTCACTAATGTCATTTCATTCATAGGAATTGGAAAGGACTTGACGCTCGTAACAGTGCACCACAGCCGGCTAACATGACTTTATTTTGTACATAATGGATACTGTTAAAGGGATATTCTGGCATAACATTAAGTTAGGGTCAAACATACTGTAACACCAAGTTAGACACCCCGTCGAGAGATAATTGTTGCAGAACGCATGCTTCTCTAGTTATAGCAAATTTAGAAACGACCGCAGATAGCAATACTGAGAGCCACTCTCTTCCAGCAGCCACTTTTTGTACGGAGACCTCGGGTGAGTCCATTGACTGCACGACCACAGTGGGGTGACGCGGCTCAAGGAAGAACATTTATGATCATTTCCTCATGGAAATGCAATCAGAACGAGACCCTAAGGCAGAATAACTACCGCGACTGCAGTGCAAAATGACTATTATGATGATTATTACTTCAAGGAAATGATAAAGTCAATGGACTGGCCCGAGGTCTCACAACAAACAAGTGGCTGCTGGAAGAGAGTAGGTGAGTTGTGTTTAGTCTCTTTGCTAAAGAAATTAGGCAAGGCTAAAAAGATGTTTGTTGGCTAGTACTATGTTTTGGACCCTATATGTACTGTTGATGAAGTTAGGTGCTGTTCTGAGCATTATTTGTGGCTATAGAGTGGATTTTTGGTTGAGCGCGTGGCTCTCTGTATTGCTGTTGTACGGTCATTTCTAAAGTTGGTATAACTAGAGAAGCAAGCGGTCGGCAACATTAATCTCTCGATGGGGTGTCTAACTCGGTCTTATAGTGTGTTTGACCATAACTTAATTTTATGCCAGAATATCCCTTTAAGTGCTGCTTTACACCCCCAACAAATACTTGTCTTCAGTCCATGTAAAAGCGGTATATATCGCTGTAGATAATGTTTTGTAGATATAGTTTTCATCTACATTTATGGGCATGGAAGTTGGTAGCACTAAAAGTGTTTGAGGACTGTAAAAATTTACTTATGTGAGAGCATATGAGTAGGGGTTGTTTGTTTCGTGTGTATTCATAACAATGAAAATAAATCTGACACTTGCACTGCAGGCCAAGACACTTTGTTGTACTTTAGAGCCATTTCTTCTTGCAATAGTAATTGGCTGAGTTTTCAGACTGTTGTGCATTAACAGTAAGTTTAACAGTGTTAAGCAGACTACACGATTTTTGTTTGGGTGGCTCTGACATTCTTGTACTTAAGGTGTAGCAGGGGGTTGCAGGTATGGTATTATGCTGTCAAATCCCATTTAACATACAGTTAATAAGCATACATTACAAGCCTATGTATTTAATGTAGGTATTTTCAGATACATATTGAACACTTCAATGTGAATCCATTTTCATATTAATAGGTCAGAAAAATGACTGGTTGTCCGAGCCGACCCATCAAAATGGATTTCCCAGCCTGCTATACTTTCTGAACTGCAGAACCCTTGGAGCCTGAAGTGTACAGAAAACACTTTCTAGTTGGATGCTGGAAGCTCCAAAATCATTTAGAGAGGGGCAGAATAAATTTTTTAAATCTAAAAGAAAAAAAACAAAAAGGTAAAAGAGAAGCAAAACCCCTGGCAGTGGCAGTGAGCAAACATAAAACATTTCATTTAAGTACAATTTTGTACACTGTCTAGACATTTTAGGCTACAAAAGAACAATATAAACAAGGTGGCCAATGTTGCCTTTGGTCACAAACACTGCTTTTCTCCCCTAATTGTGTTGGTCTGATGCCTAAGGGTCCATGCAGCTCTCTAAGCTCCCTGGCATTACAGGAAGGCAATATCAGCCAGCCACAAGTGGGCCCCCAGAAGACTGTGCTTTATCTGCAAAGGGCCAGCAGCCAGCATACAATCAGTATGCAAAACCACATACACAGATGCACAATGGAGAACATACATGCAAGGCAAAGGTCATTTGTAACACCTGTGCCCCTACAAATATGTTGTTTTTTTTTATTTTCCTGTCAGTCATCCCTGAGGAAGTTGTGTTGTCTTGTGAAGATCTAGACGGAGAACATGAGTGAAGAGAAACTAAAGAGAGAGGAGCATGTCTGTGTTTTGTCTTTGTCTGTGAGAAAAGAGGTGGAAAAAGAGTGTTTTCTTCTCAACTACGTCTCTAGAGATTCAACTCAAATGTGCAGAGAAAAATGAACTAGAAAGCCAAAGTATTTCGGTATTTTGTATTCATTCAAGGGGATTTGGTGAATACGTAATGCAGAAAACAGGGCATGAGGGTATAAATTAAAGGAGGAAATAAGGAGGTGATAAAGGGGGGAGGTAGGGGCTTTAAAATAACAAATCATGAGTACAGGGAATGTAATAACACCAAGTGACAAATACGAGTGTAATTTACTACAGCGTTGGTGGTCTTGGATCGACCTACCCCAGTGTCATTTACAGTACAATACTGAATCTATTTAGGGTGCATGAAAGGAGGCTACTGTGACTGTTTGGATTTAAACCAAAGAAATATACAGAGAAAATATCGAATATCACAATCAAATTAGCTTGCTGCTATAAGGCCGCACTGGCTGTCAGCGCTGCATGAAAACAAAAACCCTTTACAAAGGAAAAGCTCTTCACACAGGCTGACAGACACATGGACACACACACACTCGTGCGCATGTTTCTGGGGCATCACAAAGAGGTTAGGTTACAGTTTTCAACTCATACTCACTCAAAAGGCTTCATACTCACTTCTTAAAGCCTCTGAAAATCTGGTTTGAGACAGAAAACAGCATATGTGATAAAGTGAGAGGTTCTGTACTAAGCATCCATGAAAATCAGAGTGAAAATAATACTTAATGGTTATCAAAATACAGAGCTCAAAATCAGCCCTTCCCATTTTCACTGAGTTAGATGGAATGTGATATACTGGATAGCGAGTTGAACTGTGAGCACGATAAAAAATAAACACTATCAGACAACGTCTCCACAGATGCCAAATGATGACGGCATTGCTCTCATAAACACCAACTGAAAATTCTTGACAGTTTATTTGTGATAACTAAAAATCAATGAAAACTTAAGAAAGACAATAGAAGATATTTTCAACAACTTTGCACCATAACTCTTATGTCACACACCTACATGACTATGGTCTCTTGTATGTCTTTATCACCATAATCAAGAAAAAATAATGTTTTTTTGTAGAACATTTTTTAAGTCTTCATAAAACTGCTTTATTTGATAGAAACCAAAAGTTTAACCAAATCTTTATTTTTCTGTGTTAATTCTAACTCTAACTCAAATTTATATGGATTGGAAAGAGAATGATCATCAGTGGTCCTCTCAGTTTCCTTTACACTGCGCTCTATGATGGTTGGTGACCGTCAGTCATGTGCTACTTTCACCATACACAGTGGGACTCAATGAATCAAATCCTTGATACTGAGCTCCACCTTTAGTAGTGACTGGTTTAGACACAACCAATACTGCAAATACTGACATCTATGTGGCCTTGGCCCAGCATAATTGAACCCTCAAGACCCCAATGCAAAGGGGTCTTGACTCACCAGGTCAGGATTCTGTTCCACAGTACCACCTGCTCACTATGTATCAACCTGCTCACAATCCAGCTACCAACTGTAGAGACAAAAAGTTACAAGAAGTTTTGTTTTGAAATTAATTTTAATTATTAAAAAATGACGCTGGTAGAAAACAGTCAGATATGACAGTTGGTACTATTAGGCACCATTAGTCAGGGTGCAGCTAACCAATTATACATCTTCAACAACTGTGCCTTCATTCATACTACTTGATTGTCCCTAGCATTGTACTTGCTATTTCAGAATTAATAACAAATGTTGTGGGGTTTAAATGATTCAAAATAAAATATTAAACACAGACTGCAAGAAACAGTGTAATTTAAACTAACCCCTTATGTGTTAAACAATAAAAATATTTTTTTAAAGTAGTTAAAATTTTATTCATGTTTGTTAGCGGCTAGCTTAGATGTGTAATATCAGCTAGGATACCACCATTTGTCCTCAGAGCACTGATTGCACTCTCTAGAGTTAGCTTCTATTGTTATAACACAAAACTTCCCAGCTGCGACAGAATATAAAATAGCAGCAGGCGCAAACGTTTAGTGTAAAGACAAGACTAACCCTCCATGTAAAAAGATCTTCCCTAGATTTTCCTTTGATCACATGACATGACTGTGTAATAAAAGTCTAAGGATATCCACACCCAACTATGAGTTCACAGCAATCAAAATGACAGTATTTTGATGAGGTATTGGCAATTTTTTCAGGTATTTTGAGACATTTACTGTTTCATGCATAAGACTTAAAATTAAAGGACTATTGTTGAATTTGGTTTAAAGTAGCATTAAGGAATGTGTGTCAAAAGGACAATGGGTGCTGTAGACTGTCACCCTTTGGTCCAGCTGACAGCTGTGTGACACTACCAGCTCTCTCACTGACTCTGACACCAAGCCTACCAAAGCCACAATGGTGGAAAAGGTAAATCTCCACCTGCGGTGCTCTGGGATTACCTGTGCTTGAGTGCCAACACTACTCTGGAGGAGAAGCAGCCGGGCACAGCTCATAATGGCAGGCGGGTTTTGTAGGAGGCTTAAGGGTGTGCAGTAAACTGAACAGCTATGGCTTGTTAAGGAAATCCCTTTGTTTCGGTCTGTTTAAGTCATTTGCTTTTGGGAGATCAAAGTCCACACTTTAATGGCGAGACAGAGATTTCCAGAAGTTCACAGCAAGACTCTTGTAAGTCAAATGACACCACATGTTTAAAGAGACAACCAACCAAGGCAAAACTGACATGGGAGATATCAAGAAAACAGACTCAAATGAGACAGTACAGGGATTTATAGGCTTGAAGAGCAACTGAGTGACAGACGAGACATGCAAAAGACCAAGCGACAAAAGACAAAAATAACACAAAAGAGTGTGGCAAGTAAACTTTAGCAGCCGCTCTCTCTACATTAGCTGTCAGAAAGGAAAAATGTCAGCAAATGTCAGATGCCAGCACATTTTACCAACCTTAAAATAAATCTCATTCACACAAAATAGTAGATCAGGCTTGATTCTGCAGAATGACTCTTGTGTCTGAATAAGAAACAAATGCTGTTTGCATTTCCATCCCAAAATACACCTCACAGGCCCAGACTAGACAGCCAATTGACGCCGTGACCCTGAACTCACAGCTGCAGTCTTGGAGCAACAAGTGGAAGATGTTATGCAAGCGTTTGCTGTGTATCTTTGACATATCCCAGCACATCTGATTATACAAGAGCATCATCAAAACATCCAGAAAATTCTCTGCTCAAAAGCCAAGACCTGACTGAAATAGATTCAGAATGACATAAAACTGGATTCAAGACAAGACACCTGATTAGTAAACTCTGCAGGCATGCATAAATCTACATGTTGACTGAACGGAACACGTTATATTGCATTTTTTTTTTTAAGTTTGATGTCTTGTGCTGACTCATCATCTTGCATTTAATGTTTTGCTGAATCACAGTTGTGTGGACTAACATGCAATCATATTCTTGCATGTATACAGTCCAAAACTTACAATCTCATATTTATCATTGTTACCCTGATGACTACTTATGCTCCATCCACCACCCAATTTACCGGCTTTGTGGGGTGTATTGTTTTGCTGGCCAACTATGATTCATGCAAGTCTCATATTTACATTTTCAGACAACATTGCTGTCCCCAGCTTGCAGAAGAGCAAAGATCCTTCATCGTATTTCACTGAAATAATACTCCTTAAAACTCAGGGTACAGAAGGCGGGTTACAGGATCATGTTTTTATTTGAGCAGTCTGAGTTCAAAAAGCATATTTAGGTATAGGATGTCAGTGTAATATGGCAACCTCTCTGCACAGTCAAAATCTCAGCTCCCTAGTTTGGCTCAGACAGCCATGAAGGTTATGGGAAGGACTGAAACCTCACTCTCCAGTCGATATACGACTATTGTTCTTAGACAAGTGCTGAAAGTGGAGTCTGATACATCTAACATCCTCTACTCTGAGTATGGGCTCTTACTTTGAGGCCAATGATTGTGCCCAATTCTATCAAACCTTTAAACCTGTTTCTCTATCTTTTCTCTTGTTCAAGCGTAAATCTTGTGTAGTATGATTACTGTGAAATATACTGTATGTTGGTTGAGATTGCATTTGGCATGTGCTTCTCTGCATGCTAATTGTGTGTCTGTGTGTGTATGCGTGTCGTTTTAGTCATAACCTTGCAAAGCAGATGGACTGGCCCAATTTTGTGACTATCATCAATCTAGCTCATATGCTTGCTTCTGGTCAAAACATTACCAGTACAATTAGCATCATTTGAGGACAAGGACGTACAGTCACAAGGAAGATGCAGAAACAAGTCTGTGCACAATGATGGCTGATCAAAACATTAGTGTGGATGCAGCTAAATTAATTGATTTATCGGAACTGGTGAAATGTGCATCTTTGAGAGGTGTGCGATGAAAACTTTTTGTATGATTTCTGGCCCATAATGAGTGTGACAGAACATTCATCCAATGTCCTTGGTGTGTTGCCCGGACAGATATGAGACAGTTCATCTCACTAATCGGGTAAATGTAACACTTAAGTCCAAAACAAATTTTCCAGTTGGCACAATAATTTATCTAACAACCTCACATCATACTGCAATCTACAGTATTAGGGCTGTAATCAACCGAAGAAATTCTTGGTCAACTAAAGCCCTGAAATTTTCAGCCAAAAATCAACTATTAGTGGGGGAGGCAAACCCTTCTGCGGTGGGGGACGACGCAGCTCTTCGGGATGAAAATATACTGATATTACTGATGTGAGCACAAGAAGACGATGAAACACAAAAGGCTAATGTGGACGCCTTTCATTCTGTATGTCTACAGCTGGCAAAAAAAAAAAAATTGAAGGATGGTAGGGGAAGGTCCCACCCTCCTTCGCCTCTGATTGGCTAGAAGTGATGGGCTCCGATTGGTTATTCCTTATGGCTGTGAAACGTTGTAATCTGTCAGGTTAGGAGATTCAGAAGTGCAATAATGTTCTGTAATGTTCTGTTCGATGTACAGAGCCAACAGCCCGTGTTTGGCTTGAGCATGTGATGACGTTTCCAGCTTTTCTAGCCAATCAGAGGCGAAAGAGGCGGGACTTTCCCCTACCATCCAACAAAAAAAAATATCTCTTCCAGCTGGTCTCCAGCAGGTTGGGCGAATCCAATATGGTGAAAACAAGGGGGGCGTCCTGAGACAGGCTGTAACCTGTGAAACGGAGGTGCTCTGAAAACACCCCCATTAGCACTTGGTGTGTTCCTTCTGATGAAATTAACCATAGACTGTAAAAAAGTCGACTAATCAACTCAGACTTTTTAGCCCCATACAGTATTACACTGTTTTAATTATGCCGTGTTGTATTGTATCCTATCATATCCTATCCTATCATATTGTTTCCTATTGTATCATTTTTGCTTGTATGGTATCCTACTGTTGTGTATATGGTAACATTTTGTGAAATCTACATTGAATTGACTTGAGTTGATGTAAGAAGACTGATTGTTGTTGTTTTTCCCCTTTTCAGTCTCTGTGCAGTCACAAAAAAAGAAACACACCGTAAAAAAAGCTGGATTCTTTTTCAGATTTGTGTAATAATGCTCAGCTGAGTTGGCCACCCTCTCGACTTGGCTTTATTTTAATCGAATAGGAACATTGGTGATATCCTTATCTAACTCTTTCCATGAAAGCAAATACAGATATTTTCACAGATATCAGATTATCAGATGATCCCTTCAACAAAAACATAAACCATACAAAAATAAAAACTGACGTATCGGAAATAAAAACCATTTGTGTTGCTCATCCCTAGGAGACACCTTTTCCAAACATACAGACACACTCATTCATTTGCAAAGTAAAACCCAGGGAACCAATAAATGCCTGACATTCTTTCTCAGGCTGTATAAACTACAATTAAGTGGAACAGTTGAACACTGTCATTCACTCAAGTATGTGGGGGAAGGAATGCAAGTGTGTTTGTGTGTCTGTGTGTGGCCAGGACAAGGTGTCTGTAACCACACTCTCTCTTACACGGCGCTGGCATATCTTATCTTCTTATTGTGTGTGTGTTTGTGAAGGTGATTTTAATCAGGAGGGTTATGAAAACTTTAATCACAATGCCGTAAATCAGGGTTTCTCTTGCTATCCTGCCATCTGTCTAACAACACAATGCTCAATGAGGCAATCTCCAGACAGGAGAGTCAAGGTCACGGACATAACACCTCCCTGCTGCAGCACAGATGTTCAGGGCGAGATACCAACTGAGAGGAAATGCAGGAGGAATAAGTTTGTGTGCTGGACTCAGCCAAAAACACTGAGAAACATCCATTACAAATCCTATGGCTGAACACAAACTGTTTTATTTTCTTTAGGGTTAGTAAAATAGAGGAGTAAAATAGTAAGTTTTAACATTTGCTGCATGTCTTCTTTTAATTAAACCTTAAAACGCTGTCACACTTACAAGTCTGTAGATTAAAAGACTAGTTTATTATTTACATTAAAGCTCCTGTAGGGATCTGTCAGGCACTGTCTTCTACATCTTTGTTGAATTTGTTCCGCACACTTGTTTTGTTGGTTTTCATCCTTATTCATCTGAACAGTAAAATATGTCACTCATTGAAAATCTTTGTGGTGTTAGTTATGACACCTTCCCCTGCAGCAGTTGTATCTGGCTTCATTGATAACAATGAAGAAAGATTCTGTCATCGCACTGATGGCCTTGTTTGCTTATGTAGATCATAAAGAGACATCACTATTACTTTAGCTTTGTCTCATAAACTTCTAAAAAGTCCTCACATGAGCTTTAACTGACTTTGTGAATCCACTTTATTCAAAATATCATCATAAAAGTAAAGAATAATTTGTATTGAATTAATGATTCCCTGCTACATCTGTCTTTTTTTTTTGTCTTTTTTACATTACATCAATACAAATTTGTGAGACCAAAACCTGCCTCGGGCTGCCAGCTGTTAAATGCTCAGTGGGAAGGTAACAAGCAGTGAAGTCCCCAGGGCAGACAGTAGCCATGAACATTACTAGTGCTCGATAAGCATCTGAGCCAACTAGGTCAGCAGGACTCTTCACTGGAGAATAAATCCGTCAGACAGTCAATGGCACAAGCAGTGTTTGTTTTTTCCAGAAAACCTAAGGGCATCAACACTCAGCTTTATTTTTTTAACCTAAACCCTTTCAACAGGTGTGGCTGTATACTTATTATATATAATATATTGCTTCAACATATGAACAGGTAAGCAGTCATGGCAGAATAAAGCCAGCTTAGCTCATGTATTTTGGATGGGAAACACCTTTGTAGCACAACAGCCTGTAAAGGCCAGCAGTCCGTCTGAGAGGCTTATCCTCACTCCATTAAATGTTCAGTGGGAAGTAAAGCGGCTGAACAGGCCATTGATTACCACTCAGGCAGAGCTTGAAAGTCAAACTTCCCATGAACAGAGACAGATGCTGAATGTGCAAAGAGGTGGTTTGTTGTTATTATTATTATTTAAAAATACCTCTCACATCCGCGTCTGAACAACGGGTGCAGTATTTCATTACAGTCAATTCAGTGAGCTGTTCAGTGTTAATCTGAATATCTGATGTTTATCATGTCCTGCACTCCATCTCCTCTGAGGCTTTTTTAAACTGTAGCATAAACTGAACTAATACATTTACATTAAATTAGAGTCATGCTGAGGCGTTTCATGTTACTAGTGAGTGTCTGCATGATGCATTTATTTTTGGTTTTAATTGTGCCTCTGGTTGTAGCAAGCCAGATGTGAATGAACTGTCATACTGTGAGGGGAGGGAGACAAACTTTGCCCTGAGCGCCAAACACATTAAAAAATCCATCCATCTATGAAACTGGAGCCCTCTAACACAACAAAGTCCATCTATACAAATGTTTGTATGAAGGAAACAATGCCACAAAATCAACAGACAATTATGAAGTCAATAAGCTTAAATCTGCCTCTAAACAAGTCCCTGTAACGCAAAGGCAGAAAGACCATGATCATCAACTTGAGTCGGGCTTAAAGCAGTTTTACTATTATCTTAATATTCCAAGAGGACAGAAATAAAAGTGGAGATTCAGAAAACTACATTGGTGCTGTGTTATTTATATTCTCCCGATACTGGTTAAAAAATACCCAAGTAAAAGATGATAGTGTTCAATTGGCTCTACAATTATGCTGCTTTCAAGTTACCTAAGAAGTCAGATGTCGAAGCTGAAAATGACGTCACACCCAAGTTCCCACCGTTTCAGTTACCAAGTCAGAAAAAAGCTTAATCTGAAGCCTGAAACAAGACGGCTACATCTGTGAAAGTTATTTCAGCGTTTGCCCTATGTTCGGACAAGGCAAGCACTAAAATAACTTTCATAGATGTAGCCAGCTTGTTTCTGCCTCCAATTTTGTTTTTTTCCAACTTGGTAACTGAAATGTTGGTAACTCAGGTGTGACGTCATTTTCAGCTCGGACTTCTGACTTCTGAAGTAACTCGGATGTAGCATAAGCCCCAATGTGTAAGAGTGCAACAATATGTCCAAATATAGTCATGGTGTATTGTTGTTTTTTTTAATTAAACCTACATTTAACTTGGATGAATGATTCAACACTTTGGTTATTATGTCCATAGTTGTACCAATCATTATAAAAAGATGGCCTCATGTTGAGTAGAGGTCAAAAGTTAGCTGGTGTCAGCATTTCTAATATAGGGACTGCCATCATTTGACTTCAAAACCCTCTTCAAAAAACCAGTGGGTGACATCACTGAGACTTAGTCATATTTTACATGGTCTAGGGATACACCAGAAGCCACCAAAACCTTTTCCATTGCTGTTATGTCATCAGATAATAGCCATTGGGTCCAAAGATTGCCCATCAACATGCTGACCGTATAATTGCTTAAATAGAGAGCACTCAAGTGTGTTTTTGGTCTCAAATGGTTTCAATGGTTCCTCGAAGCAGCAGTCTGGATTTAGCAAAAACAGCAACTGGTGTCCAGGGCATTGGCAGGAAAGCCAAGACACTGAGTGCATATCCTGTGAAAACACAGCTGCTGCTGCTGCTGCTTCTTCTCCCACTGGTGATGTTGGTGGTACCACATTATATCTTTGAATAAAATAAAATTCAACCTTGTAGTTCACTGCAATGAAAAATGCACATATCATAGGATTTTCTAATGCAATCTGCAAGCTGAGTTGCAGCCAGTAATGAAGCTTTGACATCATCCATTCCAAAGATTAATGCTTTAAATTGATGATGGGAATATGAATTACACATACAGCCAAGTGCTCCATTTCAAAATGAAGTGTATAAGTGGAAACCTCATACTTAGACAGTATATGTGTGTGCGTCATAGACTGTAGTCCATCAGCAGTGCCTGCCTGAAGCAGCACCACTACAAGTGGCAATAAAGCGGCACAGTGAGAAGTCAGAGTTCACTGTGGATGAGAACCAGCATCAGGAACTCAATAATTTACTGACCTTTTTTTTCCCCACAGCAAACCTGCTGGTGTCAATCACTTCCACTGGGCAAATATCATTTTAACTGTGTTCCTGGCAAATTGCTTTTCACTTCACTTTTACTGTGAAGGATTGAAGTGTTTATGAACGGACTAGAATCCATTTTTCCATGAAGAGTTAAAAGCTTTACCTCCATTAAGCTTTTGCGACTGATTTTTAAAAGGTGATTAAAGCTGCTCATCTGGTGGTGATTTGAGAATTTATCTGTGTGAACAGCTTTCTATTTGGCACTATTTGTGGTGCTGCTGTTGATCACACATGTTGGCACAGGGCTTTGGGGTTGGTTGTTGACTTGTATACACTGTTTAAGCCCAGATTTCCAGCTTAGTTTACTATGTTGTGTGGATTTAGGGTATGAGTCCAAAAGTCCCTCTTTGCTTACATGATGTTATAAAAAAAAACACATTGGTGGTGTTTTTGCGCTGTTTGTTCCAATAAATTGCTTTAAATGTGCAAACTGAGGCTACAATCTTAAAAACTTGGCAAAAGTTGTGATGTTCTTCTGGTTGAACAGAGGTTCCACTCGACTGTTAAATGTAATTGCAATGATTTGTGAAACAAGGCTGCAGGCAACAATTTGCAATAAATCTTATTGCCAGCTCTGTTTGGAAAAAAAAACGGCCTTAAAAATCTGGCTGCAGTCCACGCTTGATACCTATCTTGAATGTTAAAATAAAGTGGCCATTTGAAGTGAGGGAAAAGTGCAGGTACTTTGGTTGATTGAAGGTAAAGAGTGAGTCTGCTCCCTTAGTTCTAATTGCAGTGGAAAATCACACACACGATGGGAACCAAACGTCTGAGAGATTAATGACTGTCTGAAGTTTCCTTTTATCTTTGAGTTCATACACACAGATTTCAAACATGAGTTAATTACTGTATTTTATAATATTGCCACAGAAGACTGCAGATGTCACAGTGCTCCCATCCTGCCAACATCCTGGCACTTTCCCTATCCTTACTTTCTTTCCATCTCACTCCTTTATTAACCTAAGGCAAGTTTTTTCAAACATGTTACTGGCTATCATGCCACTCTCCAACCCCTTATTATATGGACTTCCAAAAAAGGCTTCGGGCTACATTGTAATCCAGCAAGGCATGGCAGTAATGAAATGTAAGAAGTATAGCCTGAATCCAACAGGCTTCTTTTTTTTTTTTTTTTTTTTTCTTTTTCATCATGAAAGTTTCAGCCTCATTCTCATAAAGTTGAGTGTTAAAAGCTGATGGAAATTTTAAAGATTCTTGATCACCGAGAAGAAGGCAATTTATGATGCAAACTGGTCAGTGAGACATCAAAAGCAGCAAGGAGTAAGTTAAGAAAAAAAAGCATAGCCAAAAAAGTGGGTCAATGCAACTGCAATTGGATTAAAAAAATGCAATTTCAAAAGCAAATAACAATTTGGTGATGGTTGTTTTTACTCAGACAGTATTTCATATAAACTAGGTGGTTGTGCTGAATGTTAGCATGGATATGTCTAGGCACATATGAACAAAGCTGTGCTGATATTTGATACAACAGCACAACCTCTGTTGCATTATTGCTTCATACCGCAGCTCTACAGGCAGCAAAGTAGTAAACAGTCATCACAGAGTTCTCTTTTTTTCTTTCTAAGCATCCGTTTGGCTCCATGAACATGACTACTTTCACAGCTTGAATGGAGCTGGGCTTTTACCAAGACACATTTCCCTGAAGGCTTTCTGATTCATACACGTCTTTACTGTTGGCCATATATCAAATGCACAATGCATCTCAATGTAACAGTTTCTTGTGTCTGGTGCTTACTTTGTACTACTGCTAATCAGGTGCACAGGACTGCAGGAAGCTGACTTGTCAATGGAACTGTGAATCATGGCCAAATTTTTGGCCTCAAGAACTTCATTTAAACTTCTTGGATGAATGAACACTTGGACGTCATGCTGCATATAATAATGAGCTGTAATGTCCCAAAGCACATGATTTTTTAGTAGGACACATGGTCAATCAGAAAACAAATGCTGTGATTTCTGTCTGTTACAATACTTCATTGTTAAGGTCAAATTTTGTTTGAGGAAATATGTCAATATTCGTGGTCCAACCTAAACTCAGCAGTTAACTGTAATTTAAAGGTGGGGTAGGCAGGAATCCATTAGAGAAGCATCTTTTTTGTGGTGTATATACAAAAAACCTCCTAATATCAGCCAATAGCGATTAGTTATTGATGACATTTGGAAATGTAACGATATTGCAGTGTTCTGTTATGTCTGTGTAATTAACATTTAAAATTTTTTTGAGCGCTCTGCTCATTCTGACTGTAAACAAAGCCATTCTCTGCCTCCCCCATCCTGATTGGTTGTGAGGCAGACTCTGCTCCCTCGTGTCGTTCACGCGCCCAAACAAAGTTAGCGTGCTACAATATCAGACAGTAGAACAAACCAGAAAATTGTCTGAATCCTCCTTTGGCCACAACTGCCAACACAAGCAAGAAAACAAAGTAAATACTGGAGACCCTGGCAGAATAATGTGCGCTTAAAAAGGAGGTAAGGATCTTACAGACCCGGTAACTGGTGGACAGGTAAACCGCTTTAACAAAGTAAACCAAGTGTCTGTAACAGAAGTGCTTCTTGTCAAATGGGACCTGCTGCATGTTGTAGCGCCGCCAAACTGTTTACATCAGGTCCTGAACTATGTCACTTTATCCTAGTTGTAGAAGTCTTGCAAACATTGTGTTTGCTGGTAGTCTGTTGGCATCTACAGTAGCACCAATGCTGTTTACTTTCACGTTGACTGGGCCCCATTTGTAGTAATCTGAAGTATTTATCTTCATTATATCTGAATTTAATTGGAACGATCGAGCAGCAGGAGCGTCTGTTTGTGGGCGGGGCTTGCTGGGGCAGAGAGGGAGGGGAGAGGAGGAGCTGAGGGGAAAACTGGTTGGGAGGGGTAGTGTTTACATTCAAGATGTCTCCCAAAAACTGGCACTTCTTCAAATCATGCCTACCCCACCTTTAAATTAGAAAATGTTAGTTTACAGAAGCCTATTTGGACCACCTGAGGAAGGTGGGTTAAGGTTTAAAACTGTACTGTTACACTTTGTATCAGTGCTTATAGACTACCTTCTGTCCAATCAAATATTAAAGCAAAATCCAACTGATGGACTTCGTGTAATGTGTTACAGCAGATTATTATTCTGACATGCCTTAAACACAAAGAAATGTAAGATTGAAATCTGTCTACATACTGAACGAGAGAAATTTTCCCCAAGAATAAACCGAACTGATACACAGCTAACAGTATTTGCTTCAGCCACTATCTCCCTCTAAATCTTTATTCATAGCATGTACAACATCATGCGATCCCTGCATAATACAAATATCTCCCACTGGCTCTCCCATGAGCTAATGAGCCTGCACATCAAATACTGGAGATGCTTTAAGAGGCTGAATTCCAGCGTTAGCCTCCGCCTAATGAAGGTAACATTAGGTCCTCTTCCTGTAATAACAAGGTCAGTCCTGAGGGCTCTTCCTGGCCTGCTGATCCACCTGTTCTCTTCACCACTGCTGAGGAATTACAGGGAACTGATCTGCTGAGTGAAGCCTGGGTTTAGATGTTTGCTGATCAAGGCTGTCAGAATAAATTTCAATGGTGGAAATTCAAACAAATAATCTAAAATCATAGAGCTGAGGCACTTCAATGCTTAAGCAACCATTCGAACTGAGCAACTCCGGCTGATTCTCTACCATATCTGGTCACTTGGAGCATATTGATTGTATTGATTAGAAGCCGCCTGGCTGCAGAGGAGATGACTCACTCAGAGGTAACCTTGAGAGGCATTTCTTAGGTCATGCTATTATCCTGACCTTTGCAGCTCTTCTTTCAAAATATTAATTTGTCCAATTACTAGCCAGCCTCAGTCCTTGAGAAATTCAGCACAGCATCACACTGAAGGCAGCCACTGCAGAATTTCAATCATTTTCAGCACGGGTAGACAAAACGTGCAAGGGGTTCAACATCTTTTTTTGTGTGTGTGTGTGTTAGTCTAAAAAAGCAACAGCCCACTAGTCTCAGCCTACCTCAAAAGACAGAAAACACACTTTACTTGTTAAAACGTACAAACTTTTCTTTTGAAAAACTCTAAAAGCATACAGGGCAGATTTGTTTGCAGAAGCAAATTACCCAAAGTGCCATAGCTGGACACTGACCTCAGAACGGGGAACTAAGGCCAAAGGAGTTCAAACGGCGCGGAGAAAACCACAAACCCAAAAGGAAATTCTGAGTTTAGAAGCTTGTCTGTCCAGATGAGCATGGTTAACTAGGGTGCAGTTTTTTTATAGGGATATATAGCAGCATCTCTAAGGACAAACGGAATAAAGGCATCGACTCAAGATCACAAATGAACAAGCAAAACTCTCTTTAGGAACTACAAACACACATTATTATTAGCCCAAACAACAAACACCTAAATTACAGCATGATTTAATTAGCCTCTTGTTGATATGAAGCATTTGTGAGTTTGCAGTGAACATGAAAAGTCAAGTCTGATGATTTAATTAAATCCTTAGTCCACTCATGAAAGCTTGAGTTGTAATGTGTCATGTACCTAAAGCTTACATGCCTGTGTTTGAACATTCCCAACAGCAAAGTGAGGAAGCGATTGTCTTTTCACAGAGAGAGTCTAAGGTTGATAGAAGTAAAGGTGCGAAAGAATCCTTCGGGCAACGAACCTGCTACCTCAGTGGGTCAGACAGAAATCAATTTCCTCTCAAAATGTGTGTCGAAGTGTGTGCGTGCCTGTGCAGAGGTGTGATGACCTGCGACCTGCAGGCCCACAGGCACTTGTTAAAGCTCTCAGTAGCATCCCTAACCTCGGGGTTGGCAACCGGCACTCGGCCTCACAGCAACACAGGAAACAGGCAAGTAAACAAGGGGAGCAATCATGAATCACAGCTTTCAGCACAATCGGAAAACACACATTAGAAAAAACAAAGCGTACGCTAACACCATTACATATGCATTTATGCACATTGAGTCAGAAACAAACAATCGCAGCAACGTCTGCAGGGGATTGAGAGACAAGAGGGAAACATGCTCAGTTATTCTGCTGGTTCTTGGGAGTACTTTTCAGGCTATGATGACCCAAAAGGCACCTGAGACAAATAATGTTTATCTGAAATGACCTCTTTTTAGCTGAGTTGGATTCTGTTGATACTCTACATGATAATGAGCGTGTGGTTCGAAATCACTGGAGTGCATAAAGCCTTTTTTTACTATGTTATAGGGGCTTTTCTATTTTTTATATGGTACCATAAGAATAATTTCAGACTGAGAGACGTCACCTTTTCTTTGATTTTGACGACTTAAAGAGAAAAGTAAGACCTACTCAATGCTAATTGTTTCATACTGTGTGAATGAGCCATAAAAGAGAGATCTGCCACACACACTGATTGTAAAATTGGTCTAAACAGCGAGGAAAAGCTGATTCTGAATCACTTTTCTAACTATTTCATTCATTGTTTCTAAGCTCAATGAGACTCTCACCTTGAGATGTGCAAGTCAAATCTACAACATGATCTCACTTTTACCCTCACTTGTTACGTGGAAACAGTTGCTGCTAGTTAAATGAATTATTAACATCTTACCAGTCATATGCTGTGGCTACTGGCATATACTACAGGGCTCTCTTACCCAGGTGGAAACAAACGCATGTGACAGATATAGTATGTCAGTTCGCAGCGTGGCAAAACTTTGAAAATAGAGATTATATTTTGTGGGCTGTGTCTCGGTAAACTAGTGTAAACCACTCAATTTGATATATGTGTAACCAGTAAAGGCATGTGTATGTTAACCTGCAGGAAGGACCCAAAGCTGGTGGAGCTACTTCTGCTAGAATTAGCCACACTCTCCAATTCAGCATTTTTAACCTGCAGACTCTTTTGGCATGTTTGTCCGAGTAATAAATAAATAAATTGAAAATTGTTAAATTTTGACAGCTTTCTGAGTCTTTTTTAAATGTTTAGACCATTATATTTGTCAGCATTTGTGTTTCGATTATAGTGATAAGTAAATTAGTGTAATCTGAACATCCCTCTATCATCTATCTTTGATCTGAAACATGCTTTTTTCCCATTTTTAGCCAAGTTTCCACTGGTTTTAAGGTTGAAGGTGTTTGTCTGACTTTACTATATCTTAAAGTTAGCACAAGATTATGAGCACCAGTCATGGACACAAAACCGGGTTTGACAGAGGAACAGATCGTAAATTTTCGTATAACCGAGGCACATTCCTTCATAAAACTGAGTAGTTGTGACAGACCCTCTATTGTTGATAAAGCAGGAAGGAGCCACACCTTGACCACATTTCTTATTCCAGCTCAACATGTTGGTATGTGATTAAATATTTCAGATGGTTAGGCCTGACGTTTGGCCTTGTAGCTGTGCTATTCCTACGGAACAACAAAGGAAATTGGAATTTTCCCAACAAACAAGGGAATTCTCCTCAACCTTCACAAAGATGTTCCATCAGCCTCGTCATCCACGGCGAGGAGGTCCTCATTAGCGGCAGAACTCAGCTCATCACTGTCACCACCATAAAGGCGACAGGGAGTCTTGTTAGCGCAGGGGACAGCGCAGCAGGCCGGCTTCCCCCCCAATCAAGCCATCATTACTTTAAGTCCAGCATTCTGTTGCAAGTGCCACGCACTATTTTGGGTCACAACAGTCAACCTCTTACAGCCTTGAGTGTCAGTCGCCACAGCAGCATGAGTAAGTACATGTGACCTCTGACCTCTGTGCAGCTAACTCCAGCTAGGCCAGCCAGATGTCTCAGTCAAACAGGTCCCTGAGGGGTTTGCTGCACACACCAGTGATGGAATTAGGCTGCAGGTCTCTGAGTCCCTCTTGTAGTTACTGCTGCACAGATAGCACAAAGAGTAGAGGTCTATAAAGGTAAAATAAGACTCTGAGGACCTCTTCACTTATTGCTAAAGTAATTAGCCTTTATTAGCTTAGCTAGTACGGTTATTATAAAGATATTAAACCTATCAGTCCAAGAGAAACTGATAGGGGAGACTTTGCTGGGAAATCCTGTTCTCAACTGTTATAGCAGAGATTAACAGGATGATCCTTTCCTTTTTTATTTTCCAGTTTCCTCTTTTTTTTTAGGCAGTGTTTACAGGCTGTCAAACAAAGCAGGTAAAATGGCGAGAAGAGACACAGCAACTCTCTGGGGACGCATAATTTAGACCAGTGGGATGAAAGGGACAAAGCCATCTCGACACGAGCATATGCTTTTAATGGCCATCATTTAGATTATTATGTATCATCCAATTACTGCTGGCAGCTTTATTATGCAGATATTAAACTCTCAGCAAAGGGGAGTCGCAGGTTTCTCTTAGTTCTGAGTACCATGAAGACACTTAACAGCTTTAAGAGCTCGGTGTTTAAATGATGGACATTTCCATGCTGCAGTCATGATACCATAGAAGGAAATTTTCAAGTATACATTAAACTAAAGTAGGGTGGAAAAAGCATGAAAATCATTTTCATTGCAATTTGCAAAGCATGGATCACTTTCAAGCACAGTCTGGCAGTATTCCCAGCTATAGTGTTGAAAAATCCCATTAATCTATGTTGGAATAAAGGGATATGGTAAACACAATACACTGCTGGTTCAAACAAGGCCTTTGCTATGCTTATTTTACTGCGTACATCTATTGACACTCACATTCTGACAAAAAAATCTGCACAGCTGAGCCAACTAATGACAGATTGTCATAATTTTGGTCCATGAGCCAAAGAAGAGGGAAGAATAGGCTCCCATTGTTCAGTGGTGGAGACCATTAAATAAATACTCCTGCTGTCTGAGTCCCCTGTAAGGAGTTAGCTTCAAATGATGGCTCCTTAAGTGATTAAAGCAATAGTTAGGAGCAATAAAAAGATATTATTGAGCCTCAAGGTCTGTGTTGGACATTCATGACCTGCAAACTATAAAAGGGTTGTAATGGAAAAGTGACTCCCTGCAGATGTCAGAGCAAATGAATCTTCTTTTACACCATGTAAAAGAATCAGACACCTTTCTTAAAAACTACACAACAGTAAAAAAATTTCTGAGTCTGGCACCAGTGGCCCTGAGTAGTCCTAAAACCCCCTGGATTGTGTGGTAACACAGTCTGTCAGTTTGGAAATCAAGAGAAAACGAACTGGAAAATTGGTGTCATGTGCATTTTTGTGCTCTTGATGTTGGTTAGACAAGGCTTAGTATGTTTCCTTACTGGAGTCACCACTGAAATTGGAGAAAAGAGCTGGTAAAAGGCTGTATTATAGCCACATGTTCACACTGTACTGCCTCTGCTACAGACTGGGGAGCTGGAAAGAACATTTGGTGTGTTATGTTTAGTTTGGAATGTGTTACATAAATGAAACTTACAATAATATGTTAATTACAAGTCATGTTGTCACGCCCAAGAATAACAATAAACCCACATGTATGCCTAAGTGGGCAGAGTCATTTCAGCTCTAATAAGAACAAAAAACATCTGCCATGGTACAGTTAAAGAGAGGAAGTCCAGCACTAAATAAAGCCATCACTCTGTGTCACACACTTATGGATAAAAAAACAGCTCTAGTGCTAAAGACGTATTGTCTTTTTTTCTGTCTGTGGTCACTGCTAATGTTACTGACAGCTGTCTTTGTCTTACCGAGTGAGCAAGACTGGCGCCAGGAGGGATCTGAGGGGCTTTTAAATTTTGAAAACATTGTCAGATTCTTAAGTGCTTTGGCCTGTAGCCCCCAAAAAACACAAGTCAAGAATTCATAAGATTACTTATGAATATTATTACAAATACTAGAAGTTTTGTATTTTTCCCTGCCTGTGGCTTTAGCTATACTCTAGCCACAAAGCCTCCAAGTAGCCCAAAATGTGTCAAAGACAATAAATAGATACTGTAGTCATTATTCTCTATTTGGTGCCTTGTCATCCCTGGTATTCAGCCCAATGTATTTCAGTGGGCTATAAACTCCTCCTCTGAAGCCTCTCAGACTTCTAAAAATCACCCAGGCTCAATGTGCTTGAGCCAAACCATAGGTGGAGAGGTTAAAAATATTGGTATTTAATAAACAGTCTGAAGCTACAAGATCAGTCTTTAAATGACAGTGCTTTTACAGTCCCAGTGAGCTATAGTAGGCAAGTATGCAACAAAAACTGCCCTCTGTTGGGGTACCATCAGACTTCAACATGTAGCATCAACGTTATGATGGGTCAGCTTCCCAGTATGAACCTTGAACTCTGACAGAAACACAGTTGGCACACCACATGAACAACACAAAGCTTCTCTTTGTGTCTCATGTCTCTCCCAGTGAGCAAAGTATTGCACAATGGCTCTCCCATCACTATGTCGAGTTACTCAATACATAAAGTGAGCCGAATAATGACCTTATCTTGACTCCATGAGCGCATGGAAACGTGTTTTTTATTCATTAAAAAGCACACAAGCTGAGTGGCCTGACTGCAGCAAAGGTGGAGTCCAGCTCAAGCACCTCTGTTCCTCATTAACCTGCAACCCATGTAATGAATGCACCACTGAGGGCTGAGGATAACCTCTTGTGTCCTATTATGACTCCTCAAATGTATTTCAGCAAATGTAGATTTTTATCACACGCTTAAACATGCTCTCTGTCGTGATCTGGCTTTACTTTTTCCCTCTGGACATTTATTGTAGGATGAATTGCCACTACTGTGATAAGAGCTGCTTGAGGAGGGCTCTTTTTTCATTAAACTGGAGAGATGGGTCACTTTCTACAGCCGATTAGGGGCCACATTCAGACACACTAAGAAAAAGGTGACGGACCAAACTTAGCAAATTCATCACCATCTCCCATCAGGACTCTACGTTTTCCACCATCTCTTTCAATATTGGTTAATCTCGCCGGCGTGGAGAAGCACACGCCTTCATTTTCAAACTTCCAGTGAGGAAATCTGCTGAAATAAGTGACCCATACCTGAACAAATGTGCAGAAACGCCAGTAGACAGTAAATCCCCGTCAAACAGGCAGGCATCATTCAAGAGCAGCAGAAAACGGTGAAAATCCAGTTAGAAAGCGTTATCTTGTGTTGCCTCTTTCATCTAAATCACAACTTCTGCTGCAGAGCCGGGGATGGGGGTCCGGGTCCGGGTGGAGGAGAGTTCCTGAACTCCGCAGTAACACAGATAAAAATGTTCAGCACTGCTGCTCAGAAAGTGAATTTCTGTGTGAATCAAAGTTCAGATCAGTCGCAGACATGGTTGCGGGTAAACTCGAGAGGTAATCCACTCCACAGCACTTGGATTCTCTCCACTCCGCTTTGACTCCTCACTTCCAAACGCTGATAACTTCGCGGAATTCATCGGTGATCAAATCCGCTAATAGTCCCACTTCAGGAGGAGCTTTCAGCGGCTGAATGAAGAGAAAAAATCCACGGAGCTTAATACTCTTGTTGCTTTCACTTTAATGGTTTTAAATGTGTAGTTTTAGCCCGGTTTGGTGGGACTGGCGCTGGTTGGATGAGGCGCCGCGCGTCTCTGCGCACACTGATGGTTTGGTTTTCCTCTCCAGTCAGAGGCTTTTTCTGTTGTGCAGAGGAGATTCCTGCGAGTCAGGCACCATTTAACCGCATAAGGATTCATTCACAGCGCGAGGCTCCACTTGGCTTTGCATTATGAAGCCCCTTTGCGAAAAAGATCTAGGCTATGTACTCTGTTATGTTGGAAAAAACTGCAGAACCACCGCAAAACTACGAAATGTGAATGTTGAAGTGTAAATATCAAGTAGTAGCTATTCAAGACTCATTACTGAAGGGGGTTTGGACTGGCAGAAGAAGCCTGCAGTTGAATAAACCTGCGGCAGATTCAGTTTTCTACTCCAAATAAAGGGTTTGTTTGAAATGTAAATCATTTTAAACACACACAAAAAAGCCTTTTATGATCTGGTGATAACTCCCAAACCAGACATTAATATTCTAAAGTGATTCAGCAGTTGAAAGTGAACCTAATTTGACCTAAATGAATAATTAATATACTCTCCTATCAAGGGGATGTGCACTTTTATTGAAACTAATCCAGGTTTTTCATGAGGTTTATAAAATAGTGTGTTCTACACTCAGTTAAACGTGCCTACATCTTCTCTTTTCTGCAGCAGCATCATCGTGCTTCTTCTTTCTATGGCAAAAATCAATAAAATTTTCACCTTCTGACCCCTCAACACACCACTGGGAAATTAAATGACATTTTAAGTGCATTAGGAACCTAATACCTAACATATTACATGCTGCAGTAATAATCACATAGTCTGATTGAACTTTGTTGAATACAATACATTCTGAATGGAGAACATTTCATTAATATTTCATAGTTACTGTACATCTCAACCGGAGAACCTCAGGAATGTCTTTGTTTCGCAGCATATCAGCGCGCCCTCTGCTGGCTGCAGAGCTGTAGCACAGTCTGAGGTGTGACTGTATTCAATAGGAATTGAGGAGGGTTTCTGGGGAGCCATTTTTCAATACAAATGCAAACCTAAAGTAGGAAGTGTGCTGTCTTTCACCGCTGAAAAACATCTTATTAGACCTAATATGAATCGTATTCATGTAAAAAAGTCCAAATAAACATCTTATTTCAAGGTAGTAGCTTCACACCCCAAATTAGGACCTGATTGAATCCGTCAGCGAGACAAGAAAAATGCACTTGTCAAGTTTCTATGAATAAATAAAGACCATGCACACTTGAGATTAATAAATAGCATTTTTGTACCCTTTCTTTCTCTCCTTATCATATTTATTTTGACTACTGGCAGTCAAATATAGACCTAAATTCAAGTATCACAATGATGTTGTATTCTGTGTAATACAACTGATGTGTAAGATATAATCTAAGACATAAACTATGGGGTCCAAAATCGAGATTTAAACTACTCTACCAGCAGCCGATACTGCTGAAAACGTTGATTTAAGCATAAGTCTCAAAGCCAACCACGATTATGGATTTTGTGGTGGCTTTTCGCATTCAGAACGGGCCCATGCCACCCCTAGCTAACTCTTGGGACACACCCCTGACCAAAAAGTCCCATGGGAATGAGCAGACAGGCTGCATGAAACCACAAAATATGCAGAGTAAAAAGCATGCATAGTTTATTAAAAAATGCAAGCTGCTGAAATTCAATAAGATGCCAAAACAAAATTAGTAACACAAAAGGCACAATAATAACACATTCATGTATAATTCATGGAATAATCTAAGTCTCCCTCATAAATCTAAATGAAACTGAACAAAGTTTACATGCTCAGTCCTCCCTGACCTTTTACCTCAAATCCTTTAATTGCAGATTGTGGACCTCTGCTGAGTAGAGCCTGCTTTCTAAGCTACGCAAAAAGAACAGCTCATAAACAACTGGTATGACATGATAAATGTGATAAATTACAGTCCCCCCAAACAGTAAATTTCAGCCTTTTTTTCAGGCGTGCGACTATTTTTTCCCTGTTTAAGATCAGCATCCAAATGTCTTCTCTGGCTTTCCAAATACCCCATTCAACACATTTGTAAAACACAATGCAACAATGAAGTATATATACTTTTCTGTGCTATATTGTATGCCTAAATTATTTGCACAAATTGCCATTGTGCTTCCGTTCCCCCACAAGACAACCCTGTCTTTGTTTGTTCAAATTTTCCTCCAAGAAAATATCATCCCCACTGTATGGCTCTGGCAGCTCACTTGGCTGAGTCTTCATGACAGCAGTTCTGTACAGGACAACATGGTAGCAGTCATAAAATGCATAATTAGTCTATTAGCTGACAGGAATATACTAACTGCCATCACAGTGGTGCTAAAGCATAAATAACAAGAGCAAAGAGGTTCAGCAGTGAGGCTTTTCTTTATCAACACTGGGCCTCCACATAACAACAGGTGCAGTGCACACAGCTAAAGGCAGGGTTTGTAAATTCTTTCATGCATCTCATAATTGGGCACAGTCCAAAGCATCGCAAACACCAGTATTTCAAGGAACAGATGGTGAAAAATGGACACAAAGACGTGCACGTCTGCATGGCAACACAGCACAGAAAAATGGCAAAGAATTCAAGGAAGCAGTGCCAAGCACAAAGACCTATTTTTATTTATTTATTTCAGTCCAGCGTGGCTCTCCAGTTGATTCAGAGCCAGGGGAGAAAATATGTCCAAAAAAGCACAAAGCCAAATCCAAAAAATATTTATGATGAAATAAATAATTTGGAATCTCAACAGAGCAACAAACTTGGCCTCAGCCAGGCCCCAAATTGTGGCTGTTTGTCCACGGAAATACAGACATTGTTTTTCTCATACCTGCTACCAGGTGCAAAATACAGATTTTTACGACTCCAGTCAGCGGGCTGTGAATGTTACATATCATTTCCATCAGCTGTGCCTTTCACCATATTATTTTCCCCTTTCTGGCTTTTATTTTCCATGCAGATTCTCCCCCCTCCTCCTGCTGCCTATTATCCGTGACAGCTCTTTGGCTCTTTCATTTCCCTCCACTCGTTTATATCTTTGCCTATTTGTCAGCACCTCTCGCCGCACATCACTGCAGCTGCTCAGGGTCAGACACACTGTTCAAGGAGAATGAGAGACAGCCTTCACATTCAACACCCACAACAAGCTGATGCAATAGCTCTTCCTTTGCACTTCTGCAACATCTCCTCTGCCAAATTAGCCCGGATGGTCTTATCACTGGTTTCGACTCATGCATCCTTTTAACTTTACAAAATCCTGCTGTCATTTTTTTTCTTTTTCCTGCTAGGCCGAAAAGATTTTAAGCAAGAAAAAAGCAACCTCTTATCATGAGAGAGGAAACAGGCAGCTTAAAAATCCCTCTTTCAACCATTAGCTTCACACAAAACACATCAGATGGGAGCCAGTAAAAGCCCTTCTTATAAAAAAACACTAAAATTGTGCAAAACATCATTATTTTGGCATCTTATTCTTCTTTCTCTGTTGACTTTGAGTTCTCTTAAAGTGTCAGATGAAACATGAGCTGTGTTTTTTTTTTATTTTCCAGGAACACAGAGGATATAGAGGAAGAATCACTCCTTAACGTTTAATTTGGTCTACATCCTTGTCAGAGCCCCTAGAATGAAATGTCAAAGCAAAAAGAGAGGGGGTTGAGCTGTGTTGGCTTTGGACACACTGCTTGAGGTCTACAGCTGCTGAACTGGCATTAAGAGGCATTAGAGGCTCTGTCAGCACAGGGAAACATAGTCCTCACCCTGGGAATTGGATTCAACATTGTGTCCTCCAAAGGACAAATACAGAATCAGCATAACCTGAAGCACCACTTCTCTCACTGCCGGCTTTGTGGAGGATTATTTCAGATATTTCTATAAAACTGTTTCACAAGATCAATCCGAGGCAGATTTAGACAGCTGAGAGGCATGACAAATAACGGGATAAAACAGATCAGCTTTTCAATAACGATAAAAAGTATGACTTTAAAAAATCTGTTGGCTCTCGATTTGGAGAATGAGCAATAATAATAATAACACCAACATGGACTGTAGCAAGAAACGATAACAGAGCTTGACACTAATATTTAAACTTTAATATGTGCTTTTTTGTTGTTGTTGTTGTTTGTTTGAGTCTAGCATGACTACTTAGCCCTTTAGCTGGGATCTCACCTTTGTATCCCAGGCTGCTGTCTTGCTCAGATGCTGGGTCAGACGCAGGTGTTTGGGCGATTATCTCACGGTTCCCTCTTTGTTTATCTGCATCTGTGTGAAAAGACAATGAGAAACACATTTAAAGAAAAAGTGCAGAACTTCTCGAAGTATTAGCGTGTATGTCTTTCTATCGTAACTTTATTTGAACCACTATATAGCGGACTATGTAGTGAACTCAATCACCGGAGGTTTCAGACACGACATGGCACATGGAATTGATCACACAGGCTGTGTCCGAAATGGATCCCTAACCCCTATATAGGTGACTACATCGGGGTTAGCACCATCTTGAGGGGTATCCGAAACCTTAGTGGTCAGTTCCAGTGCCCTATATAGGCGATTAAAATTTCCCCATAAAGCATTATAAAATGTGGTAACCATCAGATGGTCACTCACCGGTGGTGGGCAACCCGTCATGCATTGCGTCATGCCATGGAGTGTCCGAAACCTCCGGTGATTGAGTTCCCTACATAGTCAACTATATAGTAAAATCCCATATGGGGCTTAGTGGTTAGGGATTGAGGGATTCATTTCGGACACAGCCTCATGTTTCGGACACCCCTCAAAATGGCGCTAACCCCCATACAGTCATCTATATAGGGGTCAGGGATCCATTTCGGACACAGTTGCTGCGTCCGAATTGCCAAGTAGTAGTCGAAGTAGTAGTCGAAGTAGTATGTAGCATGTCCGAATTGGCGACCGGAGCGAGTAGCATGCTACTTCAGATACTACTTCAGATACTAGACACGCCCACATTGTAGGATGGTCGCGGTGCATCCTACGGGCATGCTACTGACCCAAAATGCACCGCGGGCTTCTGCTTCGTCCTCTTAAAAGTTGTAGAAGCGCATGTGATGCTAGCACCACCAGCTGCTGCCTATTTAGAGACGTCGCGAACACCGGCTGGCCACAGCAGCGCGCACCATGGCGCAGCAGCAGCAGCAGCAGCAGTACAGATGTAAGTTTCATGTAACTTCGCACACTGTCCTAAAAATGTGCGGTTGTATCTCTTTGTCATGTCATGGTGTCATATTTGCCCAAGTAATCATTTTATGAGCAAATATGTGGTGACATCATGGAGGTAAAGCTCATTTATTCCATCATTAAACTGCACAGCTGCAGTAATCAGGCAGATCTCATTGAACAAACGATCACCACGTGAGTGAATGAAGACTAAAAGTAATGGAAAAGCTACTTTGTGAATTTCTAAAGCAGTGCAGGAATATATAATACAGTAGCATCCATCACTTGCACAATTACCATTCGAAGAGTCTAAAACGAGCGCAGTACCTACTCTCTGCCTGCGGGGGTCGTCTTTCCCCACCGCTCGTCTAGTGTGTCCGAATTGGGCCAACATGTTTAGTATGTAGGAGTAGGATCAAGCAATAGTATGTAGCAGTAGTATGTAGCATGCAAGTGGGCAATTCGGACACAGCAAGTAACTGAAACGCAGGTAACTCAGATGTGACATCATTTCCAGCTCAGACATCTGACTTCAGAGGTAACTCGATAAGTAAAAATGGACAATAACCTAAACAGAATTAATCCATAAAATAATCAGTTTACCTGTGCAAACATTTCTCTTTTCCTGTTGTACCTGTGGATTTTTACCGTTTGTGTTAATTCGGAGGCCACTGGATGCAAATGTTAGCTGTGCTCTAATGTTAGCTATGGGCTGTAAAATATCTTGGCAGTTTTATTTATTTATCCTTTATTTATTTATTTATTTGGCCAAATGTCATCAATTAATGGCCTTTTATTCTTCTAAATATAAAACACATACAAAAGAAGAACATTTTTCAATGTTGTTCTTATTGTTAAGTGTGATCATATGAGAGCAATATAAAAGATTAATCTCACTAAATCAAACACAGACAAAAACATGTGTCAGTCTATTGTGAGCAGATAGTTGATCATGGGAAAATAAAATGCAGCTCACTGCAGATGCTGGAAAGTCTCATAGATGGCTGAACTCACGATCAATACCTTTAACTAAACATGCTCTTCTGAGTGAACTGCTGGTCAGCAAAGTACTGTGTGAACTTCTTTTGGCATGATAAGAAAAAAATAAGTAAATGAGATTCAGATGATTGAAGATGAAGGTAGTTTTTGATTGTTGTTTGAATACGTTAAGATAAAGGGAGATTTCCCTAGCCAATAGACTATACATTTTGCTTTGGGAGCACATTTTAGAAGTGCCAACATTAGGAGATGCAATCAAATCCAATCATGCAGTCACTGAAAGGTGAGGTGTATAAAAGCATTAACATCTCAGTCACAAAAGGAATATGATCTTGTCTGTGTAAGCAGAAACTAAATCTAAGGCAGCACACTTGTAGGGTACTGATGGGAGCTTAGCTGCATTATGAGTTCATCAATACTCAAACGGTTGTTTTATTAATAGACACAGTCTGAAATTATGAATGATATTCATAAATTAATGCATACATCTACTGACTGTATTAATTTGAACCATCGAGCTGTCTAATACACTCACTGGATTGCAGGCTGTTATGGGTGTTATGGGTGGTGTATGTTTCAAACAAACCACTAGAGGGTGTTGTTACATCTATTGAAATCAGAAGTAAGATAAGCAGCTTCAAAGGAATGTGTATGGCTTATTATATTGGCTTTGAATGTGTTTACATTGAGAGGCCTGAGAGATTTACTTCAATGTTTACCGATTAACAGTAAATCCTAACAGATGCCTAAAATTGAGGGTAAGAATGTATATCTGCAAGGTAAACCTATGTTGACACCCTGTTTTTTTTAAAAGTAAGCAGTCAAATCTAAAGACTGTGTTGATAATCATCTTATAAAGTCATCAAACTTCTCCTGAGCAACTTAAACTGCTTTATATTTCCATTACAATTACGGCATGTGGACATCACACCTCAAGCTGTTTATACATTACAGCCTACCATTTGAGCCAGGAACACAGCTGGATAAATCTTATAGTTTTTGGCCACAAGAGGGCAGCATAAGTGCTCTTACAAAGCTCATTCCTGTGAGTGTTTGTAGGCATGTATACCATTTCAAAATTGCTGCCATTTTACCCAGTGAGACTGACTTAACAATATGCTCTTAAGCTTAAAATATATTGTTAGTGCTTTTTCATCTTTGTTAAAGTGAACAACCCTAAACAGCATTTTCGTTAAATTGCTATTCGTTAACAACTCCCCGGTTTTCTACCACATTTAAACATTTGAATTTAGATAAAGGATGTCGCGATTTACTTGTCATTTTAAAGAAACTGAATGTTTTGTGTGTCAGGTAAGTTAAGAGATTCTCACCTGATGTCATTTCCATGGCATGGCCCTGCAGCAGGCTGATGAGAAGTAGGGTAAGGGGTGTCTGTAAAGCCAGCATGGTGTCTAAAGGCCTGGCCCACCTTCAAGAAGGCTTCAGCAAACCTGAAACACAGAGCCAAATGATATTTCTCTCATACTTACGTAGACTTCTGTTATATTGTAGACTGGAAAATGGGATCTGACTAAAAAGTTTATATAAGTAGAAATGAAAAGAGACAAGTTCACAGTGCTTCAAGGCATTCAGGTGACAAAAATCTAACTTTTTTGGCCTTGTTCTTTAAGTTATAAACTGAAAAGTTTTAAAACATAAAGTTCCCTTCATCTAAAACTCTTTTTTAAAAGATATTCTTGTGAGTGTTTTAAAAACACATGCATTCAAAAATAGCATCAGCTCAGAGGCTTATGTGGGGCTGAAAACTTGTTCACTGGCTAGCTTAAAGCTAAATGGTGCACTGCTCCCAACTATTTGTATGACTCTTTGTAAATTTGACACTTGATCAAGTATTTAAATGTTCAGGAGCTTCAGCAAAAATCCTCCACAATCTAGTGAATTCTCCTACAGCTGTGTTGCAATGGAAAGAAAATCATAACCTAGTTCAGTGGGAGGTTACAATCCCCCAACCCATTCACTGCTGTCAGAATTAAAGACATATGGGAGAGAGGCCCAGGGACAGAGTAGAGAGAGCTATGGTTTGATGCAGTAGAGTTGATAGGAAAAAGACATCCTTTAGTTCAATGGGCTAACAGTGAGTCAGCGTAGAAGCATTTATAGATACATCCCAAGACCTTCTTACCTTCTTTTTCAGGATTTCCAACCTCTATTTCAAGGGCTAGAAAGAAGGTAGAGCTTTATGTTTGCAGCGCCCTCTAAAAAGACAATCCTGGGAAAAGTCTTACAGGAGCTTAACTCTGTTATGGATGAAGTAAAACACACTCTTTTGGCTGAATCTCTGAGGTGTAGGTTGTTCTTTTTTTGGCCAAACTTGGCCTTTTAATAAAAAAAACAGTTTGATGTATTTCTATGGATCAGGCCCAGACCTCCTTCTGTTAACCATGGGTGTGAAGAAATTTTTATAAGTCTCGCAGATGGAGCACTTGAGTGCTGCCTTGAAGGAAAATTAGAGGATTTTTGTTGAGCTGTTTGCACACTTTGTTAACCACCTCCCGAACAGCACAGCAAACATAGCATGCAGGAGTTATAGCCTTGTTGCTTTGCATTCCTACTCAGTGTGTTTGAATGTGTAGCTCTCTCTTTAGGGTATTTTAATGCACACTTTGAAATTTTATGACAATTTCCTTCTATATCTTCATGTTGTGCAGTTATTTCCATTTGTGTTCTACATCTGATTCCACCACAGTTTATCCTTGATGTTATAATGTAATAAAAATCCAATCCTGCAGTCATTAGAGTAACGAATTCCAGAGAAAATTGTTTGTTTCTCAAGATATTTTACAGCCCCTTTCCTCTAGTGAAATCACACAGACGCCATGTCCACCATCTTCTCTGCTGGCGAGCATTATGTACAAGTATGTCCCTGTTTCTGTGTAAAATTCCACAACAAAGAATAGAGGCAGACAGATGGACTTTCCTCTGAAACCCACCCAGCACGTAGCCAAACTCTGAGTCTGTCTGTTTCAGCCTCATTCAGTCCCTACCAAAACAAGGAATGCAGATTACAGCGGCTCTAATGTTGTCTCTCCTATCATATTCCAACACCAGAGTAAGCTTATACAGTACATTTCTGACATTCCCCTCTGTGTGCTTTGTGCAAACCTGCATAAATGTACTTTGTGTTCAACTTCACCATAAAAATTTCATATGCTCATACATAATCCAAGTCAGACAACAAGAATATTCTCACTTTTACCTGCTGCACATCCCAGTCTAACCTTCGAAACAAATACACACTCTCTCAAAAGATAAAACACATCCTTGCTCTCAAGTGGGAATGGTGATGAGATGCAGTGACAGCGCCAGGCTAGAGAAATAGGAAGTCAGTTGTACTGATCAGCCATCTGTGGAACAAAAAGCTCTGCTACTCATCCGAGCTGTCTGATGGACGGCCAGATTCCTGGGATGCATTGGCACCCTGTGGCCACCGACTCCCTGCTCCACTTTAATTGTTCTGAGAAATGCAAAGCAACAGCCAACACTCTGAATATGCCAAAAACTTGAGCAAAAAGTAAAAAAAAAAATACTGTGCAGACGGTGATGAGAGGGATAGGATAATTATTGGTTTTGTGAATCAGATAAATCTAATGTCTAGAGATATGCTGCTACTTTGTGACAATTAAAGCAAATATGTTTTCTTGTTGATGAAATTAGAGAATGTGTTACTGTGCACAATTTAATATCCTCTTTTTTTTCTCATCAATCTTTTATGTAATTGCTTCAGAAGTAACTACTTGGCCAACAAATTCTAGAGAGGAGAAAGGCAGATTGATTTTGATGCTTTGAAATTCCCTAACTTTGGTTTTGAGCCTTGAGTATCTGTTTGCTATTATTTTCTTATATTTTCTTTTTCTTAAAATATCCAAACTTGACTAAAAATGGGGTCTTAAATCGTATGAAGCATGGTGAGTGCAACAATGTTCCTTATTATTAGCAGCGTTGCAGCTCCAGCATCGCTCCAGGGATGGTTATTTAGGTCAGTTGGTCAGTCGGTCAGTCGGTCAGCTTTTTGTTCCAAACTGATATTAGTGAGTGCTGGACTGACGGCATGAAATTAAACAGAGAAAACCACGATTCAAGGACAAGTTGCTGTGTGACTTTGACCTTAAACGGGATAAGTGGTGTAGATAATAGATTGATAGTCCCCTGATTTTTCTCACATGTCACTAGTGTAGTACTGCTTAAGTCGAGGACTCTGACTTGAGTCAAACTTGAGTCTTAATTTTAAGCACTCATGACTAACACTTGGACTTAAGTATTGTCAGCATTCAGGCTGAAAAGAAAATTTCATGAGGCTCTTTCAAATATATAAAAAAAAATGACTATCTTTTTATGATGGAAGTTGTTCTGTGCTGATAAATCAAAAATATGATAATTCCTTTAAGTGCACACTAACTCTTCTCAGTGCTGAATTCTCAAAGGTAAATAACATGCACAAATAACTTAGGCAAACAACGCATTGAGCATTTTTTGGTCTAAAAGAGGTCTAATCGATGTCTAAATGTAGCCTAGAAGACTGGTCTAAAATCAGACTACCACAGGTCTAGAAATGAAAGTTTTTAGATGTCTAAATTTAGACCAAGTTTAGACCAAGTCTATATCTGGGCTATATCTGTACTACAGTGTACATTGCTCAATGGCTATCATAATTATTTTGGTTAAGTACTTTGAGATCAGTTGCTTTTTGAAATAAATAGCTATCAAACAATGAGTTAAAGTGCAACTTCTAAATTCTGTCTAAAAATAAACATTTGAGTTTACGCTCTATAAGCAGTGATTAAGTGTTTCTTTAATATTATTAGCATGTATCTGGAACTATGTAGTTTTGATGGTGGTCTTAAAATCTAATACATTATACAATATATGCTTGTTGTTAGTTGTTTGTGGTTTAGGTTTAAGACCCACTTTAGTCCAGTCTTCAATGGAAATTTTTCTTTTAAGGAATCAGGGAACTTATCCTCTTTCATTTCATTTTAATTGTAAGGTCTTCCTTTAAATGTATTATCTGTAACTAATAGACCCACTCTTGCAGGGTGTCATGCTCTGATTGTCATTCACAAAATGACAATAGTCTTCTGTTATCATGTTAATCCATTATCCTACATATTCCCAATTTGTCAATGTCTTAAAACCAGGAGTGTTATTGGTGGTTTTGTATTTTCTATTCTTGACTTCGCCAGTTTATAACACCACAGTAAAAACTTCACAAGTATTTTGTGGTGGCAGTGCAGTTAAATAACTAATAATGATTTTTCACTGTGTTTTGCCTAGATGGAAAATATGCGGATATTTCCAAAGCTATAAAAGCCAGAAACAATAATAAAACAAAGCGCTATAATATTCAATATTAACCTCATTCATATTGAAATTTGCTGACACAAATGACTACATGTGGATACATCACTAACATAATGAGCGGGGAATATTGCATTTTGCAGAGTGCTGAATATTAAATGTGGGTGGTTATAACAGGATTGCATTGTTTGGTTTTATCTAACAAATCTTATGGGGCACACAGCGAGGGTGAAAGAGTATGGGTGTGGGAGGGAAAGTAAATTAAATCTGAGATGCAATGCAAAAAATATGTCACTCAAACATGACTAGAACAATAAAAGCACATTCATGTCTGTGTGATGCGCTGCCATTTGCAATAGACATTTGTTAGCTTCAAACCAGAACATCCAAACTCTGATATAAAGAGAGTGAGAAAGAGAGGGACCTGAGGAGAATTACAAGGATGAGAGGTGTAATATGTAAAGATTGGAAGTATGAGTAGTCATCACTACTGTTTTATGTTTTGTTTTTCCATTTCACATTGTGTTAGATGCAAAAGTATCAAATCAAACAAATAAATGGACATGTAGCAGGTGTGGCATGAGCACACTCTTGTGACACTGAATGCATCCAAAATCACCTAAAAGACAGAAATGATGGTGAAATATCTGTTAAAGTCATCTGCACAGCTCTCTAAGCTAATGGAGGAGAGTCTGCAGATCAAAGGAGACAGGAGGGCTGATTTCCCCTTCCTCCTTCTGTCTGCTGGGGAATAATCACAGCTTAACATCTAACATATTGTCAATAAGACAGAACAGCAGCTCCCCCTATATCACAGCAGACAGATCACATACTGTAGAGAGCACTGGAGCATGAACAGAATCAGCTCCCGGCACCCCCTCTCCATCTTTTTCCCCCCTTCTAAGTTCAATTCCCTGTACTCATAGAGACAGATACAAGCAATGCAATATGTTACACCAGGTACGCGCTGTCAAAAGATGCAGGGAAGATACTTAAATTTAACAGATATATTTACTTTGGAGTGGACGCAAATTGCAAAGAAAAGAAGACATTTTTCATTGCACCTGTAGCGTTCACAGGAATAACAGCTATATTTCATTTAACAGCACTTTGCTCAGTGGTTTAAGTTGTCGCCATGTTTGAAGACAAACTTATCAAACCAGTGTGCACGCCTTAGACCCAGATTTGGTGGTTAATCAGACGCTTTGTAATACAACGCCACAGGGATGCTGAGGGAGAGCAGGGGGCACAAGCAGGAAGTACGAATCACTGACAATTTCCCCACAAGAGTCTAAATCAAGGTATCAGTGGGAGGTATGTGGAGGAAAAGGCTTTTACTATCTAGACAGGCTCCTACATGTGATGCACCAACAACACACAAGCCATTCACATAAATTACTGTCAATCAAATCAAATAGTCATATATACTATACTTTAACGTTACACACGCCTCACTGTGTCTACAGGTTAGCTCTGAGAGTTCTTATCAACATCTGGTGGTTATCGCTGACATATGGGCTGCGTCTTTTGGGGAAATGGATGAGGAGTAAACGTGAGCTTTCATCACCGCCGCTGTAATGCATTATGGGAGCTATCAGAGCAAGACAAAGGATATTAAAAGTATGAGAGGCAACGTCTGGGGCTCTGTCAGGGATCACGGTGACAAGTCATAGCCGGCTGAGTAGGCATTATGGAGGAGAGGAAGTAGCCCGAGGAGTGACGGATGATCCAGAGGACTATAACCGCAAGGGGCAGTGACCTTTGGCCCCAGAGGATGAATGAAGCTAGTCCATGGTCGTGTCTGGGATTATTCAGTCAGTTCTGTTCTGCGTACTCTCAGAAAAGGGAGTTCAGAGTGGAGGACGGTATGATACGCTGCACCAGCAAAAAGAAAAACACACTTTTAGGCATGTCTGATTTGTCATTTCCTCTGCACTCTTAAAAACTCTTATTTTTTTTCTATCTGTGCTTGGTTTGTGACCACTGATTGAACAACACTTTTCCCACTGTGGGATACTTTGACTCCACCATGTAGTGGGGTGGCCAAACTAGGTCACTGGCATAGGCAGGGGTGGTAAAGGTGGAGAAAGAGAGAGAAGGGACATTCTTTCTATTTCTCAAGAGAAAATGTTAGTCCAAATTTAAGGCAGAAAAAAAAATGTGGCAGGATAGCAAAGGTATAGCTACTGGTCACCCCTCTAAACATGCTCCACCATTAAGGTACAATTGTTTCTTGCTTAGCACCAACACGAAATTAGTGTCCCACCATCCGTATAGTGCCAATAGTTCATCAGCCTCTGTTAGGATCAAGGTTTTAGGAACTTTTACATGGCTCAGACTGCATTTTAAAACTTTAAATAAACAATAATGTCTCTTTATGACATACAAAAAAATCTTGACCACTGGCAAAGGATTGATTGTTTGTTTTTTGTTATTTTTATTGCCCGTAACTGTTGCAAGGGGGTAGGTGTCAGATAAGACAATTCAGGCCTACAGCAAGGTTGAAAGAAAGATTTTTTTGAGTACTTTTTTTGGCGATTTTTGCCTTTTTATCAACAGTACAGGGTAAAATATGGAGATATAGAGAGAGACGGAGGAGGACATGTAGCACATGGTCGGGGCTGGACTCAAACCTGCAATCACTGCAGTGACCGTGGTCCCCAAACATGGGGCGCACTAATCCACTTGGCCATCTGCAAACCCCAAATGAAAGTTTTTTGTACTTTTTCCACAGCAAATGTTTGTTGTGAGTGATACTTCTGACAGCAGGATGAGGGTTTGTCAGAAGACATGGCTCACTTATGAAAAGAACAAGATGGACAAAGATTCAATCTTTAGCATTTCATCCACAGGGGGTGCTCAAATCAATACAAACAGGAGGTTCCCCAAAGAAGCTTTTATTTTCTGTGTGAAAATAAGACAGAAAATTATTTTTAGAAGAATTACTGTACAACTGATTGGAAGTGATTTTTTTTCCTCTGTTGTTGCAATATGCGACACCCACTAAGGCTATTCCAAACTGCCCACACATGCATAAACAGGCATTCATGGAAAGATGTTGGGTGGGCTGCATATGCATAAGTGCATCAAGCAGCAGGAATTTTAATGCCCTGCTCACAGATACCTAAATAATGCCCAGTAATTAACTCGCACCGTTTCAAATACCATCCAAATCTCTAGACTTGGTCGCTTAATGGACTTGTGGTTTCCTGGTTCTCGGGCCAAATGCCTACAAACTGAGCTCTTGTTGTCACTGTTACATCCATTACATCCATTGGTTTTCAGACCACTGTTTTGACGCTTGTACAGTCATTTGACAGTTTTAGATCCAGATTTGATTATATTTGGACAAAAGAGTGAATACAGATTGTTAGGTCAATGTCCTAGTTATAAATTTGCCATGCTAGCAACTTGTCAATCACAAATAGTTGCTTCCTGGGGTATATATCCTTCTATATTATTAATTGGTTGTATTTTACAGACTGAGAATGACTTGAAATGATAAACTGATTCGACACAATCATCCCATGAAGTCAGAAATCAGCTCAGTTTTTATTTGAATCCACCAAATTGGTCCCCTTCTGCAACTAGAAGAGTCGCCCCTGTATTGACTTTACCTTTGAAAGACAGAGGCTTTGTTCGCTTTTTACCCATGCAGTCTATGATTTGGTATTGCGTACTATTTGTATAAATATTTAAGTAGAACTCTGGTGTTTGGAGGAAAGACGAAAATATTGATGACCACACAGCAAGGCGCCGTGACTGCAGCAAACCTTTGTTTCATCCTTCCCTGAGAAACACCTCAGGCCTGCTTGAAGGCATTTACAGATTAAGGGATTTAATAGTGGATGAATCCAGTGGCTCCACTCAACTTGGCAATGGATTTTTCAGTCAATGCTCTTCTGTGGAATGCTTATCACACTGTAAGTCCCCACTGTTTGCAGATATCTCCCCTTTATGTTGCCAACAGTGTCAGTTAAAGTGAAACATATTTAAAATGAACGTTTTTTTTAAGCTGATGTTGCACCCAAATAAAACAAATCCAACAGATTTAGTGATCCATTTAGTTATGAGTTTGGGTTTGGTGAATGTAATTTTAGGAACTGTTACACATCCATAGCTTAATCTCTTTTGGGGTTTGAAATCCACCAAAGGATTTCCAGATTTAGGAGCTGAAAGAACAGACACAGACCATAGAGATAAAAGGATACAGTCTTTGATTTTGTAAAATGCAACTAAGAGTTTTTACCCATATTTGAAAACAAAAATATGTAGATGACAGTCTTTGTGCAGATTATTTGCATCCAAATTTACCAGCAGTATGTCTAAACTGTTAGTGGAATTAAGAAAAAATTGGGTTTTTTTCTACCTATGATTGAAAGTGCAGCCAAAAATCATTTGATTAATGTATCAGACAGCATTGAACTTCTCATCAAGAACTGGAAAAGATGTGCAAAAGAACAAGAAGTGTAGTTTTCTGCTTGTGTGGCAACATGCAATCATCAGAATACAAATAGCAATCACTGCAAATTTGTATTAGCCACAGATAACTTTCAGCACCTCAGCACGTGGACAGCATCTGCTCCTCTGTGAATCACTGAGCAGGGAGAAAATTCAATTCCCAAAGAGGACAGCTTTGCCAAAAGCATGTGCGCTCACAATAGTACAATTTCAAAAGTGACAAACTGTGCCTCACTAATATGAAAGAGTACAACTTGAAAACTTACCCCTGCAGGTTATTCCTCCAGCATTATTGTCCCATTTTCTTTTGTAAAGACAAATCTCTGGCTGTGCATGTCCATGATGCATCCAAGTAGTCAACAATGAAGACAAAGATGGAAAGAAAAAGATGCCAACCTGTTAAAAAAACGGAGGAAAAATCAGGAGAAGGTGCCGATACTGAAAGAAAAGCCTAAATAATCCATCTGTGATCCAGGAGACGCTATCAGATGGGGTGCATACAAATCACAAACCTACCTCTGCAGCAACCTAGGTCCAATATCCTCAGGGTCCTAAGGCTGCACTCAGACAATTCACTCCTCCAGATTAAGCCCCACACACTCAAGGACACTAGAAAATGCTGAATTTTAACACTAAAATTAGCATATTGATTATATTTTTTTGGAATGCAATGTTTGTATAAGAAAGTGTATTTTAAATCTTATCTTATTGACAGCTCTCTTAAATGAAGCAACAATACTTCCACATTTCTGGCACCATGAACCTTTCACAGCTATTTTCTTCATTTCCTGAATGAATTGTGAGGCAAAATGGGCTTTAATCTCCTCTGGTTTTATATAATTATTGTCTGTTGGTTGTATAGTTTTATTGGATTTATAGATTTGGCTGTTCTGCTCAAGCAACCTGCAGCAGTGGACAGACAATCACAGTGTGTACTGTTGTTTCAGTACAGGCGCACATCCCTGAATTGTTGTTCACAATCTGCAGAAAAGCATCCCACAGAGTCCACGTTCACCTGCAGCAAAAACCATCCTGCCTCTGTCTCTGTCACAGAGCGAAATCGAAATTGTTTTTGCCCATTTATTTTTGCTCTACTCGGGTATACAGTGGGGGTGCTAAAACCTTAGCATGCATGGGCCACAAGGCAGAAAAAAAGCCCAATGCATCATAGAGATAGTACACACAAACACACACTCACACACCAGGAGATACATTTGATTTTTCATTCCACCTGAATCTCACGTCTCTGTACCTCTTTATGTCCTCTTCTGCCACACAGTCCTCTCTTTAGTTTTCATTTGTGCTCACACAAATAAAACGTTTTTAACAATAATTGATTTTTTTTTTATCCTGTTGTCTACAATGAGTGATGGTTGCATCTTCCTCTGTGTAATGAAGTGTGTAACAAAAGGAGAATTGATCCGCAACATGGCTCAGCAGCTACTTATTCACTTCAATCTACAAAACGTCAGTGCGATAGGCTCAGTGGATTAAACAAATCAGGCAAATACATGAGTGCTCTATGTATACATTTTGTGTTTGTTTCGGTCCAGTAAAACACTCCAAGTTAGTGTTAGCAGTGTTTTTAATCTTAGTCTAATTTAGAGAAAACAAGGGGACTTAATGCAAACATGAGCCCTAAATCTAAAGCCAAGTGCACATTGCTTGGGTAAAGAGCATTTATAAAGCAACCATTTAGCTCTTTTAACTTCTGTTACCAAGGATTTATCTGTCGAAAAAGGGTAGAGTCTGAGGGGCATCAGGGCGTCTGACCCAATACAATTTTCTTTTCACCTGCACTCTTATCAGCAGTGCCTTTATCAAGATCCTTCATCTAACTCAGCAGCGCAGTTTTGAATTAACCTCAAGTCAATATCATGGTCATCTATCATGCTGACAGCAGCAGACTTGTGAGTGTGACATTGGAAAGATCATCATCTCAAGAGGAAACTCTCGGTCTTCATTGGCAGGAATGTTGCTTTTCAGGAAAGCAGAAAGATCACGTTGGTCCTGGAGCGGGGTTCAAAGAGATTGATGGAATTTGACTGAGTCTGTTTAACTTTGGTATGATGTGTGTTCAAGAAAGCATATGGAATGTAGTCAGTGTCCAAAATATTGTATGTTCTTGTGTTTTTCACAGTGAGCTTGTTTGTGGTATATTGATTGGTATTTGTTGGTATTAATCTTTATTTATTTGTACTATTGTTCAAGCATGTAAATGTGTGTAACCATTCAGTCCCAGGCAAATTTTCTCACGGGGACAATACATTTTACCAGTTTAAAACATTCTATATTATATTGTATCACATCATGATGTACTGTATTATATTGCATTGTATCCTAATCATTTCACAGGGCATTGCATGTTGATACATCATGTTGTTATTTTTCAAATCAAATCCTATCGTAACAAAACAGCTTAGCAAATATTCTCATATTTTTTTAACTTATATTCAATCAAAGTTCCCTATTAGAGCGATAAAGTGTATCATAATGTATCATGTCTTATGATGTTGTATTGGGCTGTATCATATTGCATTGTTTCACAGTGTATTGTATTGTAGCTAGCGTAGCAGATTGGATCAGATCATATCCTTATCTATTATATCATATCATATCTTGTCATATTGTATCATATGTATATATATATATAGAATATCATTTTCTAATGTATCACGTCGTATTGTATCATACTGTATCGTATCGTGTCATGTTATGTCGTTTCATCTCTTATCGTATCATCTCTTCTTGTCTCATATCGTACCGTATCCTATCCTAATGTACCGTTTTGTGTCATATCATCTTGTCTTGTTTCACACTGTACTGTATCTTACTATCCAATTCTATCTTAAATATATCCCATATTACTGGTGTCTTCATTTATCATATCTTAATGTTCAGTTTAAAGCACTATGTGTCACAATGTACAACTGTATAGTATTGTACTGTATCATATTGGTTGTGTCCTAATGTATCCTATCGTATCATGTTAATCTTAACAATATCTTTTTGAATCTTCTCTCATTGTAATATGTCAATCAAAAAAAGTCTTTGTTTTTTAAGTCAAAGAAAAATTTGTTTGTTTTCATTAAAAAGTCAGCCACCTTCCCTTTTACTGACTTTTTTTTTTGACTGATCTGTTTACACAGAGTAACATTAAGTACTTCACTCAGTCACAATGGACACGATCAAGATCTCATGAGCAACATGATTATTTTAAACATTTCTTTTTAAAACATCTCATTGCCACAATAACTTCACAGGTAAAAATATAAATATACTTTTTTGCAAGAATGACAGCTATTTATTTCATAAAGTTATGTCAGTTTTGTTAACTGGTGGCAGTTTTAAATTTACTCTCTCAAATGTATTATTTACATTTTTACTTGGAGGAAAAGATCTGATGTAGTGCCATTGAGTTCTGACAGAAAATTGGCTTATCATCATGTATAATGATGGTGTTTTACGCACTCCTATGCTGTAATTATGCAAAAATGTAATTTCTTACAATCTAGTTACCTACCTTGAAGCAGTGAGATGATGGACCCACCTCTGTGAAAATGCTGGCAACAGGCATTTTCTTGATATTCCCCCCCTGTAACAAAAAGAAAAAATAAATACATGGATCTGGATTGTGATCCCAAGAACCTGTTGACCCTTGATCCGCCCCATGCCCTGCGTCATTATTGGTCTTGGTCTTAATATTTGTTTTTTAAAGCATGTTGAACATGTCAAATAGACTAATGACCAGCCCTGGGGTCTACTGAAGTCCTCTGATGATTTACTTACCTCGCAAACACACGCAAACACACACACATACAGATCAATCATTACACTCTGACCACATTGTACATTGATTAAGAAACAAATACTCTCAATTGCTTTTTCCATGGTCACACTTTGAAACATCAAGTTGAATGTGATTTGCTCCTGTTGAAAAAAATGACCAGTGTTTCTATTACCATATATTTAAATGGTAATATTTTAGCCCCTATTCCTTCCGCCTCTTTGGTTAGTCTGACTGACACTTCAGCATCAACACAGGCAGGAAGCCAAACAAAGCCGTTTTCATAGATGGACTTTTATACAAGAGATGCATGGGGAATCTGTGAGAATGCAATGCAGGTGTCGTTGCCCCTTGGTAATCTCCTTCGTCTTCAGGAATTCATTTTCTCAGCGGCTTCACTTGAAAATGACATTCTGACACCATTTACATGGAAATCACTCTGCCTCTTCATCTGTAATTGTGGCCTGTGTGCAGACAGGGCTTCTCTGAGGGCTGCACTATTAATGGACATAAACAGAAAAGTTGAAAAAAATCAACGAAGTAGAAAGCGAGGAGATGGAAAAAGGGAAGTGAAGAAAACAACCGAAGAAAGGAAAGGAGCAAATAAGAGAGGGAAAAAGGACAGATGGAAAGTGGAAAGGGAGGAGAGACCGTAAAAAGAAAAAGGATAGCAAGGCAAGAAGAACAATAAATGGTAGGATAGAAGGAAGTAATGGGGAAAAAGAGACTAGATAAGGAAGGATGGAGGCCCAAGAAAAGAGAGGGAAGGAATCGCAAGAAATAAGGGAACAGTAAAAAAACAAGAGTGGAGGGAGGAAGAAAGAGAGAAGACTTAATGGGAATGGAAGGCGGGGATGGAAGAAAGTAAGATGAAAAACAAAAGGAGGAAAGATGGGATGAAGAAGGACAGAAACAATGAGGATGTAAGGCAGGAGGGGAGAAAAAGAAGGACTGAGGTGATAAAGGAAGAAAAGGGCAGGAAGAGGAAGGAAAAGAAGAATAAAAAACGAACTGTGGGAATTCAGGATTAGATGAAGGAAAGGAAGGAAGGCAGCAAGGAGGGAAGGAAGGAAGGAAGAAAGAAAGAAAGAGGAGCTGGATTTCTAACATGGAGTTTCAGGGTTTAAGTCAAGGTCAGAGCTTTAGGTATTAAGGGATGAAGAAGGGTTGGAGACACTGGGGGAAAGCATAATGAGAGAAATTCCAATTTTCCCTCTAAATGTGGGCATCCTCTCTCCCTCTCTCTTCATCTCTCCTGTACTCTCTACCCCTCTTTCCCACACACAGGAGAGAGAGAGATAAAGATTTTCCCTGAAAGACGGAGAGAAAGCCACCAGCAAAGCTCACTGCTGAGAGGTTACTGAGAGGAATGCAGATATTCAGGTTGGAGGGGTGTTGGCAATAAGAAACATGTTTTTGTTTTTTTTTACAGAAATTTGCAAATAAAAGAAAGCTGCGATTTTAGAAATGTACATGAACTCAATACAGACTTGTTTCCATGGAACAAAAACAATTGAGTGCATGAGTCTCCTAAAATAAAAGCAGGTGGAGCATAAACATTCTGCAGACATCTCTGCACACAGTCTTGCACCACCTGCACACTAACACCTGTGACCTCTGGCACAAATGTATGCATGTCAACACAGTAGGCTACATGCAAAAGGATACACACATTACTTGTGAAGCTGTAAACCAATGTTGTATGGTAGTATGTGAAAGTGATGTCCAAACTAAGGCTATTCTTCATAATGATCCAGTTTTACCACATATTAGATTATTTATATGTACCTTCATTATGTTTCAAGTATAAAGTTCTATTTCAGCTATTTATGCTTAATTTCTGTACAATGAAGGTAAAGGTGGAGAGTTACAGCTATTCAGTTGGATTAACACTGCCTCCATCTGGCTTTGCTGCAGCACTACTTGGTGAGCTCTTTCAAACATCAACTCTGCACCACTGAAATCCAAAACAGTGACATTTGAAATAATTTTATTGTGACAGCTGTTTTCCTTTTTCAAACACTTCCAATGGCCCACTGGACACAGCATGACAGCCATGTCATCTGCAAAATCTGGCGATAAAATCTTAGCGTGCAGAGCTTAGTGCTCAAAACAGATCAGGGTGTGATGTTAAAATTATTTTTATTTTATTTTTTCTTCTCTGCAATACATTAAAATAATATATTATTGGAGTTGTTTTGAGCTCAGAAGGAAAACTACTTCCAACATATCTACTACTAAAATTATCTCTGAGGGAATTTATTATTTTAAGAGTACTAGCTGATAAGTTTTTTGTCAGTTGTTTGCACAAATTATCCCTCTGTCAGGCTTTAGTCTATTATTGCCACTTAAGGAGAGGCTAGGTTTCTATAAAGTTTGTGAAGGTGCAGTTTTGATTCACAGCCATCTCTCTTGATTCTGAAAATATCTTTATATTTAGCCCAATGGCGGTCTGTACTAAAAAGTCTGTGGTCACTGAACATCAAGCTTTTGTTAGCTTGCTGTTTTTTTTGCTACGGTGGCCAAGAACCGCCACTGCTGCAAATTTAAAAAAAAGAAGTCACAACAGAAGTTACTGCAAATAAAAAAAGAAACAATGCAGATTAAAAAAAAGCCACAACGGAAGTTAACGACACAAAAAAAAGTGGCGATGGAAAAAAGAAGTTACTCACTGCGAAAATAAAAGGATACAAATAAAAAAATCCACAACAGAAGTGAGCTGCCGGGGACCAATGATGATGATGCAGCGAAAAGTAAGTGGAAAGGTTATTGTTTAATTTCGCTTTGTGTGCTTTTCAATATGTCATTTGGTTAGGCCATGTAGCGCCTGAGTCGATATGAAGTTGAACTGAAGCTAACACTACACCGGCATCCTCCAGTTCAACTTCCTTTCCACTTACTTCTTCGCTCGTCTACTCACCGTTGTCTTCTGTGCCTAGATCGTAAAACACCAGTGCATCATCATTATTGGTCCCCGGCAGCTCACTTCGGTTGTAGTTTTTTTTTTATTTGCCCACTTTTACTTTTGCAGTAAGTAATTTTTTTTTTTTTTTTTTGCATCTGCACTTTTTGTGTCGTTAACTTCCATTGTGGCTTTTTTATCTGCATTTTTCTTTTCTTTTTTATTTGCAGCGGGCTTTGGTTTCCCTCTTTTTTTTTTGCATCAGTAACTTATATTGTGGCTTCTTTTTATTTTTGAAATGTATTTATTTATTTATTTATTTTGTCTTTTTTTATTTGCAGCAGTGGCATTCTTTTTTTTTTCATTATTTTTTATTTGCAGCAGTGGCGGTTCTCGGCCGCCGTAATTTGTTTTTTATATTTCAGCAGCCTAGACGCCAAATTTGCTACCTTCAAGTTTCCTCGTGTTTTCTGTAGGTCAATCATTTTAACGTTTAAAATTTATTTATAAATCTTGAACAACAACGACTAATATTGATCATTATAAAAGGAGATGGAATTTTCAAACATATGGCTTTCGAATGCCACATTAAACTCTTTTGGGAAAAGGTCTTCGAGGCCTGAAAATCAATTTGCTGTAAATACTTTTCATATCTTCCAGTGTCCCTGAAGGTAACATACACCCAGGCGTTCCATACGTATTTTCTGGGTTGATAGGCGGAGAACGTCTACGTCATCACGTACAGCGGAACGTCTCGGAGAAGATAAACAAAAAGGAAGGAAGCCGTCGGCCATACAATCGCGGCAAAAATCGGTTCAAAATTTTAGCTCGTAAATCGTAGCTAGCACCTACATGTTCCCTTTGAATTGCGTTAATATTTATTGTTAAGCGTTTACAATCATGGACGAGGCGATAGTGTTTCGTATGAGTGCATTTTCGGAGCAAGGGGGAAGGAAATACATGGAGGATGTTGTCGATATAAGAATCGAGTACGAGCCGACGCCGTCGTCAGTGGAAGATTATCTAAAGTCTCAGAGTCATGGAGGACAGGAGAAAGCGGAGAGCGAACCTACCAAACAGACTGAAATGGAGACACTTGAACAAAACGCTGAAGCCGAATCGGGTCCGGCTGCTGTGTGGGTAGAGAGTCTCCCTGAAGAGGACACAAGCGGCCACAACAGCGCACCGGCATCAGACGAGCGGAAAGTGGCAGAGCATGTTGTCGACACTCGGAAGTCTGTGGCTTTTTTCGCCGTGTTTGATGGTCACGGGGGTCGGGAGGCTGCACACTTTGCCAGAGAGCATCTGTGGGAACTGTTGAAAAGACAGCGGGGGTTTTGGTCGACGGATCACAGCGAAGTGTGCGCCGCTCTCAAGAAAGGCTTCATCGCTTGTCACCATGCGATGTGGAAAGAGCTGCGTAAGTCATTATAGAAAGGCATTTTTAAGAGTCACTGATACAGCTGTCTACCCACTGACACAGTTCCTGCAAGGTCAAACTGTAAACTGTGTCACAGGAAGAGCTCAGACTCAGCTGATGCTATTATGATGCCCGATCCTCTGCCAACTAGCCCATCCCAATACATGTAAACACAGTGAGCCATCATCTGACTACAACATGGATTTCACTTGATGTGACCTTTAAAAAAGGGGGTGTATTGGATGTTATTATACGGATAAAAGCAGATTAATGTGGGCTGAGAATTTTACAAACATGAAATTTCACACATGACAACGAAATTAATCTATTAATGCAACAAATCATCCTAAAATTGCAAAAGTGTGCAATGCATACATGTGTTTGCATGGCCTCAGGCGTCTAATATTATCAGGAAAAGTCTAGATTGGGTAAGCCTAGCAAACTACACCAACATATATTAGATAACTGAGTAAAAGAATGATTTAATCCAGCTCTATAAGATAAATGGGGGAAACCGGGGCTTGTTGTCACAATTTTTACACCCTCATATAATTCTTCACTCCACTTCAACTTTATTATGTTCCAAAATGGGCAAATCGGTTTGCAGCAGGCACAGGCATTTAAAACACTGCCATACATGATAAAAGAAAATAATTAAAATAAAATACATTTACATAAAAAAAAAAAAAAAAAAATCAGGAGGTAAAAAGCATTACAGACGATTTAGAAGGGGGAAAAAAAGGCATATGTCAGTCATACCAGCATTTTTGTATGAGTGGAGTGCATAAAATGGAGAAACAAAGTGCAATGTTCCTCTTAAACATGTGACAACTAACTAGGCCTGGGCGATTTGGCAAAAAAAAAAGATCACAATATATTTTGTCATATTGTCGGACCTCGTTTACTATCACGATTTTTTTTTTAACCACCTGTTTTAAAGTATCTGAACTAAAAACAGAAGAAACTAGAGATTAGTTCAACATTGTATTGACATACGAATGAAATAACAAAACAAATTGAATAAGCTACACTTAGAAAAATGTAAAAAAATATTTTAACTTGAGTACAACAAATGTAGATAAATACTAAATAATACAGTGAATGAGTTTACAGTCCTGAGTGTGTTTGCAGGTATGCAAGACCCAAAATAAACAAATCGCCCCCTCAGAGCTAATGAAGACGCCTTTAAATGTAAATATTAGATGATGTAAACATAGGTGATATGATTGATTGCTGCTTTGGTCTGGTGGCTTCACCGCTAGTTGTGGCTAAACTGGGGGGACTGGACTTGAGAACCACTGAGTTAGCTTAAAATAGAACAATGACTGAGGTATTGTCTCTCCTCTAACAAGTCCACGTGTTTCACTGCTGGGATTTTTATCTGGAAGAAGCTTATTTTGAAATATATAAAGTTTTTTTTTTTTTTACTTTGGGTTGTACGAAATGGTTAATTGGTGCTCATCTCAGCTCACAATGTGCTCTTCACTTCTCAGACAAGACGTGGCCCCTGACCATATAAAGGAAGAAAACTAGTATTCCACTTTTTAGTTGCGCCCTCTGGTGGCAAAGATAATCACAATGTGACAACTTACCCATGTGACAACAAGCCCCGGTCTCCCCTACATGTAGGCATTAAACTTCTAATGCTGTTGTAAATAATGTTAACACGTGAAGAAAAACTAGACTCAGTATTATTTCAGATTTCAGTGGTTTAAAAGCAACTCAAATTATTTTTATTTTTCTGATCCCATCATAGCATCTGTCATCTAGGTTTATAATACTCTTTTTTTGTGATGGGAGCATAATTCAATTTTATTTGATTTGATGGGACGTGAAGGAGCACACATGTATCAGCAGGGATTCAGACTAATAATATTATGGTGAAATCTTGGCTCAGGTAAACATATCAAAACACATGAGAACTATTATGCAGCAACTTAACCTTAAAAGTGGTGCATCTTCATCTGCAAAGGTATGCCATTAATATGATTAGTAATTTCCCCTGCTCTCTCTTTTTGCTTGAGGTCCTACTGTCACCATGAAAGAACTATGATAAATAACAATTATTCTAAATGGATTCAAATTTCTCTGAAAGTGTCTAAATCTCCAGAGTAATTCAACAGAGTGTGAAAACAGGCACAGAACCAAAGTATCCCACACGGTTTCTCTAAATAATGGTCCTTACAGCTGCTGAAGTGAAGCGGGGTCAACAGTGTATGTTGGTCTCTGACTCATTCGCAGGCTCAGCCAAGGGTTTCATGTTTGTTTAAATCTGTGCTAACATGTATAAACATGACTTTTCTGTCAGCTCTCAATAATCCAATTGTTTTGCATTATGTTTAAACATGGTTTCCTCTAAAAAAAAAAAATTTATCCACTCTTGAATCAAAACGCACAGTCCAAAGATCTTCACATGGTATTTATTCAACAACACAGACAGAAAAATGAGGAAAAATAAAGGCTACAATAGCCAGAATTTTTCAACCCCACACTTCCAAAGAGTGTCTAACATTACATTACACATTTCACTTAGTACTTTTCTTTCTCTTTTACAGCGGAGTGGCCTAAGACTATTACCGGCCTGCCCAGTACGTCAGGCACCACAGCCAGTGTGATTGTGATCCGGGGAACCCACATGTATGTTGCTCATGTTGGGGATTCAGCAGTAGTGGTTGGAGTGCAGGAGAATGACTCTGATATTACGCTCCAGGCTCTTGAAGTAACACAAGACCATAAACCTGAACTTCCTAAAGAGAAAGAAAGGATTGAGCGACTTGGTGGCAGGTGAGTCAAGGAAATGGACCTCATAAGTAAAACTGTGTGAATGGAGGCATGTTTCAAGATTGAATCCAGCTACATGACTCTGTGATACTGCCACATATGTTCTTGTGATAGTTAGATATTTTCATGTATTTGTTCCTTTTAATACTTCTGAAGTTTTGGTCAAGCTGAAAACTCGCCATAGTGTTAAGTTGATTTATTTATTCCTCTGTCTGCAGCGTAATGAAGAAATCTGGAGTTAACCGTGTCGTGTGGAAGAGGCCCAGGCTGACTCATAATGGTCCTGTGAGGAGAAGCACAGTCATAGACCAGATCCCCTTCCTGGCTGTGGCCCGATCTCTTGGTAATGATAATAACCTGATAGTTTGGATGAGCGAACATACAAATGGCATTTAAGCAACACAAATTTTATCACGATACGGGGCTCGACATTTCACAACCATTTCACTCACATTTGCAACTAAAAAAAGGAGTGTGCAAATTGTAAAATGTATTTAGGGGCATGTGTGGCAAATAGCAGAGGCAATAATTGTTTTTTTCATGTAAACACCGCGGTGAAGATAGTTTTAGGTTGGAGATTCGACTGACATTCACTGCGGATCTACCAGTGTCTTCTCACTCTCCATTACCGGGAATGGCAAGAGCAGCGCATATAAATCTACTCAGCATCCTCACTGTCAGTGTCGGGTGTTGAATAAGGGACCATCAATAAATTACTTGTTGATGTTCTCAAAAAAGGCTGCTTTCCTTCAGTAGCTTCCATCTCATGTGACCAATATATCTAAAATTGAGTGCAAATCGCAGTACCAAGATTGGATAATAGACACACCTCTTCATTTCCCTAATTTGTCCTCAATACATTTTTTGTGTTCAATTTAAAAGGCAAATTTTGAACATTTTCTTCAATAGCTTCCATGTCATGTGACCAATTGATCTAAAATTGATTGCAAATAGTAGTACTTATGTCAACCAATAAGACACACATTATTTGATCAGTTTTCATTAAGTTCGTGTCAAGCCCTGCGATAACAAACATAGCATGATTTATTACATAACATTAAATGCATTTTTTGGTACAAGGATTTTGACACTGTGATTTATTTGTAGTGATTCTTTGAGTAGGAGGATGATAACCTTTGTTTTCTTTGATCTAATTCAAGAACATATCTCAGAGTATAAAAGCTGTACACCACCCTCAGTCAAAAAGTACTTTTTGTGCAGTCAGATCAGTGGGATGCATTTTTTTCCCACATTCTCACATTAGCCAATTTGATCACACTTGTTTTTGGGAAGTGGAAGTAAAGTTACAAAAATTATTGTCACCTTTTTCTGAGCATTTCCATGTTGCGTCACACTTCTAATCTATTAAAAAGGTGATCTATGGAGCTACGATTTCTACAGTGGAGAGTTTGTGGTGTCTCCAGAGCCTGATACCACTGTTATGACCCTCGACCCCAAACGGCATCGGTACATCATCCTCGGCAGTGATGGACTATGGAATATGATGCCCCCCAAGAATGCTGTCAACATGTGTTTTAGCCACGACAAAATGGTGGTGAGTATCCAAGCTCTTTGTCAGTGTTTCATAATCACATTAAAGCAGTTTGACCATCTATAAAAGAGTCTCCAGTGTTCGGCAGAAAAGCGTATTTAGCCTCGATGTTTTCATTTTGGTGAAAATTCCTGGAAGTTTTGGGTTTGACAGGATTTTAAAAAATTCAGACTGCTTAATTCTTGACTTTGATGCTTCTTTGCTTCTAGGGCCCAAAGGGCATGTCCTGCGCCCGTCGGCTGGGGTGCACAGCCCTGCTGTTCTGGAAAGAGCGCATGCTCCGTGCAGACAACACAACTGTTATTGTCCTGGCCCTGCAGGAACGCAATGGCCCTCCTATTCCTATGCACCGAGATGAGATTGTTGTTGACATGGCCACAGGAATTGACCATGTTCCGTATCCAGGAACTACTTATAACACATGTGAGGTCCCAAAGGTCAGTGCTACGTCTTTGTTGTGTCTTTTTTTACTTAATCATTGGATGAATCATATAAATCATAAAAGAAAACTGCAAATATTTTCCAAATGCAGAGTGGGTCAAATGTGGGAAAGGATCTCAGCACCACTCTGACAGTGGAAAAATATGCTTAACGTCTGTGTGTTTGTTTGTTGTTTGCTTTCCACTGTATTGTCCCTTTTTATATTCAGATTCATTTTTATTGTCATTGTGTTTAATACTTTCACCTGTAAAAGTATGAAGGCTTGTAGTCAACACGGCTTAACTCAAGGTCGTAGCAACAGTTACCATCAGTGGGCCTCAATGAATCACTCAATCTTTGTTTTCGGGGCCAACAGGCGGAGCATGAGGATGACATGTTTTATGAAGAAGATGAGATATATGGAGAAGAACATGAGGGATGGCCGTGCCTGGAGTGGTAGTGAGGTGACTGCTCAAATCTAAAACTGTGTCAGAGTGTCAGCTAATCGACCTGTCAGTGATTTAATGTTTTTATAAGCTGAAGAACTAGGCTCGCCTGCTGGAAAATGCAGCTTTCTGGTCATAAAAATGACTCCTCTTCCAGCTTGTAAGTCTTCTTTTAGCATTTGTTAGTTCCTTTGGTTTTGATATCGTACAGCATATTCATGGGGATGAAATTACTAGTATCATCAGTTCCACTTTAACTATATTTTATCCTTTTTCCAGCGGAGGGAGGCAGTCAGCTATCTGGCTAACTAAAAAGTATTTTCTTAAATACAAATCAACGATAAATCATGTCCAGATACAGAGATGAAGGTTTGGATTTTGTACTTGAACAGAATATATAAATTCCCCTTATGACAGTGTGCTGTAATTCATTTTCTTTTCAAACAAAAGAAGACATTTCATCCTTCTTTAACCCTGTTTTGCGTCAGCGAGACAAAGAGATGTCTTTGCTCTTATAAAAACTGAACATATATAAGACAGGAAAAAAAATCATCTACACTACAAATAACAACTTAAACATTGTTTCAGTTGAAATCCATCTTTATTCCTACTGCCTACATTCTGTATAACCTCCATTATCACTTGTATCATAGTCACTCATCTGTGTGTCTAGCTGACATTGATGAATGACAAGTTGTGTTTTATTTTTCCTCCCTGTATTCTTGAATAATAAGGAAAAAAAAAAGAGCTTTTATTTTTATAAATGGACAGTTTGATTCAAATAAGCTAGAAAACTAAAGTTTAGGCGTTATTTTAAAAGTGGACATTAATCTGTCATTTGTTTTCTTAAGCAGAGCGATGCAGTGACAGCTCCTTCTCCATTCAAAGACACTTCCACAGCTCTGGAGCAGGCATTTGGGCTGTATGAAGCAGCTTTCTGTGCCACCGCACAGCTCCTTCCTGATGTTGACTCTGTGAGGGCCACACTGCCCCCCTCGGACGGTTCTGTGAATGTTTTTGAAAAGCAAGACTCCACAACCCAGATGGACTGTGTATCATCATCTCCTCTTCCTCCTCCTCCTTTGAAAAGGTCCCGCCGCTCCCCGCACTCTCAGTCTGAACCCGGAGGTCCTCGCCGTCGTCTTGGCCGGCCCTCCAACAAAAGTGTCCCTCAGGAGACGCCTCACAGTGACGTACAAAGCGAACAATCGAGTCAAAGAAGCTCCTCTGAAGAACGCAGCATCCTACAGCACCGCAACTCTGCCTTGTGTGTGTGTGCCGAATCTTGAACTCAGAAATGTTTTCCTGCCCTGAGACTAAAAAGGATAAACTGCATTGGGTCAAATTTGCTTATGTGTCAGGTGTAACAGGCCTATTCCTAGATGTATACTTTTATACAGAGTCTGTTTTTGTAAATACCGGGGAAATTTGAAATTGTAAATGTGTTGCTGATTTAACCTTTTTTGTTTCTTCTCTTAATGCTGCCCCTGCTATAAATTTTAATCAGAAATTTTAAATTTTACATCTGCTCAATCTATTTTCATACTTAGAAGTATCTATAGTATATCCAAAAAGACCTATTTTAAAAGAAGATAGATCACCAAAATCTGAGAGAACTACGGTTGACACTGGCAACCATCTGGAAATAATATTTATCAAATAAATCAACTATTTTGGATTTCTTTTAATTGATACCTTAGACCAGTTGTTTGGACATTCAAGTTCAATAGTAATGACGCCCTCATAGTGATGATATTTTGGCTGAGAGATAATGGGGGAATAGATGACGAGCAATAGTCTGAGGTTATTATTATTATTATTATTACTAGAGGACTAATTTTAAGACACTATTACATACTTTCATGTCAATAATTGCTACCATAAGCTACTAAGTGTATCTCATGCATACTGTGTGAGGAGATGTTAAAGGGTCAGTTCACTGACAAAGCGTATTATTTTATTTACCAGAGGGGTATCTATTCATGTGGGTACTGTACATATGTTTGTTTCGGTGTGCTGACCCTGTGAGGAAACTTCACTAGAGAGTCATATTGATCCATTCCAAACACCTCCATGTGTGATTTGGTTTTTAACCGTTCTTTTTTCTTCATTATTATTATTATTTTGAAACCTCAGCCTTTCCAGATGTATGTTTTAAGTGGTACAAGTTGTTGGTTGATGATGAAAAAAAAATGAGATCAGTGTCTGTGCCTCAGTGGAAATTGGTCAAGGGGGCAGCTTAGATGTGTTCCTATAGATAACATCAATATAATTTTTAAGTGTTGATAAGGCACTAGCTCTATTTTAATAGGTCTTCCTCTTTGTTTTCATGAATTGTACTCGTGTTTGTGGTTTTCATCCATAACGTGTTTTAATCTGCACATAAAAGCACATTATGGTACATACATCCTATACAGAAAGTGCCCCATCCATGGTATAAAGTGATCAAAGTTCTAACTTGTGTTTATATGGCAGCTCGGTAACTGTTCTAGCTGATTTGTTTGCCTTCTTTTTACATAAGCGTGTCATGTTTGCCTTAGCACAAATGAGTCAGAGGTGCTTTTTTAACATGTTTTCATATTTGTGACTCAAGACAAGTGTGGATCTCTCAACGGTGTGTCATTCTGAGTGTGGCTGTGGCTCAGCTTTCGACCATTTATCACGCACCTTCAGTTTTACATTTGACCATCCACACTGCAGCATTACACGTTTCATGTCTCTCAATTCTACAACAAAGCAGTGTGTTTGTTTTGTACAGTACGTCAATATGCAATACAAGTTTGTACAGTACATTATTATGCAAAACTAAATGGATATTTCAGGAGTCTGGCATGCTCAGATCTACTTTGTATGTTGTGAAGTGTCCTGAGGTAATGGATGTTCATGAGCATGTGGTTTGTTTTTGACATTTACAATACTTGGCTCTGGCTTCATATCCACCGCAGCCAGTTTTCAAGACTAACTGTATAAGTTACATACTTTAAAAGTGACTGATTATATGATGTCTGTGTGTTGTAATAAAGTTCTCAATTTTTCAAATGGTGCTGTCAAATCCGTTGTGATGTCTACTTTTTTCAATATTTTAATCAAGAGCAGATCACAAACTTGCAATGCAGAGTACTGATGGCTTTTTTTTTTTTTTTTTTTTTTTCAGCCATTTATTTCAGTTCTTCAGCAATGACAAATACATATTATTGAACATGGGTTAGCTACATTCATTTCAGGGGAATCAAGACTTTGCAAAAAAGAGAAAAGAAAAGAGAAATTCATAGTCCTGCATACAAAAACACGTAAGTTATAATATAAATTATAATATGGGGATCATACATTCAGTACAGATCATAGAGATGACCTTAAGGCTTCGTAGAAAGTCTTATTTGTTAGTCCAGTATGTGTTTTAAAATATATCTTTATTTCATTTTTAAACTGGTGGATATTTGGTTTCTTTTTAGACCATTTACATTTATGTATATAAAATCTTCCATACAAAGTAAAAAGGTTTAACAAAAAAATATGACTTCGGTCCATGTTCTTTTTTTTCTATTGGTGCCCCAGCCTGTGTAGCATCCGCCTACAGCAGTGACACTCTCACCCAACTTTCCTTAAATATCTTGAACAAAACTCTATTTTATGATCTTCTTTCACTTGATTTGAACTCACAACTATTACAATGAAAGCTAGAACTCTTGACCACGACACTACACCACCTGGCAGTACAGTCACCATTAGTTTACATTTATTCCAAACCACAGCTCAAACCACAGTCTACCCAGAATCCTTTCACTGAGGGGCAGCAGTCTCCACCAAACACCACAGGGAAGCCTGACAGCTGGCAGCTTCAGGAGGTCCTTTCATTTCACCATTTGATAATGGAGCTTTAAAAGCACGGCTCAGACTAAGCTGTAGTTTCTTGCCTGTTTCACATAGAAAGCCTCTGTCCTTGATTTGAACCCAGATTTATTTTTATTCATTCAGAGGCAGCAGTTTTTACCACTGCACCACAGCTAAGCCTGGCTGTGCTTGCTTTGGAAGGTCTTTCTATTTTACAGATGATTATGGACATTTAAAAGCACAACGTAAACTTAAATGTGAAGTTGGCATGCCTGTTCTGGAAACCCCATCCGGGATTTAAACCCACAATCTTGTCATTAAGTACTGAGAGGAAGCAGGTTTCATTTATTCACCACAGGTAAGCCTGGCGAGACTTGCTTTGGTTGGTCTATTCACTTCACCATTTGATATCAATGAAAGTTTAAAAACACAGCTGGGACTTTGGCATTTCTTCCTGTCTCACACGGAAAGCCCCCATCATGGCTTTAAACCCAGGATGTTTTTATACAGTACACCACAGGTAAGCCTGGCTGTGCCTGCTCTGAAAACTATAATTTTAGTCACATGATATTCATGAGGCTAATGGAACATACAATCTTGAATCTGTCCTTCCTTTGTAGCTCTGATTCTGTATCAAGGTGAAAAAGACTCAAACCAACAGACAGAACTAAAAGTTAAACAGACTCAATAAAACAAGAGCACAGTACCACTCCTCAGTTTGGGATGAAATTACTCATACTGATGTGCCTTTGGACAAACAGTATCAGTGTTGGCATCAATATTCAGATTTTCATCACTTGATTATCAGTTGACTTTTCTTTTCGTTCCACATGAACCCTCTTTCTTCAAGTTTCTGGACATCAGGAACCCCAAAATACTGGTCTAGAGAGGGAAGGCGTTATTCTGTCTGATTACTGCGGCTTCCATTTTGCTGAAAAATGTACTTTTGGAATATCTTAATTACATTATAATCATCTTTAGTATAACTTGAGATTTGCATGTGTATCATCCAGTCACTTTTGAACAGGGTTTACTTGCAATTCAACTTTATTCCAGTAGATGGTAGTAATATAAAGTAATAGCATTGATTTAGTCTCAGCCATCCATCCAATATCAACGTTAGACTCTGTCTATGCTTTTTAGGAAAGCTCACATTTTTTGTATTTTGAATTTCACAGGTGAGGTCGGTGATCCAAAGAGGTACATGGGCTAAAGCAGCAGAAATAGGAACTTATATAAATCCAAATGGTTTGCTTTAAAAGGTTTGTTAGTGAATAAACGTTGCTTTTCTCGTTTGATAAATATGTTGAATAAATTTAAAGCCAACATGTAGAAGTTGAGAACTGCATCAAACCATGAAAAGTCATCTTTAGCTGGTCAACAATGTGTCATAAAGTTCCTCTATAAGACTGGTGGGTCTGGTCCATAAGTGTTAGAGGTTAACCTGATAACAAACTCGTGTGAAATAAACTCTCTTGTGAGAGAGTGACCTCATCCAAAATATTTCAGTCAAGACTAATTTCAAGATTTTCTACACAACTAAAATGAATGTTTCAGCTTAGGCCATTTTGGCAGGTGGAACAAACTGAACATTCTAATGACACAATCACTTTTTTTCCCCACTCGCATAACTTACAACTTTACAATGTACCGGAAAAGCAGCTTTTAGCCTTTCAAAGCCTGTCACACCGAAACCTGTAACAAAGCAAATTCAGCACAAGACAGTAGAACCATCAAAATGAAAACATAACAAAGAGCTGAAGAACTTTATTTCCTTTTTTCTGTTCTTTGATATTTGATCAGTGCAGCCTTCAAGTATCATACATAGAAACCTTAAAAGACTAGTTCTGCTGCTACATTTTTTAAAAAAAGCTGCTTTCATTTATCCTTAGAAAAATAAAATGTGAAATAAAAAAAATTAAAAAATAAAAGCAGTGTTGAGAGAAGTGTCCAATATAATCGTATAATGATGATAGCAATAGACATGTTAAAAATGGCCTTCAGCACATTTCCTATCAATATTGCACCAAAGAAATAAATGTAAATCCCAGTTTATGTTATATGTTTTATTTTAATATATTATATGATACTTTTAGGGTTCAGGGGTGTTGTCAAAATCTGGTAATGCCCCTGAACAGTTCCATTACAACTGAGTAACCAGTACCTGATAATGGATCAAGGTCATGAAATCCACAACAGGCAAGCAAGTAAGTAAGCAAGCAGACCTTCTCTTGAGTTTAGTACAGATTCTTTGCATTTTCTGTAAGCAGGGACCAGATTTGTCCGTTGTCCAGACTTTTTTTGTCGCTGGCATTGACTGGGGCATCTATGCTCAATCAAACTAATTAAAAGCATTTACCCCTGTTGTCTTTTTGATCACAACTTTCATTCTGTTATCATCATCAAAATTCTGTTTAAGTTTGGCAATTCTTTAAACCATAAGTTAAGTTGTTCATGAAAACTTGACATCCCCAGTGATCTTTTCTTTTGACACGCTGCTTCAGTGACATGTACTGCACTTTGGAAACACATTTCTTGTCCTTAAACATGGTCTGTTTCTCAGACATTACAGACATCAGATCCATGATAGCAATGTCTCAACCTGAATATTTTATTGACTGTCAGCCCAACATCTGCTGACCTGCCTAACATGCAACGTTTCCCTCTTACCGCAGACAGTCTGTCACTGTACATCAGCCACTGGAGCATCACAGTGTCACCCTCCGCTCTCTCCTTTCTCCCCCCACCTTGTATGAACATCATCACAGCAGACTGGGAGGGATTCAGACCACTATTTACCTTCAGCTTTGACACCCCAGTCCTCATGGCGCAAACAGTGAAAGTCTTTTTTGCAGTGGTCCACAGCTAAACGATTGATTTACATACAGTCCAGTCTGAGAAGTCTGGCTTGTCTTCACTCTCGATGAAACTTTATTTACAGAGATTGGATATTTCTGAAAAACTGGTTTATAACAATCCACTGAGCCAGGTACATGAAGTAACAATTTGGGGCTTTGTTTCATGTTATTACCTGATATTAAACAAATGTAGATTTGATTATGCTGAAGTTTAAAAGGTGAAATGTTTCCCGAATGAGTACTGGAAAATGAAGCCAATGCAGAATGGCCACTTCAGGCTAAAAGAGAGTCGATGTTCATAGACCCTAGATTTAAAAGTCACGCTTCATAGCAGAAATAAAGGTGTTTAAAACCAGGTGCAAAATGTTTTCTTTGTTTGCACTCCTTTTGAAATTACATTAAGGATTTAAATTAGAGATAGACCAATAATCACGCTGGTTAAAGGAGGTTTTACATCATCTGCATCATATCAGCATCAGCCCTCGTAAAACTAATATCACCTTCTTCAATTTGAAATGAAAAACAAATTTTCTCCATCCTAAATGAAAAAGAATCCATTTAAAATACATTACCAGCCAAGATAATTACCTAAATAAGATTTTTATGTGCATAAAATAATGGATTTCTTCATGACTTTCTTCTTCTTCTTTTTTCTTATTTAACCATCAATATTTACCTTGTCTTTGTTATTTCAGATTGTAGGACAGAAACTCAAAAGTCCCTTTGCGAAATATTTTACCAAGCTAAATATCGTTCCCTTTAAATCTGTGTGATAAAATATTCACCCAAGTTTTGAAAAAAATAATAAAATTTATAGTATTGTTTTATTTTGTCAGATGCAGAAAAAAAAGAAAGTAAAAAACAGCAACAATGTGATACCAACATTATATATCGAACCGCCTGTTCCCTCAGTATCGGCAAAAGGGATATCGGTCAACCACTAGTTTGAACCATGAAAAAGTAAGCGGCATTTCTACTTTGAATGACAGATAGATACAGCTAGCAGTCAACATTGCCACAGATAAGTCAAGTGACTAAAGTTGAACTCTTGAATATCAACTTTAATCCAAATATGGGCTCTTCTAGCCCTTACAAAAGAAGACAGTGATGGCTGTTGTTATGGTTTAACACCTTATTCTGTGTGTCCTTTCACCCTCTTTGTTTCCCCTGAAGGTGAAACCAATGATTACTAAACTAGATTTACCTGTTCGGAAGCATTTAAGTGGGGACTACTGGTTTCGACCTCCCAGTCAAGGTGTTAGTCTTTGTGTTTAATTAATCTAGTCTTTGATTAACCTCTGTTTAATACTTTGGTTATCTGCTTAAATATGTTACATGGACTTAAGCATTAAAGGTGTTTTCTGTGATTTTTTGTTGGGTCATGTACAGTTTTTGGTAATGTCACTGCAGTGACTACTTTTGTGTCCTGTAACTTGTGGTGAGCAACATTTTGGTGGTGGCAACTACACTCCATATTGTGAAATGCATCCAGAGTTTAACTGCTTAACTGTACAAAATCCAGTTGTGTGTTATGACTTTTGTGTGTCTCAGAAGATGTCTCTCCACAGATTAGCGTGCCTTTGAGTGGTGGCTGTGGCCTTAGCTTGATAGGTCAGCTTGTGTGGCTCAGTTTAGGATGCAATTCCATCTGTTTTGCATTCCCACCACCCTTTATTAAGTCTTTGGCATGCCTACATTTGCTAGGATGCATTAAATCAAAGAAACATTTGGGATCTTTTATGTGTTAAAACAATGCTCATCTAGTCAATCTAGCAGATGAACTTCAATAGAGCAGATGAGGGACGCTCTTTCTGTGCACCTGCAATAAAGTGGCCATAGAGTGTATGTGGCCTAGTCTGTAAACTTCTTCCCCAGCATTTTGACAGTATCTCTTTTACTCGTGTAAAAATACACTGTGTCCCATGAAATCTGTATCATTAAATACTCCGTTGTTCTTCTTGCACCATCACACTATCAGTATGGACATGAACAGTGGGAGCTCTGAGTATAAGCAAGCCACAGCTTTTGGTGGAGCCCGTCTCACTCGTTTCTTTCCATGTCTCCTGTCTCCTGCTGACAGTTTCAGCAGTGCCTCTACAGGCCTTTAATGGCTCACCCTCTGCCACTCTTGGGAGGCTCTGGAGTAAGTGCTATGAGGAGAGAGACTTCTCCAGATGATGGGAGATGACGTGACCTCCTTTTCTCCCCTTGCTCCGTCTTAGAAAAGACAAGCAACACTGCCATTGAGTCCTATGGATCTAATTTTTTTTTTTTGCATTAAACTCTAGCTAATGATTGTAAACAGACACTCCTTACTGTACTACCATTACCTTTCTGGTAAAATTGCCCTTGCCCTTGCATTGTTTTAGGCATTGAATCATAACGTTTCTCGTAATACTTTTTGACGGATACTGATGAATAGGAGGGTTCCCTCTCCGTATTGTAGACGAAGATTACATGAGGAATAACAGGGCACTACACCAAGGTACCCTTTAAACAATGCTCTTATTAAAATGATTGGCACCCATACCCCCATACAGTCATAACTTCACCTTGGTTGCCACCTGGTTTGTTTACTGAGTCAAACTCTCACTGAACAACCTCATCTCTGCCCCTGAGATCTCAGGCCACATCTTGGTTGATTATTGGATTACTCTGCACATAAGGGTAAATCAATAAGCACACTCATCACACTCACTAACTGCTGCCTCCTATTGTATTACCATCCAATGCAGAATGTGAACTTAGTCAATGAGAGTGTTACTGCCTTCCGCCTGTATACGGATTTGAAGCCAAAAAGCTCTCGGTAATTCCGGGTTTTTCTCCACTTCCTTGAAACCAGAGCTGCGCAGTGGCGATGCACGCATTCGGCTGCGCAGTCGCCGAGAGTCCCTGTGATGACGCTCGGCTCAAACAGCGCATTCCCCCGGGTGAGCTACGCAATCCCTAAATGCCCATAGGCTGTACCAGGTGTCAATCATAGAAAACATGAACCCCCTAATAACTTTTAAAAACGGAGCTGTACAGAAAAAAAAGGACTTGGGCACAAACCAGTCTTACAATATCTACATGTCAACATCACAAGCAGGGGGGAGAAAAATGTATGTTCTGTGTAATAAATTTCTAAAGTTTGTCCACAGCCCCATAAACTTTGCTGGCGGAGGCGGGATTTATGACCTGTACTGCAGCCCACCATCAGAGTGTACTGTTCTCGTAGTGGCTCACCCAGCGAGGAGGCAGACTCTGTCCATTCTTAATACAGTTTATGCGTCCAACTAGCAGGCCGTGGCTAAAAAATCGATCCCAATTCCTAACTAAAAAAACGTAATTACATTTGTAATTACAATTTGAGCATACTAAAATTAAAATCATTTTACATATACCATTGATACCATTTACACACGTATTGGCATTAAACTTGTTGATATTTTATCATTAAATCTCGGTGAGTGCTTGCCTTGTGGCCATAGAAGCGAACGGCGTCCGACGTGTCCGAGTTCCATAACCCGGAAGTGGGGTCCGCCGGGCTGTACAGCGTATGCCTATGGGAGTGTCTCCACTCTGTTTAATCCACTGCTCTGGCGCTACTTTACGCTATTTACCGACGGATCAGTAAGTACTCCGGTTTGACTTAAGATGGCAGCAGGTAAATGGGTGTACGTCGTGTGTGTGGCGTGTAGTTGTCGAGTGTGTACCCTCAAACGCCAACAGCGGGGAGAAAAGACTCCAGATAAATAGGGAATCGGGTGGCTGGGGCGCAGGACTGCGGGATATGGGTGCGGGGAAATAGTTAACAGTTTGACGGAGCATGGCTCCGCCGGGAGCGAGTGCGCTCCATGTGCACTCTTGGCACCGGCACTCTCGCGAGAGAGACATTCGCGCATAGACTGTATGCACCCGCGCCAGTCGCGGAATGACGGCGCTTAACGGTGCAGCGTCACAGTTAGTAATTTTGTTCCATCTGTCCATTTACGGCTTTTACTGTTGAATACTATTGATGTTTCAGGACAGGTCCAGGGTTTGACACTACACAATACAAAAAATCACAACAGCCACTCAGTAAATAACAAAGCATGTTTTGTTCCTACTACTTAGTCCATTTTGAGCTACTAAAAAGCATGTTGATGCAACATGATAGCCTCCAGAGCAAGGACCTGTTGTTTCTTTGACATAAAAGACTTTTTTCGAAGTTATCAGCAATGAGATGATTATAAAACATGCTTTATACTAGTTCAAACATGGAAATATAAAGCTAAATTCTGAACAATGTACATTTAAGGGACATGTTTAATACTATAACTCACCATCATATTTAGGTCATACCACCTTGCATCATATGAACTTTATGTGAGAGATCACTTAATGCCAATACTACTGTATCATTCCAATACAGGTCAGAAACTATGATTTCTTTATCATGACTACTCTGGGTTTCATCTTTTAAGTGTCTTGAGATCTGTTTGGTGACTTCATAGGGGACATTTCCAAGAGTATTCTCAGGATTGTTTCTTGAGTATTCTCAGGATTGTTTCCTGAGAATACTTCCCAGAAAGTGCATGAATGATTTTAAACGCACAATGAACAAGAAGGCCCAGAAGTTGCGTGCTTGGCAGATATGTTTCTTTTGTAACTGTGTTTAAACTGAGATCAATCTGATAAAATGGGCTTAAACCAGCTTTGGTTCCTTTAATACCAGTTAAATGTCCCAGTCTCTATAATAGGATGTGATGGACAATGGTGTCAAATGTAGCACCGAGAGGTGTTTTAGGACAGAGAGAAGCCTTTAGTCCATAGCAATTAGGAGTAATTAGGAGTGGATTTGTAACTTTTGACATTCTTGTGCTTGAACTAAAATCTGCTCCATCTAAAGTGGGATTTAAATAGTCTCTCTGTGTCATATAAGGTCTTTTCAGGGAGTTTGTAAATCATCTTTGAAGCCATTTGTTTAGCATCACCTTGGCAGCCGTTGTTTGAATGAGGACATGGTGCTTCAAATCTCATCATTCCATCAGGTTTGACAGGTTTAGAGAAAACTAGATTAAAACATTGCCTTGTGCAAAGTGACTTTAACAGAATTGCTAATGCAGGCATAAATGTAGTGTCTGTGCAGGCCAACAGGGAGCATTTTGTTTCACTTTTTAGTTTGCAGCCCCACTATAGTCACAAAAGAAAGGAAAGTTTAAAATAAGAAATGCTGCTTTGTCACAATGGAATCAAACAGCATTTTCTAGGATGGTCAGACTTAAAATATAGCTCGTTCGGGGTTTTGCGTTGGGACCTTTTTAAATAAATGAGGTTCATATGATGCTCTCAAGCACCTTATTCATACTTAAAATGTCTTCTTTATTATTTCTACCCTCTTAACTGTTTTTCTGGATCCATCTCTTTTTAGATAAATCCAGAATATCAAATCCTTTGTAAGTTCACCTCTTGTCAGATGTACCATGTTGCCATCCTCCTTTGTGTGTCCTCTCAAATAGGCCCCAGACTTGCCTGCTGACGTGCCATCGCTCTCCTTGCCAGGTAACCCCTTGCCAGGTATTACCTCAGATAACCATGATAGCAACAGTAGTCTCTGCACGGCTTCACTGATTGGTACTTTTAAGAGCAGGGATGGACCTCCTATTTTGGCTCATAACGCAGCAGATTTCTGGGGATAAAAAGTAAGTGTTTTGTTTGTTCTGAGGCATCTACATGTAAAGTGAATCTGTAAGAAGCAATGGGGGTCAATCTAGATTTGTAATTAACGTAACAAGTTAATTGTGCAGGTGATCCAGAGGTAATACTTCCACTTAGTCAGTCCATAGGCTCTAAATCGATCTAGTAATAAATGCCAATAAGTCTTGCTCTAAACATTAGTAACCGTGTTAGTTCACTTTGGGAATCACATAGTCAAAATCAAGTCACTATGCATGGAGGTGGTTTGTGATGAAACAAAAGCAAAACACATATGAACTCAGGTGGCTTCTTCTGAGGCACTCAGGTGTACTCCGTCTTCCAGGGTGAGTAAACTGTGAGAAGAAACCAATTGCAGGCTGATGACTAAATCCATTTATTTCCGAGCCAGGTGCCCCAGAATCACTACTAATGCCCGCATTACATTATGTCCGGGCGGACTTTGGTTGAACTCATAGGGATGGATTACCTAAGTGATGGTGAGTACTTTTTGACAAACCTTGATCTGTTAAATCTATTATTTTAAATATAAACTGTGAGATCAAATAAGTTCAGTTGACTACACTCCCGCCTCTAATGGTGTAAATTACAAATGACTTCATTTATTCAGAGTAAGCTGCTCTACTGGACTTCCTCAAACTGTACGGCCCTTCAAAGAGAAAGGCCTCAGTGATAGGATTTTAATGTGCTTTCTGTGTCGAGGAGAAAATTTTGCATTACTCTCAAACAATTCAAGAGAATAATTGCGACAATCAACGCCGCATAGATGGCAGTCGAGATTGTTTGTTCTCATTTAGGAACTGGATTTAGAGGTTTGTTCAGGTTAAGATTCTTAGCCGCTTTAAACCCTGCGGTTGTTTTCCTTAAAAAGTCACCTCACACACGCGGAGCAGCTTCCAGGCAGATTGACATGTGCAGTTAATTCATCCAACCCACGATAGGTCTCTATTTCTGTTCTTCCTTTTCAAAAAAGCCAAGAATCTAGGACATTTCCAGCAGAATAAAAAAGCCCAATACTGAGGCCTTTTTCTATAAGTTTTTATGCAAGCCATATGGTCAAGGCGTCAAAGCTGAGAAGATTTCAGTGGCAGTATGTGAAACAATAACACAGCTGACAGGGTGACCGGCTCAGAAGTTCATGTTGTGTGAGGAAAATACTCATCTTTGCAAAGCAGTTTGTCCTCATATGAAACCTTGGAAACGACTGTTCACTCCTTAACTAATTCGTCCTTGTGAGCCATCATTCCTTTCAGAAGCCCATCTGACCTCCTGTTGCTCATAAGGCTCTTACTCTGATCAAACCTCTGAAGCCTGGATTATAACGCCATAGAGGGTCATCACTGTAAACCGAGGTGAAAAGTGTTAACCCAGCTGACACCTAACCTAATGCTCACTGCATTTTCTAAAAAGGTTTATTAGTAATCCTATTGGCCTAATTATATAGTGTGAAGACCTTAACCCTGTATATGAGTCAAGTGTTTTACATTGCAAAGAAAAAGTGTGTATAAAGATAAAGTTGTGAAAAATGCTTAAATTTGAAAAAATGATCTGAACTGCGCTTTACATTGAGAGTTTCTAAGTAAAATTTAAGCTTTTTGTCTGCAATGTTGTCAGTCTGACAGTATACCTTATATTAAACTACTTAAGGACCACAAACTACTTTAGCCTGACAAATAATCAACAATTAAAAATTTGTAAGAGCATTTTATTGGCACTATTCAGGATATGACAGCTGACACCAATTTGTCATTTCGGATTGTACCAGCTGGGAAATCTGTGTAACGTTTGAAGTTACTTAAGGTTCAAAGTGAGGCTGTGATATTTTTTGTGGTGAAGTGGGTTCTGTTCTGTCCAGATAATTGAAGACTAAATGATGTTTGTAGCTATGCCTTTTTTTGTACAAAGGATACAATCATATGATGAACTAGCATTTTTAACATCAATAAAGTTAAAAAAAAAGTAGTAATTAAAAAAAAGTTAAAGTAGGAACATTTGTAAAACATTCATCAGTAAAAGAAAATGTTATTTTAAACACTATTACTATATTTTTCTCTAATTTCATACTGTTTGAAAAGCTTCTTCAAATTTTATTCCCTGCAGATAAGATGTTAAAAAAAACCAACAGCCCCTATTTTGGGTATGCAACACAAAAAGGGAGCATCATAAACCAATTTCTATTATTTTGACTTAAATAACACTGAAATCAAGGCAGATGACCATAAAATTACAACATCAGATTACCTATTAAGACTCAGTTTTTGCACATTACAGAGAGGGACATCACCCATCCTTTCTAATACAGAGAAATAAAAATAAATAAAAACTACAGATCATTACTGTTAAACGTTTTAGAAAACAAACAGTTCCGTCTCATTGTTAGATGTTAGTAGATGATACCATTTGTGAATAAAAAAATGTTGCAAAATATGAATGAGATATTTGAAAATTGGGAAAAAATACAGCAGTTGCTAGTGATTCCTTTTACTCATACCACCTCTTTCAACAGTTCATACAAAGATAAAACTGATTTTCATTTTAAACATCTATTAAAAAGACTACTGTGTCACATAAACAACAAATCTCTGTATTTCTCATCTGCATCACAGTGGAGTCAGGCCGACATTGCTGTCATCTTCTTTACCCATTTATTCAGTGTAATAAAAGTGTGTTAGTTTGCAGTAATTTACCTTAAATGCTGTTGTAAATCACCAGGAGAAACCATAACATGGAGAGGATAGGAAAGGGTACTTAACATAAATTAAAATATTCTGGTGCCCGAGAAGTTTGTTTCAGAGGTGATATTAGAAGTCTGTTGTTATGGGGATGTTTCTGACATAGACGGCAAAAGACTTTTTGGTGTGGAAGTATCTTTCTCCAAAATATGAATTCAAAAAATAATGACCATGGTTGCTAAAGCAAAGTCAAATTTCTTTTCTAGATTTTGTAAAATAGTGAAAAATGCCCACACACCCGTCATGTAATAAAAATATCACCACAAAGGAACTCATTTAATGAGACATAAAATATCTGATCTCCCTTTCTGAAGCTGTATGTCATCATTATGTTCATACTAAATCTGTGTATGTCTACAAACACACAGATGCTCAAGGATTCAAAAGTAAGAGGGATGAACTGAAAGGAAACATTTGACTCCTCTCATCTCTAATCCCCTGCTGGCGGTGGAGGCAGCACTCAAGTCAGTGAATTTGTATTTCCACAATGTGTCGTCTTTTCAGTTTGGATTAAGGTGAGAGTAGCGGTAGGAGGACATGCTGGGGCCTGGGAGCCGTCAAACATCTCCTGTGTCATCGCCTAGATGTCTGCTGTTTTTAACACCAGCACTTTCACACACCCAACACAACTCTCTGTATGGGTAAATAGACTGTAGCTGTAAGCCGTCACAGAACACACTAAAAACCCACAATAACTTATTCCAACATTTAGAGATTATAAATTGATGACAACGACGCACTTTTCATGGGAGAGGACAAGAAATAGGTGGCAGGGTGCATTCTAACACTGGTGTAGGACAGGAGAGAAATGAGGTATAGCTTTCAAGCTTTCTTTATGTTAGCTGACTACACTATACTGTCGGCAAAAAACACGTTTTCCTTGCGGGTCATGATTTACCACTAAACCACTGGGGAAGGTTTTCCTGAACACAGGCTCCTACAAACCTAAACAGGACCACCAGTCTAACTATAGACCTCATTGTGTCTAGTGATGGGAAGAACAGTTCTTTTGATTGTACTGAATCTTTAGAATTCGTTCATTAAAACGATTCGTTCAAAAGATTTGTTCACTGAATTAGTCAGTGCCAAGGAGCCCTGTCCTGCCAGGTGCAGTACACGAGTGAATGAGCCCCTCCCCTACCCCGCTGCTGAACTCACAGCATCGTTTACTGGATGACACATGTCGTTCATTCGCCAAGTTGCAAAGGAAGAATCACTCCCCTGCCCTGAAAAACTCAACACTCTGTTTGCCACTGACATTCGCATCGCATTGCAACGCGAGTGAAACAACATAGAGTGACTGATACATGTCTTTCATTCACTGTGAGCAAATCACGAGACTCCGCCCATCCGCTTGCTTGCTTGCAGGCTGTGCGTTGATTACCTCGTCAAAACGTCAAAGTTGGCATTCTAGTTTAACTGGTTTAGGTTGCCTCCTTTTCCTGCGCCCTCTCTGACCCATCTTCACCCATGCTTGTACTTTTGTACTGTGTCAAAGCTGTTGTCACTGATGCCTGCTCAGTTCCAAAACCCGAGTGGTCTTTGCTGCTGCTCTTCCTGACTTGACTTTTCACAAATACACGTAAAAGAGAGGGAGGATGTGCTCTCCCCGCCTCAGGCTCTGGCATCCCATTTGTGCATTTGGAAGGCAGGCAGCGAGCCATACCGCCAAATGTAATTTACTGCATGCAAATAAATAATCCTCTTTGACAGTAGTCCTGAATAAATGTAAATATACAGACAGGCCAAGACAGGATATTGGCTTACATGTTTTGGATTATGTCACCCCAGCCCAAGATGCCCAGGAGGGTCAGTTACCCTATGTGACACCAGGTCAATGACTCATTAGATTAAAACATCCAATGGCGTGCTTAAAACGAACCGAGACTTCTACTGCTGTACTTATTTTTGTAATATCTATTGTCTTGCTTTTGAAAGGGACCTTGATGAAATCCATGTGTCATTTTCCTTGTAAACAATTTTCAAACTTCGATCAAACTGATAAGAGATTGAAAAACATACCAGCCTGCACAGGGCAGTCAAGGCAACTGCAATAATGTGGTAATTGACAAACGTGACACAAGTTTAATCATTTCGGCCAAAACCTTGAACCCTTAATGAAATTCTTTGGTAGAGTAAGTCCAGAGCCAGACTTGGATCGTGACTTTGGAGCTTGATGTTAATCAACTAAGGGTTCCCGAGAAGGCTTTAGGTCAGGATTTAAGTCAAATCCCATGCTGGGACCCCAGGAAATATAGGTGTCAGTAACTGGAAAACTGAAGTGATAGGTGACAGTGACCTGGGAATGGCATTAGCGTTGATCTCAACGAACCAAAAAGGCGGAGGAGGCACAACATGTTTCTGATTTTGTGGCTCATTTTGAATCTAAATATTTCATTATAAATAATAAGAAAGCATTTGCTTGTTTTTGAGTTGTTTTGCAGTATGGGGAAGAGAAATTGTCTAAAAGATATAAATGCATCAATACAACACTTCCACCCTAACTTAACCCTGTTGCCCTTACCCAAGACACTCGGCAAAGAAATAATCAGTCCTCTTCTTTTCAGACGAAGACCTCAAATGACTTTTGGGCAACAACTCAGGTCTCAGGTCCTCCCAGTTTACTGAATTGAGAGTCACTACACAGATATACAGTACAGGCCAAAAGTTTGGACACACCTTCTCATTCAATGTCTTTTCTTTTTTTTTATATGACTATTTACATTGTAGATTATTACTGAAGGCATTAAAACTATGAATGAACACATGTAGAATTTTGGACTTATAAAAAAGTGTGAAATAACCGAAAACATGTTTTATATTCTAGTTTCTTTAAAATAGCCACTCTTTCCTCTTGATGACAGAATTACCTTGTCAGGGTTACTTCAGGCACTCCTGTGAAGTAAAAACCATTTCAGGTGACTACCTCATGAAGCTCATTGAGAGAACAGCTAAAGTTTGCAGCGCTATCAAAAAAGCAAAGGGTGGCTACTTTGAGAAATCTAAAATATAAAACATGTTTTCAGTTATTTCACACTTTTTTCTTAAGCACATGATTCCACATGTGTTCATTCATAGTTTTGAGAATCTACAATTTAAATAGTAATGAAAACAAAGAAAATGCATTGAGTGAAAAGGTGTGTCCAAACTTTTGGCCTGTACTATAGATCATTGTAACGCTCCTGTGCTCTAACTTCATGCTAAATCAAGGATTTTCCTTTACTCAACTCTCTCCGACCCAAAATGAAACCACAAGGCTCTTACTGCTCTCATTGAGGTAGATCAGAAGAAGCAGCACCAGTTCTTTGACATCTTTGGGGCAGTTGTTCAGCTCTCCCCTTGCCATTTTCAGCTTTGTTGGTGACTGTAGGAACTTTTTGTTCCTACAAAAAGTAGGAACATCACACAAACAGTATTGATGTAATTCAGAAGCTGTTTTCCCTTCAGATCAACATTTCTTGAGAAACTTCCTATGAGACTGATTCTGGTAAGTTAATGAAAGTAGACTGTCGTCCTAAGTTCATGGAACCAAAATGGCCACTCCACCTGGAGGCATTTCAGATTTTTTCCCTGGTTGACTTGTTTACACTGTGTGTAGAAAGTTAACCTCATTAGACAGACATTTCACTTCCTGCCGATTTACATGACATTGATGTGACATCCTCTTCAGCTGCTCCTTCTCCTCCTGAATCTTGAAGGTCTCTCCAAGGGGCACCCATATGTGTCCTGGATCTCTGCTCTGTGTTCTGGAGGAAGCTCTTCAATATCAGAGTCTTCAGAGTGACACTTTCGTAGTCTTATCATTGGAGTTGTAGAGCGACTGGCATTCTCAATCCTGTTTTGCATTTGCTTGGCTATAGGGAATGATACACTTGTTCAATGACATCCCCATCTTGCAGAGATTTGGGATATTTTGCCACTATCTTCTGAGCAACAAAATACGAATGTTTCTGCATTATCTCATGGACCACAAGTCAGCCTGAACAGCCGTCCTTGCGCCCTGCACCTCACTTACTGCCAAACGTGTGTGCCACTGAAGTAGCAAAATGCAGTCAGACATGCCCTAATTTACTTTGCTCATGTGTCTATAATTTACAAGGCAGTTAATGACAAACGCATTTGATAAAATTTTTAATATGCATTATAAATCATAATAACCCAGTCATCAATCAGTGAAACTACTGGGAAGTCAACAGATACAGGTTAGACTAGTTTCATCAGCAAGGAGCCGCTTGGACTTACCGGCATCATCACCTATTGGTGGAAAGACATTAGCTGTTCCTCCTCCTTCTCCTCAGGTGATGAGGTTCAAAGACTCCAACATACCCTTCAGCTCTAACTGGTGTACCTTGGAAGCCATCCAGACTGGATAGTACCTCAACAGTTGTGTTGAACAGAGCTTGGCGGAAATGGCACAGTACATCTCTGGGGTTGAACTGCGGTTCGTGGAGGACCTCTTCACCTCCTCTTGGTGGGATTGAACCAAGTCCAATGGGATCATCCATCATTAGTCAGATGGTACGTCAGCATTCGTTCTCACACCACCAGACCCAGGAAGAGCTTCATCCTGAGGACCATGAGACAGTTGAACTTGTAGACACTCAAGCTCATTACCATTCAACTTCACTTGGACTTCACTAGCATTTATCTCAGTATCACTGTATAGTGCATAAATACTAAACCCCCTTCAGTTATATGTTTTCATTTAGCTGGTTAAGATTTAAAAGTTATATAAAAAAAAACAGTAAGGGATATTAAATGGTTAACAGACTCCCAAAAATGTGTTTGTCTTCCTTGTATTGCTACTTTTGTTGTAGTTATGTTTTGTTTTGGAATTTTATAGCCCAATCATTGTGCATATTACTTCAAAAAAACTTTGAGATAGAGACTTTGTTAGTTTCAATAAGTAGTAAAATATGTCTAGGGCTCATATGTTGGGCATTTCTGTTGATTTCTAGTGTTTTCAGCTTAAACTGTTTTTCTTATTTTGCTACAGTCTTTTAGTTTTTTAAATGGTGCAACCAATTGCTTTCCAGGATTAACTCACCTTAAACAAATCAACAGAGGCATCTAGCCAATCTCTAAGCAACTTCTGAACTACTAACATCGTTACTCTGCAGACAGATTGCGCTCACTCACACACATACACAGACATGTACCGAGATGCCGTTTGGTTTTGCCATCTGCAAACACTGGACAGAAATAAAAATAGAAAGTAGTGACCCCAGACAGCATCACTTCTAACTTTGGGTTACTCAACAAAAGCGGCAATAAAGTTAATGGCTCTGATGAAAGACGTGACTTTTCCGAGAACAGGGCTCAGAAGCTGTTTACACCTGGATTTATCTCATCTGGTTATCCAATCCCAATCAGACAGCCTTAAAATGGAAGTTGGCATTAGAATGTGTCTCTAATGACACTTCTGATCATATCACTGTCCTGTTCCATGTGAATAACTGTAAACCAGCATCATTTTGTACAAAAAAAAAAACCTGGATGAAAAATATAATTACTCAGGTGATTTGCAGTCGACACATACGTAGGAGTGGTAGCTGAATGAGCTGCACATCTGCCACAGATGCAGCAGTAGACTCAACAGTTGGTTTGGGCAACATGTCTTCCCTCAACATACCTTGCGAACAAGGTCATTTGGTCCTCCCAGGCATACAAATTAAGAAGCTGGTAGTGATTTGAAATCAGACTCTGGATGTTTTGATGGAGTGGCTCCTTCTTGGTCTGCTGAGCTAACATGAGCTGTACCTTGGCCACAGGCGTTTCCAGTGCTGGGCTCTCAGGCAACTAGCTTAGTAGAAGCATGTTGTTTGGTTAGGTACTTTGTGAGATTAGAATTACTGTTCTTGGCTATGGACAAAGTTTCCCTTGTTGTACATGCGCTACAACTCACCTCTATTTTCTTGTCTTGAACCTCAAGAAGAAGAGGGGGGGTCTGGTATTTCTAAGCTCATGTCTAAATGACCAATGGCCACTGTGTATGTCAACTGCGCGATACATTAATTTCCCCAGTATGGCGTTATGCTGTTGTAGGCGTTACCTTGCCATCTCGCTGTACAATCAGTCTTCTGAAGTTGTCAACTACTTGATGTAAGGTTACAAGTAACAAGCCCTTTCAAATTTCTGTAACTGTAACAGCATTATTGAATTTAAAAGTGAACTACATACATGTACCGAAAATAATATTGGAATGCAAGGTATAGGTACATTAAGAAAAAAAAGCATACTCATGTTCATCGTATTACGTCGACTGTGCTTTGAGATCTGAAGATTTGTAACCTTACAGTAATGTTGGCAGTAAAACTGCTTTTATTACTGTGATGACTTACTTTTGCATTAACCCTTGCTTCACGTGTGCCAAACTGTAGGGGATGATCCGTACGGATAACCAATTGACTTTAATCTGTTACAACACCAGTCAGGATATAGACGTCTTATGCCTCTGACATCTGTTTCTGTCTCCGTCTTTCTCTCTGTTTACCTGTCTGTGGGCCTGATCTACTGAAGGTTAGCGTGTATAAAAACACGTGCAAACTTGACAGTGCTCACAAAGCTGATCTACTAACTGGGTGCACCGAGGATTGCATCTGTCAAATGATCAAAATACCGCACAGAATCCATTTAGCGTGTTTGCCTTCATGAAGATGCCGGATGAATGCAGATTATCAGAATTTGCAAAGTAACGTTGGAAAGGCAGGTGCAAAGTGGTATAGTGTTACGCACAAATGGCTGCAGTCATTGTGGTGAGAAGGAGGCATGGGTGCAATGACAAAACTCATTGCAACACTAAATTTTCTTGCATCTGATTCATTCCAGTGCACCATCACAGTTAGTACCAGCCTCTCCCAGAGTAGTTTTTCTGGTGTGCTGTCCCAAGTGTTGAATGCCATATCACACAGGATGGGAAAGTAAATCCAGTTCCCACACACTTGGGACGCAGTAAATGACATCAAACATGGCTTTTATGCAGTTGCTGGCTTCCCCAAAATGATAGGTGCAACTCCATGGCTTCAAATTTCATTTTGCATGAATGGCCACTCTGCTCTCCCAAACTCTCCAAGGTGACAGCCAGTAGCGCAACTAAAATCCGCATTTAAAAAGGGCGGTCTGCACCGCTTTTGCACTCATTAATTGCGCATGCAACCATAGTAGATCAACCGCAACATGCCAACTAATAGCATGTGCAATTTTTTAGTTTGCACACCTGTTTTAGTGCTTGTTATTTGGAATCTTGGTAAATCAGCCCCTGTATATCTCTCTATTTGCTGTAGGGCTACATTCTTGATTTTACAGGGATACCTCCTCTTAAAAATGTGTGTTCATTTGGATATAAAGCTGGGAACTGGAATGCAGTAACTTGAGATGTATTTAAGATACATTATAGCGTGGATCAAACATAAAAAAAGCTTGAAATTTTCTGACATCATTAAGATGGGGTGGACTTCTGAATATAAATGGCCAATCTTTCCCTCCTACTTTCGCCAGGGTTTTCCAGCCAGCTCCTTAGTAAAATTATGGCTCTAAAGTTGGGATGTGTTTGAATGCAGCAGGGAAATCTCTGTTAAATTCATGGTTGGGTAATAAAGTCATTCAGGCTAGACAGAGTTTCACTGCTCTCTTAAAATTCACCTCAGTTTAAAGTATTTTGTTCCCCACTGGTGTTTGCCTTCTGAAAATGTCCTTTAACATGTTGTGATTATATTACCAAAATTAAAGACGCCACAACAAAAGGCTTCTCCTCAATTTGCTCGCTATTGGGCTACCCCTTTCGCTCTGAAGCAGTGAGAGTACCTGCAGAAATGTATTCCTGCTGAAAGGTGAATGTGTCACAGGTGAATTGGTGAAAATATCTAGGAAACAGAATGAATACACAGAGAGACTGAGAGAGAGAAAGTGAGAGACAGGTTTAAAAGACAGTTCAGTATGGATTCTGGGCAACAAACCAGCATCACAGATGTGTCAAATTGCATCTTTGTAAGGTCACTGCATGAAAAGGACAGGTGAGCGCTTCAAAGTTACACACAGTTGGTAGATACATGAAAGTGTGATCCTTGAAACAGGTGGTGTCTCTGTGAGTATATATGTCAATCCCATTCTTAGCCTCTCTCTCACACACGAGCACACTCAAGTATCGGCATAGGGAGCAGCAGATGCTGCTGCTGTGGAGCAATGGTCGAGTTTGGTAGTTAAGTGTTTTTACTCACCCTCAAGGATGGATGAATATACCTTTTAAGTCTTTTGCAGACTGTGTCATGCTCTGCTGCCCACAACGTATGATAGCAGCAGAGGTTTTAACAGATTTATTTCCAGCCCTACCATACTTTCATTCTTAAGATGATGCTGAGGCAAGGCTGTATTGGCAACATTGCTCAGTTTAACCAGGATAAGATGCTGGAAAAGATAATACAAGTTTTTAACAGTTGTTCCTCTGTGACATGTAGTGACTATTATAATGCCCTCTTGTCCTCTCAGGCAGGCTACCCTCCACCACTGACAGATGCTGTGGTGCATGAAGACAGGCTTCTTTGGTTGTGAAAGATCTTTCCTGGTTCAGACAAAATGCACAGCAGAGAAGTAAACCTTTAGAGCCTTAAAGAAGATTCAAGGGGTTCCTAAGGACTCAAAGATCAAGCTGCAAAAAAAAAGGTAAAACTGAGTTGAGATATGTAAAAAAAAAAAAAAAAAAAAAACAGCTCTAAAACCTTCTGCTGGCTGGCCCTATCTCTCTGATGGGATTTGGGACACTTTTGGATTCCAGGAAATGCACAGGAGCAGCAGGCTAAGAAAGTAAAGGAGTAAATAATTGAAAGGGAAATGTAACACGGGAGAGCAAGGGAGAGCTGGAGCTTCCCACAGGATAAAGGTCTAAACCTTTGGTACAAATCTCTAGTCAGACATGATGACCAGTTTTATTATTATCAAAATGATTAACACTAGCTTTTAGAAACAGAGGCCCACAGTACAGGAGCAAAATTCAAATTGAAACGTCTATATAGGAAGGAAATGCATATTCCTGTAAAGTTGTCTTTTTAATCATTGAGGCTTTTTGCCACAATGATTTTCATCCATCATGCCATTAACTTGAACATTTAACTTTTACCCCCAATTTTTTTTCCCAGCATTACTGTATGGATATTAAAACAGCTACAATCAACTTTTACACAAGATGGTAAAACACTAAAACTGTCTACCGGATTCATGTAGGAAAAAACACAGCTGGCACAGAGAGCATAAGCAGACAGAAGGCAATTCACAATCAGTGGTAATCAGTGCTGTCATTTTAGCAAATTAAAAACTCAACAAGCCTTTTCCACATTTTTGAAACTGTAAAACTGCTAGAAATCTTTAGACATGGGATGCCATCACCTAAACTTTGTAAAAATGGTGAATTTCAAATGGAATCTGTTGCATTGGCACTCCAACACATTAGAAATATCTCTATGCACTATTTCTTGCGAGATTAGCCTACTAAATATTGCGCTATGTATTCTGACCAAAAAAATTGGTTTTACAGTCCTAAACTTGTTTCTATTGTTATTGATTTTATTGCAATAAAACAGCTCTTGCCTTGAACTATGGCTAGCGACCAAAAAATTCAGATTGCGGGTGGCTGGGCTTGAGATGTGTGGTATAAATTCCCACTGAGCATTTTTTGGCCTAAAAGAGGTCTAATAGACATCTAAATGTAGCCCAGACGACTGGTCTAAAATCAGGCTACCACAGGTCTAAAAATGAACGTTTCTTAGATGTCTAAATTTTGACCAAGTTTAGACCAAGTCTAAATCTGGGCTATATCTATACTACACTGTATATTGCTCAACAGCTATCATAATTATTTTGGTTAAGTTTTTTTTTTTTTTTTAACTTGACATCTAATAGCTGTCTATTGCTCAGTGAGTTGATGGTGTAGAGGATTCATATTCTTTAATAAAAGTATTAATGAAAGTTTCCCATTTTTGAATTTCATCTGGTAAGTTTGAATTTAGAAAAATCACGGCATTGTTCTGAAGGCAAGTCCGTTGATATTGTGTCTGCTTTTCTTTTACAGTCTATGAAAACTATAAAATGTGTGGTGTGCAACGCCCTTTCTTTTGGGAGAGCAGGACTCGTCTCATTTTGGAGAGCTTGCTAACTAAACAGATCTATGTGTTGTGGTCAGTATGTAACTTATAGTTGACTTAGGCAGCTTTACAGAACACAAACAACACTTTAAATTAAGGATCCATGGTCTCTTATCCTGTTCTTAGATGTGCTTCCAATTTCTCAGGCTTACCTCTTAGAGACTTTTGAAGACGTCCTCAGTTGCGAAACATTTTCCTGAATTTATCCCAGGTGTGGACTGTGACTAGAGAGGTGAAATTTATGCACCATTGCTCAGATTGATTACCTCCTCCCTGTTCTGGCACTTCTCTCCAACAGTCAACTGGAGCTTCACCAGAGAAGAATGGTGGTATTTGGACCATCCTTCACAGTAGCGCTGAGTGAAGAAAAGCAGATATAACAATCACAGCTTCCCTCTTTGACCCTCAAAATCCTTCATCTTTTACGAATGGTTGTGTGAGACGGGCCACCTCATGCACACACAGTATCTGTGAATATTTTGAGAAAGAAAAAAGAATAATGTCCTGCACCTTCCTATCTTTCATTCCTCTCTTAACTCCTCTCATGGCTTTGATTACAACTTATTACCCTTTGGTATCTAGGGAGCGATTTATCAGTCGCGGGACCTGTGAGATCACTTCCTCTCTGGAGCTTTACTTGCCTTGTAACTATCAAGCAGCACCCCACCTCACCTCACATTCATCATTGTTCACCTCTTGGTCGAACAGAGAAAAAAGCAAGAGGCTGTTTCTTCAAGTTCGTTCAGTCCACTGGAAATGGACAGGGCTTAAAAAAAAATCCTTAACACTTGACTGTTAAATTATATTTTGCCAATATTTTAATGTTCTGGGAATCAAAGAAAAAAAAAGGTTGTCCCTGATTAGCATTACTATTGTTGTTGTTATTTTGCATGGAACAGAGAGAAATAGAAAGGGAGAAAGAGAAAGCAACATAAAAAAAGAGGCAGCGTCAGCTTCACTTCTAAAGATCAGAAAGTGAAAAAAAATGAATCGAAACAACAAATCTTCATATTCCTTACATTATTCTCATTTTCATTGTATTGGGCTGACCATCAAATGTATAAACTGGAATTGACTATGTTACTGACCATATTACTTAAATGTCAGTGGAGTGCTGTTGCTGTTTTTGTGTTAAACTTTTGTCCAGAAGTTATAACACTGTAATTTCTGTCCTTTTAGGGGTAAACCAAGTGAACCCTGTCGAACCTCCCAGAGACTTATTTAAGGGGCAGTGACAAAAAGATCTGAGTCAGCACTGTTAAGAGGAAATGAAATCTTGAACGCTTAAAAAGAAATTCTGCATTCTGGATATTTGTGAAACAATAAATTCAATTATTTAAAAAAATATCCAAACAAAACTACTAAAACATGTCTCTTATTTTCTCGCTTTTTTTCCCCCCTTCAAGAAAGCAGCATCGTATAGCATACAGGCTGCACCAGCAAGTAAAGTAGAGCAGGCAACTTGAGGATTTGAAGAGTTAACTAAATGTGAAGTGACAGGAGAGAGCTCTGGGCTCTTTGTGGGACGCCAGAAAGCATGGCGTTGAGCCCGCCTTAATTAACAGATCCACGCTTTTTCTGCCATAATCGAAACCCAGGACAGGAGAGAGCGAATTAACAGTAGGAGCCTTATAAATAAATAAAAAAACATGACGAGTTACCAGTAACTTCACCAGGCATCCTTTTGACCCTGAAGATAAACAGTATCGTTATTTTATTGTTGTTGTTATTGCTATTATTATCATTATTATTTTTGTTAGTATTGTTGTTGTTGTTGTTACTATCATCATTATTATTGTTGATGTTGTTATCACTATTATTACTATTATTATTATTATTATTATTATTATCATTGTTGTTGTTGTTATTATTATTACTATTGTTATTATTATTGTTGTTGTTGTTATCACTATTATTACTATTATTATTATTATTGTTGTTGTTAAAACTATTATTACTATTATTACTATTATTATTGTTGTTGTTGTTGTTGTTGTTGTTGTTATTATTATTACTATTATTATTACTATTATTATTAAGGCTAGTCCTGTTAAGTCATTGTTAGGCCACCCACAACGAAGGGCTAAATCCAAGACTAAGAAAACGAAAAAAAATTTTCTCATTATTATTGGAATTATTGTCATGCATAAACACGTACCTTTCAAAACTACAATTTTTTTTTTGAATTTTTTTAAAAACTCATCCCTTGGTTGCTGATGCTCAGTGGCCGTCTCTCTGTAGTCTGAGAGGATGAAACCACGCCCAGCGCTTGTAATTGGTCCGGACAATGAATGTCTGTGCCAGAATTGAGATCATTAGTGTACCATGTGCGTGAGAGGGCAGACGTGTGACTGTGTGTAAACATGACATCTCACTGTCCTCACTTATCTGTGCCACTGACGCATTTATCGAGCTATACGCACGGAGACGGAGTCACTCTCCATCCTTGCGTTTGGGTCCAGCACCTGAAGAACTTTTTATTTCATTCTTTTGGTTTCTTGAACATGCTCAAAAGATCAAAACTGTGACAGCGTTTCTCACAATTTGGATACAAACTCCGGTGCGTCTGCAGGAGGAAGTTGGAGTCTTTCTACTATCGATCTGTCAGTACGGATGCCCCGATGAGGGATCCAGTTGACTCAGCGGCTGCCATGGCTCATCATCCTTTCCAAACTCACCGACCAGGTGCTTTACCCTTGTCAGCCTATTTCACCGCCGCTCAGCAGCCGCTTTTCCCAGCCATGACTTTCCCTGATGTCGCCTCTCTGTCCGAGCCTCTGCCGGAGCCGGCACCGTCTGACGCAGGGCTGCACGCAGCTTTGGGACGACCGCGTCAGCCGTCAGTCCATCCGCGGTCCTTAAAGAGTCTGCAGCCTGAGGAAGGGAAGGAGGATGATCCTAAAGTCACCCTGGACTCACAAAGTTTATGGAACGAATTCCACAAAAGGGGGACCGAGATGGTTATTACGAAGTCTGGAAGGTGTGAGGGAAAACTGCGCAATAGCGCCAGAAGTATCACTTTATTGTGGTCCGTAGAAGAATTTTAGAACATAGAAATCATTTTCACTTGTGTCTGATTATTAGGATGTGTTTAGGCTTGTTTTGGGGCCTTTGCTTGAAAGGCTGAGAGTCAATATTTAGTAAATTACACCTTAAAGAAATCATTTTAACTTTCAGTCTTGTCTTAACCAGTTTTAACCTACAAAATGTGAAAAAAAAATATCACTTTTAGGAAAACTTCTAAACCAAATTATTAAGTCTAACACACAGTTTCATCATTTTCATTGTAGGAGGATGTTTCCGCCTTTCAAAGTGCGGGTGGATGGCCTGGATGAAACAGCCAAATACATCCTGCTGATGGACATAGTAGCCGTGGATGACTGCCGCTACAAGTTTCACAACTCTCGCTGGATGGTGGCAGGAAAAGCTGACCCGGAGATGCCAAAGCGCATGTACATCCATCCAGACAGTCCGTCCAAAGGAGAGCAGTGGATGAGCAAGCCTGTGGCCTTTCATAAACTCAAACTTACCAATAATATTTCTGATAAACATGGATTTGTAAGTATTTGATCTTCGTGATAAATGTGTTTTTATATATCACTGAACTCAGGTCACAGAACACCTCAATATGACATTTCAATCAGTTATTTTAAAGCATAGTTCAACCATAAAATCTTAATTGTGTACTTTTTAAATGTGCTATTTACCTACAAATCAGGCTGACATTCATTTTGTGTGTGTCTCTTTTTTTTCAGACAATTTTGAATTCAATGCATAAATACCAGCCCAGGTTTCACATTGTAAGAGCCAATGACATCATGAAGCTCCCATACAGCACCTTTCGGACCTACGTTTTCCCGGAGACAGAGTTCATCGCTGTCACTGCTTATCAAAATGAGAAGGTAACCTCAATGACCCCTTCCCTCTTCTCAGCAGATCTTATCTAGACCTTTGCAAACATCATACTATTGTTTTGTATTAATGAGGACTTAATTTGGTATGAACATTTTAAACACTATTCTGTTTTAAACACAAGTCCAGTGAAATGTATCAGCTCTGTTTACAGATGACTAGGAAATGTATTTTTCTTTTCACTTTCAGTTGACTATCTTCATGATTTTTCTTTTTCTTTAAAAGATAACACAACTTAAAATTGACAACAACCCCTTTGCCAAAGGCTTCAGAGACACTGGCAACGGGAGGCGTGAAAAGAGGTAACCGTTTTGCAATCAGTCTCCATGATAACAGATAAAAACAAGTGCCGAAATTTCTGTGGACTTAACATTAATTTTTCATCTTTAGGAGTAAGCAGTTCAACATTTATGCGCTACCTGAGAACCAAAGCAAAACGCACCGCGACTGTGGTGATTCTGATGACTCATGTGAACAACCCAGTACCAGGGGCACGTTTCATTCCCCTCAAGAGGTGGTGAAAAGCCCCCTTATGTCCACACCAACACGCCAAGGTGGGTCAACTTACAGACTGCTGTCAGTCAGCATGCGGCCTTTTTCTGCAATGTTTGTTTGGACCCTATTTAAAAGCTTGTCTTGTTTAACGCAGACACATTGTGTTGTTACTGTAGGAAGAAAAACAGGTGTTACTAATGACATTAACAAAGGCTTTCTTCTATTTAAGTGCCACTCTAAGCCATCAAAGCGTGACGGTAAGCCTTCGAGCACAATAGCAGGACCCTGAACCGAAGCGGCTAAATGGAATTAAGCCACCATTAAGTGTATTTATTTACACCTGGGCTGACTGTGACTTTTTAAAATGTCACTGTAGGACACAATGAAGGCTTTGTGGGAGTTCACCAAAGTCCCTTGAAGTTGCATACTCTAAGAAGACAAGAGCGAGAAATTTTGAGACATATTATGCATGTATGTTAGACAAATGATGCTGACCAAGTAAAAAAGGGTTTTGAAAAAGAGGAACCAGGTACACATTCAATACTAAATCTTTAAATTTATATTTTGTTATTTAGTTTCTCCATCTGACTTGAATTCATGTTACATATCTTAATTGTTATGCTGTTTTGTTAGAGCTTCCAAGCACATATGGTGGACCTCGTCTGCTTGCAATTTGAGCTTGGATTAAGGTCTTTTTCATGGTCAAAAATAACTTTTTCTAATGAGATGGCACCCTCATTGGAGGGTTGACAGATACAAACATCATGGGGAGGTATGACAAGGACTATATGTCGAAGGGCAGAGGGGAACTGAGGACATAGCAGGTGCATTGACTTATCCACTCAACAAGTAGGATGTGAACAACAAGGTACCCAACAAATCAGGAAGGAAGGTTGTTTGAGTGTAGACCTTAACCTTAATTTGCTGAGTGACTCAATTTGACCCTGCAGAGTTAGCTTGTCATAATGAATGAGATGTTTGCGCCAATATCGTTGCGTATTAATTGTTAATAATGCAGAAATATGCACATTGTACTGAAACTGCGCAAGTATTAAATGAACACAATGATTATTCCCACAGATGAGAACAATACTGGAAGCGATTCAGATATCGACCATAGAAATGAGGACGTCGCTGAAGCCGGCTGTTCCAGGACTGATCGTGTTTCGTCATTGAGTCAGAGGAGCGATGAAACCCTTAGAAACAAACCGACTCTCAGTAAGAGCCACAGTACTGAGGACACGTTTAGGGAAATAACAGTTTTCAGAACATCAGATGAATTGTCCATCAAGGAAACGGACTCTTTCAAAAAGCACACCAGTGAAGTCCAGCCCATGATGCTGCAGAACTCGGCATCCCTCAGCGCTGCACAGCGTCAGACTTTGGACTTCTCAAATGTGCACAGGCAACAATTTTTAAAGCTCGGGGCTCCTTTGTTGCTTCATCCTGGACAGCTGCCGATGAAGCCAGAGGCTTTTTCCTCCTCAGGGATGGGACATGTGTTTTCTTCCTTGCCTGGAGTAAATGACTCAGACAGTGGTGGTCTCTCCTCTCAAAGCATCAGCTCTGCATCTCCCTTCATGTTTCACCTGTCACAGCATATGCTTGCCTCTCAGGTATGAACCAGCAAGGGGACTGAATCCCAGAACCACCAAATTTTAAGACTTTTAGTCACTGATTTCATAAGTTTGGGGTGCATGCTCCTTCACACACACAGTATACAAGTTTTAAGTCAAATATTTTCCATGGCTCCAAGGGAAGACTATTTTTACCCCTTAAATGACTTATCTATACAGTAGAGGTGACTTTCCAGGAACAAGAGGAGAAAATAGAAAAGATAGTTTGTTACCTCAGTGGACCTGCCTTTTACATGTCCTGGATAGAGCATCGCCAGTGTAATGCAATGAGGCCATGAACCCTGAAACCAAGTAACCATCGAGCATTGAAAAAGGACGAGATGTGTGTGTATGAGACAACACAGGAATTTAAAACACCTTTACATTACAAATTACATTTGGATTGCAGTCAACACAGTTTGGTCTTGGTGATCCTATACTTGCTATATTCCTTTTATTAAAAACCTTTTTTTTTCTTTATGGCAAAGAGATAACAAAGAAGCATTTCTTTTCAGGGACATGCAGAAAAAAAACCAAACTTTTTGTGGCATAATGCTGCTACTTGGACTGGATTTCAATGAGAGTGCATTCAGTGTCTTCAAACACAGCAACATGTATGCTAATACTTTATCAAATAATTGCTCTCTATGCCACTTGGTCCTTAAAAGTTGCCATTTTTGAAGTAACACCATTATTTACATCTTATACAGTTGTGAAGGAGATACAGGCTGCTAAAGTTTAGAAAAAAAAAAAAAAATTTTTGTTGTTGACTGAACTGATAAGTTAGAATTTAGAACTTGAATTCTGAGTTTGAAGTCAAAAATTTGGAATTTTTTAGCAAAATTTTTAGTTTAAAATCAGAATTCATGCCTTTTTTTCAAAATCCTGAATAAAATGAGAGAGATTTTTCTGACCCTGTTTTAGTGGCCCTAACCACATTGATATAACATCAGTGAATCAGGTTTTATGTTCAGTAGGTTAATATATTTTAGGGATTTGTCTTGGTGTTTTGGTGTTGAGACGATGACCTACATTAACAGATCCTGGACAAAATGTATGCTAAATTTGCAAAAAGGAGCTGTACATATGTGCAGGAAGGTGCAAGAATAAAAAAACGAACTTCAGAGGTGTAAAGACTGCTTCAAAACAAGAATCTTGTTTTGCGTCTGCTTGTTTTATAGACCTTTCAGAACCTCAGATATCTGCAACCTGTGACATGATGACAAACAGGCATCAACTTTCATTGGAGAGAAAAATAAATTTTAGTTGTGCTTTTTGATTTTCAAGTAAATGGGTGTTTCTCTCAAGGCTTTCCATAAATCTGTTAAAATGAAATCACTGTTGCACACTTTTTATTTAGCCGAACGTTTTTGTTTTATTGGCCCTCTTTTGTTTAAGCTAGCTTTAATATCCTTATATCTGGTCCACGACAGCATATTTTAATGTACACAGCAGGACATGAAAATGTAGTTAAAGTAAAAAATGTTCATGATGAAAATGGAAAGTTAACCATTTTAATTTTGTCACTGCAGGGAATCCCACTATCACCATTTGGTGGATTGCTCTCATATCCCTACCGCTACATGGCAGCACCCACTGCGGTCCCTCCAGCCCTCCCCACCTGCTCTATAACCTCCACACTGTCCAGAAACAACTGTTTCCGCAGCCACCAGAACTGGTTGAGATTCAGCCCCTATCAGATCCCCACGTCCGTTACTTCGAGTCAAAATCTGCTCCCCACCAGCTTACCTGCAAGTTCAAACTCTCAGTCTGAGCAGACCAAATCTGGGAGCAGGGAGTCCAGTCCAGTGTCTGACAATCCCAGCCACAGTACCAAGGCCAAGCTGAAGACGGCACCGATGAAAGCTATCATTAAGGAGTCTGTTAAAGAACTGCAAAACCTGCAGGATCCAGCTAGAGAAGCTGGTAAATCACTTCCTTCACAATAGACTTACAAATGTTGGTTTTCACCTTACACATACATTAGCGGATTATGGATGTTAGATGATAGACACGAACAGTTGCACATTGTTAAAATCACTTTAAGTATATATTTTGTCTGAAATTGTGTGAATTGCTGCTATTTGATTTTTTTTTCATGTCACCTATAAACACTAACTTGATCCTTTGCAGTTCAGAAGGGACCTATTATTCCTTAGGTTTTTATTATATTTACTTAATCAAAGCATGCAAAAAAAATAATGTTTTAAAAACTTCTTAAATACCTAAAAATCTCACTTAAACCAGATTAAGCCCATTTTAAACTGTGACCATTACAGGGATTTTTTTTCTGATTGCTCATACAAAATCAATGCCTTTGTCAGAATTTAGAGATTTTTTACTGCCAAATTTAAATTATCTGGAAAAATAAGCCATCCAAAAGTCATCCCTACAAGTGGAGCACTGTAAAGGATATATTTTTTGTGTTATAAAAGCCAAACCCACTTATTTGGATCTATTTGTGATATCCCCCCTTAAATTTAGCTTTTATTTCTTATTACAAACCAAAACTTTTAAAGACGGAATTGACTTTGAATCCTGCCGAAGAGCAATGAGGAAGTTGTGTGCCACTTTACCACAGTTGCACTTTCTGTTTATGTACCAAAGCTGTTCCCTGGACTTCAAGGGAAGACTCAGGATATTTTTTTAATCTTTAAAGAGCACTTCAATCAAATGTCCTCAAATAATCTGTCAGGATGTCAGGAAAAATATTCAGGTAAATTGTTTGTGTGATTTCACTTGATTTTATTCACAATTTGAATAAAGGCACTGTTCACATTTCAAGATGTTGTCTTAATCTGTTTAGAATAAATGGATGTAGTAAAATATCCAGATGGCTGAGCTGAGAGAGAAGTGGGATTACATCTGCTGTTTTCACCACAAGACACATCTGAAACCAAAACGCTCATCCACAGTTTAATTCCTTGTATTTGTCTCTCTTTAGACAGCCTTGTTTGGTTGTATTTTCATTCTTTTTGAAAAGTTGCATAAAACATGCTTTAAAACTTATTACATATCTGATGACATACATACACTGGTCCACCGAGACCACATTATAGGTAATTCCTGATATGCAGAGAGAAAAATGCATCTGAAGCTTGTCAAAATTGGTGATAGATGTGGTACAGAAACGTCAACACATTGGCCACATAGTAGCCCAATATAGAAGTCCGCAGAATTGGATTTGATTCAATTCTCAACTGCGGATAGAGATCTGTCTGGATGTTATCCTCAACCTGTAATCCTCTCAGTTTATGTAATTTAAGCCATGTGTGCTATCCTTATCCTTAATTCTGTCCATTTCTGTTGTACCTCAGTCACCCTTTTAACACCATTAATCTCCCTGTTCATCTTTTCTGCCACCCCAAAGGCTTCGTGAGGCAACGAACAGCGGTAAATTAATTTACTCTGTGATCTTATGAAGCCACACAGTAGTTGACCGGATTCTGGCACTGCTGTCTCCTCTCTCTAGGAACCAACAATAACTACTGTGTTAAACAGCCACTGACAATTGTGGTGGCGGGTGTATGCTTATTAAAGCTTTACTACAGCGTGCTAAACTTGGTGCCGTGAAACAGCTGCTGCCGCCATGCCCTTGGCCATGGTGATGGTGACTGAGCAATAAAGGTAAATGAGCGAGTCTTTGGTCCAGCGCACTTCATTCTGTATGCATGAGTGCAGCTCACTGCTTGCAAAGGCAATTCCCAAAACATCCTTGCTTGTGACAGCAAAGCCACACTTGAGTTGCTAATCCCTTGTGCCTGAACTTCACCTCAAGCTGTACCTAAAAATATATACTTTTTGAGACCAAAAATGGCATACTGATTCATATAGTTGATGTGAAAAAACTCTCAGACATTTAGAGAAGGACCGCAGCAAACACTTCTTATTTTACACATCGAGTATTTGCTCAGATTTGTTTATTCAAATACTGTAAGTGAGTTTTTATAAATGTAACTTGGCTCTCTTTTGTTTAGGGCAAACAAAAGTGAACCAAGTTGCTTAAATGAGCACTATCAGGAAAAAAACAGCTGCGTTACACATTCTGTTCATGAGAGGAAACCTGAGAAAATACCAAACATTTTAGCTACACTTAAGGCGCATTCATGAAGGTTTACACATGGCCAAGCTGACAGGGGAAGTGACAAATACTGGCCATAGAAAGAAAGGCATGAAAAGGCTGTAAAGCACTAAGAATCTCTTGACTTTTGTGAAAAGAGAGGTGGTTTCCCAGGAGAAAATTTTATCCTAATGTTTCTTTCTTCTCCAATGAGCAGGTCCTCTCTTAAAGTTACGCTGTGTATTTTTCCTCTTGGCTGAGTGAACACTTGTTCTGCACAAAAATCTCAACTGGCCTAAAAATATTTCAAGGTCATCTGCAAGATTTTTGCAAACCACAGGAAGTTTTTCCGTGGAAGGTTGGGGTCTTTAGAGAAAATCACTCACATTTACACCTATTCTACAAGTAAACACCACATGTATGTCACCTCACACCTGTAAGAGTGTTTTAACTGTATAATTGGTGGTGTATCTGTAAAAGTGACTTCTCTATGTGCCTTTTTAGGTCCGTAAAGCTGAGATGATACTTTTGAATTAATCATTCTGTTTTGCATTATAGTGTCAAAGCTACTCTGTGCATGTAGGCTTAGATATCCCTGGATACTGGGTGAATACTCAGCATAGTGCTGCTCTGAGTTTTCCTAGTAAAATAGGAGCAGAGAGAAAGATGTCATCACAGATGGTTCAAAGAGAATACAAAGTCATCTGTAGCATACAATATAAATAGTGCTCTTAACAGGGATATCGTCCAAAAGCCTGTGTTATCATGAATAAAGCACAACAGTGTATCCCGCAAGCTTTGTTAAAGTGAGGGTACAAAGAGGAGAGGAGATCTAGAGTAAGGTGAATCAGAGAAGTACACTAAAAAAGGAGCTGAGTGAAATATCTAGTGACAGTTTTCTATATCCAATCACAATGAGGCATCAGCGCCATGAGTGACAATACAAATGCAATATTTTAATGCCCCGCTAGGGCTGGGCAATAACCGAAAATTTACAAATACCAAAATTTATGACAATAACCAACGTCATTCTGCCCACTTCAATATATACTGTGTCAGGCTATGGTCTCATGTCCCTTTAAGACGCTGTCCTATGCCAGAGATGTGACTCCACCCCATCCGGTCTGTAACAAAGAGGGAAAGACAGGTGAGGAGATGGAGGACGGTTCAAAAGTTGTAGCAGCTGGAATGGCAGCTGAAGTAGACGAAGTTAATGTGGGAGGGGGTGAGCAGCTTGTGGAGTAGTTATCGTCCATTTATCGTTATCAAAGTGAATATATCGTGATATTGATTTGAGGCCATATCGCCCAGCCCTAGCTCCACCCCGCCAATTTTCACCAGGATATTCTGTATAATGTTGCTTTTGTTTGTCAGAGTAAAATGCTCTAGAGCCAGTGACTTGGTGATAAAAGATGACAGAAGTAACCCTGGCCATTAATATAAACATAAATATCGAGCAGCATAAGTATGGTATCACCATTAACATTGTTTTTCTTGCAGCCCTTCCAACTATCATCCTTGTTTGTCTCCTCACAGGATGTGGAGGTAAGTTAAGTGGATGAGGCTCCAATAATATGACATGGGTTGACTGTCACACTATTAGAAACAATGAGCCAAAAGAAGGCCTCGGGGTCTCGGACTGACCATTTAATTCCCAGGCATAGTATCAGGGAGAGCAGATATGCAAATTGCACTGTACCAATACTTTCCAAAGGAATGGCCTCTAAAGCCATCTAGTGGACCGCAGTAGCAATTACATCACATTTTCGTGAAGTCTCAACAAACTGGATCGACAGTTGCAGTCTGAACTGTTTTTAACACGGAGAGTGACATTTCTGAATTGATCTTGCATCTTTATTGTTCTCATTTGCTATTATTCTGTTTACTTTTTGACTGTTCTACTTTTTCCTGTCGTGCCAATTGAAATCCTGAAGGCTACAATCCTGTAGTGCCACAGTGACTCATCCCACAAGGTTGCAAATGTATGAGGTAACACATTGTTGCAGGGAAATACCTTTCTGAAAACTTGTTTACTGTTGAGAGTGCGCTCTGGCAGTGTTTCAAATGTTACGAATGCTCCAGTTTACGTTGATGTAACAGAGGAAGAAAAAGCAACTTTTCAGACAGTTATGTTTCACTTTGACTCTCCACTGTATGCATCAGTCTTTGAATCAGTCTTTTTCACATATGCACTCTTGAAATTTTTTAAGAACTATGCCCCCATTATCCCTGGCAGGAAAAATTTGGGAAAAAATCAGAGGTGAAAATTTTAGCTGTTTGTGTACATAAGTGTACAACCTCACTATTTTGAAAGGCTTTTAGAAGTTTTCTGTGTGTACAAATACAGCTCGAGACATTTCTGTTACAAAACTTTCAGTGGTTTTAGGCATTTTACATAGCTATTTTGGAGCTGCTCCAGATATCCTTCGATCCGCATTACCACACCCAAGAAAACAGCTTAATCAGATAGCTTCCTATGATGAAAAGGATCAAGAACTTTCTAAGAAACTCACACGATCGTATTAAGGCTCCGGCTCTGCTCTCTAAGGAGGGAAAATTTGTCTGGGTCATTCCTCGAATTCAACAAGAGGATCATTTAGAAGTTTGCCTTTTAGAAGTAAGGGAAAGCAGAATTCTGCACAAAAAGTGCCAAAAAAAAAAAGAAGAAAAAAAAAGGATCCTCCTAATTGTAATTTACTTGAAACTCCAGTTCAGTTGCTTCTGTTTTGTTGATCTGTTTAGGCCCACAGATAATGTCTTTGAGTTAAGTAAGGCCCTTTTCAGGAAAGGTTTTCTACACTCAACTATTGCAGAAATAGTACTTTAGTTATTAAGTGCTATAGTTTGCATTACATGCTTACTATCAAATGTATTTCATTGAGTGGCTGACCAGCATTTAATTTTATTTTCATTGAATTTCCCTTCAGGGATTAATAAAGTTCTTCTTATCTCATCTTTTACACTGCTCCCATCCATTTGCAGACACAGATCCATGGCCTGGAAACGAGCATGTTTTGGCAGGAGCTTTGTCCCCTCTGCCATTGCTCTTCTCAACAATACACCCAGGTAGTGATTGTGCGTGTGTCTGTGTGGGTATCTGTGGGTTCACAGCGGACAGGTGGTAGATATTTCACCTAATCGAATGTGCTCTCTGCACAAACAGTGGCAGCAAATTTCCCAGCTATGTACCTACTCCTGGGGTTTCTTGACATCAAATTTAGATTAAGTAAACTCTTGGTTTAAAAAAATCTTTGGAATTTGATCCAGATTAAAAATAAAACGTTACAACACTTTGACATTGAATTTAATTTTGGGTAGGGTAGAGTGGGATAAGATGAGCCAATTTTGACATTTCGTATCACAACATCAATGCAATCATAGTTTTGTCTCTAACTAGTGTATCTGCATATATTTCAAGATGTTGTGCATCCCTGCAAACCAACAGAATGAGTGTCAGAATGTATTTAAGTGATTCAGAACATTCACAGCTTTTGAAACGAAAAAGTAACACATTTCAACAGTCTGAACTGAAACTCTGATCCTCTCATCAGACTCCTTTACTTTCTCAGTTGATCCACTGGTTCAACTTACCCCAGAACTACTATTATGACTTTATTAGTCCTCTAAGCTAAAATGGTGGACTTTTATGCTCGGTTTTTGACCTCATGTTGTAGCTCATAGATACCATAATGGATGTAAAACAGATTTAAAATGATCTTTTTTGGTCTGAACACAATTCTAATAAAACTTACGACAGACTAAATTCACTTTCAAGAGGGATTTTTTTTTTTTTTTGTAAATAAATGTCTAACCCCTTCACCCATGCGCTTCTAACCTTCACAGACTCCATGAATTGATGTCCATCACCTAAATATTTGGTCACATGATCGATTTCTTCTACCATTCCAAGCAACAGGAGGTGGCTCAACTTACCCTTTGACTCAACTTACCCCACCCTCCCCTATTCGCTGAAATCTTGTAGTTACCTTGAAAATTTACCAACAGCCCTTCCTTGGTGTAAACTGGTTTGGCGAGGGCACTTAATCGATAACTTCGGTGACTTCTCTTGTCGTATTGATCATCTTTGGCAACACATGGGTGATGGCTTCAGGTTGATTGTGCAGATGCTGATCATTTATTTACTATTTTTGGCCATCACATAGTCAAGTCGAGGCGTAACGTTATCTAGTAACTACATGTCAAACATTGGCAATGCATTAAGATAACCTGTACACAAGCTGGCTTCGGATTTCTTCTGTAATATCTCAAACAGTTTCTTTTCCCTCTCATGAGCCTCACTTGAAGCACCGCAGTGATTTATTCAGGGTCTGTCTGTCTTGGTTTTGCTGCAAACGGCACATGGTATTCATGTATGACGCAGGACCACCTCCTTCTCCAGGACCCGGCCCGTCTCTGTTTAAACCCCGCCCACAAAACCTCCTCAAGAATCTGATTGGCTCTCTGAAGACGAACCCTCCTAGATCTAGATGCAATAGATCGACAATACAGTAAAAGAAGAGTATGTGCTGTACATCCTCGCTGTGAATACATATGACAAGGTGGTAAGAAACGCGATTATTTTACTCAGATATTTTGACACTTGCAGAGACATCAAATGCTTACATTACCACTGAAAAATCTAAACAAAACTATTCTATAATGTCTGTGATAAAGTAGAATTTAACATAAAGCAGCTAAAAGAGATAAACACCATCTTAAAGTGTTCATGTTAACAGGACAATGTTTACTGTACATGGTTTTAATTTGTTCAAAGGTGTGTTGTGAGCATAGACTGTATGGGTGGCTGTAGAAAGTCTTTAAACAAACTTTATTTGCTGATCTCAAATTGTTAAATTTAATTCATTGTTAACTGCGTATTTATCTTTCATTTTGACGTTGACATTTCTTTTAGTTCTTCAGGTTAGCATAGACTTTTAAATATCATAAATTAATGTAATTAACCCTAAACTTGTGTCTACAAAATCAACACATGTTCATATTTTATGCAAAAAAAGGCTCTTTTAATGGCATGGATATTTAAATAAGTAAACTCCTATGATATATTTAAATAGTTTATTTTATGTGAATTCCTAAAGCTACATTGGGAGGACAGCTTGACCATAACATACATATATTAGACTCACCTTGTTAACCAGGCTTTTCACTAATTGCCTTTTAATATTTCTCTTATTGCAAATGTTCATTTTAATCAAAGTTCTTAATGTTTTTTTTTATGTCATTTTATTCATTATCTCTGTTCTTAGTCTTTTTCTTAATTCCCGTCATGGCTTTTTACTTCTTTTACCCCTTTTACATGGTAAAGAGCTCTTGCTTATCTGTTCATTTTATATTATTTTCTTGTTTTAGTCCATCAGGTTTGAGTCTTTCTTTTGACCATTTTTATCCTTTATCTTTAATCTCCAGTGTTTCCCAAAGGTAGCTCTTTCGTCATGTAATGTCTCAGTGTCAGGCCATGTCTCCTTAACATTATATCTCAAATTCTCATACTGTGTATCTTTGTGTGTGTGTGGGTCCATGGGTGGGTGGGTGGGTAGGAGGGTTGGGTTTTATTATTTTTTTAAATTTAATGTTTATTTTATCAGGCAGTCTCATTGAGATAGAGATCTCTTTTACAAGAGAGGCCTGAGAACAAGGAACAACACATCAACACACAACACAACAAACAAACAAGAGGTAAAAAAAAAAGGAATCAGTTAAAACAGTTACAGCAATTACTGTAAACATCAGACAACAGGTATTTAAAATCTCCAAGATGAATAAAAGACTCCAGTTTAAGGGCGGTTTGCAGCTCATTCCATTTAAAGGGAGCATACTAATTGAAACCAGTCCTTAGTACAGGTATATGGAATATCTAAGGTTAGATAGTTACTGGATCGTGTTCTGTAGCTACTAGGTTTAAATAAAAGAAGAGATGTGAGGTAGCTGGGAAGCTTCAACAGAAGAGCTTTATAGATGAATAACATGAGATGGATATTTCTTCTCGACTGTAAAGAGGTCCAGCCAACCTTTTGATAGAGGAAACAGTGATGAGTGCGAAACGTGTCATGAGTGATGAGACGTAGTGCACTATGATACACATGATTTAACTGCTGAAGAGTTGATGGGGCTGCATGGCAATACAAGATGTCACCTTAATCAAGGACAGACATGAAAGTGGATTGTACAATGATTTTTCGGTTAGGCGGTGATAGACAGCCTTTGATTCTGTATAAAAAGCCCAATTTAATCTTTAATTTTTGGGTTAATTTCTGAATATGAGTCTTGAAAGATAGATTACTGTCTAGCCAAATTCCTTAATATTTGTAAGAGTCATTGAGGGCAATTTGTGGGCCATTTAGGGTCGTGATTGTGGAAAGGTCCCAGATTCTAATGGTGGATGATGTTATTGTTGATAATTGTTTTTTAGCCTCTGTGAGACACTTTGAACTGCATTTTTTTGTGTTTTAGTACCTATTTTTTAAATGTACTTTCTTTCATTGTTTGATTTTAAGAGTTTTATTTAATTAACCTTTAACATTTTATCATGGGTTTTATCGTTTTAGTCCTAAATCCAGTGTTTCCTCATCTTTTTTAACTCAAGATAGTGTTTCCTCAGTCATCTGTGGCAAGTTGAAGATTGTGTATGCATCTGTGTGTGTGAGTACTGTATGTGTTGAATGGGGGTTGGGGGAGTGGGTGGGCTTTGGTTAGTGTATTTTTTATTATTTTATTTCATTGTCTTTTAAAATCCAGTTGAATTTGAACTTGAATTTGAACATAGATATACTGTACGTCTGTGGACTTGACTGTGTAGTCGTTTCTACTTTGTCTATGTCTATAGCGGAAGTGGCGGTCAGAGGTCATTGTCCAATAGTAACCCGTGTGCGCATCGTCACATCACCCCACTCTCTGCTGTTAAAGCGTCTGTCGGAGCTGCGTGACCTCACCGTGATGTGATTTTTTTATCACCATCATCACTGGAGACAGAGATGTCTGACAGACACAGTTAGTTTATTGATCGGTGGGAGTCAGCTCTTTCAGGATTACGCTTCGGTTCGTCTCCACCGGTGAGTTGTTGTTAGCCTGGATGTTTATAGAAGCTTGTAGGTCCGCCGGTGGGTCGATGCAGCAGGCTGCAGCCCGGTCCTGTATTAACCTGCAGTGCGGTCACTGTGGATTATAACTCTGTTAGTTAGTGACCGGTGAGCTAGCTCACACCTACACCGCGAGTTCGAGCTTCTCTCCGGCTGCTGCTGCTGAGTTAGGGAAGCTAGCTCTGACTTGACAGGTGGTGGAAATTAAACCCAACATAAATCATCTAGGAAACATGATATACGAATTTGATTAAATCTACACATTTTTGACTGACGGTTTCATTTTGTGATGCTCGTCTGGCTCACGTTTTCACTGTGTCTGGCTTCAGTGCTCGGCTTGTTTTTCTGGTCCCGCAACCATCTAGCGAGAGGTAAGGTGTGCCTCACCTGAGAGCCATCACTTCCAACCTAAAAACAAGCAGGTGAAATAACATGGATTTGTAGCAACGTGAGGAGAAAACTGAGGCTAGCACGATGGCAATAATAACCACATCTTTATTAACAGCTAATGCTATCTACTGCAGCTCTACCATAGAGTCTATTTACAGCAAGTTTTTATCGACTTGATCAGACGTTATTACTGCACCTTATATTTATAAATTTCAAACGTGGTGGTGTTCCTAATATTTTGTCCATTTCATTAACCAAAAAGAGGGGAGCAAAATACTAGGAACACCAAAACTGGAACTGAAATAGCGTCATAAAACTAGAACTTTTGGTAAAGATGCTTTGTCGTGATGCATTCAGGGATTCCTAACATGTATTTGTTACTACAACAGAATATCTTTTAAGTATTAGCTGTAATCTATGTGTGCAGTTTTTATCAACTTGACCAGACGTGATTACTGCATGTTGTATTTATAATTTTTAGACGTGGTGGTGTTCCTAATATTTTGTCCATTTCATTAACCTGAATGAGGGGAGCAAAATATTAGGAACTCCAAAACTGAAACTGAATTAGCGTCATAAAACTAGAACTTGTGGTAAAGATGCTGTCTCGTGATGCATTCAGGGGTTTCCAATGTTATTGTGGGTGGATGTATTTGTTACCATAACAGAATATCTTTGAGGTAGTAGCTGTAATCGATTTGTGCAGTTTTTCTCAACCTAATCAGACGTGGTTACTGCACGTTGTATTTATAATTTTAGACGTGGTGGTGTTTGTTAGCTGGACTGTGATAATGATCAAATTCCTAATAATTTGTCCATTTCATTAACCTAAATGAGGGGAGCAAAATATTAGGAACACCTGCTAACATGATGTACTCCAGTTCACGAATACCCACTATAAGATCAACAAATAACTCAAAGAAGAGCTTAAACCTGTCTGGTAATGTCAGCCAAAATTGAAACTGAAATAGCTCCATAAAACCAGAACTTGTGGTAAAGATGCTGTGTCGTAATGCATTCGGGTTTTCCTAATATTACTGTGGGTGGATGTATTTGTTGCTTTAACAGAGTAACTTTGAAGCTGTAATTAATTTGTGCTGCGAAAAGTTAAAGTTAGTCAAAATAACATGCCTTATTTAACTCAACTGCGCCTTAATCTTATTAAATTTAGTAATAATACTACTATCATCATTGTGATGCGCTTTGTTACCCCGATCTTGAAAGGTGCAACATAAAATAGCACATTATTTCAAATTTTTAAATTTTCATTTCATTTGTATTTTTATTATTATTAAAGCTCCTACAAAGGATTTTTGGCTTGTGTCAATTTATCTGCTTCTTACAGACAAAACAGTCTAAACTGAATTTCAGTTGAATGTGTAAAAGTTGAATTGTTGTTAAATTTTCACAGAAATATCATAATGCAGTAGTAGAACCAATAATCTGTATAATGCACCATGCTCACTGTCTGGGTTCCGATTTGGTAACATGTTGTAATGCTTTATCAGTGCATAAGTTTATGTAACCCACTTTTGCAAGAAGACAAACAGTGGGACATGCTGGTCTCGTGTCGCACTGACTGTACTCTGATATTTGGACTCTTTATCTCCTCTAAAACGATTGCCACCACTGTTGTGTCTCTTAACAGTATTTGCAGCCTGTTCGTGTCGTCCAGTCATGGCACAGCAGGACGGTGCTGCCAAGAAGAACCCAGCTGTCGCAGCTTTGCACTCTCACTTCATTGTGGGATCGGTGTCGGAGGAGAACTCGGAGGATGAAATCCAAGGGAAGCCTGAACCGCAGCTGGAGGGGAAGGAGAGCCGGTCCTTGTCACCATCCTCCGTGAGCTCAGACAGCACCTATGAAGCGGGATTTGACCCTATTGATGGCCCTATACACAACTTAAGGTTAGACGCTAAACTTTCTGTATCTCTTTGATTAAAAAGATATTGTAATAGTAGCTGTTTCACTTGTTTTCTGTGTGCAGAACAAGCCTGCAGACCTTTTAGTTTTGTTTGGAACACTTAAATATTTTCCAGTATTAAATTTTTGCACAGTCTTCAGGACTTCAGACAAGAAGTAGCTTTTGCAGCTGAACGATTTTGGGTTTATTAAGATTTACCGGAGTAGTTTCTTAATTTCTCATCCATAGCTGATTTATTTATAGTAGTTAAAGTGCATGCAGATATGAGCAACAAGTAGGGATCCTGCAGTTTCAATGCTGTCTTCAGGCGTTAGTTGTTTGAGCAGGTTTGGGGTCCATCATGAGTACACTCTGTTCATGCTGTGTACTCCTCCTTCTTTGCAGGGTTACCTTCTTTCGATGCACGTGTGAAAAAAAGAATGTGGTTTCAGTAGCTGCAGTGCAGGCTGCTAAAGGTTCCCTTGTGTGCTGAGTCTACCAAGGAATCCTGGCTATAAGTCATAGGCTGCATAATGTTGGTTTTGGAAGGGTGCAAATATGCGTACACAGAGAAATTCCCATCCAAAAACGTTCAAAGGAACTTTGTGATGCTGTCTGAACTTTGCATAAAGCTTATATTAGCTTATATTCATGTAATTATCATAAGACTTCCCAATCGTCTGTTTTTCAATCATTGTTTTGTCCAGTCTGGTTTAACTCGATCAGTTTCACAAGAACCAAGAGTATGAGAAAGTGTGGCAGAGGGGGGTTGCTGAGATTTTCTTTGACAGGAGTTTAAAAACTGGATGTTCTTGATTTTGGGGGGTGTTTGCCTCCTCCACCCCCTCTATCTTCTCTCTCATAGGACGGAGCTGTGTCTCACTCCACATCTGGATTGGAATCACAGCTTCCATTCAGAGGGGGCTCAATCACGGTAACCCCTCTAGTGATGCAATAAAACAGTATCAGGCCACAGAAGCCAGCCAGCCAAACAAGCCCAGGCACTGCCACACCCTCTAGCTGATAGTCGTAGGCCTCCCCCAGCACCAATCATTCCCCTCTTTGGTTTCTCTATAGGTGGAGCTTGATTTGAATACACCGGTAACCGTTAAGCGCTATTAGAGACACTTGCCCAAGCATGTTAACATGTTTAAAGTGACCTGTTACGCCATGCATAGTGTGAAACAATGTCAGTAGTAACACTTAAAAGGGGGGGCAGGGGCTGTTTGTCTTCTTCAGGGTATCATTATTGCCTGTTCACTTCTGCTTTTCAAACATGCAAATCAGTGTCAGCATCCCCATCGTAAACTGGTTCTCAAGGTTACATTAACACTTTCCGTAAGGTGGCTGTAACTTACTTACAAGCTGTAAAGTTTATGATAGGAGATCAGTAGCTCTCTTATCTATATGAGGTGATATCAGCGTCTTTTTTCATCTACTTGTTTTTTTTTATTTTTTTTTATTAGGTGATGCAAGACAGATCATGACAGGTGGTTGGCAACATATAAACAGTACAAACAGACAGTGACTAGAACAACAGGGACACATAACATTTGGAAACATTTAGAGGGTGTTGCAAGGCTGTGTTTGGAGTGTGGGTGGCTGGGTGGGTGCTTTGATGTGTGTTGAGAAGTGTGTGTGTTTGTCCCCTCTTTTGTTGTTTTTATTTATTATTATGATTACTATTATTATTTTTTTCTCGCTCTCCTTTTTTTGTATTATTATTATTATTATTATTATTATTATTATTATTATTATTATTATTATTATTATTATATTTCTATTATAATTTTCTGTCTCTCTGTTTTTTAAATTTATTTTTATTACAATAATTAATATTTTTGTAATTATTGTTATGGCATAATGCTTACCTTTTCAACAATTTTCAACATTCATCGACTTGGTTTATAACATTAGTTGTCTTCAAAGTTGCCACCAGAGGACAGGCGCTATAGTTAGTTTCTGTTTGATTTCTACACTGTATTGTTTTGAACCTTTGAAAATAAGAGCCTATCGGCTGCCTGAAGCTCCATCCTTTCCAAAACTGGAGGTGTCACAAAAAAACGCCATTTAATACATTCTTTACGTGCTTCAAAACAGGCCAAGCATGTCAGGGCTGCATCTGGTCAAGCAAGGCCGAGATCGCCGGCGTATTGATCTCCAGAGGGACTTCACTGTGGCCTCTCCCGCTGAGTTTGTCACCCGCTTTGGTGGAAACAAGGTTATCGAGAAGGTGAGGGTTTTAAAGGGGGTGCTGTAACTGTTTCAAGTGGAATACATTACAGATTATTCAGGAATTAATCTCAGCAAAGCGCAAGTCGTTTGGTGTGTAAGAAATAGCACAAATCGTGAAAAGTAACATTGCAAATTTACTATTTGCTTCTAAAGGTGCTTATTGCCAACAATGGCATTGCTGCGGTCAAATGCATGCGGTCAATCCGCCGGTGGGCCTATGAGATGTTTCGCAATGAAAGGGCGATCCGCTTTGTTGTGATGGTGACACCAGAGGACCTGAAGGCCAACGCAGGTGAGCTTTAGCATGATGTCTCCCAACATAAAGCTAGAGCCCTCATAACTTACTGGAGACTTGAGTAGTTTGAATTTAAGCATTACAGCTTATTCAAAGAAAAGTACCATCATGTTGTAACGGCGAGTGCAGTCTGAAAGATTTGCTGTGTGCCCCACAGAGTACATCAAAATGGCAGATCATTACGTGCCTGTACCAGGAGGGACAAATAACAACAACTACGCTAATGTGGAGCTGATTCTGGACATTGCTAAACGCATACCTGTTCAGGTACCATCACACACCTAATATATGGACATGCAAAGTGATTAGTAATTGTGAAACTGATGAATTATTGTGTTCCTTACAGGCTGTGTGGGCTGGATGGGGTCACGCCTCAGAAAACCCCAAACTCCCAGAGCTGCTTCATAAGAATGGCATTGCTTTCATGGGTACGAGAGACTTCTTACAGTTAGTTGAGCTTTGAAATCACTTTTAAACTGTCAGTTTACTTGAAAAAAATAGCTTTTGTTTTCCTCGACTTCTTCCACAGGTCCCCCAAGTCAAGCGATGTGGGCTCTGGGCGACAAGATCGCCTCGTCCATCGTTGCTCAGACAGCTGGAATCCCAACTCTGCCTTGGAGCGGCACAGGTGGGCTATAGCTAGCATGGGGTTGAGGACTTTTCTTCAATCTGGCTGTTTATGATTATCTGTGAAACAATAAATAGGATCTTTTCTCCTGCAATTAGAGGTTCTTTAAGTTTCCAGAATGAATGAATGCCAATGTGGCAGTTTTTCCAGATCCTTGAGATCTCACAAGCAACGTTTGTGTTCTGACTCTGTAACCTGGTAATCTGTCTCAGGCCTGACAGTAGAATGGACAGAGAGCAACCAAAAGAAGAGGGTCATTAACGTTCCCTCAGACGTGTATGAGCTTGGCTGCATCCAGGGTGTAGAGGATGGCCTGAAGGTGAGCTTGTTATCTAACTGACAGCTGAAAATGCAAAAAAGTTACATGTTCTTTCATGTACATGTATGTTCTTGTACATGTATTTCTTTAAACTGCGTGTTTCAACTACCAGGCGGCAGAGAAAGTCGGCTTCCCTGTGATGATAAAAGCCTCCGAGGGAGGAGGAGGAAAAGGCATCCGCAAAGTCAACTCTGCTGATGATTTCCCAAACCTCTACAGACAGGTTTGTGGGAACTTGATCGTGTTCAGTTTGTTATTTTCCCAAACTGAACACACTGTCCAAATACGAACAGAATCAAGTCAACCCAGGGTTTGACTACAAGCGTTTTGTTTCTCTTTGGTTTTTCAGGTTCAGGCAGAAGTCCCAGGGTCACCTATTTTTGTCATGCAGCTAGCCAAGCATGCCCGTCATCTAGAGGTCCAGATCTTGGCTGACCAGTATGGAAATGCCATCTCTCTGTTTGGCAGAGACTGTTCTGTGCAGCGACGGCACCAGAAAATCATAGAGGAGGCCCCTGCTACCATCGCTACATCTGATGTGTTTGAGGATATGGAGAGGGTACAGCATTATTTGTATTTCCACTCAGTCTTTGTAGGTTAATACATGATCATTTTCCTTGTTACAACCAATTACAGTAAAACATACCCACTGAGCATTTTTTGGTCTAAAAGAGGTCTAATAGACGTCTAAATGTAGCCTAAACGACTGGTCTAAAATCAGGCTACCACAGGTCTAAAAATGAAAGTTTTTAGCTGTCTAAATTTAGACCAAGTCTTAATCTGGGCTATATCTATACTACACTGTATATTGCTCAACGGCATCATAATTACTTTGGTTAAGTACTTGGAGATCAGTTATACAACTCACACTTGTTTTTTTGAAATAAATAGTTATTGAATAATGGATTAAAGTGCAACATCTAAATTCCGTCTAAAAATATACAGAATCTAGACGGTTGAAATTAGGTCTAAAAAAAAACTAGACGTCTAATGGCCTTCTATTGCTCAGTGGGTATCACTAAAAGGTAGAGAGGATCCGGAAATTTCTCTACAAACACGCACAAGGCCTTAAACCAACACTGGATGCCCATGATCTCCAGGCCTTTTAGAGGCATTGAAGTGACTGTACTGGAAATCACTGAATGGGCGCTCAGAATCACTTCCAAAAAACCCTTGCCAGATAACTTAGCTTGTCACTGCATCCACACCCACAAATACATATTAAAGCTGTACAATGCAAAGACAGAAAACATGAACACAATCAAGAAATGCCAGCAGCTAACAGACTTACAGAGTAGGGATGGGAGAAAAAATCGATATAGTATAGTATAGCGATATTTTGATGTATCGTATCGTCTCATTTACCAAATATCGATTTTTTCAAATTGATTGCTAATATGTAGTCAAATCTATGATAATGGAAAAATAAAATCATCTGTTTGTCCAGTGAGGTTGGCAGAGGTGATATCATAGAACAGGAGAAAGATACACTAACAAATATAGCAGCACCTGGGGAAAGACATTAGGAATGCTAGCAGGGCACAAATGAGATGGACCTGACACACAAGGTTTGCAAGATGTGCTACATGAAAATGAAATACTGTGTAAATAAGACAAACATAAAGGAAAGACAAATGCTAAATTAGCTAAACAGTTAAAAAAATGGTATAAATCGCAATATATTGTATCGCAACATCTTAAAAATCGCAGTGATATCGTATCGTGGGGCCACTGATGATTTCCACCCCTATTACTGAGTAAATGAATCTTTAACATATTTAAACCTGTATGTTAACTCTTTTTTTTTTTCTCCTTAGTGTGCAGTCAAGCTGGCTAAGATGGTCGGCTATGTGAGCGCAGGTACAGTGGAGTACCTCTACAGCCAGGATGGCAGCTTCTACTTCTTGGAGCTCAACCCTCGTCTGCAGGTGGAACACCCCTGCACTGAGATGGTCGCTGATGTCAACTTGCCTGCGGCGCAATTGCAGGTCAGCTTACCTCCCGCAAAGGCCCTGCAGCGCATATGTTGTTACATCACATACAGTGCATTCAAGTTCACTACTGTCCCACAAAAGACAAAATTAGCACGCTCCGTTGCCTGACACTAAACGGGCCCCCCCCCCGTGTCCATGGCAACAGCCTGCAAAAGAGCGAGATGATTTGCAGAAACATTGCATTAGATGCGGCGTTAGTAGCAGCGGGTGGTCACGTGGTGCAGTTCTGCAGTGTTTGGGATTGTGTGTAAATGGGTCATTGGCAGTCAAGCTGAAGGGCAGCGTGCTGGGAAAGCTTTGTAGGCCGGCTGTTTGGGTGTTACAGTGGGAGTGACGTACACTGTCTGGCACAGAGGACGAGTGTTTCTTCATTCCAGGCAACAAGAAAACTCACTTTCTTTCAGGAAGATGTTTATAAGTTGTGTACAAAACCGTTGTTGAAAATTATAAGACAAGCACTCTGGTATTCAAGTGCACATATGATGCAATCTGTTCATAAACCGGCGTAATACTCACTCTGCCATGTCTCCTCAGATTGCCATGGGTATACCTCTTCAAAGAATCAAAGACATCAGGATGCTTTATGGGGTGCAGCCCTGGGGAGACTCTCCCATTGACTTTGAGGGTCTGTCTACGGCCCCCTCCCCTCGGGGACATGTCATCGCTGCTCGAATCACCAGTGAAAATCCTGACGAGGTGAGCCTCACTCTCTCCTGGCTGAAACACAAAACCCTCCCAGCTAAAGGTTACATAGAGTCTAGGATTTCTGTTATGGTTGTTTTTATTAAACCTCTCACTTTGTAATCCTGTTGTACCATAAATAAAGACCCTTGTTGTGACTTTTTTTAAAGGTCAAGTCCGCTGTTTTTTTAGTTGTTGCTGTGATGTGTTTGCAGGGTTTCAAACCAAGCTCTGGGACAGTGCAAGAGTTGAATTTCCGCAGCAATAAAAACGTGTGGGGGTACTTCAGTGTTGCAGCCGCTGGAGGGCTGCATGAATTTGCTGACTCCCAGTTCGGACATTGTTTCTCATGGGGGGAGAACAGGGAAGAAGCAATCTCGTGAGTACAATCTTAAACTATGCTTGTGTCAGAATCTAAAGTTTTTGTTTTTGGAGGTTTTTAGTTACATCTCTGTCTTTTTGTTGCTCCAGCAACATGGTGGTGGCTCTGAAGGAGTTGTCTATCAGAGGAGACTTCAGGACCACAGTTGAATACCTCATTAAGCTGCTGGAGACTGAAAGTTTTCAGCACAACAGCATTGACACTGGCTGGCTGGACAGGCTCATCTCAGAGAAGATGCAGGTACACCGCGAAGTGTTCCTGCTCTAAACATTTAATATATAAAAAAGAACTGCCTCAAATACGGATCCTTCAAAACCACATAGCAGGAGACTGGTGAGATTTAGTGGATTGAAGAGTTGAATGTGTGTTTTGTGCAGGCGGAGCGTCCCGATACCATGCTGGGAATTGTCAGTGGTGCTCTTCATGTCGCAGATGTCACTCTGAGAAACAGTGTGTCCAACTTCCTTCATTCCCTGGAAAGGTAAAAACATGTTGTGTCGTGGGTGAAATGAAACTTGTGTAGTGTTTGGATAGGAAACATGACATGCTCTTGACTCTCTGTCCAGGGGCCAGGTGCTTCCAGCACACACTCTCCTCAACACTGTAGACGTGGAGCTGATCTATGAAGGCACTAAGTACGCTCTGAAAGTGACCCGCCAGTCTCCCAACTCCTACGTGGTTATTATGAACAACTCATCTGCTGAGGTGGACGTACACCGCCTCAGTGATGGAGGGCTTCTGCTGTCTTATGATGGAAGCAGCTACACCACCTACATGAAAGAGGAGGTGGACAGGTTAGATTCATCCTTGGTTTAATGATTTATCGGCTGAAGTAATCAACCAGTTTTGACCTTAATTAAATTGTTTGATAAGCTGGTGTAATCTGGTTCTTTTTCATCTAAAATATGTTTATTTTTTTCTTTCTTACAGGTATCGCATCACCATCGGGAACAAGACTTGTGTCTTTGAAAAGGAGAATGATCCTTCACTGCTGCGATCTCCTTCAGCAGGGAAACTTATCCAGTACACAGTTGAAGATGGCGGCCATGTGTTTTCAGGCCAGTGCTATGCTGAAATCGAGGTACAGCGTGCAGTAATGAATATGACTGTTGCAAAGTCTACTGAAAGACAAAAATACCTCAAATGCTCTTTATTTTTACCTAACGATTAGTATAGATGTAAATTCTGTGCTTGTTGATTCCAGGTAATGAAAATGGTGATGACTCTCACAGCTGCAGAGTCTGGTTGTATTCACTATGTGAAGAGGGCTGGAGCGGCGCTGGAACCAGGCTGTGTCATCGCCAAGCTGCAGCTGGATGACCCGAGCAGGGTGCAACAGGTACAAACAAGTATATGTCTTAAAAATGTGAATATGTGCAAGTACTTTTGGGGAAAGTTACAGGCTGTCTAACTCTCTAATTTTAAGTTGCATAGTAGACTTTACTTAAAGAAGGTCTATATACGATACAATACAATAATACGATATGATAATACGATACACTTTATTGTCCCCTTAGGAAAATTAGTCTTGGACTCCAAGAGCTGCACAGTTAAAGCTGCCAACTTATGGCACAAATTACTAGACCTGACAAAGACACAGTCACACAACCCATGCACATTGCACGTACATAAATACATAATCAATATTCAGATTATGATAATTCAACAAGATCAGTCTACAATCATAGCCCCAGCTTAATGTAACATGTCTATGAGGAGCAATGCATTATTCACATAAATGTCAGCTGATGGTAAAAAGGGCAATAAGGATGTAATTTAACTGGTTGAAATGTTCATTTAGGTTTTGTCCACCAGCGAGTAGCATCAGTGGTAAAAACTGAATATTATTTTTGCTGTCCGCCCCATCAGATACCAGGATGTTGTGTTGCTCTGTAACACACAGAGAGGTGCTGATAAATTTTTAATCCTGCCACTTAGAAGTATAGTTCTTCTGCTGAATGCTGTTTTTCTTATTCTATATATAGTGCAGCAAAGTAGAGGATGCTCTTGGACTATAACAGGATAATGATACAGCATATTTGCAGTTCAAATGATTCACTCAGTATTTAAATCCTTATTATTGTCATCTTCATAGCTGTTTAAAGCCAACTAAAAAAACCTGTGAACCTGATATATAAGTGATTGGGATATGTGCACTTTTGTTTATGACAAGTCAATTCATAAAGTCAAGAAATAAATGGTGCAGGAAATAGAAAATGATGGTTTAATAATCTGAAGATAAACAAGCTTATGTTTATCAGACTGTCAGGAGGCATAATTAAAGTTGGAGGAGTATCTTACTTTACTTTCGACTTAAGTATAATCTGCAGCTTTCTGGTCAAAGCTGCAAAAAGATTTGAGTTTCTTTGAAACAGCAGCTGCTTACTTATTTTAGAGCAGTGTTGTTTCTTTCTTTTGGTCTAAATCATTGGGAATTCTTTTGTATCACATATCAGCCTATGCATGACAAGACTGTCAAAAACACATATGAGTCTGTTTGGTAATTAAAAGATTATCTATTTTTATTTGTCTTCTAGGCAGAGCTGCACACTGGGGCCCTGCCGACTATTCAGGCTGTGGCCTTGAGAGGAGAGAAGCTCCACAGAGTCTTCCACAACACACTGGATCATCTTGTTCACATCATGAATGGCTTCTGCCTCCCTGAGCCTTTCTTCAGCGCTAAGGTAGAAGTTCAGTCTGACTGGTTACATTTTAACAGCAACTCTCGTAACTGAAAGCGATTCTCTAAAAAACTGTCTCCTGGGTCTGCCACAGTTGAAAGAGTGGGTGGAGCGGTTGATGAAGACCATGCGTGACCCTTCTTTGCCACTGCTGGAGCTTCAGGACATCATGACGAGTGTGTCGGGTCGCATCCCCCCAGCCGTGGAGAAGGCTATCAAGAAAGAGATGGCGCAGTACGCCAGTAACATCACATCTGTGCTCTGCCAGTTCCCCAGCCAGCAGGTGACTAATCAACAAATACACACACCAAGTTAATGAGAGTTTGTCTTCTGCATACCATGTGGCTAAAGTTGGTATCCGTGGTAACTGTGGATCCCTGAGAACAATTATTGTTTATGATGCAAAGTAATCATTAAAGTTGAGGGCGAAGATCCGCATATTTTTGTAGGTTAAGTGTCATTCATTAAAGAAAGGTGTCTTTTTTTTTCTCTTTTTTTAATTAACATTTAAAAGATGTATCATTGTCTCATAAATGTTCCCCACACTCTGAAAAAGCAAACAATAATATGACTTATAGTGAAAAGTTGCTTTCAAACACCACTAAATTAATTTATCTAGTTGAAAATACAATCTTACCCCTGAGCTGGGACCTACTTGTTGGGGGGGTCAAAGGTGCCTCTGGGATTAAGTGCTCACCAGCCTCTGCTTCCACAGGGATTATATGCTTGTATTGTAATCTTTCCTCCTTCTAGATTGCAAACATCTTGGACAGCCATGCTGCTACTCTCAACAAGAAGTCAGAGAGAGAAGTCTTCTTTATGAACACACAGAGCATTGTTCAGCTGGTCCAGAAGTGAGTACAACAGCTCCACCAGACACTAAGTTCAAAAGGTTTATTCTGTAGTTTTGAACATGAATTTATATCTGGTTTTCTTTGTCACCTGATCTTCTGTTCCACGTAGAGATTATACATCTTTTGCCGTCAGCTGTATAACGCTGCATAGTTCTTTGTGTCAGTCCAGACTGCTTGTCTCCATCAGGTATCGCAGTGGTATTCGAGGTCACATGAAGGCCGTGGTGATGGATCTGCTCAGGCAATACTTGAAAGTAGAAATCCAGTTTCAGAATGGTAAGAGATCAAACCTTATTATAGGTTAATGTAGTTGTTTTGATTTTTTTGTTCAAGTTTCTTTTCTTTTTTTTTCCAAAGAAGCTGCAATGCACGTTCTTACCACCAGGTGGAGCCCTGTCCCAATAGCTCTTTGTGCTGTTTCCTAACAGCTCAGCATTTGTGACAGCAGTTTCCCTGTTCAGGGCTAACCAGAGCTTTCCTTTGTTGATTTTTATCAGGACACTATGACAAGTGTGTGTTCGCGCTGCGTGAGGAAAACAAAGGCGACATGGCCAACGTGCTCAACTACATTTTCTCTCATGCTCAAGTCACCAAGAAGAACCTGCTGGTTACTATGCTGATTGTAAGTTTCTATCTTTCTCAGCTTAGCTATTTTAGAAATAAAAACAACTTCTATTTTGAGATTTTTCCTTTGATATGTTACATTTAGTCCTAAATCAAACTCATTTTCAAACTTAAGTATCACCCTTATCTGGCCAGGATTATGATTACTGAAGTCTGTAATGGTTTAAGATCAAGTTGTTATTTTAAGCTCTTTATACATCTTTTTACATCTCCATGGGATATGATGTTATTGGGTAAAATGATGTGTAACATATTCTCCTTTATGTGTAGGACCAGCTGTGTGGTCGTGATCCCACACTGACTGATGAGCTGATGGCCATCTTGACCGAACTCACACAGCTCAGCAAGACAACCAATGCCAAGGTGGCTCTGCGGGCCCGACAGGTGAGATCAAAGCTCCACATTTAGTATTCCATTGAAAAAACTATAAATGACTTTCTGTGCGTTTACATACACTCAAAATTACAGCTAGTGAAAAAACAGCAAACGGTCTATGTAGAATCTTTTTATAACCCACTGTTCTGTGTGAAGTACATGACAAAGATCCGGTTATAAACCTAAACATTCTGACTTCACTGATATCAGACCTGCTATGCACGAGCGTGTGAGGACATGAGATGGAATGAAAATGAGGAATGGGACACACAGCTCCACATATTTTCTAAAAACATGAATGAAATCAGGGGAATAAAGTCTCAGCTCCAGCTCGTGTTTTTATATCATAGAGTTTAAACAGCATATATGGTATCCACAGTCAGGGAAGTCCTGAGTACCAGTCCTAAAAAGAACGCTGCAAAAGTGCAGTGAAAAAAGCAAAGAGGTGAAAACATTCGTCGCAAACAAATGTATTTATGTTTTTTCCTGTCAAGTCCATGTTTGCTTGTGTAGGATTTCTGTTCATATTAATTAGATACTGTTTCAATATACAAACAGTTGTATACATTTAATGAGGGGCTAGATAATAAGTTTATGCATCGCAGAGAATGGACTCTTGCTAAATCAAAAAGAAAAGTTGAAAGATATGCAGCCTTGCGTGCCTGCATCAGAGTTCTCACACACTGTGTGGTTTGACGGTGGGACATCAATAAATCAGCTGATATACAAATACTGAGTTAATAAAACAGAATGATACTTCCTTATATTTGATTATTTTCACCCAGAGTTGGACTTTAACTGAAACCAACATTTTATGTTTTTATGTTGAAATCCTGCAACAAAGTGTAATAACAAAGAAAGCTGCAAAATATTACACTGCACTAATAGATCAACAGAGTTTTTACAGTTCACGTCAGTTTCTTTTTAAAACTTAAAAATGTTCAAATTTAAATAAAGTTTTATAACGAGAAAAATCGAATACAGGAATTATTTTGCTGTATTAATCCTCAGCCTTGGGGGTGATAATTTCACCACTAGATGTCACTGTCAACTCTTAATATGTTCAGCATCTCAAACTGAAGTGGAGAGCATGCCATTACTAAAATAAAACAATAAAAACACATTAAGACTCCAGCATTTTCTTCACTCCCTTAACTCAGGTGTTGATTGCCTCCCACCTCCCCTCTTATGAGCTACGGCACAACCAGGTGGAGTCCATCTTCCTCTCTGCCATCGACATGTATGGACACCAATTCTGCATTGAGAACTTGCAGGTAGGCAATGATGAAAGTTCAGTTGAGGCTTTATTTGATATTCTGAAAATGGAAAGTGTGAAGCTGACTAATCTTTTTAAAAATGTTTTTCATAGAAACTGATCCTATCAGAAACCTCCATCTTTGATGTTCTGCCCAACTTCTTCTACCACAGTAACCAGGTGGTCAGGATGGCTGCCCTCGAGGTCAGAAGCATTACAATCTCACTTAAGAGATCCATTTGACTTGACCTCTTTCAACGACTGTTGAAATGCCGCAGATCTACTCAAAACCATTTGTCCTCTGCATCCAACAACCGCAGGTGTACGTTCGAAGAGCATACATTGCTTACGAGCTCAACAGCGTTCAGCATCGACAGCTGAGGGACAACACGTGTGTAGTAGAGTTCCAGTTCATGCTTCCTACCTCGCACCCCAACAGGTATTGTGACACCAGAAAAAAACTGCAGCACTCACATGCTATGCATCACGTTTTATGCAGCTCCCCCAACCTTAAAAGGCACTGTGGACGGCAAACTTCATACATACTGTTCAACATCTTAGACCAAACGCCAGCATATTAACTTTATATCAGTGAGAATATTAATGGAAGCAGTTGCGTCGATCTTTTATCACATAAACTGCATTTCCATGAAGCCATTAGCGTTTATTGGTGGTTCTACATTGGTCTTTTTATTCTGCTACACAACGGTCTAGGTGTTTGTGCAAAAGTGGGCATGTATCCCACAGCCTAGAAATGGTTTATTTATTATTATATCACTATTAGCAACAACAAGGATGTTTCTACTCTTAAGTCTGAATCACACTCTTTTTGTGCCATAACTCAGGGCAGGGCGATATGGCCTTGAATCAATATCATGATACACTGAGCAGTTCACCTCGATATCGATAAATGGACGATAACTACTCCACAAGCACCTCATCCCCTCCCACATTAACTTCGTCTGCTCCAGCCGCTACAACTTTTGAACCGTCCTCCATCTGCTCGCCTGTCTTTTCCTCTTTGTTACGGACTGGATGGGGTGGAGTCACGTCATCCAAAACCAACTTTTTATCTATTTATTTTTTGACACGGATTATATTGACATGGGCAAAATGACATTGGTTATTGTTGTAAATTTCAGTATCGGTAAATTTTCGGTTTATCGCCTAGCCCTACCATAACTGTACTAAGTGATGACGATCACTTAGTAAACCTATGCATGGTGCCACAGTCCCTCTCCCACAACCCCAGCTGTATGTCACTGTTCATAGTTGTTCTCCATGTAAATGCTCCTCATGTGCAAAAGATGTTATTTTTTTGCAAAGACCAAAAATACCTCTTGGTTTGTCAGAAGTAAGTGAGTCATATGAACGACAAAAATTCCCAGCCTCAACAGTCTCATGTCAGTTGCCCGTCTCTGTCAGTCCACAGGGGCATGATAGGCTGTACGAAACTACAGAGACTCTGAGAGAGACCAAAGACAAACTTGGGATTTGCCTTGTACATGCACAGCATTTCAAAAAGCTTGTAACAGATGAAGCCACCTGGCTCTTCTGCATCCACCCTGTGTGTCTGTGTTCTGTTCGTTTATGTGCGGATGTGTGCGTGTCTGAGTATTTGTCGTTTTTTTTACATTCACACATGTTCTTGCATGCTCATGATTTCCCACGCCTGCACTAACCCTCACGTGCGAACTAAGGACAGCATGGGAGTTTGAACCGATCCTCTGTCTTTGTTCAGAGTCAAACTCTGGACGAGGAGGCTTGTGGATCTGATGATGCATGTTTTAAAAGGGAGCAGTCAGGAAGTGAAATGTGTGTTACGGAGCTACAAAGTTAAACCGAGTTTACTTCTGTTTTCATTCAGCTGTTCATTGTCATTAAATATATATATATATATATCAATCTCCTTAAAGGATAGACACACATTGCTAAACCTTGACTGTCTTCCTCTCCTGATGCCTGCCACTAACCACTTGGTAATCATTGTTGTTTAATTGCAGAGGGAACATCCCCACTCTAAACAGGTATTGTAAACATTCTTTCATTGCTTAGATTACTACTGGCTGTAGACTAGCTAGCTGCATGTCAAAATAGCTATTAATCTTGTTAATTGGTTTGGTGATAAGGTAAAGAGACAAAGCTTGTTTGGTGCTTTTAAATGTACAAAAATGAAACTGTTAATAAACTCAGAAGTTAGTCAGATTCAGTAACACAATGTCTCTGGTTACTGACAAAAGCATGCCTATTAGCATTCAGTCTCTGTGTCAAGCATTTCAAGTCTGTGTGTGTGTGTCTCTGTGAAAGACTCTTTTTTGTTTTTCTAACTTGAGCGTGTGTGTATCTGCTTCAGTCAGTTTGAGAGATTCGGTATAACATGGGGTTTACAGCGGTCTGAGACCACTTCAAATCAAATGCTGGGAATGTTGTACACCAGTGCAAATCTCTTGAACTGAAAAACCCTGTGACTGTCCTGCCAGGAAAATGTCTGTTCCCGTCCTGGACATTTCAAAAGCCAAGAACACAAAATTACAGGAAACTAAAGACCAGGACCTAAACGCTCAAGATAGCAAATCTCAGGATGATAAAGCTGAGAAGAGAAATGCATCCGATTTGGATTCTGTGGACAGGTTTGAAACAAACAAAAACTAAATTTCTATCAGTGGGTGTAATTTCTGGGAAAATTTCTTACAATTCGACTAACATCCAACAAAACAGAGCATCAATTCTTCAAAGGGTGTTTCTGGTGTTTTTTTTTAATTTCCTAGCTCCTTTAAAAGGGACATTTTTATTGGTTTGATTTCCTACCACATGGTCTGCCATAAATCCTTATCATATAATGCAGCTGTCACGGTGTTCACGTAAAGTGGTGTAATTTTTTGAACTTGTTCTTGAGTAATCAATTCTCACTCAGTTTTTATTCAAAAAATCTCCATCAATCAACATGTGAAGTTTTGAAGTGCTTACTACAAATTCAGCATTTTAGATTTCTGAGGAACAAAAAGTGGAATAAAAACTGTGGTGAGCTTCCTAAATGTGGGATGTCTTCTGTCTCTTCCTTTTTATGCATTTTTCCATAATAATTGTTCCCTCTCAATACTCTAGGATGTCATTCTCATCCAACTTAAACCATTACGGCATGGTGCACGTAGCCAGCGTCAGTGATGTCCTGCTGGACACCTCTTTCACACCACCTTGTCAGCGCATGGGAGCCATGGTCGCTTTCCGCTCCTTCCAGGAGTTCACCAGGTCAGTCTAAGAAAGAAAGAGGGCTCTCAAGTAAATCATATTCATGTGGTAATATAATATGATAAAGAAGTATAATCACAGGAAAGTATGATGTTTTTTCCTACACAGGAACATCACGGATGTGCTGAGCTGCTTCTCTGACTCTCCCCCGCCAAGTCCAACATTCCCAGAAGGAGGAAATCCTGTCCTGTATGGTGAGGAGGACAGCAAGGTAATGACAGACTTCTGGATGTTTATGACTTTAAGTACAATAGATATTCATCAATTAGATTAAAAAAAAAATGTGATAAAACCTTTTTATACAACAGTCTCAAAGGGACTGTGATGCCTTTTAAGATATGTGGTTTTGTGTGGTGTACTGTCATATTTAGATTGTTTTTAATGATTCAGTAGCTGTTTTTCCTTTATTGTTTGTGTTGCTTGTTTTTTGACTTTCCCACCCAGAGATCACAGATGTAAATTAGCTTTATGGCTAACTTTAGCTCAGCTATGAAACAGGATTAGGGCCACATGAAAGGAAAAAAAATAATAACAGGAAGGATATTAAAGTCGAAATTTCGAGAATAAAGTAGAAATTTTGAGATTAAAAAAATGTAATGATGTCAGTAAAGTCAAAAGTTTGAGATTAAAGTTAAAATTTTTAGATTACAAAATGTCGTGAATGATGTTGAAATTTCGGGATTAAAAAATAGACATTTTGAGATCAAAGTCAAAATTTTGAGATTGCAAAATTGAATGAATGTCAATAAAGTCGAATTTCGAGGTTAAAGTCGAAATTTTGAGATTACATAATGTTGTCAATAATGTTGAAATTTCGAGATTAAAATAATTGTTTTTTTAAGATTAAAGTCGAAATTTCAAGATTAAAGTTGACATGAATAAAGTCGAAATTTCAACTTTTTAAAATGTCGACTGTAATCTCGAAATTTTGACTTTAATCTTGAAATGGAAACCTAAAAAATCTCCCTCCTGTAATTATTTTATCCTTTTCTTGTGGCCCTAATCCTCTATCGTTCTCAGCAGGTCGTGTTGTGTCAAACAAACTAATAAACTAAAAATAAACTCACTCTCCAGAGTGTCCAGGATGAGCCGATCCATATCCTGAACGTGGCTATAAAGACGGACAGCGACATCGATGATGACGGCCTGGCTGCCAGCTTCAGAGAGTTCACTCAGTCAAAGGTAGGAGTGGTCTGCTGTAAAGCAACTTCTGCAGGAGGATAAAACACTTTAAAGTATAAGATCTCATGTTGTCATTTGTCTTTTTCAACATTTTAGAAATCTCTGCTGTTTGAACACGGCATCCGTAGGTTGACCTTCCTAGTAGCCCAGAAGGTGAGAGCCCTGATTTCATAATAACAAAACTGATTCCCTGTCTTCACAACTGGCTGCTCTGCATGTCACCAGTTCAACAGTTCTGAATAGCATGTAACAGAATTTTACACATTAATTGTCTTTAATTTTTTCTTGTACGATTACTAATACATTTGACTTAACTGAAACTGATTGACTGACTATAGTTTCTGTCATAATTGGCACATAAAGTAGCTTATTCTCTTGTTTGTCTCTGTGTCTCTTTCTGCATGCCTTGCTTTTGCTGCATTTATGATGACAGGATTTCAGGAAGCAGCTCAACTGTGAGGTGGACCAGAGGTTTCACGTAAGTAAAGCGAGACAGAGGTGCTGGGCAGAGAGGGCTCTGAGTTGAATTTCATTGCAACAATATCAGACACATCCTCCCAAAAACCTGCACATTAGATACTGAGACAGTCAGTTTTGACATTTGTTTATAACAACGTTGTCATTGACCAAAAAGAAGCTAAATTGATAAGTAAATAAAAAACACTTGTATGGGTTTTTAAGTGGGGTCCTACAACTCATTTGTTTTTAATAGAGGCGTACAGATATCTGTGAAAAAAGGGAAATGTGGTATTCATAAGTCTTGAGGTGCTATTTATACATCCTGTTATCATTATTACACTATATCTTAGTCTGATTGAATACACAGAGATTCCCTGATCAAAAACAGCATTAGCACAATCTATGCTGATCAGTGTTCTCATCATCACTGCATAATAAACTAATGATACCGGTCACATAGTCGTGTAGTGATATAAGCCAATCACAGAGTAGATAGTGTCATCTGCTATAATACATTTACAATCAATAGGTGTCTGACTATCATTATTAACACTTCTGTGCTTACAGCTTTGTTTTTGTCAAGCTGATTTTGATTTATTTTCATTCTTTGTTTCTCTTCCTGTCAATTTTCCACACAGAGAGAATTCCCCAAATTTTTCACATTCCGTGCCAGAGACAAGGTGAGTTTTTTTTAAATCACTAAAATACGGTTATAAAAGATTCCTAAGTCTGTGTTTTCACTTTCATGAATGACCTGGTTTATTAAAACACAAAGGGATGAAGATATATTTTATGCACATGTATCAGATAAACAAATTCAGACTTATTGATCCATCTTCTTGTGCCTAAACACTGAGCAGATCCATGTCATGGTTGTAGAAAACAACCGTTCTCCACCTCTAGTACTTCTTAATTTCATTCTATCACAGCCATTGACAACTTTTTTTCTCAGCTCCCACAATAGCTCTACCAAACTCATTAAAGTAATTAACTCTTAAATTATGTCTCCCATTTCAGCTAAATGACACCCATTAGACGCTCCTGAGATTGAGATTGGCTGTGATTTAATTTACTCCATTAACTATGTGACTCTCAGGCATCTTTTTACTCTTGATTTACCCCTGAAATTTGCGATTCGAAACACTTATTTATAACAGGCTCAGAAAAAACTGTCCTGACAGTCTAAAAAAATGTAAACCCACACTTGTGTCTGTCGTGTTTCTCGCCAGTTCGAGGAGGACAGGATCTACCGTCACTTGGAGCCGGCACTCGCTTTCCAGCTTGAACTCAACCGCATGCGCAACTTTGCTCTCACTGCCATTCCATGTGCAAACCACAAGATGCACTTGTACCTCGGTGCGGCTCGTGTAGAGGTGGGCACAGAGGTCACGGACTACCGTTTCTTTGTGCGAGCTATCATTCGCCACTCTGACCTCGTCACAAAGGTAAGTAAGCGGAAGAACAAGACGGCTTTTAGATTCTTGCACACGATATTTATGCTTTTTGTGTTGGTTTTCACAAAGATATCAAACTTGTCCCCAAACTTATTAGGAGGCGTCTTTTGAATACCTTCACAATGAGGCTGAACGTCTGCTACTGGAGGCCATGGATGAGCTGGAGGTTGCTTTCAACAACACAACTGTACGAACGGACTGTAACCACATCTTCCTCAATTTTGTCCCAACAGTCATCATGGACCCGTCAAAGGTTTGTGAACATATCTCACTGTTAAATTTCTGATCAGGTCCAGATAATCGCTGTTATTCTTAATCTACTCTTCTCTACAAACGTCAGATCGAGGAGTCTGTGCGCTCCATGGTGATGCGTTACGGCAGCCGTCTGTGGAAGCTGCGTGTCCTGCAGGCCGAACTGAAAATCAACATTCGCTTGACTCCAACAGGGAAGCAAATCCCAATCCGCCTCTTCCTCACTAACGAATCAGGTTACTACTTGGACATCAGCCTGTACAAGGAGGTCACTGACTCTCGAACGGGACAGGTGGGGCCCAAAGATCGACAGGTGGGGCACTCATCCATCATCCATCTCATCCACTTAAAGTCCACCTGCTGGTGTGAAGGCATTAGCTCCATCCTGAAAACCTCCGCTTGTATAGTGCAGTTAACCAGCCTCTCTTGATCAGTGAACTAAGAGTTTTTAAGTTTATTTACATAAGCGGTAAAAAAACATTTGAGGCTTTGGGATCAGAGCAGAGATTCAGTATGGTGCGTTGCCTTGAGCCTGGTGGACATTTATTTCAGTAATACTCTCTCTCCTTGCAGCTGATCAGGTAAGTTTCTCTTCATCAAGCCATCCATTCATTTGTCCATCATCACATCTCCCATTTTTCATGTGTTAAATCTTGTCAATTTACTTTCTTTTTCCTGTTGTTTGCTTTGTTTACATGATAATGTATGTGGCGTTGGGTTTACATGCCTGTTCTTATAAGACTGATGTCCAATGCTGTATGTCGTCATCATCATTGTCTCTCTCAAAACCATTTCCACAAACATGATCAAAGGGGTCACTTTGTGTATCACCGTGTCTGTAAATTGACCCCTCTTTGCCTTTCTTTTTTACAGATTATGTTCCAAGCGTACGGAGACAAGCAGGGCCCGCTGCACGGCATGCTCATAAACACACCCTACGTCACCAAGGACCTGCTGCAGTCCAAGCGCTTCCAGGCTCAGTCTCTGGGCACGACTTATGTCTACGACTTCCCTGAGATGGTCAGACAGGTACGCTTTAAAAACCTTTACGCAGTTGGAATTTCCATTCTTTTCCATACCTACTTTTTATAATTATTTTAGGAAATACCCACTTTTCAATTTTAGAAAACAATATTTTAGAAATGTGGTAATAGTCTGTAAACATAAATATTTTTCCATACTTTATTTTGCATTTTCCATACTTTTTAAGACCTGGAAATTGATCAAATTTATTCCCATATTTTTCCGTACTTGTGTAGGAACCCTTCTTACGACATAAGCCAGATCAGCTGATTAAAATATTCATTTATTGTATTTGCATGGCACATAGTTTCTATATTTTATATATCATGATTTTTGCACCATCCTCTGGTATATTTCCCATTATGCCTATATTACATGTTTTTATTGTTTCTATTAGGTATTTCTTTCTAAGTCCCCTGCCAGTACACGCACCACTGCTAACTACTATTCGCTCTCACTTTTAAATTTTACTTGTTGGTGATGCACCTTTACGCACTCGCGGCCTCGGCGAGATGTTTCCGATTGCTTACTGATTGTCCATTAACTTCTACCATAAAGTTTAAAACAATCAAACTTCCGTAGGCAAAAAAAACCTTAATTTGGATATACTGATCCCTTCATTCCTTGCACAATAAACCAGTAAATCAAAACCGTAACCAGCTGCCAGTCAAAAAACAAAAGCCTTCTTGAGCGCCACACGTGAAAGACTTAGTGGGCACCCTAAATAGTCTTTTCGCCCCTCCTACAGCGCCACACGGTGAAATCTAAAAAATCTTTTATTTGATGTTTTTACTCCAGAACTCCACGACTCTCCTTGCGTGAGTAAACCTACCTGTCACTAACCTGAGTCTTCCTCTGATTATTCTGACGTTTTTTTTTTTATTTCAGGCTCTGAAGAAGCTGTGGCACTCCAGCCAGACCTTTGCCCACTTACCCAAATGTCCTCTCCCCTCTGAGCTGCTCACGTTCACAGAGCTGGTTCTTGATGCCCAGGGTCAGCTGGTGCAGATGAACCGACTGCCAGGAGGCAATGAGGTCAGTTTTCGAAGACGTACATTACATAAAATGAGACTAAAATCTGTCCTCTTTGAAATGACCCCTTTTTTAAGTGTAATTCCGCTCACATGCTGTAGGTGTCTCTGTGTTTCTTCAGCTGTGCTTGAACGCTTGTCTAACACTTTATTGATGTATGAAAATGCTTAATGCATCATTTAAAGTGCAATGAGAAATGATACCTAGGTCCTGTAGTTGTATTAATTTCACCACAACCATCAAATGTTGCAGCCTGAATCATCCATGGAGCATGACATATTGGATATCGATCTCATACTAACCTACATTAATTGATCATTTTAAACTCAAAATTACTTTAAAAATAGATTAAGAATAGCTGTGTTACATCATTTTTCTAGATCTTCAGCATTCAGTGTGTCAACCTGCCTCTTTTCTACCTGTCTAGATCGGTATGGTGGCATGGAGGATGACCCTGCGTACGCCAGAATACCCAGCAGGACGGGAAATCATTGTTATAAGCAACGACATCACACATAAGATAGGCTCATTCGGGCCACAGGAGGACGTGTTGTTCCTGCGAGCCTCAGAGATGGCGAGGGAGAGCGGCATCCCTCGGATCTATATCGCAGCCAACAGCGGCGCCCGCATCGGGCTGGCTGAGGAAATCAGACACATGTTCCACGTGGCCTGGCAGGATCCAGCTGACCCCTATAAGGTCAGACTTGCAGACGACTGGATTTGTTTCTTTTCTTTGTGTGTTTTTGGAAACTTAAAGTTTAGTGTCTCTAATATATTCGAGTTCTTTCTCATGAATATCACTTTTTTGTTTGCATATTCTGTGTTTGTAAGTGTATTTCATTTTCTTGGATATTTTCTTGTGATACTCTTTTCTCTCCTTTTGTCCATTAAATAGTTTAATGTGATTGTCCCTCTGTATTCGTCAAAAACATCATAACTAAGCATTCTTCTGTATTTTCTCTATGCAGGGTTTCAAGTATCTCTACCTCACACCTCAGGATTACAAGAAAGTTTCAGCCCTGAACTCTGTGCACTGTGAGCATGTGGAGGATGAGGGAGAATCCAGGTAAATCTTTTTATAACAAATCAGCACTTAACTTCATATTCAAAGAAACGCATCTGTAAGAAGCTGTGGCATCAGGCAAAAATGCATGACTTCACCAAATCCCTCGGGATTACAACACAGGTGAAAATGAAAGGCAAAGCTGTCGGAGGGTCACATCTTGCTTAGAGTGAATATATGTGCTGTCATGCAGGTACAAGATCACCGACATCATTGGAAAAGATGAGGGGCTGGGTGTGGAGAACCTGAAAGGGTCTGGAATGATCGCTGGAGAGTCCTCTCTGGCTTATGAGGAGATCATCACCATGAACCTGGTAAGACACAAGTGGCCCGCTCTTGCATCTGGTTTCTTCACACGTACTGGAGGCTCCAAGGTGATTATCTTGTCTTATAGGTCACATGCAGAGCAATAGGGATCGGGGCCTATCTGGTGAGGCTTGGACAGAGAACCATTCAAGTAGACAACTCTCATATCATCCTGACTGGAGCTGGAGCGCTTAATAAGGTAAAATGATCCGAGACAAAGAGACTTGTTGAAAGTGAAAATGTGATGCTGTTGTGGAATTAAGTTTAGTTGTCTTCTACTTTAATGTTGAATTAACTTGAAAGAAGTTATTTTGGTAACACTTTACTTGACGCCTATCTCTATAACGCATCACAAATATATGTATAATGCATTATAATCACGTTATAGCACTGTATAACTATAGTTATAAACACTCAGAAATGATCATAATACTTGCCCACATAGATAATGCATTATACATATATTTATGATGTGTTATAATTTGCTTATAAACTCTTATAACTATAAATATATACACTCACTAATTATCATAGGGCTTTATAACAATAAGCATAACACATTATAATACCTGACCTTGTAAGTCATGATCAAATGCTTTAAAATGTGTTATGATCAAATTAAGAAATTTATATCACATCATCAATATATGTATAATGCATTACCTATGTAGGCATTGTCAGTAAGTTGTTAACAGTTATAAAACATTATAATACCTGACCTTGTAAGTCATGATAAAATGCTTTATAATGTGTTATAATTATTGCTATAAAGCATTATGATCATTTATGAGTGTTTATAACTATAGTTATACAGTGCTATAATGTGATTATAACACATTATACATATATTTATAATGCGTTATAGAGAAAGGCGTCAAGTAAAGTGTTATGGTTATTTTTGATGTGCAACATTTAATCAATCTGTGTCCTCATTGAGATTTTACAATAAATATAAATTATCATCCTGTTTTTAGTCAGTATTGGAGAAAGGGTAAACACATGCCTGAAACTTTTCCTGTAAAGGCAGTATAGCACAGAGGATTTTTTTTATTTGTATGATAGGCAAGATAAATCAAGATTCTGAGATGTATAATCCCATGGAAGACTGGTACATTTTATACGACAGCGACAACAATAAATGAGAAAAGTGTTGCTTGACTTTGGAGCTGTTCCAAATGGCTGATCAGGCTTCTTCCTCTCTGCCTTGTGCTGCTCTACTAGGATCCCCCTCTCTGATCATAGCCACAGGCTAGCCTGCCACTCATAACGGAATAATTGAAAGCGAACCATGAAGTTGTATTTGCATAGAAATAGAGTGACATGCTTGGGGCTGCAGCGTAGGACACACATATTATTTGTTTTTAATCAAAACGAGAAGTTTCGCCGAGGCAGATTGTTTTCCTGCCGCATGAGGCTGATTGCTGCGCGCTTGTGTTTTTTGTGCGTAAGTATGCACGCTTCACTGCCGCCTCTTGTCTCGCTTTCTATCTGCTGTCCTTGTCAGCGCATTAAGATGACTCCATTTCAAATTAGAGGACAGATTGCAACATGACAAATCATGCAAACCTATTTGCTGGAAGCTCAGTTGTTTAAAATAGAATCACTGTGAGTTGTATTCGCATCTGCCTACAGTGATTGTTACTGACATTGTAAACAAAGCCTGCGCAATGTACATAAGAACATTTTTTTGTTTACATTTAATCATAGAAATTCAGAAACTGCATGGTTCTCACCTGCAGCTCAGGGGAGAAACGAGGTCGCTCTTCTCTGCTCATTTATCTTGTGGTTTTCTGGCTATTAACTGAAACTTAATGGAGAGCGGGAGGCTGCCACCCAGAGATCATCATTTCATTAGCTGCTGGAAAGCTCTCATATTTTCATGGGGAGTGGATAGTAACTACTAGCATAAATACCCCAGTGAGCTGTTTTATCCAGTTTGCCCCTTATTTTCTTCCTTCCAGTCATCTCCCAGTGTCCCCTCCTCCTCCTCTCCTCTCTGCTGCAGAATCTTAATGAAGCCGCCAATAGCCGCAGGCACAGGGGTTTTGTGTATGTCAAGGTGACTGCAATGTTTCTGGGGGCCGCCGGCTCTCCTGACAGCTTTAGGAGAGTGCCCCAGATTTGTAGCCAGATACATAACCATTAATGGTAATAAAGAAAGTAAATGATGGCTGGAAAGGTGAGAGCTGAGGGTGGGGATTGAGCTCCTCTCTGATTTTTATGGAGCCATGTCAGGGCCCTGCCACCTGTTCATGGCTGCTTATGAAAATAGGGTGGGCTGGGAGTGAGGTTTTATGGGTTCGAGTTGGCATAGGGCAGTTTTGAAGGTCTGTCTCAGCAGCTTCTGTGATAACAGGTAAATAGAGGATTCAGAATAGACACAGCATGAGAAAAAGGATGGAAGCTAGTTGAATGATCTGGGTGTTTTGCATGAGTTAATCCACGCCACCTGAAAGAAATCCCCCAACAAGAGTCTCAGGTGCTGTAACCTGTGTCCGCTGTGGCAGAGACGATTCTAGCTGCTGATCATCTGTATCGACGGAGCAGTGGGGAAATGTAATTCAGGGTCTCTGCTGTTACCCAGCTCTGTGCCTGTGTGCAGTCGTATTGATCTGCAGCCACCATGACCAGAAGCCTGGTGGAAACACCTCCTGTTGTCAACCATGGTTGCACAACATGAACAATAGATTGACTCTGTCGCCTCCATTGGAGAGCAGGGAGCAGAAGCTTTTAAAGGGTAAATCCTCATTAAATTTAACTGGGCAGAAAGCCGCTGCTCCGCTTTTCAAGTAAATATCCATCCAAGAGCTTGCTTCCTGCTGTTCCTCCTGTGTATATGAGAATAAAATACACCCAAAAATTACTTGTTTGCATCAACCCAAAACAAACATCTGGGAGTCAACATAGAAAAGACTTATTTTTTTAGCAGTCTGTCTTTCATGCATACCTAATCTGTGTTTCTTTCCTCTTGCAGGTTCTTGGCAGAGAAGTCTACACATCAAACAACCAACTGGGTGGAGTTCAAATCATGCACAACAACGGGGTGACCCACAACACTGTTTGTGATGACTTTGAGGGAGTCTTCACGCTGCTACAGTGGCTCTCTTACATGCCCATGGTAAAGTTTAACTGTTGTTTTTGTTGCAATTGAAACCAGTGGTTAAGCTATTGAAAATGTGGAGGTCTTTTCATATTCAAATAAAGATATTTTCCACCTTCAGTGTAAAGCCAGTCCAGTACCCATCCTGGATGCCAAGGACCCCATCGACCGGCCGATTGAGTTTGTGCCCACAAAGGCTCCTTATGACCCCCGCTGGATGTTAGCAGGACGACCCAGCCAGAGTGAGTGTCCAATCCAGACTAATATTTCACACAAACTTTTTTAATTAATGACAACTAAGGGTGTTTTACAATCATAATTTAGTGCCAAGTGGGTAGAGAGCAGTGATGTTGATTGTGACTGAGAGAAAATAGAGGGAGATTATTTACTTAGAAACAACCATCTACATGTGTTATTCTCCTTTCAATTAGATTTACATTGGAGTTTGGTGAAAGCAGACCTTGTTTTTGCACTGCTTGATCAGAGTTTGAACAATGACTGGTTTTACCCTGTTAACCTAAATACAGGACATTTCTTTAACAAAATAAGACTAAAAAAATTCAATTTTAAAATAGACTAAAAACATACTTTATTTAAAAGGTATTAAAGTGTGTTGTATTGAGTGTGTCTGTTTTATTTTTACCGTCCTCCATCTCCTCACCTGTCATTCCTTCTTTGTTACGGACTGGGTGGGGTGGAGTCACATCTCCCACGCATCGTCTTAAAGGGACATGAGACCATAGCCTACCTACACACATCCCAAACATACTTTTCTTTATTTATTTATTTTTTTTGACACTGAATATATAAACAATGACGTGGGTTACTGTCATAAATTTCAGTACTGGTAAATTTTCAGTTTATCGCCCAGCCCTACCTTTGAAATTTTATTTTCACATTCTCTGATTTTCTCTAAAAAAAACACAATTTCAAGGCACCCATTTACTAAATAATTTTTTTTCCTCTTATCACAGATTTAGTGCTTTACATCACTGCGTATTACTACTCTAGTGAATCAATAGAGACATTCAGCACTACTTGCAGTCCAACATGACTTTGTTTTCTAAAAATGGACAACAGAAACGGCTTCATCAAACACTGAGTTTCTAAAATGTTGTTTTGTGCCACTATCCTGGTCATACCAAAAAGAGTGATTTCAACACTTTGCTTTTTTCTTCTATATATGATTTTAATCCAATGCTTTCTTAACGCTTGGAATATTACGATAATCAATACTCAATGCTATTACAATACAAGACTACAATTCTTCTATAAATAGTAAATGACTTTTTGAGACATGAAAAATGAGACTACAGACAATTAAATTTACCTTCAGGGATAAATAAAGTTCTTCTTCTTATTATTACTATTATTTTGTTTTTTATTTAACTTGTTCCAAAACAAAAGTAAACATCATTTCAGTTTGATATCCCTGTCCTTCATGTTGCAATAGTTTAGTACTAGAAAGACACTATTGAGAAGCAAAGAGAGAAACAGTGATATTTAACTTCATTCTGCTGAAGGGAAGATCAAGTTGACTCCATAATGGACCTGGAATGTTTTACACTGTGGGTCAGGACTGAGCAGGTTCTTCATCAGTGTAATTACAGCCTGGAACAGCAGAGATTGGGGGGACTGAGCCACTCAACTGTCTCTGCTCGTGATGAGTGGTGAGGTTTAATTGAATGGTAACCTCACAGACTGGGCATGTTTCTCGGGGTGTGCAAGCAGATAAAGAGCTGAGTAAGCCCTGCTTATACAGTCATCCATCATGGCTGCTGCCAAGGAAAAAAATACAAAACTTCAGGCTGCGGTATAAAGCCAGGGTTGTTGGACTGCTTGGAAAAGACAGAATATTTTCAGGAAACAGACTGAGTTGCGGTTCCAGTTTGCAGTAATTAACTTCTTTTTACTCCTCATCTGTAGCTCCAAAGGGATCCTGGCAGAGCGGCTTCTTTGACAACGGCTCCTTCATGGAGATCATGCAGCCGTGGGCTCAGAGTGTGGTGGTAGGCAGAGCCAGGTAAGAATCCCTGATGACACACCGCTATAATGGATTTCCTCGCTCCATAAATGCGGTCGAGGTATTTTTTTTAGATGGCAGCGCTGAATTGCCTCTCTCCACAGGCTGGGTGGGATTCCTACAGGGGTTGTTGCTGTGGAAACCAGGTCAGTGGAGCTGTCAATCCCAGCTGATCCTGCCAATTTGGACTCGGAGGCAAAGGTAAAGGCTGGCTTAGTGCATAACCTAGAGCTGGGCGATATGGCCTCAAATCATTATCACGATATATTGAGTGAATATATCGACATGGGCAAAATGACGTCGGTTACTTTTCGGTAAATCGGTAAGTTTTCGATGTATCGCCCAGCCCTAGAATAACCCCAGTGTGAACTGTTATCTGAGTATTTGGCAAATACACACTCTGATGCTGATTCTTCCTGTTTGTATCTTAAGATCATCCAGCAGGCCGGACAGGTGTGGTTCCCTGATTCTGCCTTTAAAACAGCCCAGGCCATTAAGGACATGAACAGAGAGGGCCTGCCTCTCATAGTGTTCGCTAACTGGAGAGGCTTCTCTGGAGGAATGAAAGGTATGTCTGCTACTTTTCTTATCCTTCCTTCCAAATAGCCAACACTAGATCGAGCGCTCATACGTAGTCTGAGATTTTGATATAAGCTAAGAACAAGCAACAGGTAAGAAAACCCTCCAGGTGCATTCGAGTTTTTTTTTTTTCAAACATCTTCTTTATTTCATACTGATATAACAACCAAAACAATTTGTCTGCTTTTTTTTTTTCTTTTAACCACATAATTCCCTACCCTCCCCATCACTCCCCAGGAACACAGAACAGAAAGGAAAAGAAAAAATCAAAATAAAATAAAACAAAATAAACATGTCTATATACCAACAAATAAAGAGCACAGAATCAGACAAGCACATTACAAAGAAACAAAACAAGAAAAGCAAGTAAACAAACAAATAAACAAAAAAGAAAAAGGTAGCAACAATAACTTTAATGAACTCTATCCAAATGTGCATACATATAGGCCACACATGTGAACATATCCATATACATACTCATACAAATGCATACCTACTAAACCACAAATAGTTATCGGTCCCTCCCAAAGAAATTCTCCAATTCTGAAAACAATGGAGTCCAAAAATCTTGATAGATATGAACACAATTTTATTTTCCTAGGGTTAATTTTTCCAGTGGTAAGAACGCTGACATCTGATCCATGAAGAGCTTTAAAGTTGGCAGGAAATCATCTCAAGTAAAAGTACACATTTCTTAGCAAAATATGTGGAGAGCAAAATAGTATCAGTATTTTTTAATTAATTTATTATTTTATTTTTTTTAGGTTTTGACCTGATTTGACCTGTTTTTCCTTTTATAAGGCATTTTATAAAGTAATACAACATGAACATGGGGTGTTTTCTGCCACAATATTACAGCAATGTGATTAAGTAATCAAATCACTTCACAGCGTTTCAGTGAATAGTATCAGTATCATACGGTTCCTCATGTAACTCTTCTGTCTTAGATATGTACGACCAGGTGTTGAAGTTCGGGGCCTACATTGTGGATGGGCTGAGGGAGTACAAGCAGCCTGTTTTGGTTTATATACCACCCCAAGCTGAGCTGAGAGGAGGATCCTGGGTGGTCATAGATCCCACCATCAACCCTCGTCACATGGAGATGTATGCAGACAGGGACAGCCGGTGAGTTGGACTGTTAAATACTATAAAAGGACATTTTCATCACAGCGCCTCTGTTCACTTCAATCCTTTTGGTCCCTAGAGGTGGTGTGCTGGAGCCAGAGGGAACAGTGGAGATCAAGTTTAGGAAGAAGGACCTCGTAAAGACCATGAGGAGAGTAGATCCAGTCTACTCAGGCTTGGCTGAGAGATTGGGTGAGCCCTCCACTTCACTTCTAATTATAGCCCCTTTTTTCAGGTGTCTTTCTCCCCCCTCGGCGTTGTCCTCATTTCGAGGAGCGATACATCAGGTGGGAGAGCGCGTGTGTTTTGGCTGTCGTTCTTTACTCGCTGTTGATCGTATCATCTTCTGTGCTTCTCCCTGGGGAGACGTGTCAATCACAGCCTGCTCAGATCAATCAGCAGCCCTCCTGTCTCACTCTGCACAGGGTATTGATTTTCCCCCAGGCTCAGTGAAACGGTGGTCCTGTGCTGATGCTGTGTGTGCTTGAGGCGTTGGGTGGACTGGAGGAATGGGGAGGGGGTTACTGGAGAGGCTTTGAGAGGTTACAGATTGGAATTGACAGAAATCGGTATATGGTGACAGCCACCAGGGGTTTGGGGGAGCTTTAAGACAAAATGCTGTTGGCAGGAGTTAATTCACAGCTGCACACTCATGTAGAACTAGACTCTGAAGTCAATGCTGCTTTTAGAGAGGGATAGAATTTTGGCTTTTACACAACAGTGAAGCCAAAACAACCCTACGCATGGGCACAGATGTTGTGCTTGTTATGTTTGGAGCAAACCTGCACAGTTAAGATCAGCCAATGAAGTGGCAGTATTGATGTCCCAGCCCCCTTACACTTACCAAATAAAGACCCCTCAGTATGTAAGCGATTCAGAAGTGTTGATTTACAGCTTTTTGTTTTGTTTCCTCTCACTCTTCCTCCTCCGCTTTGCTAACCTGGTGCACATAGCCCTGTAGACACCATGTCAGTCAGTTATGGCTACATACACTTTCTTAAAGCATCACATTAACGTCTCATAAAGAACCAACTATGATGACAAAAATAATGTCCAAAAAAAAAGGAAATGCATGTGTAGATTGATTGTTAAGGATTAGGAACACAAGAAAAGAAAAAACAATTACAGGAGGGAGATTTTTTTTATTTTCTGTTTCGAGATTTAAGTTGGAATTTCGAGAATAAAGTCGAAATTTTAAAAAGTCAAAATTTCGAATTCATTCATGTTGACTTAAATCTCGAAATTTTGACTTTTATCTTGAAATTTGAATTTGTAATCTGGAAATTATAACCTTAATCTCGAAATTTTGACTTTAATCTCCTTCCTGTAATATATTTTTTCCCCCTTTATGTGGCCCTAACCATCTTTCGCATTTTTCCCCATATTCCATCGGTTTACATGGAGAAGTTTTATTTTTATCTGTAGTGCAACCAACCAGCAGGGGGAGCTCCAAATGATTTGGCTTCACTTTCAAAGAGCCTTCATGTCAACCATATTTTTACACAGCCTGTGATTTAACGATGCACTTTTTCACTTTGAAACACCAACAGGAACCCCAGAGCTGAGTCCCCCTGAACGCAAAGAGCTGGAGACCAAGCTGAAGGAGCGTGAGGAGTTCCTCCTGCCCATATACCACCAGGTTGCTGTGCAGTTCGCAGACCTCCATGACACCCCGGGTCGCATGCAAGAGAAGGGCGTAATAACGGTGAGCACCTTTTTTTCCCCTCATGCTGCCCAAGGGGGAGAATCGGTCTAACTGCTTCAGCACCTGTCTAGTGAATAATGTTTGGTCTCACCAGGCTGTGACACTCGTCCTCATAATTATCTTCTGATGACCCCAGTCAATCACCTTAGAAACCGTGGTGAAGCCTCAGGCTGCACCATCTCAATCTGTGCCTGCCCACCTCCATCTTTCACATCCAAGCTTCCAGACTCTGCTCACATGACCAGAGGGGCTCTCACAGATGGAAGGCAGTCAGGGTCATTTGTACACACAGTATGAGCTGGACCGTGCTGGTCAGGAGGCCCAACTCAAAGTACTCAAGCGGAGAAATATGTAAAAAAAAAAGACAAAATCTTTCAGAATGAACACTTGATTTCTGACTAATTTCTGAAACAAAAAAAATTCTGATGTGTTACATTTGTCTCAAAACATCTGTAACAAAATGATTCGACTGCCACGTGAACTTCTCATATTGATCATTCCATATCTTTGCATACTGCATACTTAATATCTGACCTGTAGGTTCTTAATGGCATGAGTAAAACATAAACACAACACAAGGATAACAAAACAATGATCAAATTAAGAGAGTTCATCAATTCAAACACATTCGTTTGCTCTAGTATTTCCAAAAACACAAAGTCTCTCTGTACAAACCTTTGTCAGATCTAGACAGCCTGCCACCCTGTCCTGTTTCCTTAAGAAGCTCTGCCTCTGTGTAAATTTCATGAGTACCCTTGTGTGCAGGACTTAACATCTTTCTTTCTATATCATCATATAGTTCATTCTGTGACTCTTTGCGTTATATCTACCTCAGGATATTCTCGAATGGCAAACCTGCCGTCACTTCTTCTATTGGCGTCTGCGACGTCTGCTGCTGGAGGAGACGGTGAAGAGGAAGATCCAAGCAGCCAACGGTGAGCTGACAGATGGACAGATTCAGGCGATGCTGCGACGCTGGTTTGTGGAGGCCGAGGGGGCCGTCAAGGTAAACGCCACAAATCAGAACTTCACTAGAGGCTTCGTTCGATGAATCACTCTATGTGCAAATCAAAATAAACTGTAGTTCGCTCTAAACTATATGTTCATATTATACTTCAAGAGCAAAAATGATGCTACTTTCTGATTAACCTCATTTCAGACAAGACTATGACATACAAATGTTGGCAAATTGTAATAATGTTTTATTATTAGTATTAACCATATACATTCAAACAGTAAAAAACATACAAATACTCTGTATTGAATTTAGAGTGTTTGAATTTGAATGTGGGCTGAGAGTTTAGAGAAAACTGTGCAATCTTTAGTGTTTCCAGATGTTTTGTTTTATCTTCATCAGAGGCCACATGCCTTTTTTACAAAGGTTTACTTTTCTAACCACAGTCATCATTTGCAGTCTCCTGCGGTGAATGATTGAGTCTCGGACAGGTTTTTTTCAGTGTGAGATTTCTCCTCATAAACTAAAGTCTAAGATAAATTTATCTAAAGTGTAGTTGCCAAAGTAAATATCTTCTTTCTCCCTCTGTGAATGATTGCAGAGGTTGTGTCGTTTTATCCTGAAACACGCTCTTTTCCTCCACAATGTGCTTCAGATAAAGAAGTGTAAGCATTCCTATTAAATCACTGTGATTAAATGCAGATGGACTGATAACTGGAGAATAAACATCCATGAGAGAGAGATACATAAACACTCTTCCTTCAGGCTCAGTCTCAGGCTCAGAGGACCCGCTGCAGGGCTTGACAGGAGCCGGCCCAGAGTTTGAGATCTCCTGAAGAAGAAGTGGCCTTCTTGTTAGCTAATATATTACCCCAATCAGGAGCGACCGTCTTAAGCCACAATTAATCACAGCCCTGGCACGTGCAGATAGGAGAGCAACACGCTGTTTCTTAATTAAAAGCAAACAGATTAAAAATGATTAATAAGGGCATTAAATGTTCTCGTGGACCTCAAGCAGGACTGTTCATAAAAAAGGCAAGAGCCCATTATACCCCTCAGCCCCCAAATCTTTGCTAAGCCCTCCAGCCACGCTTTGTTTGGGATCAGAGATGCCAGCACTCATGAATACTAATTTCACTATCAGGTCCAGTCTACAAGCCACGAGGCCTCCACTTCATGCATGTCTGTCCTTTTAGTCATTGTTGATCTTTATTTGATGTTTTTTAATATTTTATATGACAATCATTTTATTCAGCACGTGAACTGTAGATGTTAGTGGCACAAGGGTGGGAATGATTTATCTTTGAGGTGATGGGAAAATATTAAAACAGTAAATTTTTAAAGAAGCAACAGGCCAGTTTAACCCTTTGATTGTTTATATATGTAGATTTTGTTGCTTTTCGTAATTTTATTAATGCTAGTTTTTATTTTGGTTTTAACTGTTGGTGTAACAATGGCTACATTTGAAATGTACTTATTGGCAGATAAAGCCTTCTCCACTGCTGCCTCCACCTTCTGGAATTCGCTCCCCAAACCCATCTGAGACTGTAAAGACCCCTACACTTTCAAATCACTCCTTTTTAAATTGGCTTTTAACCTGTGAACTGTTCTTTTCTTGTCTTTTCGTATCATGTCTTTTTTAACCTTTTAAATTGTTGGTCTTATTACTCCAAATTTTCTGTATTTTATATTGTGTTTCTCGTAAAGCGTCTTTAAGCACCTGTAAAAGCGTGTCATAAATAAAATTTATTAATGTTATTATTTATTATAGGTAATGAAATGAAATATCAGCAGATTATTCAGCCATCAAAATGACTTGGTGCCTTCCTTTTCTCTTAACTACATTTGTTTAAACTCATACTATTTCAAACTCATACTTTTTCACAAATATTATCTTAATTTTTTGTTATTTATCTTCTTCTTTTCAGGCCTATCTGTGGGATAACAATGAGGAGGTGGTTGGGTGGCTGGAAAGACAACTGGCTGAAGAAGAAGGTGCACGATCTGTCATCGATGAGAACATTAAGTACATCCGCCGAGATCATATTCTCAAGCAGATACGCAGGTGAGGAAAAATATAAACCACTGATTTAATACAGTAAAGAGTCCTTCAGTGACATAATGAACTTCTTGTTACATAACTGATGATTTTTTTTTTTCAGCCTTGTTCAAGCCAATCCAGAGGTGGCCATGGATTCAATCGTGCATATGACCCAGCACATCTCACCCACACAGAGAACAGAGGTGGTGCGCATCCTGTCCACCATGGAGACGTCCACCTCCTCCTAGAAAGGGAGGAGGGAGCCAGGCCTCTCCTCCCTTTCTCTGGAGCTCAGCTCAGGCAGAAACCTGAACCAAAGGAGCCTGTCTCAGCAGCAGGACTCAGGACTGAGACCTGGGCTTGAGACTGAGGCCGGAGGAGCCAACATGAGGGGTCTTGGCAGCTGCCAGGTTACTAATGAATGGTTGGCAATGATTCAAAACTTCAGTTGACTGACAGTAATATTACATTGTGAATTGATTTACGCTTATTCCTTAGATTAATCCATGTGTTTTGTATTCAAGTGCAATTGAAAATAACTAAAGAAATTCTGCTGACTAATATGTTTGGAGATTAGACAGTTGAAGCTTCACGATAATCAGTGCGCTCTCTAGAGCCGCACTTTAAATTCAGACTTCTGTTGTCGTTAAAACACACCTTGGTTTGTGACATATGCTTGTTGAGATTTGCAAGTATTTTGATGACCAACCTGACAATGACAACATGCTGCTGGGGGGGCAACAGCAAGAAGAGGGGGTGTTACACTTCTGCGCAGGGAGCACTTAGTTACTGAACAAAGACGGCGAGAACACTACAACAGATCCGGTCATTTGAGCCCAGCAGGGAGCGGGGGACGAGGTCTCTTTTAGACCCTGACTATTTCACAGTTTCCCCCCGCAGTGAGCGACAGGCGGCTCCCCTCACAACAAAACCACAGCTGTCCCTTCTGTTCTCCCTCGCACATCGTTCACACACATGCTGCTTTAGACGCACTTTACTGCTGCACCCATAATCAAAGGTGCACAGTTGGAACTGTTGCATCTACTGTACAACCATACACACGAGTACGCGCACAAAACAGTACAAGCAGTAACACACACAGAGGTGGAGATAACTGAAATAATAACAGTTGCTTATGGTACTAGACAGAGTGGATGAAAATGTACTAGTTTAGAAAAACCTTCCTTTTCCTTTGGTTACTTGTTTTGACACCTGTGTTACCTCCTAAAAAAACATCCATCAAAAACGTAAGGTTTTTTATTTATTTTTTAACAAAAGAAATATTTTTGAATTTACATCAAATAGCTGGCTCAATCATTTAATGTCTAATAATGATAAGGAAAGAACTAAGGCGACTGTTCACTGGACTTACATGTTACATGTCAGATATGCTGTCTCATTTTAACTGTAATCCACACTAACTGTTATATTTAAAGTTTGTACTTGATATCTTTGAAATGTTACTTATTTTTATTTTTAATTGTTGACAGCAGTGTGTGACAGGCACATTTCTGGACTTGAGTTTGTTACCTGAAGACGGGCGAATTTGTTCCAACCGTGTGATAAAAGGATTTTCTTCTTCTACCTGATGAAACAGCACTGTAATGCTAATCCAGTCTTATAGATCATTGTGCGATATGTCCTGCTGTAAAAGCGTCGCTACCTTTGTGAAATGGCTTCATGGTTTGTGCTGTGCCTTTTATGTGCCTGTATGACAAGCAGTCCCGTTGCTTCATAAGTAACTGGAAGATTCCTCAACAAGGATGGAAAATAATTTACACTGATGAACTCTAAATGTGTCTGAAAATTAAATAAAGCTTTCCCAACTTAATTTGAGTGGAACTTTCTTTTTTGGCACCTCCTGTGGACTAAGCTCTCTTTACTGATTTTTACCCTGTGCATGATGTGTCAGTTGCTTTCTATGATTGTCTATGGACTGTCAACGTTAACCATAGAGGTAAATCGGTTACACTTTACTTGATGCCTGTCTCTATAACGCATTATAAATATGTATAATGCGTTATAATCACATTATAGCACTGTTTAAATATAGTTATAAACACTCATAAATGATCATAATTCTTTAGAGCAATAATCATAACACATTATAAAGCATTTTATCATGACTTACAAGGTCAGGTGTTATTATGTAGCCTTATGATAATTAATGAGTGTTTATAAGGATAGTTACACAAGTTTATAAACAAATTATAACACATCTCAATTATATTGCATATATACAGTATATATGCATATATATCTATGTGGGCATTGTCAGTGAGTTTTTAACCGTCATAACACATTATAATACCTGACCTTGTAAGTCATAATAACACGCCTTATAATATGTTATGATTATTGCTATAAAGCATTATGATCATTTATGAGTGTTTATAACTATAGTTATACAGTGCTATAATGTGGTTATAATGCATTATACATATTTTCATAATGCGTTATAGAGATAGGCATCAGGTAAAGTGTTACCGGAGAATCTTTGCTGAGGAAGATGTTGTCAACAGTGTCTAGTTAACTGATCACTTGGTCTAACACCTTTTCCAGCTGATTGTTACAGACATTCAAAATAACTACTGCAAAATTCGGCAAATAAGACATAATGGTTAAAATGTGCCGACCTGTCATCACTCCCAATCTTCATTTGTACAGCCCCACAATAAATATGAGTTAAAATGCTTTATAAAAAGAGGTTAAGACTGCACTTTAACTAGTTAATAAGACTCAACATCAAGATAAGATAGAGTCCCAGCTTGTAGATGAGACCCACTTAGGGCTGGGGGATATGGACTCAAATTAATATCACAATATATTGAGCAGTTCACCTCGATAGTGATAGATGGACGATAACTACTCTACAAGCTGCTCACTCACTCCCATATTAACTTCGTCTACTTCAGCTGTCGCTCCAGCCGCTAAAACTTTTGAATCTCCTCACCTGTCTTTCCCTCTGTGTCACGGACCCGATGGGGTCCCCATTTTCATGGGGATAAATTTTTTTGACACCAAATATATCGACATGGGAAAAATGACGTCAGTAATTGTCATAAATTTCTGTATCGGTAAATTTTCGGTTTATTTCCCAGCCCTAGCCCTACTCATACCTGACCTCAATCCGCCAAGAGTGGAGCAATTTCTGCAGCATTTAGCAGCAAGTTACAGTGTCAAGGCAAAACTTTCTTTTAACAGGCAGAAAACTTAAGCAGAACCAGGCTTATGTGAGACAGCCATCTGCCTTATTGAAGACAATTCGGTTTTTAGCTCTACCTCAGTGGCTTCTTTTTCAACATTAGACACTGCCGCTTGCAAAAGATTGATCAGTCTAGCAGCTTCACTTTTACACTTATTTACACAGGATGTCATGGATGGTCACTCTTCTTACTACTGGCTCTCTTTGCTTTTATATAGGTCATTGACAGTCATCAATTTTAGTTTCCGTCTGTCTCACATCCAGCTGAAAACTCATCGTAAAAGCTTTAAACTTTCTATTTTTATTGCACATAAAAAATGTATTGAGGGATTTCACAAGACTCAAGTTTCGATGAATTTGCATTAATTTAATTTGCCAATTATTTTTATATACTGATGATCCTCTTGGCAGATAACAACATGACTGGAAGCCTCATTAATCTCAGCAGTCAGAACAAAGTGAATTCCTCTGGAGAGACATTTTCTGATTACTAGAAAATGATCGTCTTCCTATTCCTCAATCCACAGATGATTAAAACAGCGTCTTCTTCTTGGCTTTTAAACTTCAACAGTATTAAGGGGGATGAAACAGATCAAACAAATATTAAGGGATCTATCTTATCCTTTTTTTTTTTGTCTCTGCCTTTCTTATTATCCCCTTGGCTCTGTCAACTCTTACCGTCCCACCAACAAATATGTAAGACAAATTGAGTTGCATGCACCCAATACCCACCACAATTATAGGAGGCCCAATAAGAAAATGAGTCATTTGGTGGTATAATTGGAAATGTGCCTTGCTCGGTCTCCAGTCTCCCAAAGGGTTTTGCTCATTTGTGGTGACATGCTAGGCCGGCTAATTCTTCTAATCACCCACAAAGTGCAGAATCAGCTTCTTTGCAAGCACTGAAGCAAAGGAAACAGAAGTGTTTGGTGAAACTTGTGAAAACTATGCTTTCTCTTTTTGTTTTTGGTTTGATCGAGTCGATTAATTCTAAATAATTTAAGTTTTGAAAAGGATTTTTGGTCCAAATAAAAGTCAATTTTTTGGTGAAATAAAGGAAGCAAGCTGATGCTTTAAGAAAGCAGACTGATTGCTGACATGCTGACAAAAAGAGAGCAAGAGAGAAAAAAAAACAGCGAGCAATATTAATGGAAAAAAGAAGAAAATCAGCGTCTTCAGTGAGATTGAAATGGAGGCATTATGATAGCGCAGAGGGGAGACTCAATCATGCATCTGAGGCAGCCATAATTCCACATCCATGCGTCTCAATGACTTGACAGCACTTGAGAGACAATGGCTGTGACCCAGTTGCAGGATTCCAATTAGCGGGGTGTATGCAACAGTTGAGATGAAAAGGGAGCAGGGTCTTTACAGAGCCTGGGGGCTGTCTGATTACTGCCTGAAAACAGGACTCTTCTGCCCGTGACAAAGAGTACAGCGACGGAGAGGGAGCGAGTGCCGGGCCCCAGCTGTTCTCCATCTCTCCAGGCGGAGGAGTCTAAAGAGCTCATCTCACTTCTGTCTGCCTTTTTACATTTCTACCCTATTAGAAAGTGTAAAGCAAGGCCACTCACACCACGATACTTCCAGATGTGTGTCATGAGTCGAGTTATTGGATGGAAGGTTTTTACTGAGACAGATGACCTCTGGGTCACAAGATTGTATATGTCCCTGCAAGACAGTAATAGGGTGACCATACGTCCTCTTTTACCCGGACATGTCCTCTTTTGGGGGGCTGTCCAGCCTGTCTGAAGGGAGTTAATGAAGTCCTTCAAATGTCAGGGGTTTTGTGTGGAAGCCCTTTTCCACCAGTGAAAAAAAAAGATGTGAGATATATGAATGTTTATTAAAATGATATTTTGTGAGTATTTTTTCAGTATCTCCAAGAGGCCTGGTTAAGTGTCTTTTTGGGGATTCAGAATGTGCGTTTAACTGAGTTAAAAGCATGTAAAAAACACTCAACCCGACCCGAAAAACCCTCAAAATTTTGCACGCACGTGCACAACTTCACCCAACGTAGTAGTGTCCTCTTTTTGGGGATTCAGAAAATGGTTACCTGAGACAATAATATATGGAGAATGTGCAAATGAAAATTACCAAAAAACAAATGAACATAGGATATGAGGTGATATACATGCGTGGTCATTTTTTCTCTAATATTATGAGTATTTAAAGCAAGCAGTTTTTAAACTCACATAAAAGTTAACTCGAGTTTATCTAGTGACTTCATATTTTCTGTATATGTCAGATGGTGTATATAACTGTATTACAACAGCCTGGTAAAGTAACACTTCAGCCACTGTTGTTTGATGACTAAATCAGTGTTAAGGCACTACCTGTAATGCAATCACATCTGAAATAAACCAATTACCTATTAAAACCACATGCCATTTTGTGACGTTCTGCATGTTTCATTTTTAAAACTTCCAGACAGCTTATTTGACAAAAGTATGATGCACTTTGTGTCAAACTGAATCAACGTATCACTGCAGCATTTTGAGTTTGAGCTTAGTGGCAGAGGTGATTTATCTCTTGTTTCGTACATGTAAAAGTGGTTTTTACAGACAAAACCTCATGCTGTTGTGATTTAACGTTACAATATCTCAATCACTGAGTAATTGCCACAAGGTAGAAGTAAAAAGGCTGCTTCTTTAGTATGCTGTCTATCATCTGTCCTGACACCAGTCCCCAGTCACACTTTCTATTAAGGTGGTTGTAATTAGTTGTAAGTCACTTAAGTCACTTTATAAGCAATGTTCCTACTTCAGATCCAGTACCTGCGGAGGAGCTTTATTAGTGCATAATAAGTGCATAACAGAGTATTTTGAGGCTTTTATATTTCCTTATGAAGCACAATTAATGTAAACAAACATCTTATTAATGTTTATAACAGTATATGAACAATTAATAAGTTTCTAATCAGTACATTTCAGTGACTTTTAAGACATAATAAAGGTATTTATTATGCCTCTATCAACACTTTCATAGACTTATTTGTGTTAATAAGAATCTAATAAGGTCTTTTAATGTCTTATGAACGACTTATTACATATTAATTACATCTTATTACAACCATCTTAATATAAAGTGTCACCCAATCCCCTCCCACTAGTTTAGGGCATTAAAAATCACAGTTATTAGCCATGTTGCTGATGCTCTCTTTGCTGTTAAATATCATAAAGAGACATCAGTATCAGTTTCAGTCTGTTTCTCAACCAATTGTCAACTCTTCATTGTGCCCGTAACTACAGACTCGCTAAATCGGTGGCCACTGTCAGCAGGAGGTTCACCACTGTGGGAGACAAGGACCTATGGACCTGTGAGTGGAGGGACGGATGGATAGACATCCTTCCACTGAGACTGCATATCGTTAATAGTAATTTGACAGATGCTGACAGGTAAAAAGCGATTGTTTATTTGGGATTTTGAGAAAGGAAAGGTCTTAAGATCATGAATCACACACCAAAAGAAAGAAAAAATAAAGGATAAATAGAGTACTTAACTCTGGTTCAGTAAGCAGTATGGAAAGCTAAGTTGAGACAAAAACTCATCACACTGTGAGTGAAGTGTTATTGAACAGATAATAATGCAAATGTTGCTGTTGATGGCAGTAAGGCACACTAACAACTCTGTAGCAAAAGCTTTCATACATATCCAAAGTCCAGACATTTCTCATCATGGTAGAACAGAGGGGTACAGCATAAATCACAATTTACATTAACTGCAGTATTTAGATTAGCTGTGTTTATGGACCTCTAATATGAAATAAAACACTGTTGTCACACCACACTGTCAGCTTTGTTTACATTTGGTCCTTAATAATGGCAGGTTTTCCCTACGCATTTCAAGACTTATAATGTTTGATTGTCCTACATTATGAAAAAAAGCTATTTCCTCTTTGGATCAAAAATTAAACTAAATGATGTATTGTATCTTTAATACAGGGAGGCTGAGCTGAAGAGGTAAAGCCAGGCTGTGAATCTCCCCTGGGGGAGGAAGAAAAGCAGCCTGTCAGCCAGCAGCATAAGAGGCTTAATCTTCAATCTACGTTTGAAACGTGCCACAAGGGTCAAAGATTACAACACCCCGTGATCATCGCCACATAATGCATACATTCTCATTCTGTCAGCGCTTGATAAACACAGGGTGACTAACTGAGCACCAGAGGCACGGAGAGGAGGGCTTCTTCATGAGCAGACTGAAAAGAAAGACAAAAATTTACAGTATTTTAAAGATGATAAACAGATCTACGTGCAGACTCGCTCATGAAATATCTGTTTATCATCCCCAACAAAAAAAAAAAAAAAATCAATATCATACTGCTCCTGAGTAAACAATAACCAGGTTGCTATTTGTCTTGATGGTGCTGCTAATGAACTTGACTTGTACTCAATATGAAGAATAATATGCAAAAACCTGCTTGCGGTTGTGCATTGCAGTCCAGTGGAAGCAGCACCCTGTACCATGCAACCACCCCTCCTTCCCTCCCTTCCTCGCTCCCTCCGTCCCCACATTAACATTCATGAAGCCACTGGAGTGTAGCGAGCCGCGCACACAGAGCCAACGAGGAGATGCGGGGATGAAGGGGGAGAGGGAGGTTTGAGTCCTCTACGATAAGGGCTGGTGGAGGAAGTTTGGGGGCAGGGGTGGGATATGGTGGTGAAGGTTGCCTAGTTTGGGATTATGGGAAAGGTCAGCAAGCAAGGTGCTGCGTCTTTGTCCGTATATCACTTTTATGACTGTAGGTCATTGACTGGTACTGAAATGATAGGAGTGGTGACAGACACTCATGCTGGAAGAGTGAGCAAGGCCGGGCTAGAAGTCACTCTTGACTCTTGCTGTGTCTTTGATATTGTGAGAGATTTGTAATGGTAGTCACAGTTTTTATAGTAAAAATATTTTTAGCCACTGAGCAGATATTAAAGGGTCTTCCAGCCAATTTTAGGTCTCCGGTTTGAGGGATAAAAAACAGACGGCTAAAAATGCTTTTTGGATGATTTCAAATACCAACCCACAGACTTTAAAGATCCACTCCAATGAAAATCATGTTTTTCTTGCTGTCTACATGTTCATATGACATTTTTCTGATACTACAGCACATATCATGAGAAAAATAAGTGCAAAATTGCATTTCTGAGTATTTCTGCATCTAAATCACTGTGAACCTCTGACAGACCAAAACAACAGGCTCAGACACAGTGAGATTTCCTACATCACAACTCCAAGCTCCGCCCGCGGAGCCCTGCTATGCAGGCCAGACTTGGAGGAGTAGAGAGGACAAGCGTATGTGTCAGCAGATTGCAATGCTTGTAAGAAAGCCAATTATGATCTAAACTTTCATCGTGTCCCCAAAGACATTAGTGTCAGAGAACTGAATAGCTCCTATGTTACCTGCCACTTCGGCTACACTGGCAATGTTAGGCTGCAAGCTAGCATGGAGAGGAGTGTACAGAGAGACGCTGTCGACGCTAATGAGCTACTGGAGCTCTGCAGAAGAAAAGCCCTTGAAAATGACACAGGTAACATGATTTTTGGCTAAAAACTTCATAATCACAAATTAAAGACTACTGATAACACTTTAAGAAGAATAAAAAAAATTAAAATAAAAAATGATTGGAGTGGGACTTTAAGGAAAATCTATTTTTCTGTAACACAAACACAGATGAGAACTTAAAATCATTAGAAATTTTGTGTGAAATTCCAAAAATGAGACTACATTCACAAGGACAGTCATCAGCATGATTCAAATGAAAACTTGTTAGTTCAAATCAGATAGGGTCCACCTTTAAACATGTCCCAAAACAAGATATGGGCCGGATCTTACCCAGTGTGACCTCAGTCAAAACAGCCACGTAAGAATAGGCTACAAATTAATGTCACTTTTACGTGACACTCAACTCTTCCCCCGGTCACTAACAGGTTGTGTAGTTCCGGGAGCTAAGGTGGCTAATGCTCGAGAGAGTGTAGCTTGTACAACAATAGCTGGGACTACAGCCCTTGTAGGACTTGGCAGCTGTATCCTGCATAGATCAGTCGAGCAAAAATGAATGTCTACGCTTTAGAGGATTGCTTGCTTTTGTCACAACACTCATGTCAAGTAGTGCTGCTTTTGTTACAAAGCAAAAAATGGCGGCCTGGCTAACCAGCTAGCACTATCGCTAACATTTCTATGATGATTTTAAGTTTTAATGCAACTGTCTGTTGTAACATTTGTACATATAGCTACCGAGTCACAAACCAAACACTATTATCTAACTAGCTTGACCATAATCTGACTTCCCTAAAAGAGGACACGACTATGTAGGGGCAGAGTCATAGGGAGTTAATTGAGTGTCGGATTGAGTGTCTTTTGCGCCCTTCCAACTCAGTTAGTCCATGTGACACAAACTTGAAACTTACGTACAAAACTGCGGACATTTGAAGGATTTTATAAACTTCTCTGGACAAACCCAGACAGCCCCCCAAAAAGAGGACATGTCCGGGTAAAAAAGGACGTATGGTCACCTGAATTTGACAGTGTATTACTCTGCAGTTTGAGAGTCCGGTTTCTCAATTGTATTTGCGCGCAGAGAATCAAGGATAAGTAGGCTCAAAAAGGATGCAACTGATACAGCCTTCACAGTCCGGGGAGAGCTGTCGATGGCCTATATCATAGTCTCTCAATGAGTTCCTTCTGAAGGCAGCAAAAGCTTACTCTCTCTGTCCGATGAAGTTTTTGGAAAGCTTGGTGTCCTATTGCTGTTAGCATATCCAGATAGAAACGTTGATGATTGATGGCGTTAAAGAGACTTAGACTGAAGTATACACAGACTGTTCAAAACAAGCTTGGTAATTTCAATATGAGTTATGGTGCATATACAATTGGTGGCAGTATCCCGAGTTTAGCTGCATGCAAACACCAGTCCAGCAGTGGCCCATTTTCAGAGGTACACCACATTAAAATGCATGCATTAGAGGCATCTCAGTGAAGCGTGGAGAGCCAACTCCCCATGGAAATGTTGGTTTACTGCTTCTCAAAGGGATTGTGGACGGGTTTATTTGTGACCAGTGTCCTCTGGCTCTGAAGGACAAAGGCATCCAACCAGGGAAATCATTGAGCTTGACAACATGGCATACAGACGTGTCATCTGACATCGCTGGTTTCTGACATTTAAATCAGACTGATAAAGATGTTTCCAGCTCAAGACGGGAGGAAGACCTACGGTAGTAAGGACCCAGACAGAGGAAGACTGTATTTGAGATTTGAGTTACAGTTCAAGTTGGAGATTGACAAGTATGATGAGCATAGCTGTGCTGCAGTAACTATGTTTGTGATCTGGCAACCGTGCAGCGAAACAAGTCTGTGCCTTCCTCACATGGCAGAAATATTGCAGGTTAAGATCATCTAATTTATTATCAGGCTGATCCTGTAAGTCTTTAAAGACTCTTAAGCAAGTAAAAAAAAAAACACATGTGCAAGTGTACTGAAAAATAATAACTAAATATTCATCATATTCGCTTCTCTGCACTAGCTCCAAAATCAAATGTTAAATTTCATCTGCAACGACAGCTTACTTTCCCGAGGTAGAAGTGCTTTTCTTGGAGTGCTTTAACACATTTGGGTTTAATTAACCTTGTGGAGCAATTTAACTTCCTCTTACTAACACTGTTTAAGCTAATTGCTTACACATAAAACAAACTAGACATATTGGAAAACAAGTAGAACTTTCACCTCCTGCACCTGGAGCAAAAGTAACAATATTTATCATGGTGGGTGAAAGAAAAGGATCAGTGCAAAAAAGGCAAGGTCACAGAAAGATGTAGCTGGTTAGACCCCCACTATCTCTGAGACCACCCTGGACATGCACCCTATTACACACACATATGCACACATAGATTTTGCAGGGAGGCATATATATTTATATATATATATATATATATTTATTTTTTTTTACCTTGAACATGAAATTATTGATTGCACAGAGTAAAATCAGCAACTGTCTGTGTTATACATTTGTGTAAAACTGTACAGATAAGCAGGAATCCAGAGAATATAAAACACTGTGTAAAACTAACTTAATTGTTTATGCATGATTAGTTAAGATTACAGAATACAAGAAACTTCTATTTAAAATGTATGATGTTGTAGATAAACTCTGTAGGAATAAAAAGCAGTGATGAAAATCTTGACAGGCATTATCTGCTTTGGCTTTTGTGAGTTAATGACATGTCACAACCTATAACATCCTGAAATCTCCACAGTTCTTGGCCCTCCAGATTAAGCACTGCAGGAATAGAAAAGTAGGAGGGGAACACTCGATTCTGTCCTCTTCAACTTTAATCAAAAGTACACTGACGTGCCGCAGCCCCCTCCCTCTCTTTCATAATAATAGCCCGCTAAAAATTCAGGAGGCAGGCTCCACATCAATCACTCGGCAGATTTGAGTCCAATGCAATAAATATGTAAATGAGGAGAAGCCAATGTCTCGTAGCTTTGAGATCAGCATGAGGAGAAAAAAAAAGGGAAAAACTGTATTAATTGCCCATGGCCAGAGGAATCCTATTACTGTGGGCATTGATTATAAAATTGTATGTGTGAATGATTTTCATGCAGAAAGTGGACCGCAAAGCCTGGAGCCAAAAGTGAAGAAAGAGACGAATTAGGGAATCGGGCCAGATTGTACAAGCAACTTAAAGGAAAAATCAGGGACAAAAAGGCCAAATCTAAGTTCAAATAAGATTCAGAGGACAAAATAAAAAGGATTTCCATCATGAATAATGATCAAGTATTATCCAGTCATAACATTTGTCCCATTGTTAGTGTATTTTGACATTTTCTTTGCTCCAATTTTAGATCCCATTTCCTTCAGTTTAAAGGTGTTTGAGCTCATAAGGCAACCTAAACTATAAGCAGTTCTTTAATTCAATTGCAAATCTATCTGCGTGCTCCTCATGAATTCTCCTCCGTTAGAAAGAACACAGTTTTTCTAGTATATAATGAGGCAAGAGTGACAAAAAAGGTCACGTCCATCCAAAGGTCAGTTTTCTCATTATGATCACTTTTGCAAACCAGAAAAATCAGATCAAACCCTACAGATTAAAAAAAAAAAAACACCTGTGAAAAGGTTTTTGTTTATTACAGGAAAATGAAGGGATTAACCGCAGCTGTCAGCAAATTCAAGTGTCAGGCTGCACTACATTTGTAGTCCAAGTGTCCATCTGGCAGCGAGTTGAGGTCGGCTGTTTAACACTTTGGAGCACAACCTTGTCCTTTAACTTAAAGGTGCTGTGTGTAGTTTTTAGTGACATTTAGAGAGTGGTGGTTGTTTGGTGCAGAGGAATTCATGCTGGGGTGAGCCTGCTTCTTGTCCTCAAAGGCCACCATCACTTCTGAAGTGCCACCAACAGGGGACAACAGGTGAGCAAGCAAGCAGAATCTCAGGTATTTCCAATTTCCGCCAATTGCACCTTTAAGTATAAACTGTATTAAGTCATTAAGTGGTATCATATATTGGTGCATGAAACACAACATACTATATATATCATGAGCACTTTTGTGGAGAGTTAAGTTAGTTGCACAGCAAAGTAAAGGTGATTCACTTTTCGCAGGGATACATCCATGAATTTGGTCTGTTTATCCAGCAGTGGCAATAATGACTGTCAGCTAGATTTGAATTGATTTGCTGGTGTTGTGTTTGACTTGCAAATCTCTCTCTTAATCACAGTGTTTTGCTCAGATAAACAGGGATTAGTTTGATTTACAGCATCGCATTATCTCTAAACATTCAAACACTGACGGCTTTGGACATTTGGCTTTAATTAGTTAACAGATTATCAAACAGTTTTAAGCTCGTAATATGTGTGTTTGTAGTTTTGTGTTAACGTTTGCTTTGAACACCTTTTTAGACGCTCATCTTCACTTGTTTCTTTTTTTTATTCACCATTACATGATTCCTTTGACTGATCTTCTCCTGCTATATACTTGATGTTATTCTCTCCTTGTGCACCTTTAATCTAAATATGCGACAGCTTAGAAATTCAGTTCAGAAAATAAATTAGAAAAACAGACAACTATGATGAGATCTATTTCATCAGTGTGTCACAGTGGGCTGGTGTGGTTTTAACCATCAAGGCTCAATTTCTGGTTCATTTAACATTTGTTGTTTAGACTCATGATACGTAGTTAAGTGAACTCAGGGATTTTATCTGGTAACAGTAAATTAAGCTGGGGCACTGAGGCTTTGAGCCTTGAGTTGTGGCCGTATGCCACCCTGGTCTGGAAAGGCTTTTTAATGGGCTGAATAGAAATGATCTCTAAACATAAATCCACCCTCTGTTGGATTTAAAGATGACAGCTACCCATGCACTGGATTAAGAGATTGAAAGAAAACCCAATAATTTCACTTTTTAACATATTTTTTAATGTAATGTATTTTTAGATTCATATAAATCGAGTCATTAATGTCATGTTTTGTTTTGTAATTTTGCCTCAAAACTTTGAAAAAAGATGAAACCAGAATTTGACAATTTTTTTTCTTCCAAAGAGGGGCTATTCTTAAAAAAAGAAAAGCTTATCACCTCTTTAAAGATCCAAGTTTGAGTTAATATTTTTGTTTATGAAGATGAAGTAATAAAGGGATAGTTTTCAAACAGGAGAGCCAGCTCAACCTCTGTATCGAAAAACCAGCACTTGATTTAGCATAAAAGTTAGACTATCAAACACAGTGGATGTGGTCCACATCTCATTAAGCAAATTTCAAACTCCAACTAGGATACCAATGTTGATATAAAAGTACAATATATTTGAATATGCGCTGCATTTCTATGAACATGAATATTATACATTTACAGTACCACACAAAATGGTTGTCTGGCAGCAAAGACAAGCGCTAAAAAATGTCTTAATATAATGTACAACTAGACTGATATTGTGTCTTGGTCAGACCGCTGTGGTTGATAGTCTAGTCTCCAGACTGGCAGTAAAATTTCCTGGTTTCTCTAAGTCAGGGTCACGCTGACCAGCATTTTCAGTGGGTAATACTCTTCCTATTCACCCCTACCTGACAGGTATCTCATACAACCCCCCTTAAACAATCAATCCAATCAAATAGGAGTGACTGGGCTTTGAGACCGAATGTTGTAATACACTAACTCATTTGGTTTTGTCTGAAAGTAGGTTGAAAATTTCAAAATGATTTCCAAACTCTAAGACATAAAAACAGAGATGCAACAGAATCTAATCGCTGAACATTTCAGACAAGCCTTTTATTATATGAGTGTGTTTGTGTGCTGTTGTTATTCAGAAAGTGCTGCAAAAATTTCAAATTGTGGCAGGTACATTTTGATCCAACCTCGTGGTAGTTGTGATTTCACTCAGTCATCAGCTGCTTTATAAACTCAACAGTTCACTAATGAAGCAGAGTGATTGGATAAGAATGCTGACCAAATACTAGTGGACGTGAAACCGAATCGATTGCTGAGCGGTTGTTTTTTCTGGGTCAGATAACTCTGTCAGGAACAGTGACTTGGCTTTTGTTGACTGAACTGCAGCAGACAGGTCCTCTTTGTCAAGATGTTTGCAATACTAGAGTTTTGTATTAATGACTGTTTTTCAGCAGCAATCTTTATAAAAAAAATACCAAAGGTGACAGAAGTTGAGTACTCATTATTATACAACAAAAAATTATTACAACTTTTTATGTCAGTTCTTTTATGTCAGTTCAAAGCTAAATTTGAAATCCATAAGTAAAAATGATAGATCTTCTTTGTTGTGAAATAATTTCTTCACTTATAATCAAAATGGTCTTAATCTACAAGTTGTCATAATGAGATGTAGTTACAGACCCTCCTCTCAGTTGTCCTTGGTCCCACTGACAGTGTCTATGCCATTCACAGAGACCTTTCAGCACATTGTTGTGTGCTGTGAAATTGCTCAGAAGGTGTGTCTAAAACACGTTTAGATTTGAGAGGATATCTTAGGAGGATTTGTGGAAAAGATACAGCATTGGCAGGCTGACTTAAAAAATATAATTCTATCTCCTTAACCCTTGTCCGGTGTTTGCACCTACCCGTTAAATTAGCTTTTTTGCATTAAGACTTTATGATTTTGTCAGGAACCTCTATTTCAACAAAATAAAAAAATAAAAAATCAATTGACTAAATTATAAAATGCGCTTATTAAAATTATGGCAGTTGTTGTGTTAGGGTCGTTGTTAACGCAGTTTGATCAATATCAAATAATAAGAGCAAAAACTGAAATCATAAGTGCACTGTCACACAACCACACTGACAGTCAGATCCTCTTCCAATCATCTAAGACTTAGAATTTTCTCATTTTGCCATGTTTTTTTCCTGCACAAAAAACAAAGGGAATGTTCAAGCGTGTGAGATCAATTCAGTATAGATGTCTGTATGAGGGGTATACTGACAAAGAAAGGCCCAGAGGACCACAACAAAAACTGTTATCAGCAATAGTTTCATGGATAATGAAGCCTATCAAAGTAACCTAGAGATGAGAACCAAATTGGATGATAGAGAATTGTTTTTAGTGTAATTTACAGCTGATTTAAGACACAGGTCAAAACCGACCCATAACATGGTAGGTATGTAATAAAAGCTAACACAGGAGGAAGGTTAAGTTTAATGTGAGGGGATCTTTACAAGGCCCCTGTTTGTCCACGGGAGACACAAAGTAAAAATTCTGTCACAAGAGCTTTTAAGGATCCTTCAAGAAACCGAACTATTAAGAGATTAAAAGTGCTTTAAAAAATAATTTTCCATCATAGAGTCAAAATCAAGGATCACCATGTCACTTAATGATTATTTTCACAGGGTGGATGGTCAAAAACATCACTCTCCTAAAACTGGAACAAAGTGTATCTTGAGAAAAAAAAAACCACTGTTAATGTTACTGACAGCCATGTTAGAAACCATCAATGTAAGACATTTTAAGGACAAAAACACAGGACTGCTAGGTGGAAACGACTGTGTCTATACACATGATAAAGTGAACAGAGAAGATTCACTGTGCATTCATTCAGCAACACTTTATTAGTGTTTTGTATTTTTCAATGAGGACAGTACAAATGAGCACAGTTGAGGGACCACCTAAATAAAACAGCTACAAAAGTTTGGTTTGTTTGCATTAAATCAAGAGCTTTTATACATCGCTGATATACAAACCCCTGAATACTGGAGCTTTAGGTAAACAGTTGACTCTTCCGCTTGACTCGCTGAAATCATTGGTTGTTAGAAAATTTCAACGTTATAAATGTTTCCTTTTTGAAGGCAGACATGTTGACAATAAATTCAGTGATAAAATCGAAATGAATTTTAAAAAACAATACACAATCTATGTTTGGACTGTCCTGAGAGAGGTTTTTGGTCGAATGTATTGAAGATGACAATCATAATCTCACATGAGTGCATGAATAGAGGATACTGCGTGTATCAAATATTGAAAGGGGTTTTAAAAAAGGATGGTGTATGTTTAGTTCAACATAATAATTGTGTCAGAAGGAGTTTTGTAACCACATCAAAACACTTTCTGCTGCCTATAAATGTGTTTGTTTATTGCTTGATCAGTGAGGCCCAGTGTTGTGAATGTATTAATGAGTCAAATTCATGTGGACTATTTAAAACAATCTATTGATCGACAGGTCAATAAACAATCATACCAACGTACAAATATAGAGTTTTATAAATAGTTAAATAGGGCTTAACAGGAATGCAAGCAAATAAATAGATAGATAAATAAATAAATAGATAAATACATACATAAATTATTTGAACAATGGAGCATAAATAATACTGAAAGAGAGTTTGTTCGCCTTCAAAATCAAAGTGTGCCTTTTCGTAGGGTTTCCAAAGGACTACCACCCCGTGCCTTCGCTCATGTCTGAGGAGGTTTGTGACAGCTGGTTGGTGTATCCGTTGTCACTAAGGGACACAGAGGTAAAAGGCGTACCTGGACCACACATTTCACTTGAGATGCTGTGCATGGAGCCCGGTACATTGGGCTCTGGACTGGGTGAGTCTGCTGGGTGATGGACGGATACTGTGTCAGAGAAACACTGCACATCAGTAGGACAGTGGTGCCCTGCGTGGTGGTGGTCTATTGCTCCTAATGGGGTGCCGGCGGGGACAGAAGAGGGTACGAAGCCAAGGTCTGCTGGAGTCTGAGCCTGGGATGACGGAGGGCCCTGGAAGTACTCGTAATTCCCTCCTGAGCCGTAATATTCACCAGGAAAATCTGCATTCAGAGAGACCCCTAGATTAACGCACAGATTACACTGTTATGAATTGGCACTATATGAATAAAAATTGATTGATTGATTGAGATTATAAGAATTTCATCAATTTTTAGAACAAGCAAAGAAGCATTTAAACATTTAACATTTAGTGAAGTCAAAATAATGACGTGACATTTTTGATGCAAAGACCCAAGGACTAAAATAAGATCAGATAACAGCTAACTGGTAAATAAGAAAAACTGTCCAATGAACAAAATATGCTGATTCACTTTTAATATGAATAAAATAACTAATCCCTACATCCCTCACCTCCATAATAGGAGAAGTGTCCTAACTCCTCCGCCTCCAGTCTCTCCCCCAGCGCCCTCATCCTTCTCGGGCCGCGGAAGAACACGTGTCTCCTGCCGCTCAGTGCGCTCAGCTGCTTCATGCGCCTCTCCTTGGATCGCCGGTTTTGGAACCAGACCTTCAGGACAAAGCGATGGAGGAAAGACAAAGAAGTTAGGGGGGGCAGTGGCAGAAATGACACAAGCAGGAAATAGCAATATGTCAAGGCATTGTGCCTGCTGTTGTAACACCAACAGAGTTATGAGAATCACAGCAGCCTTTTGATGCGTAAAGATTGGACATTTCGCCTGTTCGAAGTTTAAAGACACTGTCAACTTTTGCGTCTTTTCCAGCCAATTTTACAAGAAAAATAACATAAAATTAAGACGTGGATCAGGTGAATAAACTTATTTAAAAAAGGTCGGAAATTGCAATAGGCCTATATTTTTCATAGCTAGTCCCTCTAAAGGTACTCAGATGTGGGAAACTACAGTATGTGTCAATCCATCAGTTCACCCAAAGAGATTTCTTAAAATATCCATCGACATCCGTGCTAAGTGGGTCTTGCTTTTAAGGGTTTTAGGGGCGTTGTGGGAGTGAAGATTATGGGCATTAAATAGGTAAAGAGATTGAAAACCATATCTGAACGAAAGATAGAGGAAATAACCTAGACCATAGTCTTTAGAGCTGATTCCCTGAGGGCGTTTTGATGGTTTAGCTTCTAAAAACGATCAAAAATAGTTCAAAGAAACTGATACAATCCTGATACAGATTCTGTGTTGAAGCCTGATAGTTGAGACGTCTGTATTACCTGCGTAAACGCTGCGTAAACTCTGGATTTACCAGGTATCTGCCTGATAAGTATCAGATTATAGATCTAGATGTATCTTAACGGGCATCATTTTACCTGAATTACTCTCATACTGAGCCCGGTCTCCCTCGACAGCTGTTCTCGGATGTGTCTGGTCGGTTTCGGCGTGGCCGCAAACGCCGCCTTCAGGGTCTCCAGCTGCTTGGCTTTGATGGTGGTCCGAGGCCCGCGCCGTTTACCGACGCCGGTCTGCTCGTCGTTCTCGTTGTTACACACCTCCTTATCTGACAAGTGTCCTGTTTCCGAGTCCTTCCCATCGTCCTGGGGGTCCTGTGAGTCCGGAGACAGACTTGGGTCGCTACACGTCGTAACTGTAGGGAAAGTAAGGATGTTGTATTTAAATAAAGAGGATATTTACAGGAGGAAAATAGAGCCCAGCTGTAAGTAGCTTGATGGTGAATTATTTAATAATAATAATAATTGTTTGAACCAGTTTATAAGAAAAAACGCTTGTCTTTTATATCGAAAAAATAAGAAATAAAAACATTTACGCAGGCCTGCTGATCCAGTGATGCTCACCTGAGAGTAGTATTGTGTCTTTCCCATTGTTATTTTGATAGTCCTCTTTGCAGACGAACTTGAACTCATCCAGGATGTAGAGCTCCTCTCCGGTGGACAGCTGTTTGTTACACATCACACAGGTGAAACAGTTCAGGTGGAACACTTTGCTTTTGGCCCTGCGGACCAGATCACTGGGTAAAATACCCTGATCACAGCCGTCACACTTGGTCCCAAATCTCCTGGAGAGAAGGAGAGTAAAAGTCAGAAAAAAACATTCATAACAATGTGAACTGGATTCTTTCAGTTGGCTTTATTTACTTCCAGATTAGTCGCCATGAAGAATAGTTCCTTGTGTTTTTTTGGTTTGCAAATAATCAAAATCAAATGAAAGCTAGAATACACACATATAATGTAAATGTAGTTATAAACTAGCCATAAATTAAACGCAATTTTGTAGTAATAGAATAAAATCACTGCTGTGATTTAGCCTAATTATAACAGGGAAAATGCCACAAGGGTGTAAGGGCCCATGTTGTGTTTTTGCTTCAAATGAGGATTTGTAAAGTATTTTGTATTTCATAGATTATTCTTCAACACATCTAAAACTGACAGTACATAAAATACATAAATAAAACTATAAATAAAACTACAATTTGCATTTATAGAAGCAGTTCCAACAATGTAAACAAATAGAGTTAAACTCTATGGGGCCCTGAGTCCCATCAGCTTTTGGTTTTCTTTCATTTTCCACCTGTTAAAAAAAAATAATTTGTCCCTTTTCTCTTTCTTTGGCTAAAAATTGTGAAAATGACCTTTGTTTTTCTCTCTTGTGCAATAATAAGTTAGACTGAAAATGAACGAACAAACAAAATACTATAAAAAAGAAACCTTGAAAGTCAGAGCCTACCTGAAGAAGTCATTTTTGCAATAGAGTTTCCCCTCTCTTGAGAAACACTTCTCTGTCAAAGTGCATTTACATTCACAGCACAGGACACATCTAATGTGCCACGGTCTGTCCAAAACTTTGAGCAGGAACCTATCCAGGATAGGTTTCTCACAGCCGGCACACTGCAGCATTTTCAGTCCTCGTTTATTCCCAGCTCAGGGTTTGTTGTAGAGATTCTGTTTATATCCGATTTGAACGTCCCAGTCTCCAGGTGGAGGTGCGTTTCGTGGGTATGATCCAAAAATCCAGCGTATCCAAGTTGAGATGAATTTATTCTACATCGCCTGATATTGAATTCATCTCCTTTTTTCCACGAAGGAACAATCCACACCTGCACACCAGTTCCAAACGACAGATGAAGTGTTGAACAAACAGCATTTCTGAAGCAGTGTTAAAGACTGAAGATCACACCAGGGCCATCAGGATGATCCGAAATGTGCTCTTAAAAGGAGAAATCGAAAAGCCCACCCACCCTCATAGGGAGCTCTCACAGCAACTCTTTTCAGCACGATGTATCCGGAGGGGCTTTAGCATGAAATAATCGCGATGATCCGCTCTCTGTGCGCTCAGTTTGTCATTTGTGTCCCATTTTGTCTGTGATGAGCCCTTAGTGGGAGAGAAAGGCAATAATGAGCGCACCTCTTCAGGCTCAGCCTATAGCCTCTCAGGAGGGGCGTGACGTCAGCTCCCGGTTAAACCAATGAGAAGTCTTCATTTCAACCACGCATGAAGTTTAATAAAATACCATGGTTATCAAAAACAGAGAATCTGGATATAGACTAAAAATAAATAAATATATTGTTCAATAAAAATAGCTAAAAATCCATGGTATGATGAACATAGACCAGAAATTAAAACCAAGAAAATTACGGCTGAAAGGAGCCAACATTCGAACCCCTAGCTTTTCATTTCTCTCTGCTTGAAAAGAGCTCAATAAAAATCAGCAATGCAATAGGGGAGAGTGGGGTAAGATGAGCCATTTTTTATATTTCGGATCACTAAATCAATGCAATCATAGTTTTGTCTCTAACTAGTGTATCTGCATATATTTCAAGATGTTGTGCATCCCTGCAAACTAACAGAATGAGTGTAAACATAACTGTCTTGATAATATAGTGATAAGTGATCTCCTATGGTCAACTTACCCCGTGTATGGGGTGAGTTGACCATAGGAGCGGGGTAAGTTGAGCCGTATCCCTACTTATAAAACTTATGACAGATTAAATTCACTTTCAAGAGTGAAACATTTTACTTTTTAAATAAATGTCTAACCCCTTCACCCATGTGCTTCCAACCTTCACACACTCCATGAATTGATGCCCATCTCCTAAATATTTGGTCACATGATCAATTTCTTTGACCATTTCCAAGCAACAGGGGGGTTCAGCTTAACCTTTGGCTCAACGTACCCCTAAATGGTTAAAGAAAACGAAGAAGAAAAAAACCTTTTGAATAAACACGTTTTACTCAAGAATTATTCCAAAAAATAAAAGTAGGCTACTGGGGCAAAAGTTATCCTATGCAGCGTAGAACGTTTTCGTCTGAGATACAACTGTAAACAGATAGCCTAAAAATAAGCAGCTCCTATCTCTAATGTTTATATCTCGGCCATGTCTTTGAATGATATCCTGCTGAGGGTCGCTGATAAAATCACATGTGAATAAATCTGTGTGGGAGAATCAGGCTGCGTGCGCAGTGATGATCATGATAAATGCTGAACGGCTCTGTGCCTGCAGTCTGCACTGAGGACAGATGAACACCAGCAGCCTCTCTCTCTCTCACACACACACACACACACACACACACACACACACACACACACACACACACACACACACACACACACACACACACACACACACACACACACACAGATAACTGTTGTGCTCCAGCTTTATTCCTCCTCTCGTCTGAAAGGACAAGGATCACTAATGGTTATAATGTGTGCTGATAGGCCGTCTCTATAGATGTTATCGCAGCGTGTTGGTGCGCTGGGGAGGGAGATAGCGGGGTTCCCCACACGAGCTCCACCTCTGCAAGACTCTGATATCTGAGCTACAGACAGAGAAAAAAAAAGAGCCAGGATTTTTTTTCTCTATAGACTGGGCTCTATAGAAACCGAAGTTAGCAAAACGTCAGGGATTTACTTTTAATGCCAGCTGGTTCGTGTATATAGCCTATATTTCTACATGTGTGACTGATATGTTCTTTAATTGGCTCAAAAACATACTGCTCAGACTTAAAAAAAAAAAACAAAGTAAAAATAATTGCGATTTTCTTAGTTTTAAATTTCTTTGATAATTTTATTAAACAGTCTTTGCTTAACTCGATTTACACCAGTTTACTCCATCCTTCTTTTCTTTAGAAATTTTGGTAACACTGCATTACAAATGTATGTATAATGCGTTATAATCACGTTATAGCACTGTATTACTATAGTTATAAACACTCATAAATGATCATAATGCTTTATACTAATAATCACAAGACATTGTAAAGCATTTTATCATGACTTACAAGGTCAGGTATTCTAATGTGCAATAACTGTTAACAACTCACTGACAATACTCACATAGATAATGCAATGCAACTGTTGTTAACAGTTATAACACATTATAATACCTGAGCTTGTAAGTCATAGTAAAATGCTTTATAATGTGTTATGCTAAAGCCTTATGATAATTAATGAGTGTTTATAATGATAGTTATACAAGTTTATGTATCATGCTATGTGGGAATTGTCAGTGAGTTGTTAACAATTATAACACATAATAATACCTGAGCTTGTAAGTCATGGTAAAAAAAGCTTTATTTTGTGTTATGATTATTAGTATAAAGCATGATGATCATTTATAAGTGTCTTTAACTATAGTTATACAGTGCTATAACATGGTTATAACACATTATACATATATTTATAATGGGTTATAGGCGCCAAGTGAAGTGTTACTGAAATTTTACCATTGTTCATAAAAATTTCCAGATGTTTTTAATGTCAACAAACTTGTAACGTAAGTCATAATTACCTTTGTGATTTTGACAATGCTTGTCAGGTAATGTACCGCTGTTGATATACCAGTTTTGTTTGACAGTGGAAACTCTAAGGTTGGTTAGCACCATGGACAGCACCTCAGTGCACCGATGGATAAACCAGCATTAAAGCATGAAAAGAAAGAAGGTTTTCTGTTGAAATAATGCACGCACAATGCAAATGAAGTTATGACCCACACAACTGTGATAGTTGGTCACAGTAACAACTATAGTAGCAATCGGCTGAGGTGGGATTTTGTCAAGATAAGATGCTGAAAGAATTTATGCAATGACTTACAAATCCCTATCCTAAAGATTTACTATAATGATAAATGTTTCACAGATTTGCAATGTGTGATATGTGTGTTAGAGAGTCTGAGTCTATATCAGCACAAAGTACCTGGTTAAGAAACACAAAGACAACAATTAGATTTAATATTCATATCCATTTTGTCATATGAAGCTGCCACCAGGTTGGATGATTATTAATTTCTTAAATCTAACAATGCAATGCTGATGTGGCCTATTTAACATTTTGTATTGAACATGTTTTTCCCCATACAGGAAAAGGTACAATTTTACAGCAAAAGTCACCAAATTTGACACGAACCTTCTTCCTCACTAAAGCTTTAAGACACAACTTGCTTATGAGAGAGAAATGAACAAACAAATCAGAAGTTTATGTAGCTCTATTAAGTAAAAGACAACATGGATTTGGGGTTTTCTGACAGAGACATTTTATGGTCAGTTTAATTTTTACAGTAATTTCCCTTTTTTCTCTCTCTCTCTCTAAGAGCGAGAGCTGACTGTCTGAATTTGTGTCAAAATTTCATCAAGAATTTCTCAAATACAGTAAAAAAAAAATATATATATATAGGTGAAATTGTATCATTCCTTTTTTTTCCTCCATACATTGTTTTTTACACATTCAAAAAGAAGGATTTAGGGACTCTTTATGTCTTACATACTCACTGAAAAGAAAAATCTTCAACCAAACAGAAAACACAGGCAGGCTCAGGAGGCTTGATTTAGTATTTTTTTCCCCAAAAGTATTGTATTACATTAAAAATATAGATATTTACTTCTGGTATTGATTAATGAATGAAAATTGTTTGCATGCAAGAGTTATAAAACAAGATATTAGAGACAGAGCACAGAATACTAAACTGAAATTCAACTGTAAAAATGTCCAGCAGTATCAGTAATTCTCTTAGCTGGCCTTTGCTGGAAATAATGAGATTAAATACTTAAGACTTTTCCTACATTTTTTCTCTTCCTTAATCCTGAACTCATTTGCATGAATGTAACAGTGGTTGACAATGAAAGACAAGAGGGCAGGACCAGAGGAAGTGTAAGCTGTGTGGATAAGTGTCTCCTTCTGGGTTTCTGGGTTTCTCTATAAGAGGTGCTGATTAGGAGCCTTTTAGCCTGCAGAGCCATCCCCCTGCACCTCTCCAACACACCAGAGGTCTCTGTGCAGTGCTGGAATCTGGCGGGGTGCTCTCTGTTTGTTTTGGAATGAAAAAAGCATGTCATTAGTGTTTGTTAATTGCAGCTAATTGGCCCTAACGAGATGAACAGGCCACCCACTGGGAGCACTCATACAAATAATTTGTAGAAAACAAAATTAATTACTAGATGGTAATTAAAGTCAATTAAAGCTGATTAGGCAGTGGTGGAAAGGGAAAGTTACAGACAGGAGGAAAATACCTGGCAACACACAGTATGGCATGATAAACACATCTGTCAGTGGAGGGGACTCCCTGCTGGGAGACAGGTGGGTCTTCACTGTTTCAGGATCAGCCAACTTAACTGAAGAAGACTTGAAAGAAGACGACAGAAATTTTGGTAACACTTTACTTGACGCCTATCCCTATAACCCATTAGAAAAATATGTATATAGTTTATAATCACGTTATAGCACTGTATAACTGTAGTTATAAATACTCATAAATGATCATAATGCTTTATAGCAACAATTATAACACATTATAAAGCATTTTATCATGACTTACAAGGTCAGGTGTTATAATGTGTTATGCTTATTGTTATACAGCCTTATGATAATTGAGTGTTTATAATGATAGTTATACAAGTTTATAAGCAAATTATAACACATCATAAGTATAATGCATTATCTATGTGAGAATTGTCAGTGAGTTGTTAACAGTTATAACACATTATAATACCTGACCTTGTAAGTCATGATAAAATGCTTTATAATGTGTTATGATTATTGCTATAAAGCATTATCATCATTTATGAGTGTTAATAACTATAGTTATACAGTGCTATAACATGATTATAACGCATTATACATATATTTATAATGCCTTATAGAGATAGGTGTCAAGAGTTACCTAAATGGCTTTTGATTTTATGCTTGTTTTGGTCAGAAGATTACATAATAAGATGGTACTGTACAAATGTGTTTTAAAACTTACACTTGTCGTGCAAAAAAAAAAAAAAAAATGATCTCATGGGAAACCTCCATGTAAATATGTATCTATTTATATTAATACATATCAGCTGTTTGGTGGATTAGAAAATGAGTAATGACAGAGTTGATCCTTTAAGAAATCGCAAATTTTTCTTTTTATCCTTCTTATCATTCAATACTGAGAAAGAAATGCATAAAACTCCTGAAATCTAGCATGATAATTCAGGTCAGGTACATGTGTGAATGCCTTCAAGGAGAATTTTTCCCTACAGCACCCTGGTAAGATTCATGTGTGAACACAGCAGGAAATATTTGAGGAGAAATTCACTTGAATCATAATATGGCACTGGAGTGAACCCCTTAAAAAGCAACACATGAATACATGTGGTGTTGAGAAACACTCATTTTAAAGAGAAGAACAATGAAAATGTATAAAATTGTTTCCGTTTACTTATAGAAATGATATTGACATCAAACATGTCATCAAGGTAAGGCTCTCTGTTGCTTTATCCACCATCATGTTATAGACATTACACCATTGGCCTATGTCCTGAGACTCGTTTGTGGCAGTAGCCTGCAATTTCTTGGAAATTTCAGGAGAGATTAAAGTTCCTGTGAGAATTTTTTTTTTTTTGACATCTATGAAATAAACCAACATCCATATTGATGCCTTTATATCTGAAAACAAAAAAGACCATGGCTAATGATTCACATTTGAGCGGGTATGTCAGCTGAACAGCTGAAGAAACAAGACACAACTTAAGCATGTTGAGGAGAAGCAAAGACTGCTTTGTCCACAGGGGGCGCCAAAATTGCCACAAAATACAGCATCAGAAATCATCTTTCACATGAAAAATACTGACGCTCTTGTCATTGTAACTGCACCAATATTTACACAAAGGGATACAACAGGGTCACTTCTTCTCTGGTAGTCTCTGGTAGTCTCCTCTGAAGTCTTTATCAAAGTAATGTAAAACCTCCCTGGTGTACCATCAAACAACACTGGCAGAAATCAATCCAGAAATCAATCCTGCTGATCATGGGTTATTTTAGGGGTTAGAAAGCCATCAAAAATCACTTTTAGAGAAAAGCTGTACTGAAACTATGAGGTGGTTGTTTTTCCTGCAGAAGACTTGATATTGAGAGGTGTTAAATGATACATCTAAAGAACGCCTGATTGCTGGGTTTAAGCGATACTACAGTGTGTACATGTGGGTTTCAAAAAGGGTTTAAAGGAACTATAGGAAAAATGCACAGAAGGGGGATCCTTATCCATATGAGAGGACAGAGGGAGATCAGCCTGAGGGGGCCGTTCACGGAAAGGACCCTGGGGACGGAGTGCCCGCGGCCCTGCTGATGATGGTGATTGATGTAGCCACAATTCACACACCGCAGACGCTGCAGCAAATTAAAAGGCTATTTTGTAAAGTTGTAAAAGAGCAGAATGGCAAAGGGGGAGCCGTGAGCCCCCTTCTCTCTGCAACCCCCCCGCATCTCTGACTCCCCTCCTCTGCTCTGTCACACCATCAGCCTGTGTTTGGCTTCTTCTGTGTCAGCGGTCCCTGAGGGAGGAAAGCTATTACAAGCCTTTCACTCTCACTCATACTGGATACACCGCCACAGCCGCCACTGCTTGTGCACATATGGGGAGTGTGTATGCGTAACTGTGTGTGTGTGTTGAGAGGGCAAATATGGATCCATGCACAAGAGAGAGACTGCAAGGCTGTCTTTGAGTCAGTAGATGAAAGTCAACAAGCAAATATTGATGAAGGAGAATTTGGTGGGAATATTTCTGACCAGCAGCAGCATGTCCTCCTTTGCTCTGTGCATCCTTATCTGTACATGATTTACAAATCATTTATCCTCAATTTGAATTTAATTGACCCAGCTGACCTGAGGATGCACCCGCTGCTGGGAGCGATATGCGTGCGGTGGAGAGATAGAGGAGGCAGACTGTGTCGGAGCAGCCTTAAGGGAGGATGACTCACATGCCAGAGGTCAAACCGGTGTCAAGTGGGGAGTGAGGCCAGCTGATCTGCCTTCGGCCCATGCATTGTACTCATCAATGCAGCTGCTGTCAGTCATCAGAGGGTTTGCAAGTGGGAGGAAGAGTGGGGGCGGGTGGGTGGTTGGGTGGGGGTCTGTAGGAGCAGGCTGTGTTGATAGAAAGGAGTGTGCTTCTGTGTGTGTGTTTGGGGGGGGTGCAGAGGGTGGGGGGTTGTGGGAGCATGATGGCATATGGTCCCACTACAAGAAGACAAGAGCTCTTTGCCATGCAGCACATGCCAAGTCTCTCACAAGCAGCTCACCTGCTTCACAGCTCTTCTAAAGGGAAATGATACGAAATGGTTGTGGGTGTTCTCAAAAAACCCTTTAACATGGACTAAGCTTGTCATCAATAGAAAAAAAAACACCCTCATCTTTTGAGGTGGAAAATAGCAGCTTGCATGAGAAATTAGTTTTTTTCTTTCTTAAAAAAAAAAAAAATCAAATGTGATCACGCTTTTCTCCAACGAGGAGTTTTATTACATAAATTAAAATAGACTCAAAATCATACTGATGCTTTTTTATGACGTACACAAGCAAATGAGAATGTTAGTGACCAGATTGGCCATTTTTATAGTTATTTTAAATAATAATAATGATAATAATAATAACAACGATGTTTAATTATAAAGCACACACCAAGCACTGAGACCAAAGCATTAAGGACAGAGGTGAAAGCTCCTAGGACTGGTGGTGCTAGCTCTGATAATGTTAGTCATGCTTGACAAACCAATGTAGATTTTTTTGTCCACAGACTCTGTGACCCTCATACGGAGCCCGGGAGGTGACATGAATTTTTAATTTTTTTTTAATTCGCACACGTGTGATTTAGTATTTAACATTTCACATTTAGTATTATATTGCACATGCGATTTAGTATCTCGAACATGCGATTTATACATATCTCGTATGTGTGTTTTATTTGTATCTTGCGCATACTTTTTGTAAATAATCCCCCGCGTGCCTCATTTGTGAGCAAAAAAGGAAGGTGTCATGGACAGAGAACATATTATCAACATTTTCTGTCATTTAGGTATGACTCACAAAGACATACTTTAAAGCTTCACCACAATAGGTATTGTTTAGAGTAGGAGACACCTCATCAGGATCCTTAAAGCACAATGACTTTGCCGTCAGCTATATCCGGACTTGCAGGAAGTGATTTTGCTTATTGAGGAACAGTTATATCACACCTGCGATAAAATAAAACGCACGCGCGAGTTTAAAAAGAAAAAGTTAATGTCACCTCCCAGGCTCTGTACCCCTGCTTTTTATTTTTGTAAAAAAAATTGTGCAAATTTTTTTTATGTTTTCTGAGTATTTTCTTACCTGCAGACAAGGTGATAAGTCAGATTTTGATTCTTTCTTTCTTTCTTCATCTTAAACTTACAAAAAAAAAAAGCAACAGAGCGTCTGTACTTCTCCCTACTTTATGTTGCTCTGCTTGTTTGTCTCTTGAAAAAGGGTCAAAGTAAATTGTCAGGAAGTCCAAGAGTGTGAAAGTATAAGGGAAAACACAAGATGTCATGGTTTATGTGGTTTTTCTACACACAACAGCCCTATATGAAAGTACAACATTTAAGTCCTCCTGTTTGCTGTCCTGGTCATTATCATCTCCTCTGATCTCAGTCAGGGCTGATGTGTTTCAGGCTGCAGTGCAGAGCCTTGATTCTCAGCCCCAGCAGCAGAGGGTGAGCTATAATCAGCCCTGCTGCAGTAGGGTCACGACTCCCTCTGAAATGGTCCGACTAGCCTGTAGCAGCTTATCGCTCGCTCCCACTCTGCCTGGGCCATCCCCTGAATACTGACAACAAAGAAGGGGGGCACCCACTGTATGAATTGATCTGCTCTCACACAGATACGTCCCGCTAAGAGGTCACCAAGGCTGGGTAATATGTACACTGCCGAGTCAATAGGAAAATATTAGCCAAACAGCTTAACAGAGAGGGGGGACACAGACGCCGCATGCATGAAAGGACATCCCAGTCTGCTTCCCCCTCGGTGCATCTGTCAGTCTCTGATCTCTGAGTTGTATGCAGGCAGGGGAGTCATAGATGCTGCATTAGAATAAGAGTGGACTGCAGGAGTGCTGCAGACAGACTGTCCTGATGCTGCCGCCCACCCTTGTCTCCTCAGCTGGGCCTTCTCATACTCATCTTTTCATTCCTGCAGCTCTCTGGGACCGGCCTCATCCCAATGCACTAAACAGATGGGCGTCTCACAAAGAGCCGCGCTTCTTGGCAAGCTGGTGTCCTACATGGCTGATTACACCTAAATACCAAACCCAGAATTGATACAGTGGCTCATGGTCATGTTGTGCAGAGAGGTTGCAGGGCAGACTGAGAGGTGCAGATAAATGATAATGTGAGATGAAACCTGTTGGTACCATTGTTACAGAAATGAAGGGGTTTGGGAGGTCCTGAAAAATCAAACAAACTCTAGAAAATCATCTAAAAAGAGAAAACATATGCTTTAAATTATACTTTAAATTATATAGAAATTTAAAGTATATGAAACTTTCATTTTCTCAGTTTTGATGGTACTATTAATGCCTTCATACATCTTTTTCTCCTCAGTGATCCTGCCCTATACTGTGAAACATCTTGTCTGACAATGATCGAATTCGATAGTTAACATGAAATTTCTACAAAAATAGAAACATGGGTATGTATGCTGTAAATTCCTTTTTCTCAGTCCAACAATACATAAATATTCTCATGTTTTTTAGTAGTTGAGGAATCTGATGAAGACTGATTTGTAGCTGAATACAGACATTTTTTCTTTGTTGTGCCAAGAACAGATTCATTTTAGACCATCTGTAAGTTGCATAATGTCAAGGTGACAGTAACAGAGCATGTATTTGATCAGTTTTTGTGGTTTTGGGGGGTTTAACCAACTGAGTCACTGACAGGGAAGTGACCAAAATAGGGAACAGATGGTATTAAGGATCAAGGATCAAAAAGCATACTCGGCAAAATGGAAGAATGAATGCAGATTCTTTGGACCCAGAGTGTCCCAAGTCAAATATAATATGTGATAACCACAGCATAGTCCATGATGTGACCAGTAGTCACGATTTAACCCCATACATCTACGACAACATGACTATACTTGATGAATGAATGGATGAACAGAAAGTCAGGGTACTGGTTTTAATATTTAAGATGAGGATTTAGCTGACAGTCTTTTTCACGACTTTTTAGTAATTCTCAGTATGAATTCAAATGAACCATAAAATTTAATATATTGAAATCATTGCAGGATTTCTCCCCCCTTTGCCCTTTTCAAGTTTCTCCTGAAATATTACTTAAACATGTCCCACAAACTGTATAATGCTGATCTTTCTTCAAGACAGTGCAATTGTCCCACAGTGATATCTCTACACATTTCAAAGTCTATCAAACAGGTGACTCAGCCTGTTAAAAAACTTCTCCTCTCTAGGTGTGCTAGCATGGCAGCATCAGATACACAAGGCGTCTTACATTAGTGAACTGCACGTTATCTGCTGATGGGCTGATAGGTCAGAAATATCATCTGATTTACTGATACATCAATGCATCCCTTCTTTACTCCTGAGTTGATTGAATGATTGTCGCAATTACGTTAATGTTTCAGTAAGAAGTTTTAGGTCATCTTGATCTATTTTTTGCAGGTATGATCATCACATGTGGAGGAAAAGAGAAATCAAAACATAGAAAGGTACCTGTGATAATCATTACCCACTAACCAACATGAAGTCATGATCATTCATAGAAACACCGTCGTTCAAACATGGTCACTTCTGGTTTAATAATTTTTTTCATAAAGTCAAAAAAAAATCGAATTATTTGCTATTGAGATGATTTTTTTTTCTTATGAATTCTTAAATATACACATAAGTGCCTCTTTACCAGCAGTGCACTGTTTACTTTACCAGTCCAGTGTTTACTCTCTTGATTGTTTCCATGTTCCCCAATAGGAATGTTGTCCCTGTGTGTATGTGTGTGTGTGTGTGTGTGCATGTGTGTGTGTGTGTGTGTGCGTGTGCCTGTGTGTGAATGTGTGTGTGTGTGTGTGTGTGTGTGTGCATGTATGTGAGTGTATCCACACGCCTATTCTCATCTGAGGCTGTGTGTGTACACAGAAGATATAAAAGAGCAGAGAGGGGAGTGAGTACATGCCTGTAGCAAGACTATCCCCATTTTCAATCGACATAAAACGCACGCGCGCGCACACACACACACACACACACACACACACACACACACACACACACACACACACACACACACACACACACACACACACACACACACACACTGGGCTCCTTATCAGCAGCTGTGTCCTTTCCTTCCTCTCAGACTGCCCTCCCTTCACTGTCTGGCCTCCCAGATATGCTAATCGCTATGTAAGAATATCCTGTTGGATAATTACCATACATTACCCTATGCTCATCTCCGGATTAATCCTTCATGTGCATAATCGCGTTTGGGCTTTTCTCCCAGCCCAGTGTCAAAGGTGAAACACGGGTAAATACATTTTGTATCAGCTGAACATTATACTAAGGAATGTGTTGGCAGCTTGTACCTTCAGGATATTGTCTGCAAACGGAGATGGCAGAAAGAGGAGGATTATCTCTTCACACATAAACTGTCCAGACTGCTGGATCTCAGAGTTGTAATACCACCACCAGAGGCTGTTTTCTGTGGTGGGTATCCTGGAATTATCTATTGTTATTTCATGGTTTTACATGCATTTGTATATTCCTGTGTTTGTATTGATCTTTACGGTTATGCAGTAAACATAGAGTACCCTCATTACTGCAGGAATAAAGCTTCTTTGTTTGTTTTGTTTTCATTTATGGGGTACAGTCTATATTCACTCATTCATATCCACATAGTTCACCATAATTCATCTTTTTAAAAAGAGCCTTTTAGTGAAATTTCCAAAGATTTAGAAACAAGCAGCATGAAAAAAATCACCTCCAATAATCTTTATCACAAATTGATTTCTTTTAAATGTGATGCTGAAATTAAGTGTTACTCCAACAACCATTCAGAAAGTCCCACATCTGACTAAATTAATAAAATCAAGTTGTAAAGGATTAAAGGGCCAGTTCTGAAAGTGTTGCATGTTGACTCATTTGCCATTACTCTGACATATAAAGGTTCAGCTACTACCATGATGTTAAAATTATATTTTATTTGAAAATCAAATAATCCTCAGCTATTGGAGTAAGAAAAGTGTCTTTCAGATGAAGTGCAGTCACATGATGCATTAACATGAACCACCCTGCTCCATCCTAAACTAGCCCCTCCTCTGTTTTTATAACTCATTTGAATATATTGAGTGAACCATCTGTAAGCCATTTATCTACATCAAAAAGCCGTTAGAAATAACGTCTCCTCCTCTCAGTCCTGCCTCCGGCCCTGTCTGTATACAAATCAACACATGCATGCATATGTTGTTGCATGCAGGCAAACATGCAGATGCAGAGAAAAATGCACAAAGGTTGGTAGGGTTTGTCCGAAATTACTTAAAAGATAAGTTGTAATCAAATAAGGATAAATTGTAGTTTGTCTCAGTATCTCCATCCCAGTGTTCTTAAATCAATCACACATGGTGTAGATTCAGTGAGCTGTTTTAATACAATCCTCCTGGAAACTCATACTACCGATATCTATGTCTGCAGATCTTTCAAACAAAGCCCTGTCGTGGCAGTCCCACACATGACCCCTGAGCGAGGAAAACATAAAAGCACTGTTACAAGAGTAATGACCAAATTTAACACTTTGCTTCAGCACACCTGGGTTCCAGACAAGGACCGTATATTTCCTCTGACAGTCCCAACATCTCTGCAGAGCGCAGCCAAGCAGAACTGAACGGGTACGGTCAATATCCCTGAGCAAGCGGGAGGGGGGTGGGGTGGGGGTGTTGCTTTTGAAATGTGTTTTTGAATTTTCTGATCTGTTGCTGCAAGAAAGGTGGATTGACCCCTCAAGCTTACATTTTCAATGCCTCAGGCACACAAAATCAGGAAGGCGAGACCTGTATCCTATTTGTGAAAAGGTATGTATTTTTTTATTAAAATATGTATCAATCATGGATTTGATCATTTCAATTTAAAGATTTTCTTTTCAGACAAAAAAAAACTAAAATAGAAATGAAAAAACTTTTTTGTATCAGCCAAATGAGCTCAAGGCAGAGCTAGAAGTCTTTACTCAGCCCTTTCAATGCTAATGTGCTAATCTGTTTTCTCCCAGCATGCCCTGGGGCTTTACGCACATTTTATGGCTGCAAAATGGTCCATTTGGTCATACACACTGTAAAAAGCCCTTTGGTGGTTCTGTTCATTAAACTCTATCCTAGAAAGTAGATTTTATCTTTAACAAATTATTCTTCTTTCCTTTCTGTTTCTATTTAAGTTTCACGTGAACAAAACCGGACATCCCTCTGTAAGTCAGATTCAATTCTTTCCTTCTTTTCATTTTCTATCATAAAATTGATTTTCTTGATCTCATCCCTTGATTGATTTCACTGAACTCAGCCTTTAGGGTAAAAATCAGACCTGCACCTGTGGACTGTTATCAACAACAAATACAATATCCTTGTCAGATTATGAGTCGAAAATATCAAAAGTTAAGCTGAATGTTTTCCATGTTTGGACACTGTGAGAAAGTGACATAAACATTTAAACACATGCAAGTGAAAAAATTGGGCTCAAATCCAGCTTGGGAAAAGTGCAAAGTTGAGGCAGGGACAGAGAGACAAAGAGAGGGCAACAAAAGAAAAAAAAAAAAAAAAGTTATTAAAAAAATACTCATAATACTAAGTGAGTAGGAGAGGGTAGAGAAGGTTAGGGTTAATATGTTTCTTGATTTTATAGTTTGATGATATGTTACTGCAGCCGGTCAGCGAAAGGCAATAGAGAGGTTAAATCTTTTTTTCTCAATGGACACATTTAAACAGCTTTTAAATGATATCAAATTTACAATTGTTTATTTGCTTGAAAAAGTAGGGGAATGTTTCCCAGATAAGAGGATCCTCATTTGTTTCTATGGCTGTGTTAATAATGAGCTAATCTGGAAACACAAGGTTTACTTTTGTCACCCACTGCAGATACTGATGTTTCATCTGTCATGTCAATAAAGCTATTTTCAAGCAATTGATCAGTTGTCACCTCTCTGTTCCCACAAGGATGTAGTGAGAATTACAGAGAGGGTCAGAAAAAAAGAAGTGAGACTCGCCAGTTTTTCCCGCCTGACCTTAGATAATATCAGAGGACCTGTGATCAGCTTTTCCCACTGGGCCTGCTGCATCACACCTATGGACTTCTCTCTGTGGAGGTACACACAGAGATAAAAGAAGCCATGACACTGTGCTCTCCCATCAAGAACTGACAGAGATCAGCACTGACACCCTGGGGAGGAGGACCAGTCTCTGTATAGAGAAACCAGAGAAACCAGATCATTGTGGGACTCTGCCACCAGAAACCAGCACTTTGTCTTTTTTTTCTCTGATTCTGCTCAAGCTCAAAGTAACCGATCATGCATACAACAGCATTTCTTCCTACCCACAATGCCCATCCCAAAAAGAAGAAAAGGAAGACATATCTGTCAGTAATACCGAGCTTTGGGGTTTTCTTAAAAAGAGGGAAAATCAATGACTATCTCCAGTTTGTGAAGACTGAATCAATTCAGTGTGGGTCTTATCCTCTCAATGGAGATGAGGGAACAATAACAGACTTTGGTCGTTTCAGGGTCACAGCAGACTCTGGATGATGGTCTGCGGTAAAAGTATTTGTGCTGGATGTTGAGTGTTGTGTTGCCAATTGATTTCTTTCATTCTTTGCCTCCAAGAGTCTGCATGACATACAAGAGGCTGATCAGTGTGAGAGGACGTCTACCTGCTCAATTCTTCACATTTTGTACATAATACTTTGACAAAAAAACACCAGAGAGTTTTCCAAACAAATTTAAGTGATAGCTTAACGCTGATAGCTGTTAGGATCTTGTACCCTTAAGGCACTTCCATCACTCATGAACATTGACTTACAATGCATTACCACGTTATGTAACAAAAAACAAACAAATTAACAGTTAATATTGATTTACATTAGTAACACAAAGCTAAAATTATACTTTATGCAGGTAATAAAACAGTCCCTAAGATTTGACAGTTGATCTGCTCATAGCACTTCTCATCTGCAGGTCAAAGTAACACCAAGCTTAAAATGTACATTCACATTTAAGTCAAATCATTGTCACTGATATTCCCAACTAAAGCAGAAAACAGCAGCATCTTCATGAGGTTCCCTTTCCCTATTAATCTTTACAGTCTGTTGGTGTTTCCTCTCACTGAAACAGACCTGTAGCACTTCCAAAGCCTGACTGTGTAGCTGTTTTTTTTTCATTCGGTAGATGTCCTTTCACTCAAGACCTCTCCCACTCAACTTTCTGAGCTGTTTTTCTATGGGTGGGACTGATCCTGATATAACTGATCCAAGGTTTCCATTTTAATCTCTATTAATCCCTTAAAATAACTCTTAATTCTATTTTCACACAGAGATTAAGCTGCTTTATTCGACTGCATCTGCTCCTGCTTTGATTTGATACACCTCTGCCTGCAACAAAAACGACTGTACCTATCATTCAGTTTTGTTCTGTTTTTACAAAGAGCTAATCCATGATTGGCATGCTATCAGTCTCTAAACTCTTACAGCATTTCAGTGAAGCTTCAGTAAATTCCCCTTTGAGCGGATTAGTTCTATTCCTAATGCAAATTGCATCTTTGTTTAGCTGCATTCAATACCACAATCTGTGATTTTATTAATGTTTCATAATTTTTCCAGGTGGAGTAAGTTCATCTACAGGTCATGTATTATTTGACACAGATTTTTGCTGGGACCATGATGTACGTTTTGGCATGTGGTCACTGGTTCAGAAACAGATACAGCTCATGAGTCTGTTGGCTATGTAGGATTTAGTTGGAATCTTTTGATATGTCTGTAGATTTTTTTTAATTTGAATTACATTTGAACAGGCTATTAACATGTGCACTAAAGCCAAGAAGCCGAAAAAACAGATATACCCCGTATCATTTACAGTAGCCTACATTTAATTTAGCCCACCTGAAACACTTCCTCTTATCACACTAAAGGCACATTTATTCTCAAGTTACAAACAGATATGGACGGAACCCTCCCTCCGTGCTTCGCGTTCTTTTCGTCCGTATTTCTGCACGTATCCTTGAAGTTTATTGATACAGGCCAGACGGAGCAGTACCACCGGAAACCGTGGGGGCAGTGCTGCTGCTTTTGCACCTCTACCTGATACGAATCTCTAGAGAGAAACGAAAAAGACAATGGCTGGGCTTCTTGAGGATTCGTCGGTACAACTAGAGAAAAGAATTCTCCTTCCTCCAACCACGAGGCATTTCGTGGCCTGAACGACCACTACCTCCTTCAATGCTGCCTCTGTTTCTGTCTCCTATGCAAAATATACATTATCACTATAGGTCCTCCACAGTCGCCATGCTTGAAACCTTTGACTCTGGCCTGTCTCCTGGTGGATGTAATGGTTAACATCCATGCAAACGTAAAGGACGCGTGGAAGTATGTGGGCAGTCGTTTGAAACGGACGTGTACATTTTCACATGTATGGCGAGCATAAATGCGCCTTAAGGGTCATTTTGCTCAATTATTTCAAATGCAAGGATTGTTATCTTAAAAGGTAATAAAAACATCACATGAAGAACTTCCCAAACTAAAGAGGATGTGTGCAGCATGAATGAGCTGAGGAGATAGCATGAAAAGATGGAAATCGAGGAGTGGGACCACCTGTCAGTATTTGTCTGACCTGTGACGAATGGAAATGGACCTCTCCTCTCTATTCTCAGCACTTGTATATTCTCCACCACCTTGGATGACATTCATGCATGCTCATGGAAAATTACTTCATCAGACATTGCTAGCACCTGTCCGTCCGTGAAAGCCCGAGTTTGATGTCTCACTGACAGATGAGTGACAAGGACAAAGTCGGCACAGCGCTGGAAAAGAGGTAAGGGGAAAAAGGAAAGTCAGGGAGTCCTGTAGGCCTGGATTCCCAGTGGAGTGGTGATATCAGACAGTCTGGGGCTCATTCATGTCAGGGTGGGTGATTTCTCCATAAGGGCCAGCAGAAGGTGACAAAATAGAGGTGGAGATGAAGTCAGATGCACCAAGAGAGGAATTAAACATCTATTTCAGTATCTATCTATGCTTTGCTCTATTTAGAAGAGTAATTAGGATGTAATAAGATTAACAGCAAAAAGAAATAAAACAAATCCACCTGTCAGTTAAATCTGCCACACACCCCAGTTACACATAATTATGCATAAATAACATAATTAAAGGGATATTCCGGCATAAAATTAAGTTAGGTTCAAACACACCTTAACACAGAGTTAGACACCCCGTTGAGAGACGTACTATGTTGCCGACTACTTGCTTCTCTGGTTATATCAACTTTAGCAACGACCGCACAATAGCAATACACAGTGGTCTCAAGAGCCACGTGCTCAACCAAAAAGCCACAACAGTATAGTTCATCCTTGAGCTGCGTTAAGCTACTGCAGTCAGTTTGGACTCGCCCAAGGTCTCACTACAAACAAGCGGCTGCTGGAAGAGAGTGGGTGAGTTGTGTTTTGTCTCTTTGCTAAAGAAATTAGGCGAAGCTAAAAAGATGTTTGTAGGCTAGTCCTATGACTGGGACCCTACATGTACTGTTGATGACGATAGGTGATGTTCTGAGCATTATTTGTGGCTATGGAGTGGCGTTTTGGTTGAGCACATGGCTCCTGAGACCGCTGTGTATTGCGGTCGTTACTGAAGTTGGTATAACTAAAGAAGCAAGCGGTCAGCAACATACATCTCTTGAGGGGGTGTCTAACTCGGTGTTATGGTGTGTTTGACCCTAACTTAATTTTACGCCAGAATATCCCTTTAACTCTTCAGCTTCACATGATACAAACAAGTAAAAAAACATACTTCCCCCAGTAGAGTTGTCATGAATAAAAAATGACTCAAAGATGCAAAACTATTCTTAAATCAGCAATATGTTTGATTTTCAGTGTTAATTTCCTGACATTTGGAGCCAACCTCAAGTGGACACTTTTTTTGCACCTCAACACCGTCTTTATTTTTTTCACACTGCAGGTTGATACTTTTTTTCTACTCATTTCAACTGCTAAAATCAAACAACAGCATATTCAAAGAATCAACTTATAATTGATCTTTCTGGATTTATGAGTTGTATTGAACTGAGGTGGTCATGTTACCTTTCCCTGTTTTTTTTTCCTCTGTTGGAATTCTTAACTCTGGCTTTATGCAAAGTCTCAAGAATTTAATAGATAAAAAAGATCTAACAAACCTGAACAATTCACTAATTTGTCATATTCATCTTTCCCTCTTTTTTTTATGTAATTTGCTCACTGTAAGGTTTTCCTCAACCAAATCTCTTGAGATGCCTCCAAAATCTTTTCTTATTTAAAAAATTGTTTGAAACACAATAGATTGAAAAAGAAATTTTACTGTGTGAAAAATCAAAGTGTGGAGGTGCTTTTGGTCGAAGCAGGTGAGAGAGTGGAGCAGATGGCGAGGTTGGGGCTCTGTGTCGAGTGCATAATGTGCCCTCCGGCCGGGGGAAGCAATGTCTAAATTAATATGATTTGTCCACCTTTGATATTTAAGAGGATTATACCTTATGTTCAAACAGGAGTGGGTGAATGGCCTCGGATGAAAAGTGACACAGAGCAGAATAGAATTAGCAGCTCCTGAAGGACTTCTTCATTCATTGTTAACTTATTGCCTAATCCTTATTAGGATGTTCAGGTCTGAGGGAGCTGGTCCTGGCTGTGGGGGCCATGTGCCCCTATTGTGCATCTGATGGTTAATCATGCTGTCATGGCAGGAGGGGGTGGATGCAAATGGAAAGAGTGTGAGGGATCAGGAAAGTGCATAAAGGCCCCCTGCTCTTATGGGTGTTACCCAGTCTGGCTGAGCTCTGATTCTCTTCGACAGCGTTAAGTATGAAGCACAGAGCTGAGGCGCAGGCTGCCAGCATGAGCACAAGTTATATCACATATGGATCCACACGTGTAAACCTGCAAATTACATCCTAGTCTGTTTGGAAAAAAGTGTAGAATTCAACCTTTAATTTCAGGCCCAGTCCAGACAGAAAAGGCATCTCTAGTACAAGATGTTGATGCAGAAGACACTCCTTTATTTGATTTATGTTATTGCACTTGATTTTACTGGTGGTTTGCAAACTTTTAGGGGAGAAATTACCCATACTTCCATCATGCGGTAACTATCTTTCTCTCAGAATAATTAGATAATGAAATGTTAGCAAATATAGTGCTGTCCTGTGACTGATCAAAACCCTTTTACGTCATGTCACATTTGCCCATAGTAGAGGCTGCTATGTAAATCAGTTTTAACTAATCCAGTTCTCACACCAATGGGGCAGAGCAGTGGATTAAACAGAGTGGAGACACTCCCACAGGCATACGCTGTACAGCCCGGCGGACCCCACTTCCGGGTTATGGAACTCTCAATAGTTCCAACATGACCGCCTGTCGCGTCGGACGCCGTTCGCTTCTGTGGCCACAAGGCAAGCACTCACTGAGATTTAATGATAAAATATCAACAAGTTTAATGCTAAGTGTGTAAATGGTATCAAGGGACCCCTTTATATGTAAAATGATTTTAATTTTAGTATGCTCAAATTGTAATTACAAATGTAATTACGTTTTTTTTAGTTAGGAATTGGGATTGATTTTTTGCTAGTTGGACGCATAGACTGTATATAAGATGGACAGAGTCTGCCTCCTCGCTGGGTGAAGCCACTCCGAACAGCACCCTCTGATGGTGGGCTGCAGTACAGGTCATAAATCCCGCCTCCGCCAGCAAAGCTTATGGGGCTGTGGACAAACTTTAGAAATTTATTACACAGAACATACATTTTCTCCCCCCTGCTTGTGATGTTGACATGTAGTTATTGTAAGACTGGTTTGTGCCCAAGTCCTTTTTTTTCTGTACAGCTCCGTTTTTAAAAGTTATTAGGGGTTCATGTTTTCTATGATTGACACCTGGTACAGCCTATCGGCGTTCAGGGATTGCGTAGCTCACCCGGGGGAATGCGCTGTTTGAGCCGAGCGTCATCACAGGGACTCTCGGCGACTGGGCGGCCGAATGCGCGCATCGCTACTGCGCAGCTCTGGTTTCAAGGAAGTGGAGAAACACCCGGAAATACCGAGAGCTTTTTGGCTTCAAATCTGTATACAGGCGGGAGGCGGAACCAGGTTGTCCATAGAATATACAGTCTATGTTATTTCCTGGCAAAATACTAACGCTTCCTGTTGAGCATTTCAAAGTAAAAGTTTCATCCGTCTCAGGTAAACTCGACTCCCCAAACCCACAAACAAATCTGTATTTCTGATTTAACCATTTCAATTCAATTTATTCATCTCTTTATCTCGAGATAACGCTGTTTTAAGGGGACCTGCCATCAAAATTATCATTTTAATCATTTTTTCATAATCCTTGATGTCCTCTGATCATGTTTGCAACATAATTTTAGCTGAAAAGTTATTTGATGGTTTGTTTTAGTATGCCTAAAAAACCTTACAGGAAAACCAACTGGTTTTGGCTCATTAACATTTATGGTAATGAGCTTTGCTCTGATTGGATCGCTGCTGTGAAGCCTGCTGTGCTCTGATTGGCTCAGCAGTGGAGGTTCGGATTTCGGTTTATCAATTTTGCTAATGTGTGCTAAAGTAAGGTGCCCAGATGTCTGTAATGATATCCGGGGATATTCGGTGCAGCGGCGGCGGTGCAGGGGCTGCAGGGGCTGTGTGATCACAGAGAAAGTCTCGGTACTATTTAGTAACAGCGCATGCCCCTTGTAATAACCCCCATAAGAACTGTTGTTCAGCTCTGCTAACTTGTGCTTCCTACCTATTCGGCCACTGTAATAACCATTGTTTGAGCCCACACACAACATTTTTGCTCTCATTCATGAAACGCTTAAATCGGGGACATTTTCGGGGACAGCTTTTGCCGGGGACAGGTCATCCAATACGGGGACTGTCCCCGGAAATCGGGGACGTCTGGTCACCTTATGCGAAAGGCTAAAAACGGCAGGTATTAAACCATATATTTTAGACCCCGAGTCTGAAGAGGAGGTGGAAGTGGAACAAGAAGCCGGAGATCTCCAGCGGTGTTTTCTCATTCATTCTGCCCAGCTTTAAGTTCATTTTCCCGGCAGTGAACCGAAGGAAACACCGGTCGTTTGGAAGAGACCCATAGCGGATACAGTGGTAGCTGGGTCTCGCTCTGGCTGTGACTGAGTACGAGAACCTGACAATGAACCTTAATAAATCTACGCTTTTTCCCCCCAAACACTGTGATCTGGCAGAATTAAATGGTATTCCCATTAAACAAACTGTGACATATTTGGGTGTTGTACTTGACAAAAATGAGAAGAGGCGCTCTGAGTTAAACTTTGAACCAATAACTCAACAGATACAAAGAAAATTCAATATGTGGTTAATGAGGGATCTATCTTTACACGGACGGATTCTGTTATCCAAAGCTGAAGGAATATCAAGATTTGTATATCTATCACTAGCACTAGAAATGCCTGCTGTAGTCTCCAAGAAATTAGATCAAATCTTATTCAAGTTTATCTGGAAGAACAGACGCCATTATTTAAAAAAAGTTATCTTATGTAATACCAAGAGGGATGGTGGTTTGGATGTGCTAACCTTCGAAATATTGAATCACTCTTTCAAGATCAACTGGCTGAGTAAGTTATGTAGAGAGAAGAACAACCTCTGGAACTCCTTTGCTACACATGTATTCAACTCACTTGGTGGTATACGCTTTATGTTGAAATGTAATTACAAAATTGAGAAGCTTCCTGTTAAACTCTCTAACTTTCACAAACAAGCCTTGCTGTCCTGGAAACTGATCTACAAACATAATTTCTCACCAACCAGCTATTATATTTGGAACAATGAAGACATCGTTTACAAAAACCGATCACTGTTTTACAAGGACTGGATGGAGCACAACATTTTACTAGTCGACCAACTTCTTAACGACCATGGCTTTTTACTTTCTTATGAAGAATTTATGTTAAAATTTCAACTCCTAGTCACCCCAAAACAATATGCAGTGGTTTTTGATGCATTACCTCAGGGGGTGCTACAACTTCTTAAAGGGTCTGAAAGAACGGCTGCTACTCCAGGAAATTACACCTGTGATATATTTGTGGGCGGAATAGACATTACAAAAAGACCCTGCTCGAATAGACTGTTGAGAAGCTGCCTACAACCAAAGACACTGCCTAGAGGTCAAACTAACTGGTCTGTACAATTGGGAGAAATTAACTGGAGCAATGCATGGCTGGTTGGTGAAAAATTCTGTCTCAATAACAAGGTCAAAGAAGTCTCTTTTAAAATATTACATCAGATTTACCCTGCAAAGAAAACTCTTGAAAGATTCAAACTGGACATTGAATATTTATGTGATTTCTGTGGACTTGAAGATGAAACCATCTCTCATTTATTCTATCATTGTACCTACAGTAAAACCTTTTGGATTGATGTCCAACAATTTGTGCACGAGAAAACAGGAAGAACGCTCAGTTTCCAGGAAAAACATATTTTTATTTATAATGATGACCAGGACAAAGATCTGTGCTTTTTTTGTCAGTTGATCTTGAGCTTGGGGAAATTCCATATCCACAAAAACAAATGGGCCAAATCTAAGCCAAACATTGCACCCTTCAAAAATGAACTGCTCCGTTATGCTGCCACGATCAAGGATATTAAGAACAAGAAAGCTACCAAAACATACTCTATAATGAAGAAATTCTGTACCATTGAACTCTATCCAGCCTGGTGATGACTCGATGCAGTGCAGTTAATTCAGGCGAACAATTATTGTCGGCGAGTGCGCATGCGCGGCTCTCTGTTGCTACTCAGTTGCTGTAGTTACCAGGAAGATTAACCGCGATGATCAACTGGCCCTGGTAATATCATCTAGCTTGCTAGCAGTTTGCATGCATTCAGATATTAAGTTGGAGGTGAGAGGTGCCATTCAAGACAAAATATCCTAGGGAGAGTTCACCCGACGGCTTGTACACTTTTACTGCAAAGATGCCAGCTGTGACCTGGGATAAGGAGGTTTCTGAATTCTCCTCAGAAGACGAGCACGAAGACCATCCCTGCATTGCCTGGAGTGGCCATAGCAAGAAAACACCAGTCCTCTTGTTTTTCCCTGAAGCTGCTCTCAGCAGTTTCTCCTCTGTTGGAGAGCGATCTAGTATGGCCTTTAAGATTGTGGGCAAAAAGAGCCGCCTGGTCCGAGGAATACTCACCAACCATGGGTTCCATGAGGTTCCCTCACACAGTGATAACTTTGTCCTGATGTGGACAGGATCTCAGCTCACGCCTTCAATGCCGGGCAGCTTTAAAGACTTCCAGAAGGTCAACCACTTTCTCAGGTCGTATGAACTGACGCGCAAAGACAATCTCTATAGAAACATCCAGCGAATGCAGATAATTCATGGCTTCAAAAACTTCGATATCATTCCTAAAGCCTTCGTGCTTCCCTCTGAATACCAGAAGTTCCGTGATTATTTTGCTAAATATAAAGGCCTGTGGATTATCAAACCAGTAGCATCTTCAAGCGGGCGTGGCATCTACTTGGTCAAGAATCCATATCAGATTTCTTTGGGTAAAAACACCTTGGTGTCTCGCTACTTAAACAACCCACTACTCATTGATGGGTTCAAGTTTGATTTGCGGCTGTATGTGTTGGTGACTTCATATGATCCACTTATTGTCTATTTGTATGAAGAGGGGCTGGCCAGATTTGCCACAGTCAAGTACGACTGTACTCCAGAGAACATAGAGGACACATTGATGCATCTCACTAACTACAGCTTGAACAAAAAGAACAGCGATTATGTCCGCTGCGATGACCCTGAAGTTGAGAATTATGGGAGCAAGTGGAGTATGAGTGCAGTGTTGAGGTATTTGAAGCAGGAGGGGAAGGACACCACATTGCTGATGAGGAAGGTGGAGGACCTCATTATCAAAGCTTTACTGAGTGCTAGGCTGCAGATCGCCAAAGCCTGCAAGAAGTCCGTCCCTCACAGGACAAACTGCTTTGAGCTGTATGGTTTTGATGTGCTCATTGACTCCAAACTCAAACCCTGGTTAATAGAGGTGAATCTTTCCCCATCTTTGGCCTGTGATGCTCCACTGGATCTGAAGATAAAGGCCAACATGATTGCAGACATGTTTTCGCTTGTGGGCTTTGTTTGTCAGGACCCCCTATCAAGCCATCCACGCTCTGACCGAGTCGCCCTGAAGCACCCAGCAGTCCAAAAAGTCCACAAACCGTCTTCTACACCGGTAGGCGGTGCACGCAGAAAAGTGCGCCAGGGGCCTGCATTAGCCAGTAACTCGGAAACAGAGGGGTCCAAAGACAAGCCAGGACCCAAACAATGCCAAAAAGACAGCACCCCAAGCTTAACTGCAGAGGAGATTGAAATGCTGTACAGGAAAAAGGAAGAGAATGAGAGACGAGGAGGCTTCATCAGGATCTTCCCTACCACAGAAACCTGGGCGCTCTATGGACAATATCTTGATTCCATGACATCACTGAACTACATGCTGGCTAACAGACTTTTCCAGGAAAGAAATGGGAATGGGAATGAGCAGCTGCAGGTGGACGGTTGTCATGCTGTCCAGTACGAGAGGAAGCTGCGACCACTTGAGGCGCACAAGAGGACACAGCGCCACCTGACTCATTGCTCTGCTGCTGGGAGGAAGAAATCTGTTGACCAGCCTGAATAAAGCCAGCAGGATGCTGGGTGAAGAGAGCTGCACACCGCTGCTACGACCCATCAGCCAGTGAAAGCTGTTAACTCTGGAAAGGATCACTGTGACACCATTAGGTGACTTCACCTAATGGTTTGACCAAAATTATTCATCTGCTTTTTACAGCCAAATAAAAACTCACTGGGGAAAGCGCACTGCTAATGTCAGCTAGTGGTCTGTATAGCTTGATAGCTGCTTGGCTAAAGTTCATTAAACAGCATGTAAAAAAAAAAAAAAAAAGACTGAGTACGAGAACGAGAGAGTGGGCGCGGCTCACCGAGGACGCGCTCGTGAATAACAATGAGCAAGGTCAGCGCGACGTCAGATTGACCTGCTTTTTCAATTGGCCTGGCTTACTCGTTCCTTTATTTTAAACCTTTACAGAATGCAAACGACGTAACGGTTTGTTTTCACATTTACAACATAAGACGAACACTACAAGCAGGGGGGAGAAAAAATTATGTTCTGTGTAATAAATTTTTAAAGTTTGTCCACAGTCCTATAAGCTTTGCTGGCGGAGGCGGGATTTATGACCTATACTGCAGCCCATCAACAGAGGGTGCTGTTCTCGGAGTGGCTTCACCCAGCGAGGAGGCAGACTCTGTCCATCTTATATACAGTCTATGATTCAAACCCAAAAACAGAGATGCATTCGTTATTTTTTATCTCTTTTTTTCTTACCTCAGAATCTAAATATGTCGAAGTCATGGGCTGTGTGAAACAAGGATGTATCTTGTCACCCTCTGGTTCTATTTTTAGAACCAGTATTTTTAGATTAGCCTATATTTCACATTCTGTTGTATCTCTTTTTCAGCCAAACATCTTTTTTATTATTTATGCCGATTTAGAAAGATTTTTCAAGTTAATAAAAGCATGTAATGACTTCACTCTATGTGTGAATTAGTATAAAGTACCATCACATGAAAATAGGCTTCTTTTTACTCAAGTGAAAAGGTATTTTGGCTCAGAGCTGATGTGATATTTTTATTTTTTAAAGTTCAAAATTCGATATCTTTATGGCCTTTTTGATGCCTTATGATGGGCTTTGTCAAATAACAATGATCAACTTTAGGGTTTTTCGAAAAACAGGGGGACAAAGTGCTTTACAGATCTAGTTACTGCTCTAAAATATTGATATGATAGGAGTATATATAGACTATTTTTAGTAGCCTTCTAAAGAAAATCGACTGAATTTAATTGAAGTAAAGGCTTCAGTGGAAATTATAATGAAACACAAAGTTTCCAGTTTTTGTTGGGTTACCTAAGAGACATAGGCCTACTAAGCTATAGTTTTCAAAAAGGGGTCGTTTTGTACCGAAATAAGGAAGGTTTTTAAATTAAAATGCTTTTTAAACTCTTAAACTAGTTGACGAAAAATAACCTCCACTTTACTTCAAGAGATATTTATATTCCATTGAGATTAAAGTAAATTAATGATAATATTAAACTTTTAGATAAAACCTACAAGTGTAAAGGGGCGTTCAGACCAAACGCGACGCGACCTGGTCGGTCACGTCGCGTCGCGGGGTGCTCTGGTGTGTTCACACCGGGTCCAAAGCTGCAGTCGCAGGTCGCGGCTGGTCGCCGGTGACGTCATCCATGTCACTAGCTCAATTTTCAGTTCATCAGTGCTGCCGCATATCTGTACATCCGCAGTAGACGCCGCCGGCGTTTATGGGTGCATGAAACCATCCGGAGGAGGACGGAGCTGGGTGAATTTCACCGCTTGCTCCAGGAACTCCGCCTGGACGACGGCTGCTTCCAGCGGTATTTCCGTGTGTCGACGGCGCAGTTCGAGGACCTCCTCGCCCGGGTGGGAAGCAGCATCTCCCGCCTGGACACGAAATACAGGCGCTCCATCTCAGCTTCGGAGCGCCTGTCTATCTGTCTGTCCCTCATATAAACGTCCCTGAGCCCCTTCCACCGCTTGCGGCAGTGGTGGTGGTGGTGTTGGTGGACGGGGATTCTGCTGCCTCCGCAGTGCCAGAAAGAGGAGCTCCTCTAGCTCCTCCAGTCTCGAGGAGGGAAGCGTCCTTCTCTTCCTCCCTGTCATAAAAAAAAAAAACTAATCTGTTACTATTTGTTTCATAATTTCTATGTGAATTTGACCTTGAACAATTTCATTGAAGATATGGTTAATATTTTTTTCAATACCTTTTGGCCTGGCTGCAGTGGGGCCTGAGGCATCACTTGAAGCAGATGAGGGAGCAGGAGACAATGAGGGGGCAGGAGAAGGTGACAGAGCTGAAGCAGGAGATGGAGCTTGAGCAGGAGAGGGAGCTGAAGCAGGAGAGAGAGCAGGCTTATCTGTAGTTAAAGTTGTGACAAAAATGTTTGAAATCCAAAACTCTGCAATCAGGCAACATTGCAATTCAAATTAAAAATGTTCAGAAATTATATGTGCATGATTTGATCTGTCCATCTTAAATTAGACTACAATGGTGTGTTTAAACCATGAGGGGACTCAAATTTACTTGCTATCTTTTTCACTCATCAACTAACCGTCAAACTCCACTCCTGAGGGGCCTGCTTCCTCAAGCTCTTCGGGCATCCCAGCAGCATTTTCTGCGGTGATGTCTTCCTTGACCTCCCGAGACATGTTGCTGCTTGTCTCCCTCGGGGCCATAAAAGGGTCGAGGAACGACATTACCGCAGAGAAACGCCACTTCTTCTGCTGGGAGGCCGCCGACCCGCTTCTCCCACCTTCCTTCTCTCTCCTTTTCTCCCTCATATAAACGTCCCTAAGCCCCTTCCACCGCTTGCGGCACACATCCTCTGCAAAGACACACACACATACGTTGAAACATGTACCCTAGCAAGCAGGGGCAGTTATCTATGTTTTCATAAAACAGTCCACTCACTGAAATAAATAAATAAACAAACAAGCTTACCAGAAAGCCCGACATCACGGGCCACCTTCCCCCATGCTTCTTCTTTGGCGTTGCGGTCCCGGTACAGCCCGCAACCCACGTCGTATAGCACCGGGTGGTAGCTAACGGATGTGATTAACTGCTCCTCCATTGTGATTCTTCTTCTCCTCTTCCTTGTTTCGCCGGTTTGTTGACGTCAGCAGAGCCCTGATTGGCTGTCGCGGCACGGAGTCGCTCCCAAAGTTCAAATATTTGAACTTTGGGAGCGACGCGACTTGGCGTCCTGCGACCTCGGCGACGCGACCTCGGGGACGCGCCTTGGCGACCGGTCGCTAGGTCGCGTCAGGTCGCGTCGCAGGCAGCCGGCGGTCGCCAAGTCGCGTCAGGTCGCGGCTGGCCATAGACTTTGCATTGGGAGCCGTCGCCAAGTCGCGGCTGGTCTGAAGGGTTTTTCTCAAGTAAACAGCATTTTAAATCTCCATGGTAACATGTGACGATGTCAAAACTTTAAATCATTATCAACACGAAAAACTTGTGGCTCACGAACATACAACTTTTGACGGCTTCATCGGTAATAAAACCTCAGCAGACGACAAAGGATTCCAACAAAAACCTTCGACCAACACCTGAACAGAGAGGACAACATCTCCGACAAACACCTTGGACCAACACCTGAATAAAGAGGACATCTACGACATGGAGACCGTAAGATTTCATGACAATATTAATACAAACTTGTGCTACTGTCGAGACTTTCGTGATGGTTAAGCGATGCATCGACAAGAATTCAATGTGTGCATGGGTATTTACAGTGTTTATGACTTTAATGTGACAGGCATTATCAAAATTAACCGAAAATAAGTGAACATGGGCGTTTTTTTGTGTGTGTTACTGTCGAGACGTTCGGATGGTTATCTTAAAAGTGATGCATTTACATCACATGAAAGTCCTGCCCACCATGTCAAAGACTCCATATGTGCTTAAGAGCAGAAAAGCTCATGTTATTGTGAGAAATCTCTACAAGAGATTTTTTATGTCTTCTGGGCTAGTTAAAGCCGTCAGTCTGAAACTATTTGACAGTTTCTTTTATACTAACCAATGCTATCAGGTGAAAACTGTAAACACAAGCTATTTTCACTCTTATTACAGCGAAAGAAGCGCATTAAAGCAGTGAAATGTAGTATTAAAATAAGGGACACCTTCATAACTTTAAAGAATGTCAGTCATCATAAAATTCAACAAAATAAACTAAAAAGACATAATAGTTAGACCTATTTATAAGTGCTCTAATAGGTCACCAAAAAAATCCTATGAATTACATTTGAACCTATTTACAAAGTTACAAAAACAGACGAAATTAAGTTAAAAGACATGTCTTACGTACAGCCTTTAAAATGAAGAGTTCAATAATGTTCCACTGAAATATGTTTTCATGGATCAAGTGTGTGTATTTTTTTTACCACAATATTTAAAATTTCAATTGTGGGAAAAATTCACTAAGTGAACACCCATGTCCCGTTCCAAGCCTCGCTGTGTAAGTAGGAAACTACACTGACAACATAGATAGGCCATTAGCATGCCTTCAAAACAACATACAAAACTTTTATAGTCTGAATGATTTTAATTACAGAAATATGTTTCTGAATTTGTCTTTTTTAATTTTAATTTTCTTTAACTGAATTATATTCATTAATTTATTTCAAAGATGTGAAACCTTCCCCTGGATTTTATAATTTGTCGGTTTTTCTGTCTCAGGCCCGAATGGAGCAGTACAGCCTCGTCAAGAACCAGGATACTACTTCTAGGCTGTTACTGAGAAAGGTCCCACCAAAGGACGGCCCTCCACGTTTCTCCTCCCCCAAAGAAAAACAGGTCTCTCCCTCTCCTCCTTTCTCTCGCTCTTTTTCTGCACGTTTCTCCCTCTTTCTCTCCACCTATTCTCCCTCTTTCTCTCCCTCTCCTCCTGTCTCTCCCTCTTCCTCTTCCTTTCTCTCCTCCTGTCGCTCCCTCTTTTTCTCCCCCTCCTTCATTCTCTCCCTCTTTCTCTCCTACTTACTCTCCCTTTTTCTCTGCTACATTCTCTTCCTCTTTTTCTCCCTCGTCTCCTGTCTCTCCCTCTTTCTCTCCCACTTTCTCTCCTACTTTCTCTCCCTCTTTCTCTCCTCCTGTCTCTCCCTCTTTTTCTCCCTCTCCTCCTGTCTCTCCCTTTTTCTCTCCTACTTTCTCTCCCTCTTTTTCTCCCTCTCCTCCTGTCTCTCCCTCTTTCTCTCCTACTTTCTCTCCTACTTTCTCTCCCTCTTTTTCTCCCTCTCCTCCTGTCTCTCCCTTTTTCTCTCCTACTTTCTCTCCTACTTTCTCTCCCTCTTTTTCTCCCTCTCCTCCTGTCTCTCCCTTTTTCTGTCCTACTTTCTCTCCCTCTTTTTCTCCCTCTCCTCCTGTCTCTCTCCTTTTCTCTCCCTCTTTCTCTCCCTCTTTCTCTCCCTCTCCTCCTGTCTCTCCCTCTTTCTCGTCCTCTATCTCTCCCTCTCCTTCTGTCTCTCCCTCTTTCTCTCCTTCTCCTCTTGTCTCTCCCTCTTTTTCTTCCTCTTTCTCTCCTACTTTCTCTTCCTCCTTTTCTCCCTCTCCTCCTGTGTCTCCCTCTTTCTCTCCCCCTCCCCCTGTTTCTCACTCCTTTTTTCCCTCTTTCTCTCCTACTGTCTCTCCTCCAGTCACTCCTCCTATCTCCCTCGCCTTTCTTTCTATCCATCTCTCCTTCTAGGTCTTGTCCTTCCTCCCCCTCTTCAGGTTGTTGCTCCCGTACTGCTTGCCCCTCTCTCTGCTCTTCTCTTCAGAGTAGGAGCTGTGGCCAGGCTTGGAGCCTGAGGACCCAGTGGAGCTGTCCAGATGGAGGAGACCCCCCCCCCCCCCCCATCTCCCACCCCTTTCTTTCTATCCATCTCTCCTTCTAGCTCTCCCTAACCCCCCCCGTCTCTCCCTCTTTTTCTCCCTCTTTCTCTCCCTAACCTTAACCCTAACCCCCCCCCCCCGTCTCTCCCTCTTTTTCTCCCTCTTTCTCTCCCTAACCCTAACCCTAACCCCCAACCCTAACCCCCCCCCCCCCCCCCGTCTCTCCCTCTTTTTCACCCTCTTTCTCTCCTACTGTCTCTCCTCCAGTCCCTCCTCCTATCTCCCGTCCCTTTCTTTCTATCCATCTCTCCTCCTAGCTCTTCTCCTTCCTCCCCCTCTCTCTCCCCCTGTCCTCTCCCCTCTTCCCTCTTCTCTCTACTTTCCTCCCCAACCCAGCAGCGGCATGGTGGCTGTCTGGCATGAGTCGGGTCCTGCCCAAGGTTTCTGCCTGTTAAAAGGAAGTTTTTCCTTGCCACTGTTACTCATGTTAGTTGAGATGGGCCAAAACCCATCTCAGGTTGGTTCTTGGTCTTCAAACAATGAGCGTGGTCTAGACCTGCTCTTGTTCCTTGAAAAGCGTCTTGAGATGACGACTGTTGTGAATTGGCGCTATTTAAATTTGATTTGATTTGATTTGATTCTGATTGTTGCTCTAGTACTGGTTGCCCCTCTCTGTGCTCTTCTCCAGCCAGGTCACCGGGACCTACCCACAGCCCCTTCCCCTGCCTCCCCCCTCTGATGTCAGAGTACGAGCAGTGGCCAGGCTTGGAGCCTGAGGACCCAGAGGAGCTCTCCAGATGGAGGAGACCCACAAAGCACTCCACAACCTGGCCCCCCCACCTACAGGATCTTCTCCACCTCTACATCCCCTATTTTGCATGCAAATAAATTGTGACATTTTAGTTTAAACCATGTCTTAAGTTGTGTTTTCGAAAGATGAAAGTTCTTGAACCCTTTGCACACACTTACAGCCTGTCTCCTCACAGCATTTTAAATCAATTGTATTGGATATCACATAATATGTGCAGAGAAGAAGAAAAGAAGAGTTCAGAAAAACACAAGATTTGTAAAATATTAAGACTGATGAGGCTGTAAAACCAAGTTCTTAAATACAAACTGATTTATTCTCAAGTGGTTTGTTACAGCCGCTAGAGGATGCTTTATGTTTAGTGCTGAGTATGCTTTTAAACAGTCTTTATTATTATGTCAGCACTGTGGGTCAGCTCAGGTGAAAAGAAAAACTCGTCATAGTTCTTAGGTGTGTTAGGGGTTAAAAAAAACTGTGGCTGAAAACACAATAGGAGTTACTAAAAGAAAGAAAAAGAAAGAAAGAAAGAAAATATAAAAGAAGGAAGGGAGGACAGATGGCTGGAAGGAAGGGGGGTAAAAAAAAAGCCTAAACACTTATAATCATTTTTACTCAAGCTACTTTTGAGTTGTGTTAGTAATCAGAAGGCATGAATCCTGTCTCTTCTGCTGATTATTCAACACCTTTACTGGCCAAACTACAAAATGATTTATAACCAAAGAAAGAAAAAAACTGGAAGAAAGAAGGACAGAAAGAAAAAAAAAATATGATCAACTTTACCTATCAAATACTGTAAATTAGATGTCTTCATCCTAGTTAAACATTTTGTGATAGACAGGTAATTAATTAATTGTTTGGTAAACTGCTTTGGCAGAAGTATCAGGCACTACTCGTGATAATAAAAACAATTCAAACATGGATTAAGGGAGGAAGAAAGAAGAAAGAAATGTTTAAAAGAAAGATAAAAAGAAGAGGGAAAAAAGAAAAGAAGAAGGGAAGATAAAAAATGAAGCAACTTTGCCCTCATGATCATTGTTTTTATCAGAGCTATTTCTGAGTTACATGAATGATCCTGATCCTGTGTCTTCTGCCACTCAGCAAAAACATAAAAAGAAAGAAAGAAAGAAAGAAAGACCTTTTAATCGTGTTTGATTTATTAACAGTATTGTGTGAAGGAAAAAAAAAGTCTTTTTAGGGATGCCGCTGGATTTCATGGTTTTATTCATGCTGATCTGACTGAATGTTGATAAAAGCAGTGATGGATTCTTATATCCAAGCTGAAAAATATCAATCCCGCTGAGTTTTCCTGGTTTTCCTTCAGGTTGTTTTCCACTGGAATTGGTTCACAGCCTGGTCGCTGTACATTTTGTTGCCTATTTTGGAGGCTTGTTGCTAACTGGAATAGGTGTGCTGATACAACATTGTTTAGTAAATCACTCTCTAAGTCACCTGCAGTACAAGCGAATTTCACAGGGTGACAGTGAGGAGATGTATGCTTTTGGTGCGTTTACTGGGCTGCACACTTTGGATGGAGACCTATCCCTGCAGGTATGAACTAAAGGGTTTATGGATATAGACACTGTCCTTTACAACATGTCTCACCTGTATCCTTCCTTCTGCAGGTGTGTGCACTCATCCGTTGTGCAGGGTCGGACCCAAGCTCCTGTGGACAGGGAGTAGAAGAAGCTGAGACCAAAATGGACTCTGTGATGGAGGGGAAGTTTGGAACCAGATATGTGTACCCATCAGTTTTGGCGAGTCAAATGGTTATAGAGGAAGTCAAGCATTTTGACAAATCTGCAGATGGAAGAGTGACTTTAAAACACTCAGACATGACTGCTGGACTGGTGACCGCCTGTCTGTACGGACGGATGTATCTGCGCTTGGAACTATGGAGGGGTACATGAACCACGTGACCGCTCTGGCGGCGAGATCTGAAGTTGTCGCCACTCTGTTTAATCCACTGCTCTGCACTGGGGCACAGCCAGCAGGAGCAGGTTGGGGTCAAGTGTATTGCCCAAGGACACTTCAGCATACTGACAGTGGGACCTAGGATCAGTTTCTTTGAGAGGAGACACTGCTTAATCACTTTTTTTTGTTGTTGTTGTTGCTTTGTTTCTATTTTGATTTTTTTCTGTCTTGCTTGGAGGTTAATTTATTTCCCACTTTGTCAAACTATGCTTTTATTTTGAGGTATCCTACTTCTGTTAGATGGTAAATTACAGAGCTGAATGAAAGGAGTTAAAATCCAAAGAGGACCATCCTCTTAAGTTATTTTTGGTTTCACAATAAGTCTGGGACAGCTATTTTGTTCTGCTGACAGTGCAAATGGTTGGTTAGTGTTCTTGCTCAAAGAAGCAAAATATATTGGAAAAAAACAGGTGTAGTCAGAAAAACACACTGAGGTTTGGTATTTACTTACAGCCGGCCTTCCAAGCTGTAGTGCAAAAATATATACCAAAGTGCAAAAAATTGTAAAATACTATTGACAAAATTTACAAGGCAAAAAAGAAAATGGCAACAATACGGGAGATCCACTAAAACTCAAGAAAAAAAAAAAAACTACAAAAAATAAAAAAAAAAGGTTAGTTTGGCAGTTATTAGGCAGTAACAAACTCTAGACTCAAAGAAAGGCCCAAGCAGCCTTCTTTTAACCCCCCCAGCCCCTCCCTGTGGGCGTTGTTAATTACATAACTTAAAAAAAAAAAAAAAAAAAAAAAAAAATCATTTTTAACATTTTACCATTTACACCTCCAGAACTTTTGTGTAAGTTTTTACCATTTTGACGACGTTTTTACACAAATAATCAACAGAATATTATTTAGGGATTCATTTCAAACAACAAGGGAATATTTTTTTCTTGCATCCTGTGACCACTTTGACCCGCCATACCTATCTATTTTACACCCGGAAATCACGCGCTCTGTTTCTCATTTGAAAACCTGAACCAGCATGATGGCGTGAGTGGACGCTCGGCAGGTAAGCGGAGAGACAAATATCTGTGTGAATGTATGTTTTAGTTAACTGCTAGAGCTCCAAGTGTGCAAACGTGGTTACCCTATCCAACAGACAAGGGAGATGGAAATGTTTAGCGTCTTCGCAGGTGTGCGTGTGTGTGTGTGTGTGTGTGTGTGTGTGTGTGTGTGTGTGTGTGTGTGTGTGTGTGTGTGTGTGTGCGTGCGTGTGTGTGTGTGTGCGCGTGTTTGTGGCTCCATGCGCTGCCCGCAGTCAGTGAGGACGCTGCTCCTCAACTCGAGCAGGCCTACTGCATGTGATGCATAAGGAGTCCAAGCATAGCACTGTGTGGGCCATTGGATCTTAAGGTTTAAGATCGTTTTAGATGTTGTTTAGATATTGGTCTACACATTCACTCATTGGATTTTTGCATCTGTGTGGTGGCATTGTCTGAAGATTTTGTGCAGCACTTCACCAATTCCGCCCTCACCTTTGTGCCTAAAGCACCACCATGCTTCCCTCTAATGTCACAGTGCACTGATCTGACCTCTACATGCTCACAGAGACACTGAGGCAATACTACCATGTAAATGATGAATGTCAGGCTTATTTCTAAAGGCCTTTGGGTGATCACTGGTTTGTCAGGAGCATGAATGCAATGAAAGCAGTGTAGCAATGTTGACTTGTCACACTGGTGTAAAGAGACTGTGTGGGAGTCTATCCACAGCAAAAAGGTCAACCTCAACACTGCTCTCCAATCCGAAAACAAAGAGAAGAAGACCACTTTTACATTCACAAATGAAATCTTACATGTTTTATTCCTATTGTTGCAGTTTTAGAAATCTAACATTTTAACTTGTAAAAAGAACTAAGAGATGTACTGCACTTCAGTAATCATTTATAGTGAAAAAAAAATCAAAATCCAGCTTAGCTCCTAGTTGTCTTTGTATAGTCCTCACCTAGATGACGTGTTTGGATAGTAACAGCTATTTGTGTTGTTCTTCACAGCAAAGATCATGTTTTTATGAAAACTTTGGGTGTATAGGGCGAATCATGGGATATCCGTGTGGCATGGCAACCTCACAGTTAACCTCTTATGTAATTCACTCCACCAAAAAGGTTGGAAAAAACAAACAAACCTTCCTTCAGTCAACATATGAGGTTGTTCTCAGACAAGCACATGGGTGCTGACCCATCGTACAACCCCCACTTTGACCACGAGTTTTCATTCTTTAGCAGGCAGTACAGAGCCTCTTGTTATAAACTAAACAGCTTTAAATACATCCTGACGCTCTGTAGCTGGTGCAATGGCATTATGATGTTCTTATCTACTTGTCTTTCCCCCATTTATCCTGTTTTGTGAAGATCTTGAAGGTAGTTATTGCTTATTTGTGTTTTTATGTATTTGTATCATAGTGAAGGCAGCTGAGCATCTGCAGACAACTGTCCCCAAGTGGTAATTGGACAATATCCTCTGATATCATGTGGCATCTATGGCATTGTGGGTTAAACCGTTTTTAAAGCTAAAATTTCTGAATTACAAAACAGAAATGAAGCTAGTGTAGGAAGAGCAGATACTGTTAATACGGTTGAAATAAGTTGGAAAACAGATCAACGATAGCTTATTTATAAAATCAAAAACAGTTCAGTATCAGCGCTCTCCTAATACACTAAATTGTGTATGAAATTGACAGTAACGCATCCAATCTCAGGCAGGCCTGCAGTGTTCCCCATCAAAATGTAATTTGATTATAAACAGAAACACATCTGGCTCGTCATGCTTGTTTGTTAAAGCGCATATGAGACGGAGAGGCTTTATTCTCAGAATTAAAAAACAGGGCTGGCTTCAGTGTTGTTTAAGCAACATAAGGACAGATAAATGCATTTGAGCCCCTGGTCCATAAATTGATCTGTAAAGCAGTCACCAGAAAAATGAAAAATAATGAGAGTGGTTTGCACAGAGCTGATTGTGTGTCAGTGCCCTTATAATAAGCCAGCGGTCACAAAATGATATAGCATAAACAGAAATAAGTTATTAAACAGATATTTTAGTGCATTAAAAGTGCAATTTATTGTATTCATAACACATTATGACTTGACTCCGAATGCAAACAAGCAGCCCAGACTCAGCTCGAGTCTCTTTAAAGAATGACACTTAACAAAATGCTGACATTGCTTTTGCAACAGTCTTTCTACCCTGTTGTGGCTTTTGTTCACCAGCTTGTCTTGCTTTTGTCCAGTGTGACACATTTGCCCTACTTTTGCCTTAGGCACACCAAATTGGAGCCACATTATGCTTTCACAGTGAAGTTTAATGCTCCAAGAGCAACAATTCAGCAGCATCCTTTCTTCAGCAACTAAAACCATTTTAAATGAAAGATGTTGTATCTCTAAAAACATAAATGGCATAATTGTAGTTGTTAGAGCAAATTATGACACTTGTGGGTAAACGTTCTGTAAACTGCCATTAGAGGTGAGGAGGCTGTGTGTGACAGCATAGAGAGCAGGTGGAGAGGCAACACGCGTTAGCCTCCACAATGTGCCGTAATAACCCCACATAACACCTCCTACCTGCTATTCTCCTGTGAGATTGAAGTACTCAAGCAGTTTCAGCTCTCATATGGTCCACTTACCTTGTTATCTATATCAGGCACATCATTTCAATTTTAACTTTGCTGTACTCCATATTAAATGGTCCTTTCAACTCTTTTCTATCAAAAAATGATCAATTTTGTTGTTTGACTTTGTTATCAAATTATAACTTGGCTTGTGAGTAAAAGGCGAATTATTTATGGATCTATTTGCCATATGGTCTATTAAGAGAAACAGTGAAGAAGTGCATTCATTAATGGGAGATATGAAGAAGACATTAAGCAAGATGGTCTCAGTCTAATGCAGACAAAAAAAAATTAGAGGGGAAAACTCGGACTGTGCAGAACTACAACAGTGGCGTCAATTTTGGTCCCCCTCAAAAGCTATGTGGCAACCCACCCTAAATTATTTTACAGGCACAGTTCATGTGCGTCAAACCACCAATGGGCCACTCCAGTCAAAGACATCTGCACAAGTTGCAGCTTCGAACTACTCTCAAGAAACAGGGAAGAAGGTGGAGTTGAGGGCCATGATAATTCTGCCTGGCAAACAGCTTCAACGCATCCGCCAGACATTCAAATCAGCCTTGTACCCAGTTTTACCTAACTCTTGGCACAATCAGTATGCCTACACTGAAAGCAAAGTGAGCCATGTGTTAGTAAGACTTAGTCGTCAAAGTGGACAACAAACATTGTAGGGAGTTTATTTACAGACAGAAAAAAAAAACAAAATCAAAGACTGGGAACAATCAGGAGGTGTGCAAAACCAACTAAAAAAGGAAAAGGACAAATAAGCCGAACACAATGCTGGTAAAGAAATGAGGTTAGCGTGCCGTGCTGCTAACACTTTGTCTCATGTTGTGGCTGTTCTTCCACTATTTTGCTTTTTCTCATATTTCGTTTTGCATATCATAATTTTACTTTTTCCTAAAACAGTACAAAAAGTTACCGCTATATCAGAGTTATTATTAGTTGTAAATACTGATACTCATGTCAGTATTTAGAGTTTTTATTAGTTACTGAGACTCATGTCAGTGTTGGGTATGAGGCTTAAGTTAGCTTCACACAAGACTGGCAAGAGGGGTAGCGGCTGGCTTGTCCTTATGAAGATCAAAAAATTCAGTGGCTAAAATAAGAACACTTTGTGTGTGCTTAATTTGTGTAAAACACTAAAAATTACATTTTTCCATTTTATTGCTGTATGTGTGTTCAGCATAGCTACATAATATGTTGACTAGCAAGGCTAATATCAGAAAGTTATGACATGGTTTAGTGCAATATCCTCATGATTGCTGGTGAACAGTAACAGTTTGGAGAAAATCAGATGAAGTGGTAATTGATGGGCTTTTCAGCTACTGCTAGCTGGTTTAATCTTTGTTGTCTTGGCTGGCTGCTGTGGCTAACTTCATATTGTGATAGTGGTAGGTCCCTTGAGCTTGAGAGAAAAAAAAACACTCCCATTTGGGGGAGAGTTCTGTGCACATGTACAGTTAAAAAATATGATTATCTCTAGCTGTTAAAATTCTCCTTCATTAACCGTAAGAGCTCTTCATTTAAAGTGTCCTCCATTTCCGTGGTCACTCCTCTCAGATTTGCTTCAATTAGGACAATTATACAAGCAAGAGGCACTCAGTCCTGAGTGAGTATCAGTGTGTCATATCACCCTCTGGCTCACTCAGTCTCACTTCAAGCTGCAGCTGTAATGAGAGTGGAGTGGATGGCTTACTGAGGTTATGATCTTGAGCTTTACTGGACTTTCGATGCTCTGGTATTCATTACTGTTGATGCTCACTCAGGTGATAATGATCCTCTTTAGTCTGCGACTAAAAACTTTATACTAATTTAGGAACATGTTAAAATGTTGCTCCCTCTGTGGGGACGCTCATAAGGAGCACTATGCAGCATCAAAAAATGTAGTGTCATAAACACATATAAATATATTTAATGCATCTCATAAGCTGTAGTTGTAATTTATGAAGAGGTGTTTTATTTGTGCAAACAAGCATTTAAATTCTGTCTAAATGAACCTCACAACCTTAAAATTACCACTGTAAAATGTAGGATGAGGGATTTTCTTCTGTAACAATGAATTTTTCACAAACATGATCTAAAATCCCACTCTATACATTGACAGATTTTGGATATTTATCCACAGCATTTGGTAGTTTGGTGCTCAGAGTGATGGTGTTGTTAATACTGATGATAATGTTGATGATGGCGGTCTCATTGTGATTTTATGATGATGATTAATTAAAAATTATATATTTGCATTGCCTTTTAGCATTACAAAACAGCGCTAGGTCCAGTTTGACTTTCAGCAGTTTGTGGAACTTCCTCATGCTGTCTTGATCTTTGCTCGTGTTGTGCTTACTCTTAAATCCCTGTGGACTATAGCCACTGCTAAATGACACTGTAACATTATAACACTGTAACAAATAACAGTACAGCACATGAAATAGCTGCACTTGATGGTACATCACAGATTTGTGAGATATTTATGTCTTTTTAATGGAACATTTTTGTTCAATAAAGAATCATATTCTTTAAATGGAAAATTCCTTCATGTCTCCCTCATATATCTTCAGCACCAATTGAGTCATAAAATGAGTAATTATGGTGTAATTGAAAATGCATTTGCTGGTGAGTGATTAATCAAGACACTTGTAAAATGTAGTCCTGCACAGTGCCTCCTGGTTAACATATTAAAGGAGACATTAAATTTTTATGTTTAATTATAAAAAGATCTCAAATGAAATATTGATGACTTTAAATGAATCAGGTGGTGATTTTGATACTCGTTTGTGATGTGTGTGCTTTCACAGCTGCATTTGGAAAACAAAATCATTAGTTAATGATCACAGCTTTTAAATCGTGTAACATTAAGAAATTAAGTTTGTTTATTTCAGCTATCATATTTTTTTCTTTCTTTTCATAACCTTGAGTCAAATCGGCCAAAGAACAGGTGTGCAGCTGTGTGTCCTGCATGCTGATGTTTTGAGTGCAGCGCTCTCGACAAATTAAACACCAATTTGGAAAAGCTCAGATCAGCCAAAGAAAAACCTAATCTGAGATGTTTGTTCTTTTGTTCATATCCTTTAAATTTTTATATATAGCAACTTTTTCTGCTCTATAATTGTGTTTTGGGAGGAGATAGATGATAAAGCAACAGAGGTTGTCGGTAGAGTGTCTGTTTTTTTACCTTTTGTTTTGGGGTTCTTTTTAAACAAGATTTTTTTTTTTTTTAATGCCATGACATCTGCAAGCTCAATATAGTTTTTTTCCTCATGCAGTTATATTAGGATGAGGATAAACAAAGTTTTCCTGGCATCAGTAATGTTTGGTAATGATTATGCATCACTGTCCTGAACTGAAACATAGAAAGGAGGAGCAAGGTGAGATTGAAATCGATGTGAGGACCACATTCTTCCTTTTGTGCAGGAATGGGGGTCTATTATGTAGAAATCATGATTTATGTCAATGGTTGGAGAGATGTCAGGGTGAGCAAGGGATAAAGGTATGAGCCAATAATGATAAATGCCCCCTGCTTGCAGACCCACCCAGCCCCCTATAGTGCACTTCTCTGTGGCCTGAGGTGAAGCTCTTTGGCACTTCTCCACATCCCTCCAGTGTTTTAGTTTACACCTTGCACCACCCACACACCACCAGTCTTGTGGTTTTGCACTCTCTTCTTGTACTTCTTGTCAGATATAGTCCCGTCTTCTTCTTCTTTTTCTGTTTTTGTCTCCTCCGTATGATCCATCTGTGTGAAGACCACTGCTCCTGCTCATGATGGATTCCAATGATCCAGCGCTTTAGGGGACAAGGAGCAAGGCAGTCACCTTTAAGCTGTAGCTGTGCAATCTGTCTCTGTCAGACATCCTGCCCCAAACATGCAACATAGGCCAGACAGAGAACAAGAGGAAGAGGATGAGATAAGGGAGGAGGAGAAGCCAAATAGTGTCAGAAAGATCTGCTCAAATTAGAGATAAAAGAGAGATAAAATAACGTAGAAGCATAAATCTGCTCATCTGACATGATATGATCAAAGCAGGATAATTGCCTCATGTATTAATGGTGAGTGGGTGTGCAGGATCTGAAGCATAGAGGTTGTTTTTGTCTTTTAATAATGACTATACCAGGTTTTGTTGTGTGTCTGTTGTGTCCGTCTTTCTCAAATTTGTCAGTATCTCTTTCGGTCAGCTCCCTGTCTTTTCACCTCCCTCACTGTTCGACACTGTTTCCTCTCCTCTCCCTCTTTCTCTGCAGGTGGCCTGACTGCTTTGCCATTGATTTACAAACTGAAGTTTTGTGCTCACCAAATAGATAAAAAGTATTAAGTTTGAACAGACAGAGATAGAAACCACCAGAAACACTTTGTACTGATTGATGTAGTTTGACTCTGTTGCTATGATTTCATCCTATTATTTGGTTTTGATCAATCAGATTTTGATATTTTACACAACGGGGTCATAAAACATTGTCAAATGCATTATTCAAAAGTTTAAAAGACTACCCATGTTTAATAAAGGAGGACTTGCCTATCATTTTAGTTAAATCTTGTGAAGTTAGATATTTTTTGCATTCACTTAGTTGTTGAGTATCTCCTGTCTTGCTCTGAAAATACACCTACCCACTGTGTTGATTACTTATTTTTGGCTGTAGGCAAAACAGACAGCTTCATTAATGACAGAGGTGTTGTTAATTAATCATAAAGGATGAACTGGGAAATTCGCTCTGGGAAATTTTGAAAGAGCCATCAGGGTTACTGCCAGGGTGTGTACATTATGATGAGATTCTTCAAGGATGTCAAATAATTAATACTAGTAGCATTGTAATATTATATACAAGAAGCACAAAATAATAAATGAATAAAAAAATACGGCTGTTGCCCAGCAGTGCTGTGTGCTATGGCAACTGCGCTGCTGACAAATCACTTGAGGAAGTGATTCGATTCAGTACGTTCACTTAAAAGATTCAGTTTGTTTGAACGAATCATTTGTGAACAACTCAACACTATTATATGCCAACATTATTGAAAAAAAGACCCAGGCCACAGAGTGTGATACGTCCTTTACGCACAGGTGGTTTCGATTTAAATTCCATTATTGGCATTTGTTTATGTCGTGATCTGTGCGCACAACCCACCTTTGTCACGTGGGGTTTAAATATATGCAACTTGATATGAGTGTCTTTATTTGTGGAAAAGGGTGTTTGTCTTACCAGTGGGTACAACCTTACACACACCAAATCCATCTGTGCTTATTTGAGAGAGTGTGGAGGACGCCCTCCACAGCGCAATACTTGTTGAGGGGCCATCTTGTGGTGTTGCTGTCTTCAGCAGTCTCTTCGACTACTTCACGAAATTTGTAATTTGCCTTGGCTTAACCCATTGACTTCAATGCAACATTTTTCAGCAATTTTTTGTGATGTTGACAATAGAGAAAAGTATTAGCATGCTGATCCCAATCAAACCAAACATTTTGATAATTTGTCTTACAACTCTTCAAGCTATAGGACTAGTAGCAAATTAAAATAATAAAGAAAATATCTGCAGTATTACAATTGTGTCCCTGTGCGTATGCTCCATTGCCCTAAAAAAGAAGACATTAGGTCAAAATTTACATGCACATCATTAATAGTTACATCATAATTTTTTCATTATATGATTGCTTTTATTGTGTTGAAAACAAAGCTCCTGGGTTACCATGCAACCCCCTCTTGATTCGCTTTTCAAAGCAGGGCAGGAGTGCAGATAACAGCAGAGCTGAATGTTAAGCGTGAGTGAGTGATTGTCAGTCTGTGTCGGTCCTGAAATTTAATGTAAACTCATGTGATAGACCTCCCCACCCCTCCTGTCTAATCACCTTGACTAATAATGTCGCTTAATAGGCAATAAAAGACAAACAGGTTAAGTGAATGAAGGAGTAAAAAATGAGTTTTGCCCAAACAACTTTTCTGCACAAATTCAGCAGGTGTATGTTGTGTATGTGTGGGACAGGATCATTTCCACACTGTGTTTGGAGGGGGCAAAAGGCTTTAAGTGTGTAATTGACAGTGACAGATAGCAGTCACATCAGATTAGTTCATGCTAGGTGAGCAGTCCATTTGTGGCCACACTGACAGAAGGAAAGAGACAGAAGTGCAAAAGCAGTGGAGGAAATAGACTAGCCATTTAGACACGGGACAGGCAGTCTGGATTACACACAGAAAGCTGAAAGCAGGGGTGTTTTTAGGATCAGGTCCCTCTGGGTGCCCAGCTTCTAAATAGATTGTTTATGCTTTTCAAAAGCACTTAATGTAAGAAACACACACAATTATATCACAGTTACAATATATATATCACAATTATATTATACAGTTAAACATGACAATCATATATATATTTTTTTTATTTGTGGTTATGGAAGTTTACAGGTAGGATGAGACAGGAGCATCCCAGAGAAAACCCTTAGTGAAGACTGAGAGGAGCATGCAAAGTCAAGACAAACTGAAGCGAGCTGCTTGTGTGTGTGTGTGTGTGTATGTATGTTTGTGTGTGCATGTGTGTGTGGTGTAGTGTGTTGTGGGAAGATAAAGGGGGGGTTGGGGGGTGAAGGGGTCTGGGGTTTCACTGCTGTACAAGCCTCTGCTGCCTCCATTGCTTGTAACAGAGTGATAAACTTCATGAATCTCCTCCATAGAGAGATCTCCTCCACCTCAGATGTTTCCTCTCTGGTCTCAGATGTTATCCGGATCACATCAAATGTCTCCTGGACCGTAATTTCTATGTTTCCCTCACTGTCTACCGGGTTGTTGTTTTTTGTGACGGGGGCACTGCGTTAGTGTTACGTATAACGTCCATTTATTTATGGAGCTCCTCCACTGTTTAGCTTGACTGACACCCTATAAATGTTTTAAATTAGAGGTCAGCTCGAAACAGCTTCTGTTTTTTTTTCTTGCAGCTGGTTCTTTATTTTCTTCAGATGCTCTTTATTTTTTAAGTCTCTGCCAAATGCCTCTCTCTTGAAACACACAGAAAAATTCCTCTCGTCTCCTTGGGTGGGATCAGCCCTCAGCATTTCTGCCTGTAACTGGTTGTTTAGGGATGTGACAAGATCTTTGGGCTCTTGCAACTTTGCACACATGTTCTCTGGTGTTGGGATCTCCTGGTCCTTTTGGGCTTTTCCTCTTAGATCTGAAGCATTCAGTCCTTACTGTTATTGTTACTGTGACTTAGTTGTTGTTGGTATCAGCATCGGTATCAGCGGGAGGCGTTAAAACTCCTGCAATGAGTGAACTCGGGGCCAAATGCATCCTTGCAGCAGCGAGCCGTTGGTTGATTCGGAGATGCGTCCTTAGGGTTAGAAGTGTTTCCATCTTTCTAGGTAACCTTTTTATTACTACTATTTACTTATATTTATTACTATATTTCCAAAAACCACTATTTTGCTTGCTCTGTCTTACTTCACTCTCTTACTCCACTCTCCTTTTCTCCCTCGTCCCTGCCAAAGTTGCGGTTTTGGTGGTACCATTCAAGATTACCATAATATATACCGTACATCATACATTGACAGAAAGCACATATACTCAGCTGTCTGTCAGCATTAGAATTTTTCATATTGAGCAAACTTTCAAGGAGTTACGGTATTGAGAAGCTGTGTAGCGCTCTGCCGTTACTTCCTGTGTTTTGAGAGCAGACAGCCCGCGTTTGGCTTGAGCGTGTGATGACGTTTCCAGCTTTTCGAGCCAATCAGAGGCGAAGGAGGCGGGACTTTCCCTTACCGTCCTACAAAAAAAATATATCGCCTCCGGGCATACAAAACATAGCGCCGGCATTATGACGGTATACCTTAAAACCTTATTTTCGCCCAACCCTATTGTCAACTAGCTGTGGCATGTCTGATGACCTATCAGAAATGGTGAAGCTGATGAAATCTAGTTTGTTGTTGCAGGGGAATAATTCCTATTCATATTGATTGACATTTCTGATTGTGAAAACTTGACATAGAGTCTTATTTATCATGCATTGCAGAAGCTCCTTGTCCTCAAAAGGCTTAAGATTAGATTAAATATCACTGTTTCTACACAGAGTATCTTTACAAATCTGCTGCTTGACTTTAAATTAGTTTGCACCTTCTAAACAATATTCTTTATAAATAAATTACAGCTCTAATGCTTTATATTTTCTAAGTTGTTGGACCTGTACAACTGTTTTACTTATTGCAACTATAAATTTACATACTTTATAATTATGACTGAGTTGATTGTCAAATAATTGAAACAACATCTGCTGAGGTCAGAGGATAATACAGCTGATGCTGGCCCCAGGCCATATTTGAAATCAAATGTACACAGATACCTGCCCACCTTTAAGCTGCTTGTAAACAGGATTGTCTGCTTCAAATTTACATAGCCTATGGGATGGATAAGCTAGATATCCAAACACACCTCTAAATGGTGTTAAGCGCTTAGCTCTCAGGTTAATTAACCATTATCTTTCAAATACGGACACAAATAAAAGACAGATGTATTTTTCTAATTACTTTTAGTCAAAAATGTATTCAAAAGTTTCACTTGTATTCAGCTTTACATAACCTGTAAACATTAGAGTGGTAAGTTTGATGCAGGCTATATAAACCAAACGGTATGAGAGGGTATGGTGCACAAACAGCTGGCATGTCTCTGTCCAGCAAGAACATGATCTTAATACTAATCAAACATAATTTACAGCAGGCTTTATTTGAGACCCCTCAGAGACTGTCCCATCCTGCTTCTTCGCCATGGTAACCAGGGATTCATTTCAGAGATGTCATGCTGCATTATCATCTCAGCGGCTCATCCACTCCCCTCCGCCCTCTGGCTCGCTTGCTTTTGTCCTCTTTCTGTTCAGACCCTTCAATCTCAAACCTGCTCAGCATCCTGGAAGGAAAACATTTCCTATCTCTCTCTGGTTCAGATAATACACCCATGTGATCTGTCTGCCTATCACATACACATAGCCTCACATGCACACATACTGCATACAAAGAAGTACACCCATACAGAGGCTATTTTCATGCGTAAATCCGAACTTGCTCTAGCACCTGCATGGATATAAACACACACAAGCAAAGTGGAATGCAACAGTAGAACATCTATAGGTGTGCGGGAGCAAGTCCTCATGACTCTACATAAAAGTAATATTTCCAATGCTCTCATATCACAAAGTTTTACTTCCTGTGTTTCCCTTTGTAGTGGTTGTCTACACCAGTGTTTTAGTGTCTCACCTGTCTCTTTTCACTCATTACAATGTCTATTAAGTCCCTGTGTAGCCCTCCCTCTTTGCTGGTTCATTGTGTTTGTTCGTTGTCCATGTTTTGTGAGCTACTGTATTCCGTGTGCTCCCATGTTTGTCCCTGGTTCCAGTGTTTTTTGGCTATTTGGATATTTTCTCTTGGACATTTGAAAGTTTTTGTTGGAGTTTTCTACTTTGATTTTGCTTTAATGAATCTTGGAGTTCTGCAAGTGGGTCCTCCCATTTTGTTTTTGTGAAAACTTTGGTACGCAACACACACTCCACCATCACCATCACTGTAAAGGCAAAAACATACAAGATGCGTATTTGGAGTGTAGCAGCAGCAAATAGGTTGCCATTCTAATCAATGCAGCAAAGCATACAGGACGCGTATCAGCTCTGTTGCAGCATTGTATTAAGAGCAGCATTGTGAAAGATACGCAACAAGTCTATTTTTGCTGCTCTACGCTTCCAATGCGCGTTAATCCACACAGAGAAGATCGTTCTTGACAGGAAGTCAAGCATGAAAACCGAGCATGTCATCCGGTAAATTTCAAAATAAAACACCGTATGCGGCCTGCCAACTGTGTATCAGTTCACGTATATGAGAAAAATTTAGTAACATAGTTTACTTTACTAAACACAAGTAAACCTGCAAAAACCGAAACTGTAAAATCTCGTTGCTTTTTCACAGAAAGTAGAGGCTCAACAGTCACAGAATTATATCCAAATTAGCAGGAAATAGACCACAGAAAAGCAAAACAACCTGTTGTGAGCATGTTGTTTCCTCTATACTGAGCCCAGCTGACCAGGGCTACGCTCCAAATATGCATTCCGGTATGCGCTACACAATGCTGCTACACTGAATGTGCTCAATACGGATCCTGTATGTTTTCGGCTTTAGGGTTTACATTCTCTGTAAGGAGGGAGAAGGGCTGGAGAAAGACTGAGAAAGACTCATTTAAAATTAGTACCCTCAGGGTCAATGCTGATGTCATCTAGCGTCTTGCCCTTGCCCTTGAATTCTGCAAGGCATCCTTTTTCAGGAGCCATGAGAACTGTCCTAATTTTAGTGAGTTGGAGTATACCCTCAGCACATATGTAGAACTGCCAATGCACCTATATATCATGGCTGAGAAAATCAGCCAACTGACCTAGCCCTGTGTTATTAAGATTAAGAACTTGAGACAGAGTTACTGTTTGTTCGCACAGCTTTATAGAGCTAAGACTCACAGGACTTTTTGCACCACAGACCTCGGCAAAATGGAGAAGGCAGTCAGAACCACGGTAGCAAGTGAAAGCAGATGGTCTTCAAACAAGTACTTGTTCTCTTGAGGAACCTCACTTTAATACTCTTCACTAAAAAGCAGATCTAATGCTTGCTGCATCGCTGGATTCAAAAGCACAGAAACTTTTCTTCCCCTTTTCCCTCTTATTTCAATCCATATGAAATGTTGGCGGAGTTTCCTCTCCTCTGCAGAGAGAGCTTTGTTTACATCTTCCTGAGGGCCTGGTGAATTTTCAGACAGCCGTTAAGACAGGAGCATTTTGGACACCTCCCCAAATCTTTGTCACTTAAACAAAATAACTTCAGTCAAAGTGATCTTTGCCAACTGTTACCATGTTTGGGATGATGTCTCTGGATAGTTTTGCACAAATAAGCTGTTGCTGCTCATGTAAATGTAAACGTAGGGTTTGGACATCTTTTATAAATGGAAGCAACAGAGGGGTATTCCACTTCGATTCCTGAAGGGTTCTCAGAGATGCAGCTTATACCACATTATTCCATCTGGTCTCACATAAAACGTGCGAGCATTTTTGGCTGCACTGTAGTCATGTTGTACATTTAAAGGGCTTTTAACAAGAAGAGAAATCTTTGTCAAGCTGAGTCCAATTTTCAGAGCAAGACTTGGGAACTTGGAAACATTGGTTTTACTGTCATAACCTGCCAAGCATTTCTCTGATTGCACAACTTGAAGTTTGCAGGTTTGATGTGGTCTTCCATTGTCTTTAGGGAAGTAGTTTTCCTTGAGCAGTAGTTTTCCAAGCTCTCTACATTTCTGTCATATGTACTCATGTTTGCCAGCATCATATCCAAGTAGGTTATACAAGTGCTCACCATACTCCATGATACAGACATCAGATCTGACAGCTGAAGAAACTTCACCTTGTACCATGTTTGTCAACAGTTTCCATATGTGCAGCAAAGTGCACCACCAAGCCTGGACATGTGTTTTTCCTGGTTTTCCTGGAACACTAGGCTTAAACTTGTGGACCATAATGTGCCTCCGGAGAAGTTTCCTTGCAAAAAAAATGTTAGTGCTGATCTGTTCATCGCAGTAGCGGGGCATAGTAGCACAAAATATGGGCTGCCCTGTCTTGACATACCACATGTTGCTTCATGTCTTGATCTGCAGACACCAGCCAAATTCAGAATCCCAATGCAGGGTCGCATCTCCTCTTTACCCACATCCCACCGATCTTGATACCTTCCATGCAGGTTTGGGTAGGTGCACGGCAGCTGAATAATCTCCTCTCTTACAAACAGATCAAAGGCAGACTTCAGGTCTCTCATGCGGGCAACTGCAAGAAGGGTGGGCCTGGGGATGATTCCAGTGGGTACTGGATTGTAGTACAGGGTCTCCTCAGCAGTAGGAAACCACATAATTTTTCCATGATAAGACACCTATTTATCAGGGTGAGTGGGTGATGGCAGTGTAGAATTGGATCAGCAGCTGCTGAGGTAGGTTGAACTTCCTGAGTTGTTGTAGAAAGTACAACCTCTGCTGGGCCTTTTTCCGGATGGAGTCTGTGTGGATTGTCCATGGAGATAATTAATTCTGAGGGACAGAAACTTCCCCATGGTCACATTTTCAATACATTTGTACCTTAACTTGAATTAATATAAAAGTATCATGACATACTAATCAGACTACCCTCTGTATTAGGCAGCTGCTACATTCATCTTAACTGCTTTTTTACTTTGCCAGCAACTAGCTACTCTGTCAACATGAAATACTGTAGCTGTCAACTGAGGGTGAAAGATGAATATAAAACCTGTTTTGTTTTTGATTTTACATACAAAAGCATTTTGACATACTATCATTTTTTAAGTTAACTGGTGCTAACTCTAATTCAAGCTAATACCTCATGCTTGTCTCTTGGTGAACTTTAACCTGGCTTAACATGACCACAAACTTTATTTTGGCCTCATGCATCGCCCGGTCCTGTAAAAGTGATCGGAATTTAATATTACTCACCTTTTCAGTAACACTTATCAGTCTTTCCTCCATTGCTGTCCAAAACAAAAATCAAACATATGCCAAAGAGCACTTGTTGTGTAAGTTGAGCATATCCTGTCTAGGTGGTGTGGCTGTTAGACCTTTCATTCCTGCACCCCAGGCAAGTCTCTATTTTTTTTATTAAGGCAACACAGTCTATCTCTCTGATAGACATAAGCTGTCTCTTTACATGGCGTCATGGTAACTCAATCATTATTTGAGCAAAATGAATCAATGAAACATCCTATAATAATCATTAAAACTTCACAGGGCATTACTTAGACTTTGCTTTCACTGAATTTGATGTTATTTTTGTGGGGTTCAGGTTTTGGTCCCTACCAAAATTTTGGTTCCCACATCGGAAGTGGGCTTTTATATTCTGGTCCCCTCAATGTAATAAAGACACACACACACACACACACACACACACACACACACACACACACACACACACGAATTATCAGGCTGACACACTCACACTGACTGATACAACTCTGGAAGAGTTTTGATTACTTTTTTTAATAGTTATACATCTATCAGCCTTCAAAACACTGATCAAAACCCAATGTACAACTACCATTTTTTATTGTGTGTGTGTGTGTGAGTGGAGGACGCTAGCCCGTGTTGCTACAATGTGGTGATAGTTTTAATAGAGGGTGGGTCAGCGTGGGAGACTGTGTGATCCATGAGCAGCATAAGTCCGTCTCCATACTGACAGGCAAGGCTAAAGTTTGATTCATTCCCTCTTCCTTTCGACATTGTCATTAAGTGCTGCTGTGTACTGTTTTTCCCATAATGCACTTGTTCCCAGGCCTGAGAGGGGAAAAACCTCAGTAGAGCATTCAACCCAACCCTGTCACAAGCCCACCTTTCTCCTGCAGCTCCCCCATACCTCAGAGCGCAGATGAAGCTGTAGCCTGTGAGTTTTAATGTCTGAAACTGTCTTGTCAGAATATTAATGAGGTTGATGTGGTCATGCTTTATAAAAGAGAGGGCTGTCTGTCAATCTTAGCTGAAAACACAGGGGTGAATAATGAAAGATGGCTTGGAGTACATCAAAGTCCGCATGAATCAGTGCAATTTTTAATGAGCCAAAACAGAAATTATTTGATTTAATATTTTAGACAGCAAATGAATACTTTTATCCCCCGTTTTAAAACTGTTTGAATGAGGAGCTTGTTGCTTATATTTAACAACAAACCTTAATTTTCATATGGACACGTTCTCCCATATGTTTTACCGAGCATATAATGCCTCTAATTTCCCCTAACTGCTTAAATTTATTACATACAGGAGAAGTCTCTGAATGGGTCATTACATTAAACTATCTCTCATAATGTGCATCCCAGAGCCCCCGGGCAGCAGACACACAGAGGGAGGTCTAATGGTCTGCTGTATTAGTGGGCTAATTGCCATGTCCTGGTCTCTCTTGGATTGTGAGTACAGCTTTTTAGTTTAATTGTGAACTATCCTGGCCCGTAAACCCTGACACCAAGTGGCCCAGAGCTAGTGCATGCTGGGAGTATTGAGCAGCTTTGATGGTACTTATATCGCATTTGAGGCAGCTGATCCCTTCAAGCACTGTACTCTGTGCTGGTTATGTACTGCCACCTGCTGGCAGGATAAAAGAATTAAAACAAATATTTTAAAATGATCTTTATTATATCACCCAATAATCCTCCCCTGTGACCTTAATATACAGAAATGGTTAATTTCAAAAGACAAGATGTAATTTAAAATTTTCTGTCATGATGACCTTGTCAAACTAAGCCATAACACAAAATATCACCAGCCAGTCCAAATAGGTGACTTTCTTTTCATTTGAAATTGAAGTCTTTGTTGGTTTGAAGGCAATGCCCATAATAAACAACTTTTCTGTGGTTGCTTTTTGCATGCTAAAGGTGAATACACTTTTATTAACTGATATAAGTGAATGACAAACTCAATTAAAAAGTCGCAGTGTGAGTTGTGCTACATTAAACCATTTCAAATTGTATATGTAGACTGTTATAATACTGCCATCTAGAGGTAAATATGGCTACTTAAGTTGGGTTTCCCATTCTTCAGCTGCCCATGAAGGCATAATTCAACCAAAAGTAACATTGTTATGTTTAGTTCAATATTGACTGAGTATTGAAAGTGAGGGTCTGAAAAAAAAACAGACTTGTTATCACGACCTTTTTGGTGTTGGGATAGTTCATGTTTTGGAGGAACTGACAGCCCAGTGTGTTAGTTGAGTAATGTGTTCAACTTAGGCCAAGTCATGTCTAGTATACACATTAGGAACCCAAACCAACTTAACAAATCTGGTTATTTAGCTGCGAATTTCCCACCGTGACACTCCGTATATCCCTCGTTTAATAGTTTATTCATTGAAAGCATTCCACATCCTTGAAATCTGTAAAACACTTACCAGCCCTTGCAAAAGTATTTCATGCTAATAAAAACAAGTGGTCATACATGATCAGGATGCTTGTTTGTTTGTTCTATTGTGGCACAAGTAAATAAATTCAATTACTTATCAATGAGTCAATACCAAAACTTTAAACAACGATTTATTTTATTATTTATCAGAGGATTATATATATATTTGAAGGTGATTTGGTTCTCTGTGTGGTTTGAAGCTAAAGGAAACGTGTGTTAAAAATATAAAGCATATGCACAAAAGTACACGGGTCCTATCGAGAAATCTGAAACAGTCTGATGCACCAGAGCAGCGAGGCCATGAGTAAAAACCTGTCCTTTCAATAGGGATCAATTTGCAACTTTTTTTTTTTTTTTTTTTTTTGTACAATTTTCATAGAGACCTGCAAAACAACACACCAAAATCATGAGCTTCCCGTAGGTTATCATCTGGTTTTTATCTCAGGGTCTGCACATGCTGAGGTGCAACAATAGTTTTGAACATATATAAATGAGTAAGTTGCTACTTCTCTGAGGCAGACATAATATTGTGACAGAAAAATAAAATAGTGCATAGCTAATGAGTCACATAGAAAAACATAAATCTGTAGCATCCTCCGAGGCTGTTTACAGCTGGGATAACACATCATCGAGTAGGAGAATGTCTTGATGAGAAATTTTACGTATCGGACTGAACACAGTGTATGATGGTAAAAATGTAAAGCCTGGAAATACAAAATAATATTCCAAGAAAGACTGAGTTTTACATTTTCACAAGTGGTTTCTCGGGTTATAGTCAGTCGTGAGGCACTCATATTGGACAGGCAGTTTATTTACAAAGAGCAGGCCCATACACACAAAAGAAACCAAAATAACAATGAAAACTTTCCAAAGAGTGGTGGGGGAATTTATGTCTGACAGATTTCAACAATCAAATTCCCTTGAGTCTCTATTTGCTACAGGCATAGGGCATCAAAAATACTGAAAAACATACAATCACCAACGGTCGTCAGCAGTTTACTTTATAAAAATATCACCATGGTGATCCACAGATTCACAGGTTAGACTGTGGAGAGAAAGACATATTTACAGTAATCCACACAAAGGGAAGAAAAGGAAAAAATATCATTTGGGGACAAAAAAAGAATGTGGGGAGAGATGAGCAGTGCAGAGAGTCCCAAAAGGCAAAGCTTGAGCAATTCTTGCTTTAAGGTCTCTAAACGGACACCCCTTTGTCTTTTTCAATCTGTAAAGACCAAATAAATACATCAGTTGAATATGTTGAGCAGACATTATTATTCAAAGTTCAGGAAAAAAACAGCAACTTTGCAACAGTCAAATTGATAGATGCATATGTTCAATTCAAGTGTTTTATATTCTATACAAGAGGCAAAATGATCAGTCTGTGTCTCTTTAGCTGCATTTGCAGATTCTTAACCCTGAAATAAGGATATACACAGTGCAATAATAAGAGATTGGTATGATTATGATAGAAAAATAAATAAATACAACAGAGTAACATTGTGAATCACATTCTCTTCAGTGCTGCCACAATATACTTAAAGATATTCTTACTCTGTGACAAAACGTCACAATGATACATGTGGTATAATTACATGTGACACAATCAGACATATTCAAATGACACACAGCACAACATTATCAATTTTATGGAAATGTTGAATGATATCGGTGGGGAAGAGAAGGTAAATTCGAGCAGAAAAAAAGCCTTAACCCTTCTGGACTAAAAATCAAAAATCACACGAGGGTGCATGTCTGATGACTGCTTTAAATTCTCACCATTCGGTGGTCCTGTCAGTATAATTCAGTCAGTAAATCTGGTTTAAGAAATCAAAAAGCTTCAAAACAAATCCGATTTTAAATATTATTGCAATAAACAGTAACAAAAAATGCTTTCTCACAGCTATCACTGTCACAGTGATTGAATCCAGATTCAGAGTTTTAGCTTTTTGGATTATGTTGAATTTAGGAGGGACATGTTGCTCATAGATCAACAGGAGGCACAAAATTAAACACTCTTTTATCATACTTATATGATTTTGAGGAGCCATAATCGTAATTGAAATTGAAACCTAATTAATGGCCAAGCTCTACTGGGTAAACATAAACAGCAGCAGACAGACAGAAAAAGAGTTACAGCAAAGACCAACTAAGAATGGGTCATCATAGTCATCAGTTTATTAAAAAAAATAGAAAATATGCGACTACTATATCATCTTGGAGAGGAATCTTTCCACTGTTCTGATTTAGTAGATGTAGTGAAACTGATATATGTTTGCTAACTATGCTACATGACAAAAGGAGAAGACAGTTAACACAGGTGTAGTGACACAGAAATACTAGCATGAAGCTTGTGACACATGGTTTATAACAGTAGATTTTAAATTGATGTTTTCCGGCTAACAGCAGCATTTTGCCAGAATGCCAGTTAAGCATGAGGCCACACAAATGGATTGTTAATGGGACAGGTGTCGTATTTAGTAGGTACCCAATGTGGACAAATTAAAATGTTTTTGTGAGTCAGTGTCGTCTCAATTTCTCCTGTCAGGAGATTGGACCAAACAAAAGTGGACTTTAAATCCCAAATTACAAGTATGAATAAAATAACCTACATGTATCTGCAATATTGCAATGTGTAAAATTGTAAACTGAAATACATTACTACACTATCTGATTTTTTTTTCAATATTTTTAAGCCCTAGTCTACACCAAGGGATTATGTCTATCAAATATGAAAATTTTTGAAAGTTGGAGGAACATGATGGCAGAAGGGTTAGATGATGGTGAGTTAGATATGCTCTCAGCACCATGAAAAAATCTCACCTCTCAGTTCTTCGGTGGTACATCCAGGCTGGACTGACTGGGTTTAATTTCTAGAACTGGACTGCCAATGCTGAATGAACAGGGAGGTTCAGTTAGAAGTGAGACAAGATGAAGAGAGTAATAAACAAGAAGCGACTTATAATTGGCAGTTCACTCGAGCCAAAGAAACATATTTCTTTATGTAGAGCAGTTAATTTGAAACAATCAATCTCAACTGCAGATTTACACTCCTGATGTGATTGCAGCTTACAATGTGATGGAGATATAGTGAGTTAGAGGTGACCAAAATGCAAATGTGCCAGTCAAACAAATCACTCACACAACAGATCACTGAGATGGATTATGAATGGGAATAGGAATGACCTCTGACCCCTGATCCACATGCAGGAAAGTGTCTTTTCAGTGATTTTATGAGCAGAATTATCGGTTAGGACCAAGAGCTCTTGCTGATGATGGTTACAGTGATGGTAGATTAGGTGGAGGATGCCCTCTGCTGGTGAAACATGAAATGACGATAGGATGACGGCCAGATGGGAGGGGATCACGACAGCACACTGGTGTTCTGTGAATCCACGTCTTGCATGCTCATGACATCTGTACTTACTCCGCTCTCATATATAGGGTTGTCAAAAGCTGACTCCTCTGTCATGTTGTCATATGGGGGCGAGGATGTTGGCATTCTGATGGACTTCCCTTGTAGTCTGTGTAAAGAGGAAAGAAGCAGGGAGCATGATGCAGGGGCTCATTTGATTCAGAGTGAAATGACTGAAGAGTTTGTGTTACATACTTTGCAAAGTAGACGTAAATGCTGAGGATGACAACCAAGACAATTGCAGTTGGGATAAAAACTGCAAGGGCAATATTGGCTCCCTCCATACTGTAATCCACGTTAACAACTACAACAAAACAAAAAGACCAAAACATGAATAAATAAATCATTTATTACTGCTGTCAAGAAAGAAAAGGCTGTCCCATAACTGTCAATGATGAGGATTGTTAAATCTATCATCTGTGATAAAGTTTAAATGCTTGGAAAGAGGCATTTGTTTTTTAAGTTTGTCTCACAAGGCAAATATATGAAGCTTTGATTCCTACAAACAGTGTTTTGGTGAAAGTCACCATCAAAAATTTATCATCAACAGACAGATCTGACTGGATAAATTCCTAGAATGGAACAGCCCTTCCAAAAAAAATGGTGCAATATTTGCGGACAAGACTCACCATCGAGTCTACGCTCATTCACAACTTGGCTGGTGGCTGCTGGAAAAACACAAGTGCAGTTTTGGAACAATTTGAGGAACAGAAATATTAAGAAATATGAGAAGCTAGTGAGCACATGTTGGATAAATTAGGTCATATTCTTCTGTACACGTTGAGTGTTTAACTCAATAGTGCATGATCTGGGTCACATAGTATTTGCAAACATCGTAGGAATTCTAAATTAACCAAAAACTTTGCTCCTGTGTGTGGGCTCGGCTTACCCCTGCAGGCAGGTGGAGTGCTGTTCCACTGTGATGGGTGTCCAGGGATGCAGTAGATGGTGGCCTCACCCTGCAGCTCGTAGCCTGAGTGGCAGTGGAAGGTCAAGGTCTCTCCTGCTTGGTAAAAGGCCTTTTCTGAGCTCTGCACACTGGTGGAAGCAGCACCAGGATTCCTGCATGGCTCATATTTCTCAGCTGAAAGGCAGGACAACAAATTAGTTTAAAAATATCACAATGCAGCTTTTTTTAATCCAAAAACACTGACAATGAAATTAAAAATATCACAATTTTATGTGCATTCACAAAATTGGACCTGGTTTGAACACATTTCTCTGCGTGTTGATGGTTTTCATTGATGTATTGTACTTACGGACACACTTGGGCAGCCTCTCACTCCACTTGGGAGTGGCTGAATCTCGGTTGTAGCAGGTGAGGAGGCTGCTTCCGGACAGGATGTAGCCTTTGTTGCAGATGTACTGTACTGAAGATCCAACAGCAAAGCGGCTCCCAGTGATCACCTTATGACTGTGCTCCACATTTCCAGGGTCCTGACATGTCATGACTAAAACATCACAAAAAAAAGATTATTGGAGCTACTGACTGTGGGTGCTGAACACAGTGTATGGTTTCACATCAAGTTCAACAAACTCCTCTGAGGGCCAAAAATAGGGCTGAGCGATAAACCAGAAATGTACCATACTGAAATTTACTACAATAACCAACGTCATTTTGCCCATGTCAATATATCTGGTGCCAGAAAATGAATAAAAGTCGGGTTTGGATGTATGTAGGTAGGCTATGGGGTGAGCAGCTTTTGGAGTAGTATCGTCCATTTATCGTTATCGAGGTGAACTGATCAATATATTGTGATATTGAATTCAGGCCTAATCACCCAGCCCTAGCCAAAAGCAGTAGTGTTAGCAGTAGACGACTGATCAGGTTTGCTCTACAATTACGTCACAGTCTGACAGGTACTACAGTGTAGAAGAACAAATAGGTGCTGATACATATTTGGTCAGTTATTACCTGTGAGAAACTGTGTAACCGACTGTTCCACAATGAATAAACTCCAGCCTCTATATTCAGTGTTGTATGCCTTACAAGTTGGTGGACTTTGGTTGCAACCAAATCTACTTAGTGAGCTTAAAAAAAACTGCTGAGCATAATGCATCTTTATTATTAAGCTTTTTTGGAAATATTTTAAGCCCCTCTTACAGTCTTTGTACTTAGAAATGCAAGTGCTTAATTTAAGCTGGATTTAGCTCCCTTTCTTCAATCTACCAAGCTCTATTTCTTTTTTTTTTTTTCTAGAAAAAGAAACAAAAGTAATAACTTCATATAATAACACCTGTAAACACAGAGGCAGACAAAGTGCTTTTACAGATGAGCCAAAAGAAGGAATAAAAGCAACCCCCCCACTACACACACACACACACACACACACACACACACACACACACACACACACACACACACAAACAAACAAAAGACCACAATGGCAGAAAAGACCTCAAACAACAAGAAAATTCAATAAATGTGACTTACTCAAGTAGAACCAAACATAATTCTTATCTATGAGGTGTCTGAATGCTAAAGTTAGCTGTGTTCTGGTGTTAGCTAATGCACTGTCAAATATATACATGTTTGACTCAAAATATGACCAGAATATGAGCAGATCTCTCTTCTGATGTCACTGTTGTCAGTGTTACTATTTATGAAGAAGAGCTGAAGGAATATTGTCCATCTCTACCAACTTTCTATTTGCTGTGGATGTCTCTTTTTAAAACTGTGTTTATGCCGTTTATTGTGTTGTTTGTGAGTAAGTGATCTGGCATTTTATTCTATCCCCTAAGTTTGATTATTCATTACCATTTATGAAAAGCATAACTGCTGACTAATGCACTGAGTGTTGTGATGATGACTTTATTTGCTAATGATGTACTCAGAAAATCAGTAACCGTTTAAAAAGTCTGCTTACCACAAGCAAATCAAAGTCCCTCATACAACTTTTAGACTTCATGTTTTTCACTGATGAGAAAGCCAAATTACTCTGATAGCAGATTAATTTATGGCTTTTAGTCTCGCTCAATCATTCTGTGTGATAAAATGTATAAAGTACAGGGTTATGGGGCTTCTTCTTACCTTCCTGGCATCTTGGGACATCACCACTCCATGTCAGATCCCACTGACACATGAGGATCTCAGAGCCGACCAGCTCGAACCCAGGGTAGCACTGATAGGTGATGACGGTGCCGTGGATGAGGTCAGGGTGGGACGTGCTTTTCCAGCCGTTTGTGATCTCAGGCAGCTCTGAGCAGGTGTCATTCCTGGGAACCTCTGTTAGCATTGGAGAAGTTGGTGTTTCATTGTGATGGTAGGAGAAAGGAGACATGAGAAATGCATAAGTAGGGACTTAGACTTCCTACTAGGGCTGGGCGATATGGGGAAAAAGTTTATCACAATATGTTTTTTTCATATCAGTTGATATCAATATATATCATAATACAAAAAAATGAAATTCAACAGTGCTTATTGGTTGCATGTCTTTTGCAGTACAATAAGCAACTGCATCTGTGAGGTCTTTGTGTCTCTTCAACGTTTTGTCGTAAGGCGTTGCGCAAAGCAGACCCAGAGCAACTCCCCTTTTCATTGGCTATTCATATAGTCTACCAAAACATGGCAGAATGCCGACTATCGAAAAGCATATTGACCATGTTTTATATTGATATTGAGGGAAATTAATTTTCTATTTATTGTTATCTTTTTATTGCTCAGCCCTACTTCCTACCTAACTGAATTGACACTATAATGGGAGACAATGGTATAAGTCATTAAAAGTAATTCCAAAAATCTTGATGAAATAATGTTAAAGTTAAACTTTACTTGAAGGCCAAGGCTGTAAAAAGACAGGAAATCGTATGTAACTATCTCTGCAGGGAAGGAGTAAGACTGCAAAACTGTGTGTTCAGTGTGCACTAAACAGCAGCAGTTTGGGAGGAAAATGTAAATAGAGGCTTGTGATGTTTGCAGGGAGGAACACAGCATGTGGTTTGGCACCAGTCAATCTGTGTCTCTCTAACTGCAGCATGCACGGCCAAGAACACAAAGCACTGGGCAAAACCAGCTGACGATGAAGTGCACCCTGTTATTGTGTTTCTGTTTTTTGTTGTTATCCAATCCTGTGCACCTGGGATAAGCCAAAATAGAGACATAGAAAGAGAAAGAAGCGAAGAGGCAGGAGAATAAATGGGCCTCTGTTTCCGATTGGTCACCTGCTGGGTAACAATTTATATCCATGCTTGTTACACGCTTTTTGGGTTATAATGTACAGTTGGAATTTTACACTGAATGGCTAGGCGACAATTAAATTCCCCAAGCAGTTAGCAGAGCTCTCACCAAAGAAGTGGACTACAAAGCCATTGTTGTAGCCGTAGATGTTTGTCGCAGGGTCCGACTGAAACTGAATGGTGACATCAGCCATGGAAGTGTAGAGCTTGAAGTGAGGCTTCGTGCCGCTGTATTGGCCCAGGATGTTTGCTGTCAGGTCATCTCCATCATAGAAGGTCAGCATGTCGTTTTTGCCAATATGGAGACTAGAAAAGATAAAAGAAACTTGTTACATGAATAATGCTATTTAGATACAGCTGTACAGATATCTCATATCATGAGGTGTGTCTGCTCAGCACTTCAGCAGTCAAATGATTGGTGTTTTCTTTGGATGATGAAAGCAAAAGCCGATGGAAAGAGGGGCGTCAGCAGTACTTGGCAAATATTAATTCTGTTTACATTGGATAGATGTGATGCGAAGTAAACACTAAATAATTCATGATGAATCTTCACCCCCCACAAGGCTCCTATGAATATGTACAAAAGTGTAAATATGCCAGTATATGAGCGTTATATAAAATTATCCTTAATGTCTCTGCATTGAATAGAAACAAAGATGATGGAGCAGATTTTTTAAATAAAAGATGAGTAAAAAAAATTCAAATTTAGTCAACACTCCTAAGCGATGTGTAATAGACTATGAAGCTGCTGTAAAACTCAGTATGAGGCAGCTGAGCTACAGTTTTTGTGAACGCTCTCCTGTTATTTAAGGTAAGAATGCATTAACCTTTTCCATTTTGTGTATTCATATAAGCTTGCCCCTTTTTAGAGTCGTACTACAGCTTGATTTAATTCACACAAAGGGTGGAGAGGAGAGAACTAAAGAGATTTACCGACTCAGTAATAGTCCCCTGTTGATATAATGAGCAAGAGGAAATAGTTGCTCTTTGTGCTCCTTGCGTACAAGGTGTTAAATAGTGCAGATTGTCTTATTATTGTTTGATGGCTCTTAATAATTACAAGAAGAGAGCTTCAAAGTAACAATAGCACAATGTCATTCTTAATGCATGTCATATTGTAAGGAGGGAAGTGTTTTTGTAGCTGTGACTCACTGTGGACTGTACCTCATCAAGCAATCAAGTAAGTGCACAACCTACAGTAGACCAGTGTTTCAGGTACCAGTTTTAAAACCTTCCACAATTTCTTCATCCTTTTGCGGGTTGCAGGTTGTAATGCCTGAAATGTTATTTCTAAGAGAAGACGTGGCAGACTAGATATCTTTTATCGCTCCTTTTAATTTATTTGGCTTTAACTTACATCAGCTCTGGTCAAGGTGGGGTAGGCAGGATTCCTTTAAAGAAGCATCTTTTTTTGTGGTGTAGATACAAAAAAAACCGTTTAATATCAGTCAGTAGCTAATAGTTATTGATGACATTTGGTAATATAATGATATCCCTGTGTTCTGTTTACCTCGGGTCCGAAACTTTATGCTAGTTGTAGAAGTCCTGCAAACATTGTGTTTGCTGGTTGTCATTTGGCATCTACAGTAGCACCAATGCTTTTTACTTTCACATTGACTGGGCCCCATTTGTAATTATGTTAAGTATTTGAGCAGGAGTGTCTGTTTGTGGGCGGGGCTTGCTGGAGCAGAGTGGGAGGGGAGAGGAGGAACTGAGGGGAAAACTGGTTGGGAGGGGTAGTGATTACATTGAAGATTTCTCCCAAAAACTGGCACTTCCTCAGATCCTGCCTACCCCACCTTTAACATGTACAGTCACAGAGTCCTAAAGTTCAGTTTTGACCCTTGAAAAGGTGGAGAGGATGGCATTTAGTGGCATTTAGAAGAACACACTAGATAAAAATGTAATATAATGCATTTATATAATTGCATTATATAATATATATATATTATATATATATATATATATATATATATATATATATATATATATATATATATATATTATATATATAATGCATTTACAGTAAGTGGAACATGGTTTTTATTCTAGAAACTCAGAATGAGCCTAGATAGCTGTGCTCCTCTTCCACAGAGGCTACCACCTTGCCCTGCTATGTTTCTAACGTAGCCCAGAATGGATAAACTACTAACATTTTTGTGTCTGCTGAGTGGCTGTGCAAGATGTTGGCAGACAAAGAAAGAGCGAGTGGTTGTTGTGCACAAAAGAAATTATTTTCATAGATGTTTTTGATGGTATTAACTTTATACGTTAGAGATTATACTTTCCATGTATCTCAGGAGTGTCTTCTCTTCAAAGGCTTTTTGCGACAGTCAGGGTGAGCAGGGGAGTACTTAAATTTAGAATATGACCTCTTCATATTGCTAAACAGTCTTATTTCTATACACTCTACCTTTGAAATGAACTTTTATGTTTGTGAATGAACTTGTGAATGAACTTAGATTATAGAAAGCACGGAAATGAACTCTCAGTAGAATCGCAGGTACAAAAGCAAAAGTTGCACATTTATCTCTGCCTTCTGATGTGAATCAGAATCTAAGCAGACGTAACCTTGTTAGAGAATTTGAAAAAAAGGAAAAAACCCACGAGATCGCTGACAGGAGATTTATCTCAACAAGGTCATTCACACTTTCTCTCTCTCACACACATTCACAATCAAAGAGGAAGACTTTGTGGAGGGATCCAACTTTTTAGGAAAGTGTTTGAACAGCTACGTGTCCTAATTTTAGAAACCAACAGACTCAAAATACAAAATCATCACTGAGAGGGAAAGGCACACAGTTGCATTGCTATGTACTTGTAAAAAGGTCCAACACACAAATATATAAATATACCCCACTCATCACACACCAGATGTAGTATAATGAAATTGGACTCTACAACCTGGGTCTAAAAAAGTACAGTTGATGGCATCTTGTTGGACATTAAGATAAATTTGAATGTAGACTGAAGCTGCTTAAACTGGCATGACCACTTGACTGGAGCAACGTAATGCCAGCACAAGTATGTAGATGTTTAACGTAGAGTCAGTGATTCTGTGATTAGCTTTGTAGTTTAATTTTGGTCATCTTTTGACTTGATTACTCACATTTAGACTACTCTGTTTCTGGTGGAAATTAGCTTTTTTTAAACATTTTTTAAACAGTAGCAAAATAAAAAAAAATATTCATAGGACAAGTTGTTAAGTTAAGCAGGGGTAAATCTAGTTGCTAGTTGGTTAAGAGCCAGCTCAAAAAAAAAACACAACTCTTTCTTTATACTGTATGTCAAACTCTGCTTTCACCACATTTGGCCTCTGACTTTTAAACCGATTTTGCTGTTTTGTGTTTGTCTGCTATTAAGCGTAGAGACAAAAAGGATGTCAGTAGGCTCTCTTCCACTTCTGTAAACACTTTTCTTTCTGAGGTAACGGATTCATATCACCTGTGCGGCAAACATTATTTTTTTTCTCATATCAGAAAGGAAGCTCCGGCTTAAACACTTCTGTGTATTTACAAATGAAAGAGACCGCATTGAAATTGCAACTGAGGCTTTATGTTCTTTTATTTCTTGGTTTGACCGCAGGAACCTGTGACACTAGACCCTTGACCACATTTTTTTTCCATCTGCACAGATTGACAACATTTTTGTATCGCTGTTAGATCACATTCAGTAGCAGGAGCCTGTGATAGGGGGCACTTTATCTATGATTGACACAGATTTTTATAATGATAGAAGGAAGCAAATGACCTGGGTTTGTTTACCTCTCTTCAATGTCTTCAATGTCACAGCTTCCCACACAAGATTTTCACATCACCCCTGAGTAGATACAAACTGCGGTTTAAATAAATCAAGGGCAATCATTTCAGTCTTATTCAGTCTGACCTAGAACACATTTTGGACTATTAGCAGTCACACATTTAGTTGAAGCTTTCAGGCCCTTGAAGGTAAACCTTTAAAAAACACAACCAGATTGACTGAGTTGTACTGCAGCTGAAATCTTGCACGGCACAAAATTCTAGCTCCTCCTGATGGAGCCAAATAGTAGTTGCCAGCAGCATGAATGGGAGTACAATGAGGTGCTGAGTGACAAGGTGCTCCCTCTGGTTAGTTGGACAGCCGTAGCAACAATTCACACCTCCATGTTCTCTAACAATCAGCTGCTGTGGATGGAAGTGGCAAAAATGACAATGGCAGGTTTCATTTCCAAACGGCTATGAGAACACTTCATGCATATATGGAAATGGCGGCTCCTTAAAATGGCATTTGTAAATGTGCAAAAAAGAGAAAACGGAATAAACCAATAAAGTTTAAACCCTGTGGGCAATCCAATGCATACTCAATAGACGAGACGCACCCCGTAGATGCTAAGTGGCTTCATGCAATGAAAAACAATGGAGATTTTTATTAGTAGGAGGAATGATAAAGTCACAGAGGTGACCACAATAAAGAAGAGGTGTCTGTCACTGAAGCCCACTGAGGGACCAAATTGTCTGCACTTCTTTCTTTCTTTCTTTCTTCATATCTCACAGTTCACTTCCATTCAGGCTTTATCCTTGTCTTGTGGCTTTTGTCATCGCCACTATCTACCTGATCATTGAACTGTATTTCACCTTGTCTCCTCCCAAAGCTCTCCCTGCATTCAGACTACTCTGAAAAGAAGGATATGGTACTGTCAGTTGGCAATGTTACAGTGTGATTACCTCCTGGTGGTCCACACCACCAAACTTAACTCTGAAAGAAACAAGTACTCCCTCTGCAGGTGTATTCTTTCTCTGTCAGTGTGCAGCAAACATGTTTCAGGACTTGACAAATCCACTTTAACTTTTTTATATATCTTTATATATATATGTTTTGGGCCTCTTTTACATTGCATGTTCAATGCACCTCTGCTTCATCGCATGGGGCAAATTCAACCCATTGCTGAGATGGTTTTGAAGGTGGCAACAGAGACATGACAGAAGTAAGCACAGAAGTTTTTACTGCTGGCTACAGGTTGGGTTTTCCACAAACATATGGAGTAGTAAGCTTGTGGGAGAAGCAACAAGGGCCTAATCCTATACCGACAAGTTCTGGTACATTTTTTGGCCACTACATTGAAAATTGATAATTTTAACCCTTTAATGCCTTTTGTATCATATTTGATATATACTTTAGTGATACTTCCATCAAATCAGTATGATCAACAAATTACTAACAAAATACCTGAATATAGTTCGATAAGTGATAAAAAATGTCCTCTTGTGGTTTATCAGTTTCCAAAAGCGTCTAATGTATCAAACGAAATAAATATATTTGTTGAATTTTAAGGACATTTTGATTTTTTTAGTTTTCAGTCGTAAGTGAAATAAACATTTCAGCTCCCCCAAATTTTGAATTTTTTGGCCATAATTTGTGGTTTCAGGCATTAAAGAGATATAACATTATTTTATATTTTATATTCATCTTATCATAATCCCAATAGAGAATTAAACTTCTATGTAAACAACAGTTGTAGCCTGTCAAAATAAGGGTAAGGTATGGAAAACCTTTGTTAGACAGAACTACCTTGGCAAAAATGAACATTTGCAAGTTATTTCAAAACTGAACAAACAAAATTTTGGTCTGATTATGTCGAGATTCAAAGATAACAGCACAGCCATACCTGAAAACAACAGATTTATATGATAGCAGTAGTATATCCTATTCTTTTTCCACTTGACTGAAGTAACCTTTCCTCCTGTCTGGATTCCTGTCCTAAATATTCTGCTCTGTTGCTCTCACTCATCAAAATGCTGAAGTCAACCTTGCTTTTAAATGTTCTTGCTGACCCCATCCATTTGCTCCCCTGTCTAATCCAAGTGTCCCGGTGACAGCAAAGAAGAATAGCCAGACACACACAGACTCTAGACTCTAGATCAGACTTACAGAGGACTCTGGTGAGTCACTGCAAGTTGCTCAGCTGCTATCTCTGTGGCAACTTGGCAAACACTCCACCCAAATGTTATCCCACCTGGCTCTTTTAATGGTTTCTTCGTCAGTCCCCTCTTACAGGCTGGTAACTAACAGTCTGAAGAGGTTTTGAACCCTGTCTCATCATACATAATCCTTAGCTTACCTTTGATTGTTTTGACGATTGTTATTAATGATATTACTAATTATTCTCAGTACCACATTGACCTGAATCTAAGATGTTTTTTTCTTGAAACATATTTTAAAAAGTAGGACTGTGTTAATCAGGATCTGGTCTTTTGAATGACAATATGTGTTTAATCTGTGAAGTAAGAGCACCCCTCACGAATGAAGACACTCACAACTATGATGCCTTGGGAAACAAAAGGTGGGCAGACAGACACAGTAATATTTAGAGCAGAGTGACCCAAAAATGGCCACGTTGTTCATCAGTAAAGCTGAGTTGTAATGCTATATGTGGGATAATAGTTATTAACACAGTGATATTCCGGGGTAAAATTAATTGAGGGTCAAACACACCGTAACACCCAGTTAGACACCCCCTTGAAAGATGAATGTTGCCGAACGCTTGCTTCTTTAGTTATACCAACTTTGGTAACAACCGCAGGATAGCAATACACAGCGGTCTGAGGAGCCATAAACAAACCTCATTTAAAAAGCCACTCTATAGCCACAAATAATGCTCAGAACAGCACCTAACTTCATCAACAGTACATATAGAGTCCCGGCCATAGTACCAGCCACCAAACAACTTTTTAACTTTGCCTAATTTCTTTAGCAAAGAGACTTAACAAAACTCACCTACTCTCCTCCAGCAGCCATTTGTATGTAGTGAGATCTCAGGCCAGTCCATTACAGACTGCTGCTTTATGATCATTTCTTCATGGAAATGTAATCAGACCGAGAAGCTAAGGCAGAAGAACTACCGCGTCTGCAGTGCAAAATGATTAATATGATGATTATTACTTTAAGGAAATGATGAAGAAATGATCATAAATGTTATTCCTTGAGCTACGCCACCCCACTGCAGTCCGTAAGACATTATAGAGTGTCATGTCCAAGATGGCGACCAAAACGATCATCTTAATATGCAGTCAGAGAAAATCTGCAAGGGTAGGAGTCTGGCTTTAACATGGTCACAAGAAAGTATGCAAATGAGCCAAAGTTAAGGTTTTTAAAGGCATTTCTTGTTTGGAGTTGTCTCGTACGATTAAATACTTCGTCTATCAACATCGCTCGGGTGTTTGCAAAGTTCCAGGGGACTGGTTTGTAAAAGGACTTTAAGAGAGTTCCTGAAATCTCCTCTGCATACTGATGGGACCAGCTCAGTTCTGCAGATGAGGGGATGACAGCTGTGTTTTGTGCAAGTCTCTGGGCATTTTGTCACCTTCACTGACCTGTCAAGTCCAAGAAGCCCTGAAAAACTCCAGTAACTCTAATGGAATGGAAATTACTTTCAGGGCCGAGCTTTCAAAAAGAACCCCTCTACATCTTTTCAGAGACATATTTGACATTTAAATTGTACCGCTCTGTTCTTTTTGGAATAAAAATAACAGTTTAGTTTTCGTGCACCTTCATTTCCCCCTGCACTAGTGGACGCTTAGATGAAATGTAATGCTCAAAGTCTCCACTAGAGGACTCAGTGCGCCCTAACATAAAACTCTCTGATTCTTCCTTGTTAAATAACACTAACATTATCTGTGCTGTAAAACAGACTTTCTCACCCTGTGGTACAGAGGACCCACATCCACATGTGAACCATGTTGTGTTCCACAGGTGGGGATATCAGCTGTAACCTCTTGTCTCCTGCTCTTGCTCGAGCCGTGCTCCATGCTAATTAGCAAAGAGCCAGCCCTCCTGTTTGGCCTAAATTAATTAATCAGTCCTCATTATGCACACTGCTCCCCTGTAATTGCCAGCATAGGCACAGTGATGAATGATAATACAGAAAACATTCTCATTAATGTGGAAAAGTGTGTGCCAACCTTCATAATGAGGCAGCTCTCATCTCGGAGAGCCTTTTGTCACTTTAACATACACATAAACAAACATTCACACAAATTACATGTTGACCGAGCCTTTATGAAAGATCTTCTCGGGGTGATCAGACCAGACACAAGGGTAATAGCAGGGTCTGCAGGGATCAGACAAGTGGTGGGTTTCTACCGCTGTGAAGGCCACGCATGACCAATCTTGATATAAACCAGAGCCAGCCGCAGCACCATTAATTTGCAGCAGGCAGCCTCATGTGGCTGGGATTAAAACAAATTTAAGGCTGGTCCAATTTAAAAAGAAATCTCTGAATGAAAATCAGTTTACCTCAAATCAAACTTGTTTACTTCAGCAGAGGAAAAGAAATCCTCTCTGATCTTTTTTTTTTTTTTTTTTCCTGTTTTACCCTAGGTGCACTGGTTGTCTTAGAGCATCACGCATTAATCACTGAGACTTAATCTCCGACGAAAGAACGGGGAGGCAAGCGGGGTCACACAAAACCCCTGTGTGGCATTCAGACACCGTGCATTATTGGAACTGTCTGATGCTATTACTCCCTTGTTTGATCTGTGGATCATATGTGAGTGATGGCTCTTATCTCAGCTGCTGTAAGCCTCAGAGATAAAGTTCGGGGCATTATGTGCGCTGTGCCCATGCAGCGAGACACAAGACTAAGCCTGTGCAGAAACCATCCACACTCCCACCAAAACTTGTCTTGACTTTAAGCCACAGCACTGCAGGAGTCTCTGTAGCTATTTCAATCACTAGACTGTATGTTAGACATGATTCACAGCATTTGTTGTGGACTAGGGCCACCATAATCTGATTGTCTTTCCAGTCTGACTCAAGAAAAGGGAACATATTCAGTACTTTGGGGTTGGAGATGTATATTTAATTACACAAAGAGGATCTTTCTATCTATTCTATCAATGAATATGATCAATAACGTATCCGTTCTTACTGCAGAAATCAATTGAAATCAGGAAAACTGTAGAAATTTAAGGGTTGCTTTCATGCGTGTTTATGTACAATGCCTACTGTGACTGATAGCTAACAATAGCCTCTGTTTGAGATTTGTCACTGACTATTTTCCCCCGACCTCAGGCACTATTCCCGCTGGTTTAATTTGAGGCTCTCTGCGCCCTCTTGTGTGCAAGTGCTTCGAGCAATAACGCAAGTCACTTATGGTGCAGTTTCTTTGCGCTTTCAACAGGATGGGAGTCACTCACATGGCAAACAGATGATCTCATGTAAGATACACAGAGACAGTGATTCTTATTCTTATACACACACTTGAAATGATTTGTTTAAAGGAAGAGTCAGAGTCATATGTAGAAAACAAATGAAGTGTTCATTTACACTTCATTGAAGAGCAATAACTTGGATGAAAAAGCAGTGAGTGTATGTGTGTGTGCATGCATTAAGAGCAATAGGTGAAAGAGAAATGAAGCATGCCTAGTATATCTGTGTGTGCATCTGTCTATTTTGACATCTGTGGGCATGTGTGTTGCATTACAGTTGGGATGGCTGGATAAGTGGCTCAGAGTAGTTCACTGCCAGAGCATATTCATTTCAAAGCCAACTCTGAGACACACACCAGGGAAGTAGGAGCAGGGAGGCTTACTGGCTAATCTGGTCAGAGAGCGAGCTGGAAGCAACACAGAATTCTTAATGTAGCGGATGAGGGGAAAAAAAAAAAATCTAATTAGTGACTGCAGCCACAGAAACACTTCCCCATGTGCATGTCGAAGTGTGAGTGAAAGAAAAGATGAGAGAGAAAGAGGAGTGAGCGTGTGCACATGTTTGTGTCTGGAGACAGAAGTGTTTCGCATCCTGAGGTCAATCCGACCTCTTCGCTCCTGACCCGCTGGTGTGATTTCTCACTATTACACCTGAGTGCAGTCTCTTACACTTGGATGTCAAGCATGATCCTCTTGTCCTCTTCCACATGGATACCCCAGATGCAGTCCTGTCCTTTGTCATAGGCCTCAGGCCAATTAGGAGACAACACCACACCAGCAGAGTCGGTGATCTCTCCACTGCACACAGCTGCAACACAGAAACGAATATTTACATTATTGTAGGGAATTTTAAACACAAAGGAAATTAAGATTAAATTCAAACAGCTGAGTTAATTTTAGCAGATATGTCAAATTAAGTCTCTGTCTTAGTCTTGAGACAGTCTAAAGGTCCTTTCACACTGGGACTATTTTTGTCGTGCGATTATTTTGGACATCAATATGTATTTTTTTGAACCCGTATCCAGTCAATACAAGCATTCACATCAGCGACATTTTCCCGTCTTGCAATATTGCGGCATTTATTTTTTCGGCCCACGGTCAATTTTTCGCATACTGTGTGTTCACTTCTGACAAACCAGATTTGTGTTGTTGCGACTTCTGATTCACTGGTATATCCAAAATGGCCGACCTGCTGATTGTTTACGTGTCGGAGAACAGAGTGGTTTTTGATAAAAGACAGAAATATTACAAAGATAACGACCTGAAGGACAACTTGTGGAGAGTCAAAGCGTCGGATTTCTCATACGACGATGGTTTGTGTGCTTTAACAGTTTGCTAAACGTCTTTGTTTTAACTTTCATCTGTGCTAAGTAACTTTAGCTCGTAAGCTAACCTGTCCAGATACAACATACCAAATGTATTTTCACTGTCTCAAACTCAATTGCGTTGTGTTGGATTGTGCTCATCTGGTACTGGCCCCAACTCAGTACATGCTATCATGACAGACAGGCATCTCAACACTGTTGTCTAATCAGAACTGAAAAACAGTCAGTCTGCTGTTGTGTCAGTCTTCTCGCTTCCACCCGGGATGCGTCTTTTTTCCCCCTGGGAAGTCGCAAAATCACATTGGGCTTGATCGGGCGCATCAAAATTTGCCTCTGAATATTTTGTAATTTCGCGTTCTATATTTGCGTCGGCCCCGGTGTGTAAGGACTAAATCAAGTTCAAGGTGCGACTTTGTATCGAGTGTGTAAGTCTGCAACATCTTTTTCTCCTGACACTTAGACTCGTGATAATTGGATGCCTTGCTTTGGTTGAATAATTTTGCATTGACTCTTCCGTACCATGGTGCTGTGGGGTCTACCAAGGAAAGGAGAATTCGTAACACAAAGATGAATGTAGTTATACAAAGGAATGTGTCTTAGTCCAAGTCAAGAATAAAAAAAGTGTTCCTGCAGTCACTATGGCTGTATTTATTTTGAGTATTTATCTTCTTATGACAGAGCAATAAGAACACATTCATAGGTGTGTGTGTGTTCATAATGCAGAGGGCTGTATGCACTCTCATGAAGATCCTTAACATCTCCAGGTTGGTAGATGTTGGACAGACATTCAGTTCACTGTCCTCCTTTATACATTTTCATCTTCTGATGATTTAGAGCTGATCAAAACTGTGAGGCATCAATTATTCTAAAATATCCTCAGTTATGGATAAATACAGGCTGACACAAGCTTGACTTGTCTCAATAACAAAAACTAACCATATATTTATCATAACTTTTTTCTAAATCACTTTAACTTAGTCATCATTATGTCTTTGTCATGAAAAGGTCTCTGACAAACATCTATTGTCATAAATATTGTAAATAAAATCAACACCAATTTGTATAAAAAAAACACACTCCTATGTTTTATCCATCATAGATTTAAAAGTCATAGTTAACCAAGTTTTGGCCAGTTGTCAAAAATGCCTAAAATTCCATCATCATTCAACACTTTGTATTTTGTTAGCACAGTGTTGACAATATTTTCCTTTCAAGCCCAGAACCTCAAACCCTTAAAATTAACATACAGTTAATTATATTGTTATTGCAAAGGTATACCAACTAATGGTGTAAATTATTGATTACTTTTCAACAAGAGCAGTCCTGTAAAAATTGTTGATACATTAACTTTCATGTGGCTTCATAGGAAGGTACCTTTCTCTCTGTTCTTAATAACATATGGCTTAAAACAAGTGTGCAGGCTCCTTCACATGAACCTTGTAAAACTGCATACTACTGCTGATCTGCTCGGTGACCATGACCCTAAGGAGCAGAAATTAAATTTCCTCATATGTAGCTTTTACTGGAGAGCTTTTCAATTTCATTGTGTGGCAGATTGACCGTGATGCAGGCAACAAAAGCGGGCGTGAGGTCAGGGTGTTGTGTGTGTGGTAAGATAGTAAGAGTGTTAGAGATGTGAAGGGCTAAGGAGGAGCTATTTAGTATGGTGGAGAGACTTTGCAGTGTGCCAGTGCTCAACTTTTGTATGCCTTTTAATCTTAAAGCACTTTTAAAACCTGCCCTGCAAGCACACATGTCAGGGTAAATCATTGTTGCAATTTTAAAAGGAAATTTATCATGGATCAGAGGAAAAGCAGCTTAGGGAGATATAGTTAACTGCCACTGGTCTTTAATATTTGAGTAAAAAGACTTCCCGGACTCCTGCAGTGATCAAGAAGACAATTAAAGCGTCGGCTCTTGAGGTCACCCATATCTGCTTCCAATTCTGCTGGAGTGCAAGCACATCTTTTAAAAAGATTAAAAGTCGCACAGTTACTCGGCGGATGAAATATTTTGACTCACCCCTACAGGCTGGCTCAGTCTCATTCCACTGGGGGTTTTGGACGTCCATACACTCTATCACTACAGAGCCCTGCTCCAGCGTGTAGCCATTGTCACAGGAGAATTCAACCACAGTGCCAACGCCGTAGGTAGAGTCACTGGTGCTAAAGTTGCCATACTTCACAAAGGGTTCGTAGCACATTCCTTTTGCAAAAGCTGTGAACACAAAGAATAGCACTGATAAAATCCAAGTGGTATATAGTTTGGTATAAAGTCAAAAAGCTGCTCCCTCAACCTGCCTTCATATCTGATGGCTGCTCCAGTTGAGGTCATTGTCCCATCTGTGGTGAACTCTATGAAGAGGTAGCGCCCCGTGCTGAGGACGCCTTCATTGGGCAAATACTCCACCTCGTAGGAGTCGTACACAGGAGGAGAGTCTATGTTGTTGCCATTCTTTATTAGCAGCCTAAAAATACACACATAAAAAAGAAGACAGCAGAAATGGATATTAGTGACAGAGCTATTTCATCAGCGGTATCTTCAGTGGCATCATCACTGGTATAGGATAAACTGAGGTTAAACATATTGGCAGTGTTGTGCCCAAACGCGCTCAATGACCGATCGTTTATGAACTCGTTTATGAATGTATCGTTCTTTATTTGCGTATGAACGCATTGGTGTTTAACAGGCTCATTCTGGCATCTGTGAGTGGGGTTCTAAACTCCGTTCACAAGTGTGCCAGATGTCCAGAGCCTTTCGGTGAAACCCCAGCTAAAACACACCGTAAACAGGCCTTAATATTTAGCAAAAAGCCACCCAATTTGGCAACCGCAAGCAGCCTGTCTGTCGCTCCGATAAATACGTCAGTCGTCACGACTTCAGTATACATGATGGACGAGGGAGGTAACACTAGCTGCCTGGAGCACACAGACTCATATGAGCATTTAAAAGAGTTTTATGTAAAAAGCAGCACCGACCCAGACGGTAAAAATCTAACCTTTTCGTGTAAACTTTGTCCACCTAGTTGGAGGAAGCAAGTCCGAACATCGACGACATCTTTAGCAAACCTTAAACGGATATGATATGATATGATATCACAATATCATATCATTATTGTTAATTATTAGTGGAATTGTTATGTATTTGTTCTGGTTCCATTTTAGTATGACTGAAATGGAATTAGATGTGAATTGTTTCCAGGTAGGATTGGAAAAATATAGAAATAAGGGGAAAAAAAGGACTTACAGGACCACTGCAGGTTTTCCTCATGTTTATGAAAATATACTCTAGAGATGAAGGTTCCTACTAGTGAGGACTGATCAAAACATTAGGAAAACGCCAGTATTCTAAGGGCTGTTCTCTCAATGCTATTGTAAAACCTGGATTAGGATTCAAAAATGGATATGAAGATTAATGTGAGGTATTTCCAGTGTTAAAACAGCTAAAATAATTGCTGTCTGTGGGCCTATATGAGCTCCGTAAAAAAAGTGACAAATAATAGGTTGTAGCAAAGTACTGAAAAAAAAAGAACTTGTTAGTTCATTTTTGGGAACCATGAACTTATATTAAAAATGTGGAATTATGAACAATGAACTGAACTAGTTCATTTTAATATGTGTGAACGGAACTTTGAACTAGTTCGGGTAGAAGTTGAACTTTCCCAACACTGCATGTTGGTATTATTACTATTATGTTGTCATATTCAACTGACTACTTACTGTATTTTATGATTAAAAAAAATTGTCAGTCAAATTTTCCCTCATATGTAAAATTCTGTACATGGAAGGTTTTTGTTATATTTAATCTGTTTTCATTTGAAGTGGGCCTCACATTTGTATGCAAGGTGCTGCACAAATATAGTAGAAATGTATGTTAGAGAGCCTTGTAAGGTAAGAAAAGCATAAAAGATCATTTAAAAGCTATCCTGGAGCTGATCACTGTTCCAGTTCTGGCTGTAATAACTTTGTGACAACTCTCTTCACCACTCTGTAATGAAGTGAATGTCCAGGTGTGACAATAGCCGTGTCGATCAGTAGTTACTGTAGAATGAGAAATGTAAAGAATTAGCTATCTCCTGCCTTTCACTACCCTCTGTAGTCCCTTCATTTCACTCGGCTGATGGCACAATGTTAAAGGATTATAATGATAAAAGGTGCTTTCAAATTCATCTGCCACTCCCTAAAGATTTGGGTTATTTATAGCCTCAGCCTGTCCATGGGCATACTGTAATTCAGAGAATGACTTTAGAGCTCTGTGCCATCTATTAGCTATAGAAAAAAAATCACACCTTTCTCTTAACTCTCAAAGCGTGTGTTTCATTTTAGCAGTGAGCATACACCACCTGTCATCATCTTCTGCCAGAGCCACCTTCTCAAAGTGAACGTGAAGCCGATGGCCTTCGGGGGCCTCCAAGACCCAGTGGCATGTTAGATTGTTGCTGTAGTTGCCAGGGAAACCAGGGGAGACGATGCGACCATAGGTGGCATTTTTTATCATCCCCCCACAGGATGCTATAAGAGAAAAAAAAAAAAAGACAGACAGACGGGTAGTAGGAAAAAAAGTGGAAGACAACAAAAAAAAGAGTTGGAGGGTAGGACTAGATGAGAAAAAGTAATGACAGCAACTTTCTTATAGGGGGCTTTGGATTGAAGTCCCTGTCTGAGCAGAGATTGCATCGATATCCAGTGGACTGTGGCTGGAATACACTCAGCGGCTCACCTGGGTCTAAGAGTGTGTGACTGTGTGTGATGGACTTGTAAAGGGAACAGCAAAACAGCGGCAGTAACACTATCAGTTCAGAGCAGCTGCAGGCAGACACGGAGGACGGCTGGAACTGGCAGATGAGCCTTTTAGCAGCAGGAGGAGAAGAGTCATGCGGCCCAGTTCTAATTAAGGCAGCCGGGTCCAACGGCCTTGTTCTGCCCCCGTCTCTAAAGAATAGCTCCCTGTGCTGCTAATCACAGGCAAACACACTCATTTGGCCTCACAGTGTAACTAATCAACTCAGAAGGGGACAACCGTGTGAAAGCTTTCGTTAATCAGAATCACCTGTAAAGGAGGGGAGAGCAGAGAGAACGCTCCCCAAAAAACTTTTTTAATGCACATAATTTTTTACACACAAAAAATTTGTCAGATTACAAAATTTTTTGCATAATTAAGTAGTCAAAAAACAGTCATCCAGATTTGATAGTTGGTAGCTGTTCAGTAGCACAGGTATCAGCCCACTTTCTTGTCTAATTTACATTAAACCAAATGTTAAAATCCTGACATCAGCCTGCTTTACTGTTATATATCACACTAAATTGAACATTTTCGTTCACTGTAAAGTCAAAACATTTGCGTATTTTCACTGGTATTTTCATTGATGCAGTAAACAACAGCAGCATCTGTGTAAGGGTCTCTATTTGGCCACTTCTCTATTGACATTTTCACCTCATTTGACCTGTAACACTGCTGAAGCCCACACCATTTTACATTTTGTGGTTGTTCATCTTAGTTTTCTTCAATTTGATCGATGTCTTATTCAGTGCCTGTGCTTCTGCGCTGTTTAAATAACACCCGTGTTGTTTTGCAGGCCAATTTAAAACACTAAATAAAAAATAGGTTACACTTTATATAAGCTTACCACTTATACTGCATTATCAGAACGTTAATAAAGTCTATTAAATATATTCATAAGGTTTTATTGTGATCAGTAATCAGTAAGTAATTATAAGCAATCACAGCAACTTCCAGCAATATTTATGATGTAATATGCAGTAAATATGAGGCTTTATTGCGGTATAATTGATAAATGATTCATTAAAAAGTAATGGCAGCATTTCTTTTTTACAAACATACCTTATGGCCTTATGTTCACTGCTTGTAACACTTCATAACCATATAAATTGTTAAGAACGCATAAAGGATTGTTATAAATTATACTGGATTATTATACAGGATTTTTATAAACATGAATGCATTTATAAGGCTTTATAATCATCATTAATGGATTATAAGTGGTGGGTTCATGTGAAGTGCTAAGTGAAAAAATTCAAAATGTTTCCAAAATCACTTGTTGCTGACACAGAATGCACACAAGAGATAAGAAAGCCATCAGCACTTGTAATAAAGTCCAAAACCTAAATGGTAAGGATAATCAGCAGCTTACAGAGTTTTCATTTCTTTCTTATCTTCAGTTTATAAAGTGTTACCAAAAAATGCTTAGCCACAGCATCTACCACTTTAGGATAGAAACTAACATATTCACCTTAACAGCCTCAACAGGAGAAATGAAGTGTGCAACAACTCCTTTTAAGCAATTGATTTGATATTTCACGTGCGATCTGGTGTTACCCTTGATATTCAGAATTAATCGTTGGTGCTTTGGGGTATTGACTCTTCAGAATCAGGTATTTAACACAGCTGAGCAATAAGAGAGCCGGGAAATGAACACAATCACAATTTTCCATCAAAAGTCTGCCCAAGGTCGTTGTTACCCACAAAAAGGTGAACGAGCATTAAATTAATGTTAAACAAAAAGATAGCTGTTATTGCAATTAACCTAAAGCTGAAAGAGTTCTTTAAACCTTGATACATAATTGCATACATGTTTGCAATTTGGGCTGTTTTGCTGGTTCCATTGCAAATGAACAAACAAAACACATTTCTTACCCACACATTTGGGTTCCTTCCCACTCCAGTAAGGTGTGGTTGCGTTACGGCAGGTGAGCATTTTGGGGCCTTGTAGCTTGTAGCCGGTGAAACAGCTGAAGAAGGCTTCACCTCCAGCGTGGAGGTGTGTGACAGAAACCTCTCCGCCAGCAGGTTCTTTGGGGAATGAACAGCTCAGCACAAAGGCTGTAAAGAGGAGAAAGGAGGGAGCTGTTACAATACACAAATAATAAATCAGTCAAAGGAAATTAGTTTTTCATGTTACATTTGTTTTTCTCTGTCATAAACACGAAAATAGAGTTTCTTCAGGAGCTTGATTGAAATTCGGTGAAATACTGAGAGGAAAGATAAATGTGCTGAATAAGTAAAGCCAATGTCTTTAAAAAATGCGTTAAATGTATGAATGTTGCCGTAGTCTGTAAAACTGTCTGCGAGTGACAGAAAAGCACTGTTAATTAATTTGCCAATTATCAGCCCTGTAATTGGAGAGCAAAAAATGACACACTGTGCATGGATGATGAATTGCTTTATTTGACTCCCAGTCCAAATGTATCTTTATCACACTTTTTAAATAATCTCACGGCCTCTTTAGGCCTGTGCGAGACATTAAAGGTACAATTAAAATGACAGCTTCATATTTTAGATCTATCCTTTCCAAGGATTCAAGCAGAACTGAAGTTCAGCTCCGGCCAAAACAAACAGCCAACAATGTAAAACTGGCTCCACAACATAATCCTCTTTGTCCTCTATTGTGTATAACCCCTGCTGTTTTGTCGTATTGTTGACCATGTTGTCTCTTCTCCAAACCGCCACTGACCGCCCAAACACATTAAGACTCAGAGATGGGGAAAAAACAATACTTTCTAATGTTATTCATGTTTTTGTATCTCCACCTGCTTGTTTTTCTCATTTATAACACACACATGCTTGCACACACATTTCTAGAAATGCTTTATCACCATCCTCCCTCTTTGCATATGAATACCCCAGCACCTAATTACTAGCAGTTTACCATTTCATCCTGTATGCTAATGTACACAGACATGTTTGCAGCTCTATGGTAATTAACGTCACTCTGCGGAGCCAGGGAAAACACTTTGACAAATGAAAATCTTGCTGATCAGCTTAGCTTCATAGCCATGCAATAATGTGATAGCTGGAAGAAGAATAGTCTCTCTTTTGGTTGTCAAAGAGTTGTGATTCCGGCGGGTTAAGATCAATGTCCCTGGACTTCCTTTGCATTGTTTTCCTGTCCCTGTTTTTAAATGAGCGGTATAGGATGCAAAGGAGTCCACACGGATAATGGAGTGAACTAACCAAGTCTGTAATGAACGCTATTAAACAACCTTCTCTTCCTGTCTAATAACCAACACTGTTCTACCTCATTAGTGTAGGCACTTTAATGACCAGACTGAAACTTTTAAACTTCTTGAAATGTGTTAACAAAAAAAACAAGCAACTTAATTGGAATCACTGTGGTTTGTGCTGCAGTAACAAACCGAGCAGGCAATGACAAAATTACAAAAACCTTTTAAAAGCTGCAACTTTACTCCAAGTCTGCAAGTTATGTTCATGCTTAATGGAGTGTATGCAAAGCCTAAATAGGAGCTAATAGAAGGAGAAAACAACAAAGGAAAGGGCACAGTGGAAGACCTGTCTACGTAGAAATTGGATTTGCAGGCTTAAAGCCATTATGATAATAATCTGGCATGGGCTATATAGTGTAAACACCTTAATGTACTTATGCTAATGGGATTAGGGATTGGTGTTTGCAGAATTATGATGTGGACTTCACTTTCACACTTTTGGCAGCAAAGCTGTTTGTATGAATTTACTGAGGGAGGACTTGTTTCTATTTATTTTTTCACTGCCGTGGTGTCTGATGGTTTAATCAAACCATAAATCAACTTTCTCTTTCAATATGCAATCCTATCGCATGACATGATTCATTTGATTGGGATGTTAAGGTTTTTTTTCCCATTTGTTTGCTGTCACATAATTAAGTCATTGCCTCACATTGAGTACTAGTATTTCTGAAAATTTTCTACTAGGTATATGAGGTTTTTGGATTTACTTAAAGTATGAAAAACTGGAAACTTTTGCCGTTTTGTAAACATTTTACATTCAATGAAACAATTTGTCAAATTTTCATATCCTTGAAAACTTGATATGCTGCCAGATAATATCCATAGTCACGGCTCATAAGCAAGTTAGCTGGCTAGCTCAAATGTAAAGCCAGCATTAGGCTAACTTGCAGGCCAGAAACACATACTGCATAAACTCTTGGGTCGGCCTGGTAGGGGTGGTCTTGGACCGCTATCAAGTGAACTCTAGAGCGGTTTACTTTTGGTGTGAACCCCATCTGCACCAGTCACAGGAAGCGTGCCGTTTTACACATCATATCCTGTTTTGGTAAGAGGCAAAGTTAGCAAAGTGCGGCTAATGTACGGCAGGGGAAAAACATAGAGTTACGAATTAATGCCTCTTGTCTTCTGTGATACGATTGTCCGATTGCAGAGCATCTCCTGCAACGTGCTTGTATCAATACATTATTTTATTGCTGCAGTCTTCCCAGCTGTTCATATGTGCGGTTCGTTCAAGTCTGCTGATATGCAGTCCAGATCAGCAGCACCATAAAAATGAGCAGACGATGCTCCATGATGTACGATAAAAATTGCGAGGGATTTGTCGTCTACTCACCTAAACTGTGTAAGCAATCACCGAATGGCTTTTGCAGCTATGTGACAATTTTTTGACCGTTTGAGTTTGGCCTTTGTGAACGCAAACCGGACTAGTTGAGAAATTGCAACAATGTATCATCCTTGCTTTGGTTCATATCAGTAAACAGACCTTTTGGTGTGAACACGACCTCAGAGATATCACCCGTTGGTTTGTAAAGGGAAGTTTTCTGTTAATAGTGTTTACCAAATACTAACTATACTAACCAGCTGTACTACCAGTCAACAAAAGGCCAGATTCTGTGTTGAGGCCTGCATGAATACATCCGTGTCTTGGGGCGTTCTTACACAAGGATCCTGACCAAGTGGCGGTTAAACGGACCAAAAACAGAATAGACATCAGGTTTGAAGAAAGTCAGATTTGAAGAGCTTGATTCCGGCTATATATTTTTTTTTCAATGAAAAACAGCCCTTGAGGGGTGTTTGTTGAATTACCTTGAAGCCATATTGGATTCTCAAAGTTGTTATTTTATCAGTCTTTAAAATCGCACCCGAGGGGAAACAGCCTTAAATGCATAATGACCATAAATGATAGTGAAACTGCACCCGCATCTCGGATATTTTAATCTACTGACTTTTCTTTTACACAAGTCACTGGTTTCTACCATAATGAAACAGACCTTTTTCTTTTGCAGTAAATCAGTGAGCCACAGGGACGAGGTGCACTGCCCCTGGGTCATCCATTCAATTCATAGTTTATCACTAGCTCCAATGAACCTAGTTATTGCCATTATCATAGCAGCATTTACATCCCCATTGAGCATGCAGTGGGAGAGCCAGAGGCAAAAATGTAGAGCCAATTCCTGGAGTATTAAATTACGTGCTGCCTCCATTCCCATAGATGTGGTGCTGGGCCATAAAGTCTGATTGTTTTGCCATTACAAATAATAGATCTACAGTGCAGACAGCCAGGAAGATTAGCTGAGGGTACTGTGGGGCCACAGGAAGCAGATGTGGAGTTAATGTCTGTAGTTATTGTTTCCTTGTAGAGAGGAGGGAATGGTCACATTGGAGACACTCAGGTAAACCTTCAGCTTTACAATACTTGTCTTAAAGAAACATGGGGGACCAAACTAAACCTTTGACAGAAAGACAGTTTTTGATGCAAAAGGCATCAGCTCTTAATCCCTGGTTTGAAACATTCACTATCCAGGCAGCTGTTTTGTTAAATTTAATGATTCATCACTCCACCCCCACATGTTTTCAAAATGAACTGTAGGACAGCATCACAGGTCAGAATAAGGAGCCATTACCAACATAAATACTATAACGTCCCTCTGACTTCATTTAGAGGTGATGTGTTTTTCAACCTGGCTCAACATGGTTTCAAAATATCTGTCTATAAACAATATAAATGAAGGAAAATAGACAGAGCTTTTGGGAGTTCAATGAAAAAGATTAAACTAAGAAAACTTGTTTCTTCCGTGCACTTGTCAAAACCAATACACAATCATATCGAATTGGCGCACAGGTTAAATGTCCTTTTGTCTTTTTATATATTTTCATTTCAAAAGTGTTGTTCAAATAAAACCCTCTCTTCATTCTTTCTTATCTGTGCAACAGCAATATATTACATCTGCCTTCTTTGAATATAAATCATTCCTGTTTATACAACTTTCTGCTCTTTCTGACCTATCTAAAATTAAAGTTTTCTTTCTGTCAACAAAGATGGAGCTAACAGATGATGAGTTAGGCTTTCTTTTGCCCTCTGTCAAATGTTATTTGGGATTAACTTCCTGAAATCATTCAAAAACAATTAAAAGACAGACAAAACACTCCTTCCATTACTGCTGCTGTGTTCACATTTCTCATTTGCCCGAGTACTCCATATTGAGAATGCAGCTCTTCAACCAGTAATGGACAAATATCGAGGAAAGAGGCCCGGTAGATGAGGTGAGAAAGTCAGTAATGACTAGTTGGCTATCACTTTTGGACAAACAAATAAAACGCATTTCAATTTTGGCCCGATTGACTGTTTCCTTTTTGTAATTTCAAGTGAGTCTCTTTAGGTGGAGAGCTGGGATGAGATGAAACTTGACGAGGTGAGGGCAGTAGATAATGGAAATGGGTGATGGGAAAGAGGAAACAAATAATGAATGTGGTTTTAAATGGTACTGTTATAGTCTACAGCAGAGTATTTCCTCTTTCTTTGTAGTACATTGCAAAAAACGGGGGAAGTGAGCTCATTTCAAGTCATCTCTAGTTAGTTGTTGTTTTACTGTTCTGACAAAACAATTCTCCAGCAGTTAGCAGGTAACCTGAAGAGAACATTGACCACCACTGTATCCAGGCCGAGTGCCCTGGCTGTGCACCAAAGCATTACCTTTTACAGAAAGATCAATAATGTTGTCTCTGGGAAAGTGATTCAGTTGTAGAAAGCCAGCCCACAGTTCTGCCGTGATATGGTCTATTGATATTTATGTGGTCTGGTTAAAAACTCGATTTTAATGGTCATTTACTCAATGAAGGCTATTAAAGAGAAATAACTTTGGACTGGAGGTTGCATCTCGTCAGTGATACTTAAAAGTTGTGGCAAATGGTGAATTGCTGCCAGCGACACAGGTCGTCCAACCACCGGATTTGTCAACCGGGCTTATTAGTTACAGCAGATCAATAATTCCTGTAAAACACCCCTGCCATCAGCAATGCCATTGATTCTGCTGTACTTCATGAGATCTTGAAATGAAAAGCGCTCTTATAGACTATTATAGGTCAGAGAGGATGACAATTAACTAGATTACAAAGAGGTTGTGGTTGAATTAATTAAGAGGTTAAGTATGGTTCAAAATAAGGAAATAAGATGGGCCCTGGCATCCCATATTTAATCTTAGTGACCAAAAATCTCATGCCAAAAAGTCCCTTTTTGCAATAAATCATACCATTCTTCCATCCCTAAGTTAAAAATAAAAAATAAAAAAAGTTTGAAAATATCTTGTTCTGGTAGAATCAAACTTTAAAGCCATTACAGTTGGATTTCAGAAATTTAATCTCTGCATGAAAGAAGTAATATTTGTGTCATGTATTATAATTTTCATATTGTTAGGGCAGCAATAAATTCCATTTACACCATTGTCAACGTATAAAGATGAAAGCATTGTTCAAGACTACCTGAAACAGAATAATAAGACAAATGCATTTGTGTACAAGATCTATGGTTTACAAACACTTGAATAACCAGCTGAGGATCTGCTTAGTCTTCAGCTATCATTGGATTTATATGTGGCAACAGCATTGCTGCTACCTGAACTATGTGTCCGAATAAAAAATGCATTAATGGTGTAGAGCATTAACATATCTATACTTCCTGCTACACAATAACTAGGACAAAGGAAATGCAATAGTTCCTTTTTTTGCCCCATTAGTGAAATGCATGCATTTTCATACATTAAGTAACTGCAGTAGCTGCCTGTGAACATTATTGTTTATGGGACAATGGATGTTGTGCAGATGAGGATGTGTGGGAACTCAAAGAAAAGATAGGGATGTACAAAGTAAGTGATACATGCCTCACTTGTCTCACATGCCTACTTTTAACTCTACACACAGTAAAACACACTTAAAATCATGTTCCCAGTATCAGGCCCACTGATGATAGTATAGAGGCATCCATCAGTCTGCCATCGGAGGCAGAGCCAATGCTGCTGCAGATATTAATTACCCTGAGCTAAGATCCATCTCTCCACAGTTCTGTCTCCTTCTCCATGCTTGTCCAATCACATTTTTCACAGCCTATTATAAAGGACAAGGTGATACTCTGCTTACTAAGGAGATGAACACAAATTGAAATATCTTCTGTGTCTCTGGTATGTCCCGTCGTCTGCTAGAAATATGTTGTACACATTTTTTCATGAGTGTTTTAAAATCCGGTCAAGTAAACTTGTGGTCTAGTAGGTAGTTTGACGGACAAAAGACTCAAAATCTGACCCGCGCCACATTTCCAAAACAAGTTCCCTCTGTCAAGAAATTTTAAGTAATGTCAGTAAAACAACCTCAAAACAAAGTTAGACACTCAGACTGTTTCTCGCTATTTTTGTGCCCCTGCTGATCATCCTCCATGGGCACAATTTTTCAGTTAATCTTTCTCAGAGATTAAAAGGATAATAAAGTTGTACCTTAATGTTAAAGCTGTCCTGTCACCAGCACATGGTTGAATGTCTATCTATGCATGCTGTTACCTTTAGTGGCTCTTGTCCTGATTCAAATTTAATCAGTCTCTGCTTGATTTAAATATCACAAAAATAGAGCAGCCTTAAATTTAGTGCGGAAAATTAGGTCTACCTGACAGTTCACTTGTTGGTAAAGGCTGTGCTTCATTTGAGTGAAAGATGCTTAATTTAGACAGCTGATATTGCAGCAGAAAACATCTGGCTTTACACTTGATAGCTTATCTATATTAATTATAAAGAGGTGTAGATCATCACAGCTTTTATCCTCATATACATCCTTAACAAATTAAAATTGTGAGACTGGTTCAAAGGGCACACCTGTGCATATACATCCATTATATCTGGATTATGAGTCTTATACCAGATTTGATCTCATGAAGGATAAGATTTCCACACCACCTGGTTATTTACTTACTATAACGTGGCTTAAGCAAATGTTATGAAGATCACATATAAACAGCAGCCAGCTGTTTCAATTTATAATGTCAGCAGCAACGCCCAGCAATGCATCACCACGGAGGCTGCCTGCATCAGAGGCATAATGCATTAAGTTTACTACTTTACTACTCAGTTTTCTTCATTAACACCTGGCTGTTTTAAATATAAAGCCTGTAATAATAATAATCATGATAGTAATTAATCCTCAAAAGCAAGAGTGATGCCAGGGACAACATTTAACATCATATTAAATCAATCCATGTTAAAGAATCTGACAAACATATTGAGTAGGGCCCGAACGATTTATCCGCGAACTGATTAAATCGGCCAATTTTAGCCCGTTTGAGACTAATCAGTAAACGGCCAAAACTCACAGATTTTCGCCGTTATTTTCACAAATAAAATGCGGAGAATAAGATTCGGTTTTACTTCAAAAATGTTCCACCATTTGAAAAGATCTCCGACTTATCCTGTAGATGGCACAGCGACCTCATGACAATCTTCATCCACTAACTACCTCACAGCACAGCAGAGTGACGGATCTGAAGCAGGTAGCTCAGGGACGCATGGAGGAGAGTGGTCCGCCTCAACGGCAAATAAACCAGTTTGTAAAATACACAATAAGTCAACAAGTTTCAGTTCAACCCACTTCACGATGTTCCCCGCTGTGCTGGTCTCAGTCACGCCAAGTTAACAGTGAAGCACCATGTAATAAGCAAGCTAAAGTTAGAGTTACCCACCTGCTATTAGCCTTGCTGCACTGTTAGCCGTATCAGTAACGGTAGAATAAACAACAGTACACATTACATGATCAAGCTACTATTCTTACTGAGGCAGCTGCATGTCTCCAGATGAGAAATTGGCCGATTAATCGGTAATCGGACCCCCCCCCCCCACAATAATCGGTATCAGCATCGGCCCCGATAAATCCATATCGGTTGGACCCTAATATTGAGCTTGTAATTTAATTGTTGACAATGTAGCATAAAATAATCAGTCTGATAGCATCTGATAAAACACGATTCATAGTTTTAACATCACTCTTGGTTTACTTAACTCAAGGCTGACCTGATAACAGTAAAGGAAAGACGACAAGAGGAGGAAACACTAAGAGAAACTTGTGGGGGTGTTGAGACGCGCAAGAAGTCTTGAGGGACTGGTTGAGTAACAAGAAAACCCAACAGACAGATTACCTTGTGCAGGCTACTTTCTGCATCTGTTAAGAACAGTGATGGGACAACTCTTATACTGAGAATCAAAGCGTTCAGTTTGTTGTGAGGAATAACTGCAGAGCAGTTTTAGCAATCTCAGATTTAACAACTGTCAAAACTGAGGGACTATTTTTTTTTTAATTGCAGAAATAAATCCTTTTCAAATCAACCAAATCCTCATCATTCGTATTCTGTCTTGTCTCATCTTTTTCATAATACGTAGTGAATATGTAGATGGATTTTAATTATACTGAAAAGTTCTGCCAGAAAAAAAAACGCTTTACTTAAATGCAAACAGTAAAAGGACAAAAGAACACCTACTGACAGGATCATTTTTCATCTCTTTGTCACCATCTGTCCTGCTACATGAATCACCCTGTATGATCTGCTCCAACCCCTCGCTGTCATCCTTCAGTCTGACCACACAACGACAGGCTGATTTATCTCACGAAGGCGTCAGTGTTTTGATGGTTGCTTTCATTTTCAAGCTGATGAAAGAGCCGCAGTAATGTGGTGGAATGAATGTTTTGTCCACCGGCTTCCACCATCAACTCAAATCGATGGGGCATGTAATTGGTGGCCACTTTGTGTGATTGCTAAGATAAACAGACAGTGTTGAGGACATAGAGGATCAATGTCAAGCACAAAACAAGTACAGAGAGGGGAGGAATTTATGATCAATCATATGCACAGACAACATACTGTTACTGTCTCCACTGAGACATTTTAACACAACCACGTAGTGACAATTTGATCCCACCGGATGGTACATTTGGTTCAATTTAATCCCTGAAAAAAAAAGAGGAAATGTAATGAAAACTGACTTTATGAGCTCATATCCTTTAATGCAGTTTTTGCACTGCATCCGACATTACAGTTTTTCCTGCTGGACATACTTCCTGTACAAAAAGGATGAAGCTCCGTATGCACAAAAACCCTTAGTATCAGCTGCTTTTGAAATAGTTCAACTTTTGAAACAAAATGCCAATGTCACTTCTCCCCCACCAACCAGTCGAGGAGAGACAAGACTTCTGATATCAATCTTTTAACAAAAGCGGAGGTCCAAACAAAGGAACAGAGAAACTAACCACTCTTCATTTTCAAGGGGTACAATTTTGTGTCTAGAGCTGCTGCAAATACTACAACACCAATAGCTGTCAATTGTTTGTACTTTTTCTATTCAAAATGCTCCAGAATAAAAACAAAAACTAAGAACACAGAGCACTGTAAAACACTCTCAACAGTCACTCAGGAAAGTACGTGCCTCAGGAAACTCAGCAAATGTACGAGCAACTGAGAAGCTCTCTGAAATTGAGGTTGCGGGTACTGCCAGTAAAGAAGAAACAACATAACTGGACGCAGGCCCACAACGTTTAGGACTACAGTGTACGAATGAATCCAGTGCTGACCTGCTAGAAACTTAAGTTCCTCGAGTTGCCACTCAGGGGCTTTTAAAGTGAATCAACAGCTGAGTAGATCAAACAGTTTTACAGCCAAGTAGACAACAGCCATGAGAGCTCAACTTCCTCTTTATAACATCAGCACATGGGGGGAGTTTTATATAACAACACGATCATAGAGTGAGTGACAGGTGGATTCTGCTGCTAGTTGTTTGCTGGGTGTCAACTCAGCTAATACAGTCACTGAACTCAGTGGCGTTTGAAGTTGGCATATTTTGTAGAAGGAGACTAAAATTCATATTGATGCTTTTTTTATGATATACAAAAGCAAACAAGAGCATCAGTGATAAGATTTACAGTTTTTATGTCGTAACTTTTAATGCCTGACACTTGTGTGAGGGTGTGGGTGTAAGACAATCAGCTGTAAAAACAGTCCTGTTTTTACAATTTCAGCATTTAAGATTAACACTAAATGAGAAATGTTACTGTCAGAAGTTAGCAGTTAGAGTTTTTTTTTTTTGTCTAAAGACACCACTTTAACACAAAGAGGACAAGATAAGCAAGGACAGAATTATCATTAGGGGGCACCAAAATGGATACAAACCAAAAGTTCCTCACAGGAGCTAAAAGATGAAATTAACTTTTTGCTTTGCAATTTATTGTATAAATAGTGACCAGTGAAGTTTGTACTGCAGATGAAAATTTCGTTTTCAACAGTGCTTGTTATACCTGATCAGAAGAAGACCTGATATTTTAAGTAACTGGGTTTGTGTTTTTCCCACATCCCAAACAAGCAAAGATTCAACTTCATTTCACTGGCCCGCTTAGCTTTTTTTGTCTCATATTCAACTTCTACAGCAAACTCCCCAAATGTGGCCTAATTCCATGCAGTGGTAAACCCATTCGATAGCAAAAGAATGACTCAAGTCAAGGACTGTTTAGGTCTGATAAATGTTTAACTTATTATAAAGAAAAAACATCCATTATTTATACAACCAGTGCTTTTTAGTTTGATACAGTATTTTACTAAAAGCAAAGCTATGCTAAGCTTAATTGACTGATCCACTACAGCATGACAGTATAGCTAGCATGTCAGCTCACCTTGGTAGTGCAGATGGAGGAATCCAGAGCTGTGCTGTTGCTCGCTGTGAAACTGGATGGAGATCTGGTTGCTCCGGCTGCGTAATACAAGGCCCCTCAGCAGCACCGACTCATTGGCGAGGATGAAGGGTTCTCGACCACCCGTGTCCTCCACCGTCACCTGCTCTCCTTCCATCACACTCACATTCAGTACCTGAAGATAAGAGGATAGTTCTGCATGATTTTCAGAGCTCCAGTGGTTTTACTCAATTAAACAAATTAAACTTCATCGACATTTGTTATTCAGTCAGTCATTTTCAAGCAAAAGTAGAAAAAGTTGTATTGTTCCAGCACCTGAAATGACCAATTTTGTTGCTTTTTATTATTTTGCAAATGGATGTCTTTGACTTCAAACTATTGGTCTGACACAAGGAGCAATTTCAAAACATCTATTTCACAACTTTCTAACATCTTGCAGAATAGATCATTTTAGTTAATTGTAAAAATAATCACACATATGCACTTAAATGTGGTCCATTATCATGTGCGATGTCATGCTATCAAGGACTCAGAGATTTGACTCACCTTTTCAAAGAATTATTAAGCTATAAGTCAGTGTGTTTTATTTCCAGCACTAAAAGAATGGGAACGTTTACATCCAGTCTTTAAAAAGACAAACAGGCTTTTAAGTTTAATACTAAACAAATAAAGATTATACTGCACAGAAACCTGGTGACTAACTGTTGACTTATGAGCTCTCAGATCACACCAGATGGGATCTTAATTCAGCAGCACCGTTGTTATGTTTCCATTTACAGCCAAGTTTAGTCTAATGATGTTTCTAGGAAAAATGGGTCACCTGCTGTTTTACTTCCCTCCGTTGTCTTTCAAAGCAGTTGCAGAGGGGTATGTTTGGTTTAATCATTCCTTTGTTGCCCTGTGTTGTAGACATGTATTCAAGTAATTGGAGAATCAGTCTGGGTCAGCCTACCCTTGGTTTTATGCCTGATTGACTCATCCTCTGTCAGTCTTCTCCCTGTGCCTGTGAGCCTCTCTGACAACAGTGCTTTATGTCTTCAACAGGTTTGAACAGCATCTGCAGCTAAATCTGGAGAGGGAACCTCGGGAGGATTGCATGTAGTTAAACTGTCAGGATAATGGAGCACTGACACATTTTGGAGCAACATCTGATTAATTCCCCAAAGAGCTATAAAAGAGGTACGTTAATCCAACAGCAGGTCATGATAATTATTCTCTGCAATAAAAATAAAAAGGTTTATCTTCCACATGTGTTTGGTAGACTTAAAATAGAGCTTATGCAAGGTTGAATCTGCTTATATAGTCCACGTTATTTGAAAGAGTTCACTGAGTTACTTTGGAAGTTTGTTTGGAGACTGTTTGTCTGTTTGCTTTATTGCACTCAGTGTGACAACAGAGGCTTTGAGCAGCCTATTATAGAGTTATTCCCCTATTAAACGGCTTTTATTGGTTGTCAGTGGGGGCATATATTTGAGTTGTAAGCTCTTTCTCTGCCTTCAAGTCATCTCTTGGTAAAAGGAACTGCTCACATTTACATAAGGCCAGTGACACCTTTATTGGCCATGGCAGTTTTGATATATGAAGGGTAAATGGATCGATCAGGTGATGACGACTGTAAAGGTCTAAATCATAATGTTGTTGGAGTCAGTGACCGGTCGGACAAATGTAGACCCTGGAAATAGACATTTAGTAATGATGGACATGAATGTTTGGTTGCCTGTCAGTTAAAGGTTGTCACCCTTGCTATATCCAGCGCCAAACCAATTATTATCATCTTCAGTATTGTTGGCCTGAAACATGTCTCATATGTTGTTGCTCAGCCACCCACCACTTTGCTTGCAGCTCCTGTTAAATGTTATTGCTGTAATGCTGTTATGTGGTTGGTGCAGTAGTTTGATCTGGAAAATGGAGGGAAAGTTGTGAGTATTTTTAAAGTAATTCACCTGCTTTCACAATGTTTACCATAGACTTAATATACTATGGACAACATGGTTCTGCCTTCCGTCATGATACTAATTTGAAGCCGAACTGCTCTTGATATTTCCGGGATTTTCTTCACTTCCTGGAACTACCACTTGCGCAGTCGCATTGTGCGCATTTGGCGCCAAGAGTCACTGTGATGACGCTCAGCTCCAATAACTTTCCCCTGGATGAGCTACACGATGAGCTACGTTTGCTCATAGGCTGTATCAGGTGTCAATCATAGAAAAAATGAACCCCCTAATAACTTTTAAAAATGGAGCTGCACTGAAAAAAAAGAGGACAAACCAGTCTTACAATAACTACATGTCAACATCACAACCAGGGGGGAGAAAAAATTATATTCTGTGTAATTAATTTCTAACGTTTGTCCACACAAATCCATAAGGATTGCTGGAGGAGGCAGGATTTATGACCTATACTGCAGCCCGTCACCAGGGGGGGCTGTTCTCGCAGTAGCGTCACCCAGCAAGGAGGCAGACGGCGTCCGTTCTGTATACAGTCGATGTTGTTTACTTACCTGTAGATTGGTTGTTTTGTTCAGATTTAAATTCCTGTTTAATGGAAAGAAGCTGTTTTGAATCCAAAGTTGCCCTTGCCTTGAAAGATGAGTGCAACATCAAAACCAATTCAACCGCATCTTTGTCAAGCTCTAAGTGAGATTCATAACATGTTCAGAGAGCTTATGCTGTCATAGGTAGTGGGCTTAGGTCTCAGGTATGCCATGATGCAGAAAAAAAGAGTTGCCCTCCAAAGGCTGTTTGTCCCTGAGGTAATATGTGTGCTGGAGTGTTAGTGCAACAGAGTGGAAAAGCTGAGACAGTGGGCAGGATGAGCCCATTGGACAACAGTGGCAGGAAAATGAATTTGGTCAGGTTGACTAACTGTCACTCAGTCAAAAGGGAGCTGACAATGAGCACAGAAAGGCTAATAGACACTCTAAGACGGAGCTTAGCGGTGACTGCCTTCTGAATGATCCATGAGGTCAGCCGCTTTGATTGATTAGATTTTTATCATGACCAGAATTAAACATAACACCCCTCCGGAGAGTATTTAGACCATCGGTAAACACAAAGAGTAAACTAAGATCCAAACTGTCAGACTGAGATAATCCTTTGTTTTGTGTGTCTTACAAAATGACCCCTTAATACCTAACAAACGTTCTTTACATTTTGTCAGTGTAGCTTATTTCAATTGTTGCAGGAGACTTTCACAGCAGCACCACAGTGTGTAATAAAGGGATGTCACATGATTTTAGAATCCCTGTTTCTCTGTTTCTCAAGGGCAACAGCAATGACGGAGCCGTAGGCACACTTCTTTTTTCCGTATCTACCCTTTTTTTTTTGTCTCTGAGTTATTATGAAGTTTTGCAAATCAGGTTAGCTTAAAAACACACTCATTCTATAACTTTACAATTCACACCACAGAGCTTAAGACTGAAATGCAGAAATTGTGCATTTGCAATTCTTGGTTTTACCTGGTTTTAGCTTTATTTTCTTGCAAATTCAACTAGTCTTTAATTTAATCTAAAATGGTATGTGTTGTGTTGCTTCAAAACTTTCAGAGACCAGGGAATTCAAACAGTATGCACTTTATTTTACATAAAACATCTTGAAGTGATGGGGGATGTGTTATTTTGTAGAGGCAGGTTATATTTATCCGGTATTTAAATGAAATGGAAAAAAAACAAGAGCCAACAATTTCAAGCATATTTGAGTGAGATGCCTCTCAAGACATCCGGCTAGTAATCAATTGTGTTTCCTGGCGATAATATCCATTACACTTAAAGAAGATCACGTCTATACTTGATGACGTGTCTTCCATTTTCATTTATTCATTCATATCCCTTCATTGCATGCTTGTAGTCTGCTTGTAGTCATATGCCCTGTGAGGACCACTCATTTCTTAAGTATTGAATGTATTTATTTCACATCTTCTTGAGATGTGTTTTGAGAAAGTGTACTACTGTTAAAAATGAAAATTTAATCCAGCAGTAATGGTGTTTATGCAGCAGTTCTTCATCCCTTTGCCATTGGTACACTGAACAAACACTAGTTGTTGTTGTTTTTTTCTTTTATGTTCCTTTGCTTTGGTACATAAAGAAACGTAATACTACTCAGTGAAATTTTAATGTTTAATCTTGAAATTTTGGTCTAGTTTTTGTTTCTTTCCTGCTTTATAATAGTCAGATATTTACACTAGTATTTATCTACATACAGGAGTCTGTAATACAGAGTCCATCTATTGTAGGATACCCACTTTGACATTGCAGCAACTTATAATATTATTGTAGTGAGGTCAAACAGATGGTGAGTCTGTGACCACTCAGTTTACATACACCAGGGAGGCTTATGAAGGACAGGTGAGCAGATAGCGGACAGTGAACACTTGGACTGATAGATAGTTTGGCCCCAGAGGGCCCTATCATCTGTCATCCACCCAGGGACCTGTCAGTGCAGCCAGCAACAGCTGTCCTGCCTCAATTATGAATCATTGGCCATGTCAGGAGACATCACACTACCTTATCTTCACCAGTGCTGCAGCCAAATACCCACAGGGAATTCTCACTGTCTGTCTCCCTCTCTCTCCCTCTCACATGCATTAATGTACGAGTATGCCTGTGTGTGTGCGCACGTATGTATCCACACATGCATGTGCCTCTGAGCTATACTGAGAGCTGGCTTATTGTAACTGGAATCTCTGCTGCAGCACACATAATAGTTGGGCTGGGGATTCGGCTGACTGAGCACATTTCTGCTCCGACCACAACATTATCAGAGGATGCCATCTAAACATTTTGCTGCTCCATTCACAGAATTGTGTTTTGCAAAGAAAGAATGCCTGTACGCTGTTTTTTCTTGGTCTAGTTTATTGATTCATGTTAGTTTGTTCAAAGAGAAATTGGAAATATTTACCTGCTCTTTTAGCTTTGTGCTCTCTGACGTAACGCTTTCCTTTTTCTTCCCCCCCAAAAACTTTTCCAAATGGGAAGTGTTTCCTGAGCCCAATCAAAATGAGAGGGCTTGAAAAGAGAGGGTCATCTCTCTCCTCTAGCCAGTCTTTTCAATCAAACCTCTATAATGAACAGACCATCCTCCAAGGCCACAGTGCAATCGACAGGCCTAGAACTACTCACAGAATACAAAAGATGGGGAGAAATCTCTAAAATGAAGGTTTCCAGGGGTAACAATATTTGCAGGATTGAATGCCTTGATCTTGTTGTGTTTACTGTGACCTTTGCAGAACAGAGAGCTGGCAGTGCAATGTGGTGTTAAACTGTGAGGGTGAACAGTAAGCAAAGGTTATGATTCTTATTATCACATACAAGCAGACTAAGCATGGCTTTCATCTGCAAATATAGTCATTACAGGTATCTGCCAGTTCGTGCAACATAAAGAAAAAACTCATTATCTTTACAAAAAAAGAAAAAACAATTAAGAAGTCACTATCTACAACACTGTCTACAATAAATACGCAAATTGGACCAGAAATGATAATTCTCCCCGGTGCTTTGAAATAAACAATCTGGTAGACAAATTAGACATTTAACACCCCGTGTGTGATCCTTATTCACTCATTTATTAATTTATCTGTGAGCACACAGAATGAGTTAACTGTCCACAGAGGCAGGCTCTCACTGATAATTTACTATTGGAAACATCTGGTGGTGCTCTGCAATGAGCATTTACACGGACTCACAGGAGCCATTGCTGATGCAGAAATGAGCAATATGTAATCAAAATGATCCCACTATACATGGAAATTAAATGACCCTGCTGCTGGGGGCAATAAATCACCAGCCATTGGACTTGCCAGCTGCAGTGTCATCATTACTATGATAAAACTTGCTGGCTTGTATGTGCAGTAGAGCAGATTGGTAGTGGACCTACCCCATAGCCCCCTATCTAAGGCTCCCATTTAAATAATCTTGGTATAACACATCCAGTTGGTGCTTTTGTGCATCTCCTGATATATTCACACATAAAGAATTCCTGCTCTGCTTGTTATTATAAAAATGTTATCTTAATTGAACATTCACCTCTATATAAACAACCAAGACTCCTTCTTGTTTGCCCTGCTGTCTAAAACAATGGATCCCTACCAATCAGTAAAAGCTGAATGTTAATGAGAATGTGCAGAGCCAATGGCTGAAAGAAAGATTACATACTGTCACTCTCGTTGCATTTAAAATGGCTCGTGCTACTGAGATGAAAAAATGCCTCCGCTGACCATCTTCACTCGAATAATCTATTTCATGCTTTTGCACGAGCTTTGTGAGTTACATTTTTAGGTTTTATAACATGCAAATGGTGATTGGCAGAAAATTTTCAGCTTGTTTGTCAGTCTGTGTGTCGTTACATCCATCAATTTTGTAAAATATAAAATTCCGGGAGGAAATATAATTACACTGACACAACTCAATGACAAACAGATTAAAATGTAGTCATCTATCGACAAGGTTGTCTTGATCTTCTGGAACACGTCTTTGACCACGACTCATGAAATGCACTAAATTGTGAAAAATAAATAAATAAATAAAAATAATAAAAAGTATAACAGGATGTTGATTAAAATAAAGTGAATAACATATCTCAGGCCATCATTTCCTTCCCTTTCCCCTGAGCATCTCAGGAATGCCACAGAGGAATTTGGGAAAAAAAAAAATTCTGAACTTAGATTTTGTTGATTTTAGATCTAACCAATACCTGATAATTTACTTTTTCCTATATAGATATATATATTTATCAATTCAAACTGAAATCACTATTTTCAATGCTTAAAGTAGACCCAAAGTCTTCATCCAGCCATCGGGCTGTCAAACTCACTAGACCATCGACAAAGGTTCAGTTTTCTGTGTCCATAGTAAAATGTACGTCAGTAACAATGTTGATGATTAGACCCCTGTAGGTATCATGTCATAAATGTTAAGTAGGAGCATGTCTGTAAAGTAGTAGTGTCACAGTTTACTGTTCTAACTACATTAATAGTTGACCATATCCTTGGTTACCTTAGAAAATAGTTGGTGGTTCACAGTGAATGATACAATTGTTGGTCAGAAGTCAGCAGGATGAGACTTTTTTGTCAAAAGTCATCACCGGAGCATAAAGAGGTCAAGATAAGCAAAGACTGCTTTGTCCACAGGGGGCGCCAAATAAACACAAACCAAAACCTCCTTACAGGAGCTTTAAATCCCAGGTGGTCTCTAGTAACCTCTCTACAGTTCTCAAATTAGCACTACAGCACTCACCGTTGTTTTGGTGAAATTATATTATCAAAATAACAATTAAAGTTTTAGCACACTCACATACACTGTATCATACACCTCTCTTTTAAACTCATTAGGTTTATATTTGCCTTTTAAATTTGCCCTACACTCTGGCACAGTTCAGAATTATTAGTGGATAATCAGCCCTGCTTCTGAGCTTCCCTCTAAGTACTGGCTCACTCCAATTCCACTAAAGAGGTCTATCAACAACCGTAAAATCTGCAGAGATACTGGAGAGAGAGAGATTGGTGAGTTTTAGAGTTTTGATAATATATTTCTATTGGTAATGGTGGACTAAAATACTTTTATTTTACTGCAGGAATACCTAATTTATGAAAATCAGTGCACCTACGGACCTGACCATTTGGCTGGAAATTCATTATTAGGCATTAACTGGTTGACTGAAGCATCTCATGTAAAGTGATAATTATAGTTTTCTAAGAAAAGCTGAAGTATAGCAGACTTTAACACCTCAACAATTGCAAACCTTCAAAATAAAAAAAAAAAGGGTGTGAGATGAGACCCCGTCTTTTTTAATAAATCACTTTAACACTTTTGATGCCTTTCGGGCCTTAAAATTTACATAATCTTTGCTGCATTTTAGCATAAATTTTAATGTATGCATTGTTGATTACGCCTCATATTTTCTAGAAAACCCCTTTTCTCTCCCATTCCCATCATTGACGCTGAAAGAGTTGGTGATAACACAGCGTTGTGTCAGACAGACTCTTCTCTCTTTATGACAGCTCACTGGGTGGAGGAGCAATTAGTGTCACCTGAAAGCATTTTCTCTCGGGAAGGCTGGGCCCCATGAAAACTCATCTCAGCAAAGCCTTGACACCCTAAAAAGCTCATCAAGATCACACTGGCCCGCTTTATGTCCTGCCTTATTCCCCCCAGGCACAGCATGATGAAGGCTTCCCTCTACCTCATCAAAGGTTGATTAAAAGCAGAGAGCCCGCCTTGGCCTCCATTACACTGTCGAGCTCAGATTTTCAGTGACACCTCTGCTATGTTACTCCACGTTATTCCTGATTTCAGCGTGCAGCCAAAACTCATGCATTAACTGGTTATGACGCTGTTTTAAAAATCTCAAAAGTGACGAGGATTACAGCCGTCAGTGTGTTTTAAAGAGGAGCTGTTGGGCAAAGCGAGTCGAGAAAAAGTGGAAATCTCCCTTCTCCTACTTGGAGTCTTTTCATCTGATGAGAGCATTCAAGGTCAGCAAACAGCAACAAAACAAATTAAATTCCCTCATCAACACAGACACACACACACACACTCACACTGGCACACTTGGTGAGGGTCAATGCCTTGTGCGTTGTTCTACTATTGCAAGAAATACTGGAATTAAAATGAGAGCACAAACGATCAATACAGCAATTGAGCCAGCACTGAGAGGAGTCTGTGTGTCAAGTATTGGTGCTGCTTATTAACATGACTATTGATTCGAGTCAGAGAAGCGTGGTCGTTGGGGCAGCATCAAATACCAATCGTTAACCCCCGCGAGTCAGGGTTAGCTATAAACACTTGGCATGCTCTGTAACGTCTTAATCCTTAAAGGGCCATTTCAGTCCTTTAGCCTCACCTCAGGTGGAACTCATTAGCGTGTGCAGCCTTCAGCTTATTAGATCTTTGGTTCCTGAGTCTTATTTTGCTTTGTTTGAAATTGTACTAATCAATATTTGCTCATTTGAGGATGAAGTACTTGGAAGCTGCAATTTTGCCCTCTGAGACTCATGGCTTTTGTTTGATATTTATAAGCTTTAATTAAGAAAACAAACAGAGGAAGTTTTGTGTTCGCCTTCATTTAATGGACAATCTATTTTAGAATCTGTAATCACTGTGGTTTAACGTTGAAGGACAACTTTTCATTAAAACCTTTGTGACACATTACAAAACTTTTCTTTTTCAAATCTAGTTTCAAAGTTTGGATGACGATTCTCCAACAAAAGAGATTAAATCAAAAGAATAAAAAAGGAACAATAATAATAATAATGAAAAAGCACCAGCACTCTCATGCTGGAAAAAAGTTGTATTAATTCTTTGCTGTGTTTTAGCTTCACCAAAAGAAGCAATACAGATTGAGATGGAAGAAAAAGCTTGAGAAATTGAAAAACTGATAAATGAGAGCAAGATGGAAATAGGAAAAAAAGGTAAGAGAGTAAAAGAATTTGGCGAGGAGAAAAATGAGAGATACAGTATTGACCTGAAAATCCTGCCTCCCCATCTCCTTGAATGATTCAGCTTTAAACCTGTCAGAAAATGGAAACACTCCTCCAATCAGCCTTTGTGGCAGTTGGAGAAATTGGCCGTGTCTGGGACTCTGAACCCTCTGAAATGTATCAACCTCTCTCAGTCCTTCCCCACACAATACTCTGTCTTTTAGCAAGAGCGCAGAGATGTGGCCACCATGAAACAGAGTCAGGACAACCTGTACAGAGCCTCAGATGGTAACTCCTCGAGACTCAGGCAGCAGAGGAGACTGAGAAATCAGAGCAGGACAGATGGTCTGGAAAGAGCTGATAGTTAGCTAGCCCACTGGATTTATTTGATCAAATAAAAAAAGCTCCAAAACGGATTTTAAGCACTTTAATGCCACAGCCCAGCTCTGGAAAACCTCCATCTGTCCTCTGCAAAAAAAAAAACCTTAATTCTAAAGTGACTGTGGAGGAGAGGAAGAGATGGATAGGGCGCTTGAGATATCACCCATAAATCTGTAAAACTAACTCGTATACCTTGTGGTTCTGTGGCCCTGGCAAACAGCCGAATTACATAAGTGATCTCTTAGTACAAACACTGTGATCTCCACAGAAGAGTTTTTGATGAGAAAAAAAGTAATTTAAGCCTGAAGATTTTTTTTCTTTTGTTCAAGAATAATGTTTAAGTGCTGAGATTACAGTTGAGATTTTGAGAAATAAATTGGAAAACTGTTTTGTAATTAAAATCAACATACAATTTGTGGGAATGAGGCCAAAGTGATGAGAAAAAAGTTGAAATTTAAGTATGAGAATGGCTAGTTAATAAGAAGGTCAAGATTCTCCACCTCTCCACACACACTAGTACACACTGCCTGTCTTTGAGTTGATCTTCTCAATAGAAAACAATAGATTATGGTAAATTTGTAAAAATTTAACACTGGGCAGTCTGTCATCAGACACTATTAATGTTTAAACTTGAGCAAGATGCTGCCTTGGCTGATACTTCGTTGGCTTACACTGACAGTTTGCAAACATGTCAAACAAAAGCTGACATTATTGAGTCTTTCTTCTTGGCTTGTTTTCCACTGATCTTTAGATTTAGCACATTTCGGCAAACTGAGCAGCTGGCTGAGATACAGCAGTCACTCCTTACCTGATAACTGTGCCATAATTTGCATGCAGTTATTCACACCAGCAGAGAGATTATGCTGCGTTTCAGTTACTTCAGAAGTTGGAACTGAAAATGACGTTACACCCGAGTTGAAGGCGTTCCAGTTAACAAGTCTGAAAACCAAGATGGACGCCTACAGTTACCTGTTGTTAGCTGTTGTTTACAATTGTCAGCTGTTATTAGCAGTTTTCAATTGTTGTTAGCCGTCATCAGAGGTAGTTAGTTGTTGTTAGTGATACCTGTTGTGAACAACACATAACACAGTAATTACTCTTACAAACACCATAGCACTGTGTTCACAGTTTGACATTGGGCAGTAGAACATATCCCACTTATTTAATTTCACAAAAACAAAACAGAAGTGCAAATAAATAATACATTACAAGAGCTTTCACTGTTACTCTTTCCTGTTGATGCACTGCACTGCCATCTTGGATTTTGACGTTGTTGTCAAGTTGGGGTTTTTCTGTTTTGTTCTTCAGACTAAGATTTTTTCTGTTTTTCAGTTTGTTTTTTTTTCTTTTCTGCTTTTGGAATATTTTTTCCCCTGTTTTTCAGACTAATTGTTCTGTTTTTCAGACAATTTTTTTTGATTGTTGTTTTGTTTTTCAGACTAATTGTTTTTCCTATTCTCTGGGATCATGATCATATAAAAACAGATGCTTTCATCCCCCTCTGCTCGATTTATTAGAAGAAAACATGGGCACTAAACATCAAGTTTTACTTTCTTTTGGGTTTGAGACACTGGAAGATACTCCTTTCTTTAGATAAGATTGATGAAATCATCATAAGTTTGTCTACATTGCGCAGGTACTTCAGGATTTTGCATATCCTGTGTTTAACTAATAACATGCCTTACCCTCATTGACCCCGTAGTCGAAGTTATCTAGAAGCTGGAGAATCGGCTGATTTGGAGCAGCTACGGTGGTTAACGTTATTTTATTGTATGGGATTCTCGCAGAATTTTGAAATATCTTGCTTTGTCAGAAAAAAGGTGAAAAAAAGTAGTACAAAAAACAGAATAAAAATTTGTCGTAAAAACAGAAAGAAGGGGGAAATGTATAAGTACAAAAAACAGGAGAAAAAAATTGTCAGGAAACAGAAAGACAGAAAAAAAATTTCTCAAAAAAAAAACAGTTTCCACTTTTTTGTAAGTGAGTGCGATACGCTTCCATAATAGACTATTTAATACATATACTAAATATTATTGACTCTACCTATTTCTTTCTGGATTGGTGTCCTTCAACCAATCAGCAGCAGTCACCTTATTGGAAATGCCAACTCAACCTAACTTTTGGTTGGAAGAACCGTGATTTCTTAAAAGTCTCATCATCCTTTTTCAGCTAATAGGGCCCTGCTTCGTCTCTGAAAATCAAATAAACTGTATGCCTGCAAAAGTTTCACAGTGTTCACTCTATGAGATCACAGTAAGCTTGAACTCATCCTTCAGTCTATGTCAACATCTTTGCCAAACATGAGGTTATGTGCCTCAGATAAAACTAAATCAGAATGACAGATGACTCACATACTGAGACAGACGTAATTATGATACTGCTTCCTATAAACTTCTTCAATGATAATTTACAGGTAAGTAAAACAATAACGTTAAAATGCTGTTTGAGCAATACCGTTCATTAAAATCTTACTGCATAATCTCTGTCTCAAACAGTTGAAATACACCTTTGTTTTTGTGCAGAAGGGCATGAAAAGTGCATGAACTTGGAGTGATAAAAACCTCTCTCACAGCAACCTTCACTGGCTTTTGAGTTATGCATCATTATGCAATATAAAACGCAGGGATACCAGACAGAAATCCTTATTTTTTACATCTTCTTGTAACTGATGGTTTGCAGTTGAGCCATTTAAACCTCCTGTATATATAATATTTCAGTGTTCTGTATAGTCTACGGTGCCAGAGCAGAACATTTTTAAAATATACTTTCAGTTCTCATTACACCATTAGTTTACCTTCAAGGCTGAAAGTTGTGTTACAGCAGCCTCTTCATGTTTGTGCAATTATTGTGTAGATAAATTGTAATGTGTCCAGAATCACCAGATGGGGCTATGCATTATATGCTGTTAGCTGTGGCGGAGGGGTTGAACAGTCAGGCTGAGGCCAGTAAATTCTCCTGATACATTTTTCATCCTCCCTCCCCTGCAAGCTGCCAGACAGCTGAAAGGAGTATTGACTAAACACAGAAAAGGTCTGATCCTGCTTATTTATTCCCCACCAATCTCTGAGACACTTTTGAATGCTGGTAGAAAAAATCAGAGCGCTGGAAATGACGGCCATGGTACCTTCATATATGATATTTTACTGAAGCAAAAGTACATTACAACAGCATAAATATTTATTATACTGTCACAGCAACTGTCCTTCAGCGTTTTTCTTTCACCTAATTTCCTTCCTTTACCCTTGCAAACTGCTGGTCTGTCTGCTATAATGATCACACCCGTCCATAACACAGGCTGCCTGCCAAAACAAGAACATGCACTTCAACCATAATGTCCCTCCTACGGCTCCCTTTGCTCTGAAGTGTGGAGCAAAAGCATTGCCACCCTTTTAATGTTCAGTGTAGGAAATGGTATCAGAACTCAGCTGGTCAAAGTGGATTTTAAGACATACGTTTCAGACCAAAATCTATGTATACTGAAATTCAAGACAAGAGCTAAATGTGTGTCCTTCTCTCGCAGGTTACTTTAAGGATTTAAACCAGTGAATGAGGGAAAACTGTCACAATGAGTACGAAAAAAAGTCCTGCTTTCACAGCACTGCAGCTCTTCAGTCTGATTGCCTTCATTCCTCTTAAAACCTTGGGATTCTAAAAGCCCTCACAACTTCACACCCTAGAGTTTCACACATAACTTCAAAAAAAATTGTGACATGTAGTTGACTCTGTTTTCTTTTTGCTGTTTCGGTTTATGTCTGTGCCAGTAACAGAGACGATGACTTCTCATTCCCTTAGCTGTGGTACGATCTCCGTGTTCAGCTGCAGGAGGAAGAAAATCCGTGGGCCTATTTGGTTATGTGGTGGTGCCGAGACACATGGCTACCTCCTGTTTTCCTTATCAAGTCTAGTATACGTGTGAGGATATGAGTGAGTGTTTTCTTTTATAGCCTTGCAGCTTCCTTTTTTTTCCCCTCCAAAGAAAGTTCTGCTACAACTGCTGAGGAAGCAGTCGAAGTTGAGAGCTGATACATCAAATGTGTTGAAATGCATGCATGTGCATCTGCGTATGTGTGCAGGTGAGAGTGCCTGTGCTTACAAGTGGCTCAAGATTTACTTAAGTTGCCCAGAGGAAGCTCTGAGAAAGAAAAAAAAAATAACTCTCAAACATATACTCTGTCAAGACTTATCTTAGCCCTCCAGAGGCAGCAAGACAAAGCTTGCACATTTTCAAGTCTCCAGTGGTAAATGAGGCGTTTGAGGAATTGCAAATGCCAGGGACACACACTCACTGACAGTTAATTTTTATAACCTTTTGTGAAAAGACTCACCAAGCAAACATTCAACCTGAGACAGACCCCTCACTCGAGCCCCCATCCACCCACACCCCCGGCAATTTGCTGCCTGTCTATCTCCATCAGCCCACACAGGACCAACAGATACTGTAACAGCTTAGTTTGAGAGGCAGACACACCTGCAAGCTCATGTTTTATTTGTTCTGGAAGACAGGTCTCGCTCAGCTTCTTTTTCAACTTTCTCTCAACTTTTAACAACTTCTCAAGACTTATTCCTGGTCATAAGAACCATAATGCTACTATTGAGCTGTTCTGATAAGGTGACGGTACAGAGGAGTGCTGCTGAGGCACTTTTGGGATGACATGGGAAGGTAGTTGCTAAGGGGAAGTACTTTTTATTCATTATCTGCTTGTGCATGGAACTGACGCTTCGCCTGAAATAGTATGCATTTGTACTTTTGCTGTAAACTGTATCTGCAGCTCAACAATTATGAACCAAATGTTCGATGAAAGTTGGCGCTCTTCACCATGTCAAGCCTCTTAATGAGTCTGTACATCAGACTTTAATGACTCTGTACTCTATGTAAGTCACGCAGTAGAAACAGATCAAGCTGGAGCTGATGGTTATAGACATTGTTATTGTAATTACTGCCATGAGAAGACATTAACACACAATCTATTCAAGTCTTGGCTTCATTTTGAAGCCCAACAGGCTGCAATACCCAGCTATAAGTCTGCACAAAGCATAGCGCCTTTTCTGTGCAAAACTGAAACAGGCTTGTTACTCTTTAAAGGGATATTCCAGCATAAAATTAATTTAGGGTTGAACACACCATAACACTGAGTTAGACAACCCCTCAAGCAATGAATGTTGCCGACCAATTGCTTCTCTAGTCATACCAACTTTGGTAACAACCACACGATAGCAGTGCACAGCAGTCTCAACCAAAACACCACTTCATCAACAGTACATCTGGCTCATTTCTTCATGGAAATACAATCAGACCGAGATGATAAGGATAAGAAAATGAAAATGTAATGATCATAAATGTTCTTCCTTGAGCTGTGTCACCCCGCAGCAGTCTGTAATGGACTGGTCTCGCTACAAACAAGCGGCTGCTAGAAGAGAGTAGGTGAGTTGTGTTTAGTCTCTTTGCTAAAGAAATTAGGCAAAGTTAAAAAGATGTTTGGTGGCTAGTACTATGACTGGGACCCTATATGTACTGTTGATGAAATTAGGTGCTGTTCTGAGCATTCTTTGTGGCTATCGAGTGGTGTTTTTGTTGAGGTTTGTGTGTGGCTCCTGAGACCACTGTGTATTGCTATCATGTGGCCATTACTAAAATTGGTATAACTAGAGAAGCAAGCGGTTGGCAACATTCATCTCTCGAGGGGTTGTCTAACCTCGGTGCTACGGTGTGTTTGACCTTAAGTTAATTTTATGCCGGAATATCCCTTTAAGTCTGCACCACAAAAATATTAACATATGCTGTATTTCTCAAAACATGTCCAAGGGTCTGTATCTACAGCACCCTTCTGTCAAACTCAACACCTAACTATAAATCAGAAAATTAGACAATGTGAACAGCATGAAGAGCTTTTGTTTATAAAAGATAAGATGCTTTAAGAGTTGAGCTCAGCTTAGTGCTTCAGGTTGTGTTTGTTGCTTTACATAGGTGCCGGGTATTCTGCTTAAATCCAAGGGCATTTTTTGGTTTATGATTCAGCTCCGAGGAAAGTGAGAGAAGCCTTCTGCCTACACAGGGAGCAAAATCCATCTGCGTTTCTGCATAATTTCTTGCAGTTACATACCAGACATTGCTGTAACCCCTGGAAATCATTGGGTCAATCATTTGGTCTCTCAATTGGCATCCAATTCCACACATCCTGTCAGCTTTACTGATATTAACAGTGTCTGTGTGCGGATTGTTTAGATTTTGTGAGCCACCTCTTTCATTAACACGATGACCAGATACCGTCAGTTTTGATAAACCCCTCCTGTATGCTTCCCCCGCAGCATCATACTGATACATACTGGACTTACATTTGTCGAGGTGGACGAAAAACAAATGCTAAATGCATACTAATGTTGAGCTGCATCTGTTGGATTTAGATTTAACATAGCAAACATTTACATTGGCAACTATTTGTCTTGCAATATTAATGTAGAAATAAGGAGTGCTGTATCCTGGTGCCTTCAAGCACAAGGAATAATTAGTTTCAATGTTGGTTTTTAGAGGAGGTTTTATACTATATTAAATCAAAAGTTGAATGTGATGTCAAAGAACTGACAAGAGACAACATCAGAGTGAGCCCCTTTAGCACTGACCTGAACCTCAATGCCGTATCCCAGGTAGACAGTAACCAGGTAGTTACACTCCACCCCCGAGTCAAGCTGCTGCAGGATTTCGATGTTACCCTCAGGGTCAGTGAAATTCAGACCGCATGGCTCTGTGGGAGACAGCACAAAAAGACATGTGATTCCCTTTTTCCCGGACCACTGAACTCTCTGACAGCCCACCTGTGTCTCCATAGCCCCTGTAACCCTTAAACTATCTCTGTAAATTTCCTCTCAGACACACAGCTCATCTGGGCCTTCAGCCCTCTGTGGCCAGCAGAAAGGACAGGCAGGACACATCAGGAAAAGATCCGATTGTTTCTGACACATGAGCTACTCTCTTATCCCTGGTGGAGAGATGAATGGTGTTGCGTTGCATGCAAAATGAACAGCAGTTATGCTGATGACTTGATGCTGAACTTTGAGAGTTTATCAGGATGAAAAGTTTATGGATCTATGTTTTATCCAGCTCTTTAAGTTTTTTAAAGATTTTTTTTTGTGCATTTTAAAGTCAAGAAAACGACCAGCCTTACCTGCCGTTTGCATGGTTGTGATGGTCGTAGTTGTGATGACTGTTGTGGACGTCCTGGTGGTAACTTCGTCTTTGGATACTGACATCTTATCAGAGAAAGGATGATCAGGACTGATTTTATCTTTGAGTACTGCTCCCCTGGGTTCTCCTTTCTCCATTCTCATAGAAGATGGTGCAAGTGTCGGCTCTGCAGGACTTGCACTCAAACTTTGAGGCCTACCTCTCTGTGACAACAAAGAAGTCGACGGGTTGTTTTCATTTCCTGTGCCTCTGTTCTGTAGTGCCACTTGGGTGGTAAGGGAGTGTGTTGTTGGCACTACCTTGCCTTCTCCACCGGTTTCCTCTTTCCTTTGAGGCAGAGACATGGGCCTCGGCGTTGAGGGAGAAAATGTAGTCAACGGAGAGGTTGCGGCCGGAGTGGCAGTACTTGCAATGTCTGAGAAGGCCGGTGCTTCCTCATGTGGCACCAGCTGAGTCACCGGATCTCCAGCAGACACAGAACCAGGCATGGTCGAATAAGCCGCCACAGAACCATCCCTCCTAAAAAAGTGCTGGTCACCCTGGAAGTCCCTTGTAAGTAGGTGCTCGTGCAGTAGCAGCCCCTTGAGGACGGGCTGGTGGTTGGGGACGTTCATCGGCGAGGCAGTTGTGACAATTTGGATCTCGCTCTCTGTGTCCATTGTTGGCGCTTCCCTGTTTGGGTCAAGTCTCCTTCTACTGATGCCATTCATTTCCTTTGGACCTAAGAGGAAAAGAAAATGTGGCTGTGTTAAGCAGAATATTACAGACCAGTAAGCTACTTACAGTGCTGTAGAGCAGTATGTCTTTTTGACAGTTTCATTATAGAATCATCAAGACTGCCAGCCTTTAATCTACCAAAATTATGCCTAATGAGGTGAGAGGCTGTCCTCTTGTATAATTCTTCCACACATATTTTGTTGCTATTTAAATCAGTTCATTATGCATATGTATGCATGTGTGAGAGTGAGTGTGTATCCATGAGGCTTTGGGTTTGGGGGAGGGGACGGTGGTTTAATCCCTCATACTATCCATTATGACACTTTCATAACAGTAAAACAGTCTAATGGGTTGACATACAGTATGTAGGTCGCCACATGCAATGTACAGTATGCATGATATCATAGCCCGGTGTCCTCTGTGGCACAGTTTATTTTCTAAACTTCATTCGCATGTTTAAATCAGAGCTTTTCTCCAGTACTTGACATGCTTTGCTGTACATTTCACTGACCCTCCATCAAGGACGTTCTTTTTCAGTCCCTGTGGCCGATTAATACTGACAGCTGTGAGATGCAGCTTGCTGAATGCTGGTTTTTACAAAAGACAAATTCCACAATCACACCCTGCAGGCAGTGAAAACTCAGAGCAGAGAAACGCCGAGCAGAAATAGTCTAGTTACTTGTGGGATTGAAAGGTGTAAAAACACATATTTTTTCTAGGACATTGTTCTTTGGGCTTGTATTCTTAATGTTCCATTTTCTCCAACCTTGCACACGCAGACAATCACACACACGCAGCAATCAATCACAGCACATGCATTGTTAAGAGTCTCACAGAAAAAGCAATCAACCAGCAAATAGTCTGTAATCCACAAAAATGAAAATGAATGGAAAAAAACCTGAGGGTGTAGAATGGGATACCAAAGTTTAGTTGGAAAGTTTAACAAACACTGCCATGATGACACCAGTTAAGTCGAACCAAAAGAAAATGTTTTTCACAATACATACACTTAAAAAATCTTGCATTTGTAGTACCCTTAAATAGGGCGAATAGTAGAGAAATGTAAATTAGAGAAACTGGTCTGCACTGAGATATAGTACAATGTAAACTGTAATAAACAAAAGAGCATATCAAAGCCTTTAATCAATCACTCTTGGTTTATAATTTACAACAAATGTTAACTCAAGACGCTTTAAAAGAAAAGCTGGTTTAGACCGTACACTTTAATTACCAAGACCCAACATCAAGATGGGACGAGATTGAGTTTCGTCTTGTAAGATCAGACCCACCATGATCCCATGTTAAACTAACGTGACTGTAACACAGGCAGAAACCTTGAGCAGAACCTGATTCAAGTAGGACAGTCATCTGCCAAGACAGCATTGGGTTTAGCGATGGGAAAGAGGGAGATGGATAGAGATAGACGACAACAACAACAGTTCTTGCAATTGTATGGTTACTGTACCAGAGATAATGGAACAAGTATGTGGACTATTCATAGAAACAGTTAAAGTAAACTTGTCTATAATGATGGCATAGCAGTGATAGCATTCATATTAATAAAGTTGAGGTAAATATTTAAGTGAAGCAGAAAGGGTAAACACATGACTTTTGTTACAGTGATAGAAATGGCGACACTGATACTGAACACATGATTTATGCATTGCACTCTGACCTTCAACTTTTTAATTAAGATATTTACTTATTTATCACTGCTGCTATATGAACTATGTAATTTAAAATAAATATTTTAAACCTATATTAAAAGCACTCGCTAACACTTTGAATTAGCTAATCTACAAATATAAGTTCACATTAGTAAGACAGAAACACACAATATATGATTAAAAAAATAATGATATGAATGCTGCTGTAACCCATAACCCTTACCAAATAATGATCTTTTTTTTTTTCAAAACAGTTGGCTTGATATATTTTTTGCAAGTCACAGAAGTCACTTGCAGACACAAAATAAATATTATTTGACATTTTAAAGCATGAAAGATTTAACAAAAATTAGTTTCCCATCCATTCTGAAATAATTATGCTGCTAATCCATTTTAAAGACAGACTGAGCATGAGCTTTAATAACACAGCCTCTTAATACAGTGTGGGTTTATAAAAGCACCAGGCAGATGTGTTCATTTAATAACGGATCAACCAATAAGTTCCAAAATAATAAAGGAATACCACAGTCAGAAGGTACACAAAACAAACCTGATTATTAAATTAAAGACTGAAAGGATTTACACTGCACCTGGCACCCGTTATTTGCCACAGGAGTACACACAGTGAATGAAGGATCCATTTACCTTCAAAATGAGGATTCTGTGTCAGGTAATTTAAGATCCTGGTTCCAGCCTAAGGCTGTTCATAATCCACAAGACGAAAAGTTATAAATGAATTTAAAGGAGCTGGACAACTCAACAAACTTATTTTTCCAGCTCTATGCCATTTCAAGACCAGCACGACTCTGAATAGCTCAACAAGGACAGACCCAAAAATCGGTTCCTAGAGCTCAAGTGTATGTTGAAGCCAAATGGATGCACTGTGAATACAAAAGTGCCATTTTTACCCCATTAACAGCTACATTCTCCTCACATCAGTCGTTTGGGGAGGTATAATGAATAAATGGCTCCCACTACTGCACTCAGTGTAAACATTAGCAAAGACAAACATCTTTGTATGTCCTCAGTGGTTTTGATTGGACAGTTTTCCCAAAATGATCGAGTGCTCTCCAGCTGGCTTGAAAACTAGACATAGTCTGATGATGATGATGATGATGATGATGAAGAAGACTCTTGCCTTACTTATGAACCTCAACATTGAAGGACTTTTGAATTACCAGTGCTGACATGTTCTCTCGTATGTGTTAGCAGAACTCTAAACAGTTCATATTATACAAGACACTCAAAAGACTGTCACCCTACACTTCATTGGACTTTCATTGCTCAGTACACATTGAAATAAAAAGGACCATCTGTTTCGAACAATCTACATATTTTTCAGCTTCTTTATTATCTTCTGAAAAGCATCTGAAAAGGTCACTTTTTAAACCAAGTCTTGTGAGACTTCTAGATCTCATTGTATAGCATGTGTCTCATAAAAACAAATAACTGTGTAAGTGTGCCTCTTTTTAACTAAACTGTATGACTCTTGTTTTCTCTTGAAGGAAGGTATCTTCAGGACTAATATTAATATTAGACTTTTATTTCCCTCTGTTGTCTTTTTTGTATAATGTGCCACTAAACTGAACTAATCTAAAATAAAGGTTTAAATGAACATGTACATGTTTGGGTATTGCAGGACATAAAATCTATATCATCTAATCAGCACCCATCTTCCTTTAAGTGCAATAAGCAGACTGAAATTACCCCAATCTTGCTTTCATTTAAGCATCAATATACTCTGTTTTTCTGTTTTTTCCTTTATTGTAAAGTTTTTCTTCTTCCTCCAAATTGCATGCAACTTTACCCAGCAACTGTATGCACAGACGCCAAATTATGGGTAAAAAAAGAACTATAAATGTTGACATAAAGCTTTAGCATTATCAGCATTAAACAATTCTGTGTTGGCATTAATATATGGCCATGATAAATGCTTTAAATACAAAGAGTTCCTATAATCCTCTTATGTGTCTAAACACAACTGTCTACATGAGATGAAACTGTCATCTTTGACACCTTAATTAGCGTCATTCTGGGTGACAGTCTGTCTTAATGAGGCAGAAAAACTGCCAGCACTCTCCTCATGCTTATAGATGTAAGGATGTTAGCACAGGCCGCAAATGAGTAATGGTCCAAGTATAAGCAGGGGATGTCAGCTGGACGGGAAAAAGGGAATAATGTTTGTTTCCATGATTAGTGTGACAAGACTGGGCCAAGATTGGATCTTGTGAATGTGTTTGTCATACCAATCTGTATCAGATTTCTTGAAAGTCGACTTCCATGAAACTTAGTTTTGTATTTATTTTTATTTAGTTATAGTTTCTTTGATAGGGACCATACATATTACATAGTACAACTTGAGTGAGTGATGTTTTGCGCGTCAATCTTTTGTCTAAACCTTTGCTTCAACTGTTTTTACTCACAGATTGTCACTTTGGACCTGAGCCTCTGCTAAACGAAACTGTAAGATCGTTTGAGATTTGGTCATTAAATTCATCATATTTTTTGATGGTTATAGCAATTCAACACAGCGCTAGAGTGTGCTGCACAGAGAGTTACAGCTTCTACCACTTTCCAACTCTTGTGTTCTGGGCCTTAAAGCGAGTGTGAAATAATTTATACACATTTCAGCATTTTGAATATCATATTATGCCAACACACGTACTGAATACAAAAACAGTCCTGGTTTGCTTTTAGCCAGCACTCAGCCTTTACTTAAACATTTTTGTCTCTGTTGACAATGTGTACCAGAGTGTCCAGTTCTTATTTAAAAAAACATGATTTTCCGAATTTCACGTTGTTATATTATTAATTTGCCTTTTGCTTTGCCCTATTCAGTTTGTCATTGTCTTGTTTTATGATATGTTGGAAATTAGTCTGAAGGAACAGCAAATGAATAAAGCCTTTAAAACTAACCTAAGTGACCAGTTTTTAATATATGATCAAAATATAACGTCTGCATTTTCAAAATCAGATCCACTTTGTGTGCATTGATTTGCATTTATTTTCACCCTGAAAAACAGGCTTAAATCTGTATGCCTGTACACACATCCACCCTAGAACACTGGCTCCCTCTTTATCGGTTCTGTGGGAATTCTCGTAACAGGACACATACGCTTAGGTTTTTAAATATGAAATGGCGTGTGAGTAAATTGGAAAACTGACTGGGCTGTGGGAGAAGCTCTGTGCTGCTCGTAAAACTTCGAAAGTAGTAGTAAGCGGATGAAACATTTTGCTGATGCAGACTAAGCCTACCAACCAGCACGCTAATAAAAGTTTGATCAGGCTATTCAGGAGGAAGAGTAAACAAATTTGTTACAAAGCATCTCCCCGGCTGGCAGAATTGACACATGGTTTTACATTTTTACTGGCAGACGCGACAACACCACATTTATCTTTCTCAGCGACGGAGGCAATTCAAAGACTTTTTGATTTAGTGAGATGGAGGAGGAACATTTCCTTGTAGCCTTATTCTGTCACAGCAGGAGAAGCTAAATCTGAGCTTTAAAGGCAAAGTAAGCATTTTTGACACGTCTCACAACCAGCCAGAGTAAAGAGTGTTGAGGGAGGTCTTCATGAATGTTTGAGACTTTCTGCATTTGCACTTATAAGGAGGGGGCAGCCTTAACACACACATACTGCATACTGGGGAAGCTTGGTAATCTTTTTTTTTTTTTTCCTCTATAAAATGTTGTGATTTCAGCATTAAAGTGTTATACATTAGCTATGTCCCCTCCTGTCTTTACCCATGTTGGTCAGTTTTAGACTATCCCTTGCCACCTTTCAGTCAGAATATCGAGCGAAAGTGGAGAGAGAGATTGGAGAACTGGGTTAAAGCAGAGTTTCTCATACACAGATCAATACAGGATCAATGGGTACAGGTTGGAGACCTCGCTGTGGTGATTACAGAGAGGCAACTTCTGCTACCACACTGCTTACATCTCTCAACCCTAATTGGATGTTTCAGTGAGCAGAGCTGAAGCCTGGATTAAATGTAATTTTTGAGTATCTGTGTAATGTAGATCAATGGATACAGAACAGGAGAGAACCAATTACATGGCCTATTTTTAATGCAAGGCACATTCATTAGTCTCACATGTGTGTGCAGAAAGAGCTTATTCCTTTATTACTCTGTGACTGCTGTATTCCTGTAAATTATGAGAAATGTCTTACATCTCTGATGCTGATGCGAGCTGGAATACAAAATGGCGTTGTGAAACTGCATGTTTACTCTAAGCAATGTAGCATATTGGAAAAAGACATCACAATCATTAGTTTGTGAATTATTACACAACCTTAACGTATACGTTTGTGTAAAATTTGAGACAAAGCTTCAGGGTAGGTGTGTTTTCATGGAAGACATCAACCCCTGCTCTAATCTTGTTGGTCAACTCTGATGCCTCTTTCTAATCTGATGGCAGTCTACCAGTCAATCGCATCTGTGTAACTGTCTCCACACACCAAGCAGGAGTAAAATCATTCGCGCAAATGAATTACATGTTAAGTCAATGTAAAGACACGATTGAATGCTCGTACTACTTTGGCAGCACTAATGACGCGAATTGGGTGGAAGCTGGATATGTCTCAACTTGAGCGGATATTTGCATCATGATAACTAATCAGCACAAAGGTTGCTGGGTGACATGTGAAAACAGACGGTTGTTCACTGGTATCTAAAATGGAGGACACTGATCGTGTGTGGGTGCATCAAATTATATGATGCCTTTTCTTTCAATTACCAAAACCAGAATAAAAGGAGCTCACCTGGAGATAAGTTAGTGTCGAGGTCGGATTACCTGGTAAATAGTTAAAAACCTTTGTCTATCGCTTGAATCAGCAGGAATTACCGTTGAAATGACCATTTATTAAGGACTGAAACAAGCAAATACTGTTCATTCACTCTTCTAGATTCATACGAATTAAGTGAGTAGATGATTTTACTCACACTTGGTGTGAGCGCCCCATAACACCATTCGCACATAGATTAGAACTCTGTGTATGAAAAATGTTCAAGAATTTTCCATTTAAAAACAATGTCGAATAATAAATTTATTATTCCAACAAAAAAATTGTTGTTGTTTTTAAACTAATTTATGGGATTTATGGATAAGAGATTCACATTTTCTCACAAAAGTTCATCCAGCATATAAGCAATGACCACCATTACTGTAAATTTTGGTGTATGAGATGCACTTTTTAAAAAGTATGCTGCAGCCCATAAACAACCAATATGCCATTTATAAAATACAGAGAGAGGTGTTGTGTAACTGTACTTTACCCAGAAGATTTCCCACCAGGAGGCAAGCAACCACCAGCTGTGCAGGCTGGGATACTGGCTGGCGGCACCACTTTTAACAGATTTTCCCTCATACTCATAAATATAAAGAAAGCAGTGATGTATCTTTGAATAAACAAACCTTGTGGATTACTGGTTTGATCGATAGGAACCCTCAGTTTAAGACAACAAGTGAGCAGAAGAGGTGGGTGGCAAAAGTCTTGGGAAGTTGTCACAACTTCCAATTTTGCCGCAAACTGACCATACCAATGAGCGGCACTACAAACTTCATATATTTAAAACCAAGTTGGACCAAAGAGAGCTACATGGCTGCTCAAAAAGTGCATGTTCTGGACTCGAAGAAGAAATGAACACTAAAGGGAGCAAGGTGAACCTTCAAAAACAGACTTTGTTCTATACCAGTGCATCTCATACCCTAAATGTTTGGGGTGTCAAGTCATTATGATGAATACGGCAGTGTTATATGTCCTTGGCACACATTTGATTCCTTTGCTAATCAATTTGAAAGGTATGTCCAGAAAAGATCCCTTATGATTAATATGAAATAATTGAATACTTTAATATAAATGATCCTGGCCAGCTGAATGATCATGTGGAGTTATATGGAGCCTTTGACTGCCACCAATTCTTTCAAAAAGAGTTAAAGGTTCTTTTTAAAAAAAAACCTCTATTTTTGTGTTTTTATTAATGTGACACCGGTTATAACACCAAGCCATGATGAAATGCCAGAAACTGAAATTGGATTCATCTGTTTTGCTGTCCAATCTTGTTTGTGCCGGGCTCTGACTCTCTACATAGACACCTAACCCGACTCTGTTCTCACTTGTTTCCGTCTATATTTCAACACTAACACCTTACTGCCATCTAATTTAAATTTGTTGTGCTTGAAGGACTCCAATCAGGTATCGATGTCCTGTAATACGCTGGCATAACCAGTCTACAGTCAGAACAAAGTGGCCGTGATGCGCTCTGTCAGGCTCACAGAGTGGGTGCCGTGGTGTCATGTTTAACCCTTCACACCAGCAGGCTGAGGCGAGTCACACAGTGTTGGTTCATGTTGTGGTTTTTGAAACCATATCTTGATGTACAAGTAATACCTGCAGACATGTAGGACCTGGTTTAAACTTTAATATGGTGTGTTTGTCTGCGTCGCAATTATACTTAATGCACCGCAAGATGTTGATCCCATGCTGCACACTCAAGAGGTTGTACATGTTAGCGCACTACATCACACCACTTTGAAGCTGGTTAATTAGAGCTAATTCATAAATTAAAGGTGGTAATTACCACGACAGAGTGAGATTACTGTTATCTTATTCTGAGCTCAATACAATAAAATACCATTTATTGTCTGCAGGGAAATTAAGTCAGCGAAATGTTTTTTTTCTGTGTGCACATTTAGGAGAGCACATTTAGGATATGTGAGGATCTCAGAGGAGGCTAAAAGGATGTAAAACATTCACCTGCCTCTGTTTAAACTAACGGTACCCTCGCATGACCACTCAGATCTAGTAAAGTCATAACATTACAGCCGCTAACACTCAATGAACTTTTCAAAATGAAATATTCATATTAAGCTGCCATTATGCCACATGTTTATTAACTGATGCAGAAAATTCAACATGACAATAAAAACCTGGATAGAGCTCTAAAACTATTTTGCATGTCTCGGGGTCAAACACATGGAACTATGGTGAAAATAAGTTTCTATCTTAATATGTAGAGGGCAAAAAGTCAGAATACAAAATGTGTAAAAAGTTGTATTCATGCTCAAACTTCTCACTTCTTGCTGAAGTATGTAAATGGACAGGATGTTATATTGTAGGTTCAAGTTTTTATTAACCCCATGTGCAGAATTTTAACTCTTTACACACTACTACCAATACTGCTATGCCTTTGTCTCTCTTTTACAATGCAATGTTCTAAAATGTGTGCATACTCCTTTCCCTTTAATATCTTCTATTGTCTTACAGTGCTTGTTTTTATGTTTCATGTTCTTTTGTTTTCATGCTGCTTGCTGCAAAAATATTTTTTCTCATGGGGCACGAGAGATCTGAGCAGAACTGAACCGAGCTGTTCATTTGTTTTTCTCTCCAAAACGAAATTATTCAAGAAAGTAAACGTGTTTTTTTTCTTCTAAAAATAATTTAAAAAAGCATTACTTCAGTTCTGTGGCCACTGATCGGTTATAATGAGGGGCTCTTTCGTCTCCTGATTTTGGTCTCGTGGAGAGCGAGTTTAAAGGCACTTGCTCTCATGCTTTTGCCCTGATACTCGGTAGATTCATGACAGTCTCTCCGTCTACACAGCCTTAGATGAAAGAATGAGCAATCACAGGGGAATCCTCCTCAAGATGGCAACAGACGGCCCCCTCTCTTCACTTGCATATCAATGGAGTCATCAGTGAACACTCAGTGCATGGAGAGAGCGCTAATAAGATGGGACAAGCTACACTTCAGGCGGACTGCTGATTGGCATCAATCTCCTTATATCCAGGGGCTTTATTTCCTTATTATAACAGAGAGCCACTAGACAAGCAAATCAATAGGCAGCTTCCGCCGAGCTCGGATACAAGGACCTCAGATCACTCTACATGACTCCTTTAAGGGTCCTCTGTGGAGGTTTGAACACATGAGTACATCCTAACACCTGAGGTGAAAATTTCCTCCCTGTGACATTTGCTGCAAAGCCTGCAGTACGTGCCGAGTCTACACTTGTTTGCATAAAGGGATAAGAAAAGACTGTAGGAAATAATGAGGTGAAACTGATAAATGATTCCATTAGTTAACTTAATGAATTGATAATTCAATTTGGTTTGTGGGTGTGACAGGTGCACAAAAGTGGAAATAAGTTAGAAAATAATAAAATAAGGAAGCAGGAAGAAAATTAAATTAAGAGAGCAGTGGCTGGAAGAATACGTCTTTCTAAAAACAAATAAAAGATCATAATAAATAAAAGGTCACATTTTTACCCTCATATTGTTATTTACTGTCCAAAACAGGACTGTTACACTCATGACTGTGCATGCAGTCCTAATTCAGAGCAGCTCATTTTCTTTTCGCTATCATCTTCTCTTTTTTTTCGGAGGAGTGAGCAGCATATTGAGATGAGACACGCTCCTCTCCTCCAGCTGCCCTTTGACTTCATTGAGCGGAACCATAACTTTTCCCTTTCATTTATTACGGCCTGTCTGTGTTCTGGTTCATCGAGCCTTGTCCTTCAGACGGGCTTTAAACAAACTGTGTCTTAATGGTGCTAGGAGGCTCATAAGACCTGACCTTTAAGCCGAAGCAGAATGAAAACAGAGCAAGCCAGCGCCACAATTTGCATGAAATACACTGTAAAGCGTTAAAGCTGCAGGGGGTAAACAGGCCGACCTTAACAAAATCTGAACTCTACGGTGAAAGGTTAGCTTTTATTTTTCTTGGCTATGGCTCCCCAGAATTTGTCTTCTTCTTTTGCATTTCATCTTTAATGTTCCTTTTTTCCATCACTAAAGAGAAGAATAAGTACATGCCTTGTTCCACAAATCCCCTGTATTAAAATTAAATCATATCCCGTAATCATGGCAGACTGTTTTATATCAAAGCCAGATCCTTGTTGTGTTTCAATTTACCAAAGTGCTGCATCCTAGATGCAGCACTTTGGTAAAATATGGGGAGGAATGTGTCTTTTCACACTCCATTTCCTCCCATTAGAGTCATTTATCTTTTCATTTTCTTCTCATTTACTCCATGGTGGAGTCAATTAAGAACAAAGCTGTGGGTGAAACAAGATGTACTACTTAAAATCTGCTGTGGATTACTGTACAGCGAGGGATTAGCAAAATGTGTTTTAACAGCGTTTGATAGAAAGGAAGAGCTCTGGATTAAACAAAAACACCAAAATCAGCTCACTTTGGATACTCCTGTAGTATTATCATCACTCAGGTGTGTACTCCCATACCACAATGATATATTGCATCAGTATGTAAAGGAAGAGATATGTAATTTACACCTAAAGACCGTCATGCACTTGGAGGTTGTACATCTAGCTCTCTCCTGACAGCAAAGACATTAGCGGCAAATTTAAAAGCTACCTGATGGATGTCACACTCTCCGCCTTTTCTTCAAATGATTTCTCATCCCCATAACAATTCCATCAGCTCAAGGGAAATGCTACCAAACAACCACAGCGGCGATTTTCAACCTTATCTGTGTACTTGTCAGAGATTGACATGCCTGCGTGGGCCATTGCACTTGTCAATACTGTGTATCTCAAAGGGAGGCTAACACTAAATCTGTCACAGGCCATAAGCAGGAACAAGAGAGACTCATTTCAGCCTCAATAACTCCCTTATTTTCTGTGTCAGACGGAGAAGTCCAGCTGAAACAAAGAAAATTGAAGTGCCAACAAGATGTATTGAGGAGCATTACACTTTTTTTTTTAACTCCCGTAGTTAGCTTTTGGTGACAGAGTACACTTGTCGTCATGTTAATAAAGCTAATTTGAAAGAGACTCTGGACTGGTGACGGTGTGAGCAAGTGATGCAGTATTATACTTCTTACCTTAGCTGTTCCCTTTGTTTACCACTTTAAAGAGAGAAGTACCACTGCTGTGATCTGTGCTGTCTGCTGCACCCACACAAATACGCACTATACACGCACACAGCTGGATAGATACAAAGACACATATTATACATTCTGTTCAGCTCACTCGTATATCAATCCACCTTCACACTTTTATTCAATAGAAACCGTTGTATGTAGTTACACAACGTCATATTGTTGTGCCACTAACCCAAAATTAGAGGCAACAGTCAATCAGTCAGGCTGAGTTGTATTTAAAGTTAATGTTGTACACAGATCTACCTCTTTACTCTAACAAAACAGGCTCAGCAGCTTGTTTGATAACTTCAATTACAAAAAAGGAAAAAGAAAACTGGCCTCAGGGCAGTGCTGTTCACTTCGACATGATGCTTTTAGTATTCATTAAGTAATCATTAAATATGATATTTTAGCAACAGTTTGAACAAATAATAGAAAGCACGTCCATGCTTTGCAAAGAACCACTTGTGAATTTCATCTTCAAAGTAGTGCGGGTTTCTTTTTTCTTCTTTTTTTGGGGTCTCTGTATGACTCACAGCAGTTTTCCTTCACTTTCTGATGCTCTAAAACATTGATGCGATTGTCCGTGGATAAAAGCGAGAAGGTGAGTTCCCTGTAATGGTTCTTGAAAGGACAGAAGAAGAGATATTATTCAAGCTTGAACCTCTACCTTTATGTATTTGCCGGATTGGAGTGAAAGGAGACGGAGGAGCAGACGCTCAGAGAAAAATCACTTTGGCACATTCATCTGCCAGAATCAGGGCAATGTGAAAAGCACATTTTCTGTGCACTCTGCTGAAGCAG